>LFJQ01000005.1:617388-1234777 GCA_001182835.1 Oropetium thomaeum | reverse complement strand
TAGACCCTTTCTATCTATTATTTTAGCCACTTTGGAAAGGTGCAGTGGGTCCCACACCTGAACGCCCTCCTGGTGGCTGCATAAAGGCAGCAACAGCCTTAACCCTAGGATCTGCCAAATTGGACCAACAGGCCAGCTGGGCAAGAGCAGCATGGGACAGGAAGGCCTGGGGATTTAGGCCCCTAACACATGGATAGAGATCTACAGAGCACGGGTATGACAGTTCTGATGCATAGGTGTATTGACACAGACAGATACAGAGTGCAGATATAGATCGCGAACCCCGTGCCTCAGCCCTCCTCAGACCCTGCGCTTTTTCTTTAACAATTTACTCCATGTCCTCCTTCTGTCTGATCCTTTCTGTATCATTTTTTTACTCTGCTAGTGGAGCGATCCTACTTGTTTGGTGTCACTGAAGCTCAGTTATTTGACTTGCTACTAATTATCTAAGTTCTAATTGTTTTATTTGGCCTTTTTTATGTGCAGCAGCTTGCCAATGGCTTCTTTGTGAACTGTTTCTACAGTGTCAAATCTTAATATTGTCCTATGTAGTACCATGTGATCTCAATTAGACAGTAGGCTACGTTAACTCTTCTATTATAGCTCAAAGGCATCATAATAAAACATATCCATACATTGGATTTTCTGATAAAAAAAGGAATTGTATATCACTGTATGTGTGTAGGGTAGGCAGAGATCATAGAAATTATTAAATACCATCAGTGTCTAATGCCCGATGGTATAATTCAAAATGATATATCTTTGCGACAGTGAGAGGCTAATTTTCTCATGACACAAATGTCATGGATTAAGCAGTGATGACCCTCCACGAATTTTAGGGCAACCTCACCATTGCTTGATCCTCTCGTCCTTCATAGCGACGCACTGCATTGTTGATGAACCCAGCGCTCGGGGACAATAAATAGAACAGCTGTGTTAGGAGAGTTGGAGCAAGCGAAGGATTTATCTGCGTCATAGGGATGGGCAAAGCACAAAGCATGATGGTTGCAGGTATCGGGCCCACATTAGAGCTTTACCGTGCTGGTGGTGATGGACAGAAAAAACACCATTCACAGCTGACTTCCAATTTTATAGAGTGAAGACAGAATTTCAAAAAACATGAAGCTTCTGCTGCTGATGCCTGTTATTCTTTCAAATAGGTCAGTATGTTTCCCATGGGATTTTGGTCTACAGGACACTGGAAAAATAGTGGTTTTGTTAGTATCACATCACAAAACTTGATTTGGCCTTTGCCCCTAGCACATTATAGCATGAGGATTGAGAAGTAATATGTTTCAAGTTGTAATTATGTCAGAGTCAAATTTCAAGTTGTAGTATATTTTGTGCATTCAGATAAATTTTTTTTTGAAAGTATCCATTTCCTCTGCTATAGTGTGCTCACGACAAAGGCCATACTTTCACAGTGTCCACAAGCACAAATCAGATTTTGCGATGTGCTGTGTTAAGTGTTTTGTGATAAAAATCCCTAGCATCATTCAATCTATATCCCATTTGTTGTGCAATGTTAGTTAATTAGGTTATATTTACTGCGAGTATGTACCATCAACCGCACATTTCAAAATAGGCATTGGAAAGGCATTTAAAATTTTTGGATGAGAGAACTCTTAAATGGCTCGAAAGTATCAATTGAGCAACACTTTTCAACAGGCGGTTACAAACAGATAAAAGATGGCTATAGACTCCATGATATGTAACAAGAAATAGTTTTGGAAGAGATACGCAATTATTGCATTGTAGATACCTGCATATGGAGGGCAGCCCAAGCCTTCTCAATACATTCCTTAAGATTTTCAGAGATGATATGTCCCTCTGCGAAAAGCATTCATATTAGCACTGATTCAAAATCCTCATTTAGATGGGTTTTATTCAAGAAAAAAACCAAATGGTATTTTCTGTGTATGTACTGTTCTAGCGTAATAGTACCATGATGCCATAGCATAACTCCATTCAGTCCAATCACAGATATACTTGGTACGGACTTCTGGGGATCTGGTTTCAGACATTTAAGGATAAAACTAACAGAATTTAATTAGAACACAAATGATCAAAAGATTATGGTAAATCCTTAATTGGCTGCATGACCTGCTCAGTATAACTAATTTGAGATTGATGTAAGAAAAAAGTTGTATTATATGACTCTGTTAAATACTGAACACTTAGCCAAGATATGAGAAAACAGGGGCAGATCAACAAACAAATCAGACTGATTTTTAACAGTGCATTATGTTATCACAAATAGTTGTATGGAATGTGGGATAACTTGCTACAAAACCAACCAATGGAAAACATCAGCCACTACTACAGGGGAAATCAATTCCGGTAACCAACTTAGACTCCAGAGGCGCAACCAGCAAATCACAATTTTTTTCTTGTACAACTTTATTTTACCACAATGTTACTAATCTATCCTTATATCAAGAATAATATAAAAGCACATTTCACTTTAACAGAGAAGGGCTCAATTAAAATTTGTAGATAATTTGACAATAAACTGATGACACGGAAAATCAAGAGGAAATAAATAAAGGAATAAAATAACATAAAAGGATACAAATAGCTGAAAACTGTGCTGCATCCATATTCCCTTGTTTGAGATGCAAGAAGATGCAACATCTGCCTATCACGTCAACCACCTGACAGTATAAATAAATATAACTAAACAAAAATACTTGAACAATTGGCACTTTACTACCTATTAATCATAACAGATAAACAGAAGCATTGCTCATAAAGGAAATAATGGTTGTAAGAACCACTACATGTTCATCAACCAGTGTTGACTGCTCCAAACTACTCGAAGCCTCATCATCTCCTGAAAGGGTGCAAAGATATGATGTTGAGTCAATAAGATAGAATGATCCCAAAAAGAAAAGACTGAAGTTTGTGACAAAGAAAGAATAGAAATTACCAACTGCAGTGCATCACTAGACAATCAATATGACAATAGTATCAATAATATTCAAGGTTGTACACAGCATGGCTAGAAGCAATTGAGTATACACACCTGATATGTAGACTACAAAGAGCTTTTTCTGTTGTCTTGATTGAATGATTGCATCAGAGATAGATCCTTTGTATGCCAAGGAATTAACTGTTCTCTCCATCTGCAGATAGAAAGCAAAAGTGCATCACTGCATGGAACCATGCATGTAGGAACAAAGTTGCCAATAAAGTTTAAAACATGTAACTCTATAGACACTTGAACATTATATTAAGTCATTCGCAATGCATGAGCACTGGGCGTATCTAATAATATTACAGCGAAAACCTTTAGAGAACTAAATCCCTCAAAAACTCCAGCACCAGGATTCATCCGCAAAATCCAATCATATCAAAGGCATATTTTTGACACATGACACATGAGTAGTTGGGTCCAGGAAATCATATATGGAAGTGAAACCAAAGGACCATTATTTTTTCTTCCATTGGCGAAATTATTTTTTGGAGGCTTGATTATTCTTGTGAGCGAAATTCTTTTTCAAGGAATAACAGAACCTCAGCCCACTACCACAAGGTTGTTGCATTCACCAAAACTAAATGAAGTAAGAAATGTAAACATCTCACCCCACCCCACTACAGCAAGGTTGTTGCATTCACTACAACTACTAATGATTTTTTTTTTTACTACAAGTACTAATGATAGTGATATTGTGCTCAAATCCAAAATGCAAGTGCAGAAGATGAAGACATTGAGCATATGAGACTAATAGATGAGCCAAGCGTGTAAGATGAAGAGAATCAATCTCTACTAATAATATAAATATAAAAAAATGGCTTAAATATCTTCCGCCACTCCTGCAGCCAACAAAACCTTGAAAATCCTTAGCACAAACCAGCAGCAAATCAAAATAGCCAAGATGCACCCGACGCTAATTTTCGGATCAATTAGCAGCACCTAAGCCCTTATTCAATCGACGAATTGAACTATCAAATCGAATCAATCAAAGTTCTACAGCCACAACCATTAGAGGATCAATTACCCGGAGTGGGTGGTCCTCGCCCCCGTGGTTGCGGTGGATCCCGCGCACGCCTCCCTCTGCTCCCTCCGCGTTCTCGTCTTCTTGCCCAACGGAGGCCGGCAGCTCGCAACCGCGGCGTCGGATGGAAAGGGGAAAGGAGTATAGGCGAGTAGGGGACGAAGCTGATGGGATCGAGAGGTTTTTTTTTTTTTTTTAAAGATATCTAGAGTTTCGACGGCCGACGTGGACCACAATGTGGCTATGGCCGAATTGCTGGGCTGTCTGGGACCCCCGGTTTCGGTACCGCGGGTGCCTAATTTCACCATCAGTCCCGATCAGAAAAACAAAAATTCACCGTCAGGCCGCATCTCGATTCTCACATCTCCCTCCATGATCAAAAAGAAGTCGTTCAGACAACATATCTCATACCATAAAATATTAAATAACCCTGAATGCTCCTTCTAATCAAATCCGCATTAAAGCTCTACTGATAAAGGTGCTGCATTCCATATCAACTAGCACAGGTTCAATTCTTAGAACTGCAAGTTTTTTCAACTTTACACGTTTTGCTTTAATTACTAGACACGTTAATTCATACCTAACTCTCCAGCAACTTCATTTAGTTTTTTTTGCGAAATCTTCCAGCGACTAGAATTTAGATCTGGAGGGAGTACACATTTAGATTAACGTTCTTATTTAAATCTTTAAACTTTTTCAAAACAAATTATCCCTTCACTTTTAAAATGACAATAGAGTTCAAATGTTATTACATGCAGAAAAAAACAAGTAAGTAGAGGATGATGAGAACAAACCCCCGACCCTCATTGTAGACCATCTCTACCCTCATGATCATCTCTACCTGTAGTCCTCAAATTCATGCAACTACTTATTATTTAGAGTTCTTCTTATATTTAGAAAAAAGGTTTTAAAATTTTGTTTCTATCTCAGCATAACTCAAAACAAAACCCTCATTTGTTTCACATGAGATCTACTCGTGAATAACTCATATTTATCACCTAGTTATCAGATCCACTGCACAGTGACATCTTCAAAGCAGAGACTGATCAAAACAGCATAGAGCAGCTTCAAGTCAGCATCGCGATCAGGCTGCTGAGTGCTGATCTCAAATCTTGGTCATCGGGCTCATAGGACCGTGTGAGGAGGCCATTCAGTCAGCGGGGCAGAGGCGACCAGAGACGTCGAGACGGCACGACGGCGTGCCAAGCGTGGAATTGCAGCCTGCGATGTTCTTTGATGTATAATTTATAAATTTATGGACCTAGATAATAATATGGACAACTTTATAAACCGCTGGTAAAATTTATAAAAAACGATACATCTTCTATTTAACCGATTTTTGTCCATTAATTATAAAATCGAGTAACCACGCCCTTCAAAGGTTAAAATGGATCGACTGTTCTATGTCTGAGTTTTGATGGGATGTATCATAGTAAGACCTACAGTCCACATCGTAATCATTTTTCTTTCTCTACTTCCGCTTTCTCTGTGCGCCCTACCTCTAAAATAAAGGTGTGTTTGATTAGACTGGTTATAAATGTGAAAACAGCTACTATGATATGTTAGGTCACTTATTAGCGAATACTCCCTCAATCTTATATCTTTTAATATTATTAAAAACAAAAGCATTGAATCAATTATCAGTCCTTTAATTCTAAAATAATTCCTCATATTTCAAAAGAAATTGATGGTTCTAGATGGAATTAGTGTGGCTACATGTATATAAGATTATGGAACACGGATTAACTACTAGAGAGAATTATGATAGTAACCTTATTCATTATGTCATAATCTAATATTCAGGAGATTAAGGATGGGAAAGTTGATTACATGATGCATTAGATTTGTTGCTACTGCTCTAAGAACTGATCGTGTTATGTTGGAATTTGGCTCATTTGATCGGCCCAGTTCATTGAAATTCCAAAGTAATAGTGGCTGAAAATTTTAGTCCCATATTGCTAGTTTAAAGTGGTACATATCAACTTAAATAAAAGAATTATTTTCCTTTGATTGAATAATGTGAGCAAATGAAAGAGAGAATTCTTCGGTGAACGCACACACGAGAGCGGATGATCGCGTTTTTCACGTCTTATTTCTTGTAACTTGTGACTTTGGATTTTGGCGTGGCTCTGTGCAACTCGGTTCAAATTTTTATCACATTAACCCACATGTTAGTATTGTCAAGAGAGATGATCAAAGTGATTTAGTGATATAATTCAGTATCAATTGGATGTTATTGTTTTAATACGAATTAAGTAGGCAATCAGCGTGTCAATTAGAGTCCGTGAATGATTCTTTAAGGCCGATCGTGTCAATATAAACCTGGAGACGTCCAAGTTCAAGGATACAGAAAGAAACACATCTCATTTCTTCCTCTTCTCTCCTTCGCTGTTGTCCTGAGCTGCTTCGTCCTCGTCGGCTTTCTTTCTTGATGTGCACTAAGAAAGAAGATAAGCGGTATCTCCAAGACATTGGTGTCGAAAAGCCTGCACGAGAGGCGACAATAAGGTTTTTGAGCATCACAACTGCGCGACCGCTCGTTTGTTGCCTATTGCTGTCAAATCTACTCAACGGCCTGTTTTGACTACTATGTGCGCTAATTTGATTAGTGCTGACAACCCACGATAAGAATGTAGATCCTTTCCTCCGTTTTCTTTCATGAGGTGTTCAGCCTGGTGCTAGTATTAGATTTTGTTGCGTCGTTCTATTATGAAATATGGCTTGCAATAAAACCTAGAAATTAATAGAATAATTTACAATTTTCCAACAACATATCTATGCCTTAACAAAATCCACCTTTCTTCTTGAAAAAAAAGGTTACTTTCGAACATGCAAGACACGAGAATAGACCATGAAAATTGCATTTCCACATGCTGGTAGCACAAAACAAGTCATTAAGAATACTCAATATATGTAATATGAATGAATAAAATAATTGTAAATTATACTCTAATTATAACTTATACTCTAACGAAACGCAATCTGTTTCATGAAAGAGCATGGAGCATACTCCTTTTATTTTCAAATAGAGTTTGTTTTGGATAAAATATTAGTTAAATATTGAAAATTATAAATAACTTTTAATTTGCCAATTTTCAAATATAAAATCATATAAATAAATTTGGTTTGAAAAATAATTTTTAAAAATATACATATATCATATTTTTAATAAATATTTTTATAAAAAATAAAAATCAAAGTTATAATTTAAAAAATATATTATTGTTAAAAACAAACTCTATTTTGAAATCCAGAAAGTATCGGTCAATGACGTCCTTCGGAATTCCTTCGAGAATCCTTCGAATCAAACGAGTCGTTAATCATCGTTGGGAATAGAGAGGGGCAGCGAGTAATTAGCTTCCCAAAAGCACAATCCTCCAAATCAAACAAGGCCTTAATTATCGTTGGAAATAGAGAGGCTGTGAGGCATTATCATTGCACACGACCTCATTCACTATTTAGATTCCTCCAACCCAAACAGCGGACTCCAAACGTCTGCAGGAATCCCGCCTTCGTTCGCCGCCCAGCCGCCGCGAGCCCAATCCCAGCGGCGATCGACGAGCCATGGCTCCCAAGCGTAGGCTGCGCAGCGACAAGTCGGTTGCCGCCGCTGCCGACACGTCCTCCGACTTCCAGCCGGTGCAGGGCTCCACCGAGAACCCTGTAGCCCCGGCGCCGCCGGAGCAAGAAATCGACGGCGCCGGCCGCGATGAGGTCAGGTCGTCCGACGAGGTTCGCACCGAGCGTTCACCCCCGCCCAAGAGGATGGCGGTTGCCAAGAAGAACGTGGCATCCCTCGAGACGTCCCCGCGGAAGAGGAAGAAGGGGACAGCTGCTGCGCCGGCGGCCGAGATCTCCGGGCCGCCCCCACTGGCAGCCCAGGTCGCGAGATCACCCTCGCCGGAAAAGGCTGCAACTGCGGCGGCTTCGGGGGCCACCAAGTCAGCCCCGCCGAAGAAGGCTGCGGCTTTGAAGGCTGCCAAGTCACCCCCGCCGAAGAATGCGGCAACGTCACCGCTGAAGATGAAGTCTGGGAAAGCTGCTGCTCCAGCAACCGAGAGATCACCCTCGCCGGAAAAGGCTGCAACTGCAGCGGCTTCGGGGAGCACTAAGTCGCCCACGCCGAAGAAGAAGAAGAAGGCGGCTTCGAAGGCAGCCAAGTCACCCCCGCGGAAGCGGAAGAAGGCAGCGGTCGCAGAAAAGATGGCAGCGGCGGTGGCAGCAGCCAACTTGCCCGGACCCGACAAGACTGCGGCAAGGACAGAGGTCGCAGGGACGCCCCCACCCACGGGGACACCAGACAGGACGACGAACGCCACCCCAGTGCCGGGGGCCGCTGCTTCCGCGGGAGCCGAGAAAGAAGTACTGCCTGCCGTCGGGACCGTCGCAGAGAAGCATCTCGGGGAGAAGAGAAAGACGTACTGGTACCTGTGGCAGATGGTGCTGAGCCTAGAAAATGAGTTCGTCGCCTCATTAAAGGAGGCCTTCCTCAAGCTTGACGATCTGAAGGCCAGCATTCTGAACACCGAGCTCAAGAAGATGCATGACCAGGTGATGAGACAGCAGTTGTGGTGGATGGATACCACCAAGGAGGTGTTCGAGGTCATGATCAATTTGATCAAATGATTGCAGGTAAACTTCCCATACTTCTGAACCTAGTATATCATTAAAGCTCTATTTGGTACTTTTGTGAAACTGAATTTCATTACTGGTAAATGCTAGTGCAGAAAAGGAATACTGTGGCTTGACTGCTTGAGGATTTCTTGTTGCCATAGGAATGGTCATGGTACTTGCCGGATTGCATTTCCTATGTAATCTAGTTACTGCAATTAGGTTGGTGGACATCTGGTCAATTTTGCCATTTCCATGTCCACTTGAAAACCTTGTCTGTTCTGTCTTATTGAAGTTATGCTAATTCGTGACATGCCATAAATGCAGTAGGGCAGTTAATCAAATGTTAAAATGTGTCTAGTATTACATGTTATCTGTGACACCCCTATGTCCTTTAAAATTTATCGAATAAATTACACCCTCACAACGCAAATCTTTGCATAAACCAATAACATTATTGTTTCAAAAATTACACTTAATCTCCACAAAACTTTTGATAAATTTTTGAGCATTTTTAAAAAATCTAAGAGTTTTGGATTCCGGTACTAAAAATGTTGGCATGTGGGTATAAATTCCATCTGACTCTTGTAAAAGCATCGAATTCTCAATATAACCATACTGATGTTTTTGCATGGCAATTAAGTTTACTTGAAAACAAAATTTTTGAGATTTTTCTAGAATTTTTTGAAAAGGTTTAACCTCCTTAAAAATTCAAACAAATCTAATCTAAGTCGAAAATCTATAAAATTTTAGAGGCCGAATCAGGATTTCTTCCAAAAACAAAAATTGTTCCAAATAATGTCTTGAGTGCCCACAAAAATTTTAACATTTCTCTGAACCCGGAAAGTGCAGATTTTGTTTGAATTCAGAGGGGAGTTTTTGAATTATTGCAAAATATAAAAAAAAGCATGTGCCGCGGCCGCAGCAGCGCCAGCACCGGCCTGGCAGGTGTCCCATCGCCAAGGCGAGAATCCCGCTCCCTCCCTCCCTCCTCCTTTTCCCTCTCTTGCCCCCTCTCTTCTTCCTCTACGCACGCCGACGCCACCCCGTGCGCCCAATCACCTTCGTTGGTCCCCTGCGCCCGCCTGCCGCTCACGCCGCGCAGGCCATAAAAATCTTGTGCGCGCGCATGCCCTCGAGCTGACGTCGAGCGAGAAAGAAACGTGCCAACGCCGCTCCCCACTTTCCTTCTTCCTTCGCGTGCGAGCACTACCCGGCCGCCATTGCCGCCGTAGTCCCCCTCGCGTGGACAGCTTCGCTCAGTGCTCCCAGCGCCTCAACACCGTGTTGTTTAGCCTCCCCTCCACTCCCTTCAGCTCCCTGCCAAGGCTGTCGCTCTACGCCGCCCTGAATCGTCGGGAACGCGTCGTCGTCTACCTTGGTCCGGAGCGCCCCCGCCGCCACGGATTCTTCGATTTCTTCCTCTCCGCTCGAAGGTGGTTCGATTCTTTCCTTTGGCTAGCGCTCCTCTGTGACACGTTGTTGCTTGCAGAGTCTCACCGGAGCTGCCGGAACCCACCCGTCGCCGCCAGTCCGCCATCGCCGCCGCCGCGACTTTCACGTCGACATGCTACCCCCGTCCATCTCCGCCGCCCTAGCTGACTCAGCTCGCCTTCTCACGTTACGGTGAGGCTCTTGAACATCTTCTTTAGCTCGCTACCGCACTCTTTCACCGCGCACCTCGTCGGAGTGGCGCTTCACTGCCGCCTCTCGTCGCTGACCACCTTCTGGCCATCGCCGGCGACCAACTCCATCTCCAGCATGTGCGTCGTGACCGGTTGAGCACCAACCTGGCCAGCTTCGGCGGTACCTCGTTGTCGTTGAGCTCGTCGGAGCTCCTCCCGCCCTCCCCTATTTTTCTTTTTTTTTTCAAATTTTTAAATTAATTTAATTATTTCGAGTCCAGTTTGTAAAATGCATAGTAAATCACAGTGATCTACTAAAAATGCACACTAAATTTTCCTGGAACCCTCTTAAAAGGCTCTAACCTTTTGCTAAAAAGATTTATCATGAAAAGTCCATGGAACTTCCTAAAAAAATAGGTTAATGTATTCTGTTTTTGATTTATTGCTGGAGTTTCAGAGCTGTTCTAGAGCCGAGACTTGTGCTAGTGGTGTGTCATAACATGCATGACCTCCTGTAATTTTTCATTTAATCTTAACAAAGTTATATGCATGCATGTAATTTTTCTCAAACCTGTCAATTTAATTCATTATTTTCAAAATACATTTTACATGTCAACCAAAAATCATAACACCTGTTCAAAAATTCAGCATAGAGGCTTCCAAGTGCATCTATTCAGTTTCATGATTTTATCATGCAATTTAGTGCCTTTTCTTGAATTTCTAAGTTCAATTAACAGAAACTTGTATGAATTATTATAAAATCCAGAGACTTCAGTTCAATCTCAGCTCAACTCCAAAAATCATATTTCAAAGAGTACTATCAACTAAAAATATTCTCCTGGCAGGATCTAAAACTTCATTTTGGTCCATGGTCGTAGGTGAATAATTCACTTTATTAAAATGCTGTAGTCAAAAATCTTTAAGTGTTAAGTAAACTCGCCCTTACATGAGTAAACTCATATTATTATGATGAAAACACTATATTATCATATCACTAATAATAGCACCCTAATGTTTGCATCATATAGATGTCGAAGCGAACGAGGTAGTTGCAGATCCGGAACCCACGTTCACCGAAGAAGCTCTTGCCACTGAAGCAGGAGACCAACGCAAGCCCTGGTCCACAACCTTTTTATGAAGATTTCCTTTATCACTATGTGTCGTGTATGTGCAGTAGGTTTCCAGGAGTTGATTGAAACCCTAGCTGCATATATTTCATTAGGAAATGCTATATTGGTATATTGGTATAGGTAGCCCAATGTAGCATGCTATGCTTAGTTATACTTGACAGTAAAAGTCAAGCAAAGTGGACGCTTCTCGCAGCTGCTAGGAGTTGAATGAAACTACCTCCTGAAACATTGCAGAACATGGCTATGTATGATTAAGGGAAGATAAAACTGGAGGGTCAGACAGGGGAAAGGTAAGTCGGCAACTAGACCGGATCCAGGGTGACCGTAGTCCTGTCTGTCCCGTGTGGTCCGAGCTTGATCAAGCATTGAATGTACTAATCATATGATGGGAAATGATGGAGCCCAGTAAACCTACGTAACTTAGTGATTGCAAAGTTGAACCTACCCTACGGTGTCTGATTGAAGGCGATCTGGGGTGGGCAGGTGTGAGAACTCCACAGAAACCGTCTGGGACGTGTATTCTGGTGGGATGCGGCACTGCTAAGGTAGCATAGGAGGGTATTGGCTTTACAGGATCTGGTATAAACAGTTGCCACGTGTGGTCTGGGACGCGCACGTGTCGTATAATTAGGTTATCCCTACAGGTGTAAATCGATTCAAATAGTTGTCATACTTAGTTTATGAGTTTGCTTATGAAACACACTATATTTAATTAAGATGTTGATTTATGATGATGATTAATATATCTATTGCTTTCTCTCTATGAATGTTCAGACTAGTACAAACTAAAGTTAAGTTTTCCTAACCACTTAACTTGAGCTAAAACTTGACCAGAGTAGTTTCAGGTAGCGCGAGTCCTTTATGCGTGATACCCTACCCTAAGTCGGCCTGCATGTCTAAGTATCGGCTGTAGACAACCAATTTAACGGGTCAGTCTTGTTGAGCTTCTTAGAAGCTCACGCTTTGCGATACATGGTTTTCAGGCACCAACGCTTATACCGGTGATAGTCACTACCAGTGGGAAGAGCAGCGCCCAGACCTTGGGAGCATCCAGTGGGACCGTTGGGACTCGTCGCAGTGCCTTTTGGGTGGCTAGTAGCATAGTGGTGGTGGGCAAGGCACATGCTTTTGCTTAATCTACAAGAGTCGGAGTCTGTATCGTGTCTTATGCTTTCGCTAAACTCTTATTTGAAAGTTGTACGCCGTACTCTGTTTTTCAGATTTCTGTAATGAACCAACATTATAATCATTTTCTCTTATCTTGTAAATTATGCTGTTTTCTCAGCCTATGTTGTACCATGTGAATACTTGCTTCGCCGAGTATCACCCCAAAAAGATCCCGGATGAGACGAACCGCCCCTGGGTTCGGGGGTGGGCTGTGTCAGCTGGTATCAGAGCTATTTTGGGATTGGTACGACATTTAGAAGGAAAATTTTTGAAAGTTGCGTGCGTGTGAGGTATGAGCCCTAATAGGATGTAAGTTGTATCAGGTGTAAAGCTAACCTAGTGTATGAGCTAACTAAACTTAGTTTAGATTTAAAATTCTGTAACGACGCACCTACGCTTAGGTAAGCAAGGTAAGGTACGCCGCTCGACTGCCGTGAAATGTCGAAAAATCCCTGTTGCGACAGCAGCAGTAGCGTTCTGTACCATGATGGTATGGAAGGAAGTATTATGTTCGTTGTAACATAGTACGCCTCCTTGCCGTTTAGGGAGAGAAGGGGACCTCTACCGTACGAGGTTTGGGTTACGGACCTGCTGTGAATGCACATCTTCGCAACAATGGCGTCTTGAGCCATTGGTGCACAAGAGATGAGTTTGTTGTTCACGACTTAGGTCTTGTGGAACTCTCTTATACCTCCGCTGCATGAGGTTAAGTGCAGTCTGTCGCCGCGAGTGAAGGTCGGACACGTAATCCCCGTACGTGGCTTACTCGGGACGACCCATATGGCAATGATATGTGTTGTTCTTTTTATTTTTGACATACATATTATATTGCAACTGCCTGTGATGTTCTTCTTCTGCAGGTACGCTGACCATGATATCGTGAGAACGTGTAGGAACGTCTAACTTGAGTGCGATCTGCCACCGCTTAACGAATATTATTTTCTATTTTGGTAAGGACGTATAGGCCGAGTAGGAAATGCATTGCATGTTAATCAAACTCATTAGGAAAGCTAAGGCAAAAGCATATCATAATCTCACCTGGGTAATTAATGGTTACTGATAGATTAGCAATGCTTATACCGTTAGACGTGTGGGTCTCGGTTATTCTTTTACTTAGAGGTGGGAATATTTTATGTATCAAAAGTTTATGCATGCCTTGAACTATGTGTCAACATCTGACTTCTAATTGATAAAATATTGTTCATCTCTATGGTTGCAGATGTCTGGCAGCGTGAACAAGCAGGGCCAAGAGGGGTTTGAGGTTGAGAACTCCACTCCCACCCGTGTCACCCAGGAGTCGGGACGCAGAGGATTCACCGAGCTGCTCCGCCAGACACTGCAGTCGCTGGGCCGTACTGAGACTCCATGGTTCCAGATTCGGGAGTTTAGGCAGCATGGCCAGGCCTGCTCTCCGTTGTAGTTACCCTTCCCACTCATCCTCACCGAGACGACTGGGAGGCCTAGACCACCATCTCGCTTGGTTTGGATAAGGCTGAGGCTGTTGAGGCTGCTGTCCACGTTGCTCTGTCAAGGCTCTGTGAGGAGCACTTGGAGCATTTGGCAGATCAGCTAGTAGTGCTGTTTTCGATACAGCATCAGATTGACGGTACTTGGCGCCGGAATGTCAAGGCTGCTAGGGATAAGACCCTCAAGGGAGAAAAGGACTTTGTGACTCCACTTTTTCTGCAGAGCTTGGCAACGTTCAACCTTTATGAGGACACCGTTGTCACAGCCGAATTTGATCACCAGGCCCTAGGACGCGCTCATAAGGAGCTAGCCAGAGTCTAGGAGAAGATTCAGAGCTTGGAGAGCAGAAACAACGGGCCGTGTGTTAGTTGTGGGTCTCAAGCCCAGCGGATCGCCGAGTTAGAGCAGATTTCTGTGATCAAGACTGCTCAATTGCAGGCCAGAAATAACGACTGCAATGCTATACTGGAGTACATTCATCAGTTGGAGATTATTCGGGATGAGGTCCTGCAGGTAGCTGAGAATCTCGTTCACGCGAACCAACGCCTGCAGCATTAGGTCGCTGGACTCTTAGAGGCTCGGCCACCACCCCCACCTCCCGCGGATGATGGTGCGCCTGAGTCAGAGATGTCGAACCCTAATGCCTCGGACCCAGAGCCCGAGGAGGAGTAGATTGACAACAGTAGCACAGGCTAGTAGATCTATGACGTCCTAGCTAATCGAGTTTATCAAGGTTGTAAGGGTAGGGAGTGCGTTGTGATCGTTGTCATGACGGGTGTTGTGCCCTCTTAGTAAGGGTATCGTAGTAGTAGTGTATGGTGTCAAGATGTAATGCTGCAATGTTTGAAAGACTAGGAGGTGTTCGGAACTGATGTACTATCATGATTTTGGGAATGAATGAAGTTGGTCTTTATGAGTTATCAGTGCATTGCTTTATGAAATCTTTTTCGTATGTCAAGGCGGATCATGGAGTGAACTACACTAACGGAAACTTTATTCACCTTTCAGCATGGTGAATAGAAGGGATGGACGCCAAGATCCTGAAGGCTTGAACCCACCACCCCCGCCTGGTGAACCAACATTGGCCGCAGCTATGGCAGCTATGTTGCAAAGCAGTCAGCAGAACAACGAAATGCTAAGGGTTCTGATGGAGAACACCAACCAAAACCATGGTCCTCGGAACCAGCACTACGATAGCACCTACGCCGACTTCCTGGCAACTTTTTATTCCCCAGAGTTCCAAGACGATGTTCGCCGCACAGATGCTGCAAGGGCATGCAGGTGCATGGTGGGCAAACTACCTCACCACTTTTCCACCGAATACTCCGGTGCCTTGGGCCCAGTTCAGGGTGGCATTCCGCTCACCACATTCCTGCCGGACTGATGCAGAGGAAGGCTAAGGAATTCAACGAGCATTCCACGCTCACCATGGGGTAAGATTCTCAAGCTCGTCTCGGGTTCCTCCGTCGTAACCCCTTGATCTAGATAATGGCAGTGAGCATTTCTACTCAATGCATCCGCAACGCCATTGACTTTGCCAGGGTGGTAGTGAATTTCCAATTCATAATCCTTGATCAGCTCAAGCCACCTGCGTTGCCTCGTGTTTAGCTTGCTTTGAGTGAAGATTTACTTCAGGGTCTTGTGGTCCGTGTAGAGGTGTACTAGATTTCCCAGCAAGTAATGTCTCCACACCTTCAAGGATAACACTATAGCGGCCAACTCTAGGCCGTGCGTTGGGTAGTTTAGCTCATGCTTACGGAGTTGTTGGGAAGCATAAGCAATCGCTCGTCCTTCTTGCGTCAACACGCACCCAAGCCCGATCCCTGACACATCACAATATACATAAAAGGGTTTGCTCAAGTCTGGTTGGGCTAGTACCGGTGCTGTGGTCAAGTGCTTCTTCAAGGTTTGGAAAGCTTCTTCGCACTTACTGGTCCACTTGGACTTATGATCCTTCTTGAGTAGCTTGGTAATGGGTTTGGCAATTTTTGAGAAACCGAGTATGAACCAACGACAATATCCGGCTAATCCTAGAAAACTGCGCACCTTGTCGGCCTACGTGGGTGCCTTCCACTCGACAACGTCTTGCACCTTTCCTGGATCAACAGCAATGCCCTCAACGGATATCACGTGACCCAAGAATTGGACACATTCAATTCAGGATTCAAAATTTACTGAATTTAGCACACAGTTTATGATTTTGAGTCTTTGCAAGACTATCCGGAGGCGCTCGGCATGCTCTTCTAGGGTCTTGGAATACGCAAAGATGTCATCAATGAATACCACCACAAACTTTTCAAGTTCCAGCATGAAGATCGAGTTCATGAGATACATGAAATATGCTGGTGCATTTGTGAGTCTGAACGACATCACCGAGTACTCGTATAGACTGTATCTTGTTGAGAAAGCCATCTTACGAACGTCTATTAGACAAATTTTGATCTGATGATAGTCGGATCTAAGATCAACCTTAGAGAAGACCTGGGCTCTAGCCAGCTAATCAAACAAGGTGTCTATGCATGGCAGCAGATATTTGAACTTGATGGTAACCGTGTTCAAGGGGCGATAATCCACACATAGCCTCACGGACTGGTCTTTCTTCTTTACAAACAAGGCTGGACATCCCAAGGTGAGGAGCTAGGACGTATGAAGCGTTTATCCAGCAACTCCTTTAGCTGCACCTTCAGCTCGGCCAACTCTTTTGGCGCCATCTTGTAAGGCCTTCGAGATATCGGGGCCATGCCCGGCTGAAGGTCAATCTGGAACTCAACATCCCTATCCGGAGGTAAACCAGGTAGGTCCTTTGGGAACACATTTGGAAACTCCCTCATTATTGGTATATCTTCTAATTGCTTCTCGGTGAGGTGGTAAGCTTGAGCAGAGGTGGATCTTGGGTGGATCAGATTCAAGGCAATTGACCCGTGAAGTGGCGAGTTCAAAGAGACTACGCGGTTGGTGATATCGAGTACGACTTTATGGTGTCTCATCCACTTCATGCCGATAATAATATCTATCCCCTGCTCATCGATGATGATGAAGATGGTGGGCTAAGCTCTACCTCCCAGAATAAGTGGTGTTTCGTCTAACCCGTGATGTGTTAGAATATCTCCCCCCAGGGATCTTATCATGAAAGGGGGTTCTAGTTAAATGGTGGTGAAGGTCTTGTTCTTAAGAAATTTCCCGCTGATAAAATTGTGTGATGCACCGAAATCGAAAGAACAAATGCGGAATGACCATTTAGCGAAAACGTACCCGCCAGCATGGGCTCTCCCTCAGCTATCTTCCCGGCCCTGGTGTAGTTCACCCGACCGGTCCTGTTGGCCTTCTGGCCCTTCTGCTGGTTCTGCTCTAGATTTGGCGGGCGGCTGCTTCCTTGCTACTGATGTGTGGGGCATTCACGAGCATAGTGTCCCGGCAGCCTGCAAATGAAACATGGGGCTCCGATCCCGGTCTGGCGCCCTGCTGCGATGGGCGAGCTCCTTGGTTTCTCTGCTATGGTAGCTGTGTTGCACGGTACCCGCCCTACTGCTGGTTCTACGGGGACCGGTACGATTGCTGCGGAGGGTGATTGGTTGACCCCTGCGGAGATGCAGCTCTGAACTTCCTACCATCGGGTGCGGTGTACACCAGATGTTACTTTGGGGGCGGCGCATTAGACGGGCCACCACCGAACCTCTTCTTCTCCCGCTGTTCCTTCTCCAGGTACTCCTCCGCGATAAGAGCACTGCTCACAAACTTGTTAAAAGAGCCTCCCTGATTCAGAGCCAGGCGGCCTTGGAGCGTGATGTTCAGCCCCTCCTTGAAGCGGTGCTTACGCTTCGCATCTATTTCTACCTGTCCTGGAGCGTACAGGGAGAGCTGATTGAATACCCTGGAGTATTCATGCACTGAGCGGTGCACTGGGTCAAAGCAATGAATTCCTTAGCCTTCCTCTGCATCAGTCCGGCAGGAATGTGGTGAGCGTGGAATGTCTCCCTGAACTGGTCCCAAGGCACCAGAGTATTTGGTGGGAAAGTGGCGAGGTAGTTTGCCCACCATGCACCCGCATGCCCTTGCAGCATGTGCGCAACAAACCTCGTCTTTTGGTGCTCCGTACAACAGAGTAGCCCAAACTTGGCCTCAATCGTACAAAGCCAATGATCAGCCTCCATTGGCTCCCTGGCATCCTTGAACTCTGGGGGATGAGTTGGCAGGAAGTCGGCGTAGGTGCCATCCTGGTGCTGGTTTCGGAGGACCACAGTTTTGGTTGGCGTTCTCCGTCATAATCCTCAGCATTTCGCTATTCTGCTGACTGCTTTGCAACATAGCCGCCATAGCTGCGGCCAATGTTGGTTCACCAGGCGGGGTGGTGGGTTTGAGCCTTCAGGATCTTGGCGTCCACCCCTTGTATTCACCATGCTGAAAAGCGAATAAGGGTTCCGTTAGTGCAGTTCACTCCATGTTCCGTCTTGACATACGAAAAGGATTTCATAAGGCAATGCACTAATAACTCATAAAGACCAACTTCATTCATTCTCAAAATCATGACTGTACATCAGTTCCTAAAAACCTCCTAGTGTGTCAAATATTCTAGCATTACATCTTGACACCTTACCCTGCTACTACGATACCTTACTAAGAGAACACAACACCTAACATGACAACGATCACTACACACTCCTTACGCTTACAACCTTGATAAACTCGATTAGCCAGGACGTCACAGATCCACTAGCATGTGCTACCGTTGTCGATCTACTCCTCCTCAGGCGCTGGGTCTTAGGCATCGGGGTTCGACTCCTCTGACTCGGGCGCTGGGTCTTAGGCATCAGGGTCCGACTCCTCTGACTCAGGCGCACCATCATTCGCTGGAGGTGGAGGCGGCAGCTGAGCCTCTAAGAGTCCAGCGACCTGATGCTGCAGGTGGTGGTTCTCGTGAATGAGATTCTCGGCTACCTGCAGGGCCTCATCCTGAATAATCTCCAACTGATGAATGTACTCCAGCATAGCAATTGAGCAGGTTTGATTGTAGAAATCTGCTCTAACTCAGTGATCCGCTGGGCTCGGGAGTCAATACGAGCATGCAGCCCGTTGTTTCTGCTCTCCAAGCTCTGAATCTTCTCGTGGACCCTGCTAGCTCCTTATGAGCGCGTCCCAGGGCCTGGCGATCAAATTCAGCTGTGACCATGGTGTCCTCATATAGGTTGAACATCGCCAAGCACTGTAGAAAAAGTGGAGTCACCAAAGTCCTTTTCGCCCTTGAGGGTCTTGTTCTTGACAGCCTTGATGTTCCGGCGCCAGGTACCATCAATCTAGTGCCGAATCGGAAATAGCACTGCTGGCTGATCTGCCAAATCCTCCAAGTGCTCCTCACAGAGCCTCAACAGAGCTCCGTAGGCAGCAGCCTGAACAGCCTCAGCCTTATCCGAACCAAGCGAGGTGGTGGTCCAGGTCTCCCAGTCAGCTCGGTGTGGATGAGTGGGGAGGGTAACTGCGGCAGAGCAGCGGGGCTGGTCATGCTGCCTAAACTCCCGAATCTGGAACCAAGGAGTCTCAGTACAGCCCAGCGACTCCAGTGTCTGGCCGAGCAGCTCGATGAATCCTCTGCGTCCCGACTCTTGGGTGACTCGGTGGGAGTGGAGTTCTCGACCCTAAACCCTTCCTGGCCCTGCTCATTCGCGCTGCTAGACATCTGCATCCACAGAGATGATCAATATTTTATTAATCAAAAGTCACATGTTGACACATAGTTCAAGGCATGCATGAACTTCCGATACGTAAAATATTCCCACCTCTGAGTAAAAGAATAACCGAGATCTACACGTCTAATGGTACAAGCATTGCTAATTTATCGGTAACCATTTATTACCTAGGTGAGATTATGCTATGCTTTTGCCTTAGGTTTCTTACTGAGTTCGATTAACATGCAATGCATTTCTTGTACAGCCTATACGTCCTTACCAAAATAAAAAAAAATTCGTTAAGCGACGGCAGATCACACTCAAGTTAGATGTTTCTACACTTTTCTCACGATATCATGGTTAGTGTACCTGTAGAAGAAGGACATCACATGCAGTTGCAATATAATATATGTATCAAAATAAGAACAACAACCATATCATTGACATATGGGTCGTCCCGAGTAGGCCATGTACGGGGATCACATGTTCGACCTTCACTGCACGGCGACGGACTGCACTTCACCTCAGACAGCGGAGGTAAAAGAGAGTTCCGCAAGACCTAAGTCGTGAGGAACAAACTCATCTCTTGTGCACCAACGCCATAAGACGCCACTGTTGCAAAGGTCTGCATCCGCAACAGTTTCGTAATCCAAACCTCGTACGGTAGAGGTTCGCTTCGCTCCCTAAACGGCAAGGGGGCGTACTATGTCACAATGACCATAATACCTCCTTCCATACCATCATAGCACAGAACACTACTGTTGTTGGCGCAACAGGGATTTCCCGACATTTCAGCGGCAGTCGAGCGCCGTACCTTACAAATGTCGTAGGTGCGTCGTTACAGAAATTTAATTCTAAACTGAGTTTAATTAACCCCTATACTAGATTTGCTTTGCCACCTGATACTACTTTAGGGCTCGTATCTCACTCGCGCGTAATTTTCAAAAATATGCCTTTCAAATGTCGTACCAATCCTAGAATGGCTCTGATACCAGCTGAGGCGGCCCGCCCGCGAACCCAGGGATAGTTCGTCTAATCCGGGATCCTTTCTGGGTGATACTCGGCGAAGCGAGTATTCACATGGTACAGCATATGCCGAGAAAACATCATGACTTACAAGATAAGAGAAAATGATTATAATCTTGGTTCATTACAGGAATCTTAAAAATAGAGTACGGCATACAACTGTCAAATACGAGTTTAGCGTAAGCATAAGACACGATACAGACTCCGACTCTCGTAGACTAAGCAAAAGCATATGCCTTGCCCACCGGCACAATGCTACTAGCCACCCAAAGTTCACTGCGGCGAGTTACAGTGCTCACACTGAATACTCCCAAGTTCTGGGCGTTGCTCTTCCCACTGGTAGTGACCATTGTCAGCACAAGCGTCGGCGCCTGAAAACCACGTATCGCAAAGCGTGAGCTTCTAAGGAGCTCAGCAAGACTGACCCGTCAAATTGGCTGTCTACAGCCGACAGCTAAACATGCAGGCTGACTCAGGGTAGGGTATCTTGCATAAAGGACTCACGCTACTTGAAGCTACTCTGGTCAAGTTTTAGCTCAAGTTAAGTGGTAAGGAATCCTTAACTTTAGTTTGCACTAGACCGAACAATCATAGAGAGAAGCAATAGATGCAATAATCATTATCATAATTCCGTCATCATCATAACTCAACATCTTAATTAAATATGTGCGTTTCACAAGCAAACTCATAACTGAGAGTGACCGCGATTCGAATCGATTTACACCTACAAGGATAACCTAATCATACGACACGTGCGCGCTCAGACCGCACGTGGCAACCGTTCATACCAGATCCTGCAAAGTCAACTCCCTCCTACGCTACCTTAGCAGTGCCACATCCCACCAGAACACACGTCCCAGATGGTTTTTATGGAGTTCTCACACCTGCCCACCCCAGATCGCCTTCGATCAGACACCGTGGGATAGGTTCGACTTTGCAATCTCTAAGTTACATAGGTTTACTGGGCCCCATCATTACCTAGCATATGATTAGTACATTCAATGCTCGATCAGGCTCGGACCACACGAATCGGACAGGAGTACGGTCACCCTGGACCCGGTCTAGTTGCCGACGTATTTTTTCCCTGTCCAACCCTCCAGTTTTATCTTCCATTAATTATACATAGCCATGTTCTGCATGTGTTAGGAGGTAGTTTCATTCAACTCCTAGCAGTCGTGAGCAGTGTCGACTCTGCTCGACTTCTACTGGTAATGTAGCTAAGCATAGCATGCTACCACGTGTTACCATACCAACATACCAATAGGGTTCTGTAAGGAGACATATGGAACTAGGGTTTCAATCAACTCCTAGAAACCTAATGCACATACACGACACCTAGTGATAAAGGGGAAAACTTCATAAAAAGGTTGTGCACTGGGGCTTGCCTTGATCTCCTGCTTCGGCGGCGAGAGCTTCTTCGGTGAAAACGGGCTCCGGTTCCGCGAGTACCTTGATCGCTTCAACGTCTACATGATGCAAACTATATGATGTTGTTATTATTGATATGATAATATGGTATTTTCATCATTAATAATATGATGTTTTCATCATTACTTCTAAAGAGTTTACTCATGTCAAGGTGAGTTCAACTTAACACTTAACGATTTTCAATTACGGCATTTTAATAAAGTAAATTATTCACCTACGACTATGGACTAAAATGAACATTCAGATCCTGCCAGGAGATTATTTTTAGTTGATAGTACTCTCTGAAATATGATTTTTCTAGTTGAGTTGAGGTTGAACTCAAGTCTCTAGATTTTATAAAAAGTCATAAAAGTTTCTGTTAATTAAATTTAGAAATTCAAGAAAAGGCTCTAAACTGCATGATAAAGTCATGAAACTGAATAAATGCACTTGCAAGCATCTATACTGAAGTTTTGAATAGGGGTTATGATTTTTGGTTGACATGCATAATGTAATTTAGAAAATAATAAATTAAATTGACTGGTTTGAGAAAAATTACATGCATGCATAGAATTTTGTTAAGATTAAATCATGGGAAAATTTTATTTAGGAAGTTCCATAAACTTTCATGAAAAAGTGCTTGAGCAGATAGTTAGAGCATCTTACAAGGATTCTAAAGAATTTTGGTTCGCCATTTTTAGAGCTTCCATGGATTTATTACGCATTTTACAAAATCAGTCAGAAAATAACAAAATGAAATTAAACTCAAAAACAGGGGCGGCGGGAGCTCGCCGGCGGCGGCGAGTTGGCGTCGTTGGCCACCCCAACCTTGCTCAGCAAGTCGACGAGCGGCGGCGAAGGAGGAGGGTTAGGGTTCGATTGAGAGGTCTGGGAGCATCACCGTGTCGCGTGGAGTCAATTGGTCCACGATGAAGACCACGGGGATGACCGGAGACTGGTTGGCAACGAGCAGCTCACAGCGGCGACAATGGTGGGCGGAAACGGCGCGGTGAGTTCTTCTTCACCGGCGACTCCTTACGGGCAATACCTTGTCACAAGGATGCGCAAGGATGAGAGAAGCTAGCTGGCGGAAAGAATTGAACTAAGATGGTATCGAGAGGACGAATTTGAAAGTGATATGGCGGTGATGCTCTCGGCGGGAGGTGGAAGACGACCCCGTTCCCGGCGGTAGAGTGGACCACAGGAGAAGTTCTTGTCATGGGAGTTGGAGTGGAGGAAGAGGAGACTAAACGGCACGGTGGAGCGCTCGGACGCCGCCCGTGGCATGCTGTCCACGCGAGGGTGACTGGGGTCGGCAACGGCAGCCAGTCGCTGCGCACGGGGAGGAGAGAAAGGCGTGCGCAGAGAGAGAAGAGTGGGTGCGAGAGAGGAAAAAAGAGGAGGGGACAGCTGCCTGACGGCGCAGGCATGGCCGGTGGGTGGTGTAGTAGCGCTGCGGTTGGTCAGCGGCCGGCGCGCGCAGACTTTTCTTTTTTTTATTTTGCAATAATTCAAAACTCCCCTCTGAATTCAAACAAAATCTGCACTTCTCGGGTTCATAAAAATATGAAAAATATTTATGGCCACTCAGGACATTATTTGAAACAACTTTTGTTTTTGGAAGAAATCCTGATTCGACCTCTAAAATTTTATAGATTTTCAACTCAGATTAGATTTGTTTGAATTTTTAATGAGGTTAAACCTTTTCGAAAAATTCTGGTAAAATCTCAAAAATTTTTGTTTTGAAGTGAACTTAATTGCCATGCAAAAACATCAGTGTGGTTATATTGAGAATTTGATGGTTTTACAAAAGTCAGATGAAATTTGTACCCGCATGCCAACATTTTGGTACTGGGATCCAAAACTACTGATTTTACAAAAATGCTCAAAAATTAACCAAAATCTTTGTGGAGGTTAAGTGTAATTTTTAAAACAATAATGCCATTGGTTCATGTAAAGGTTTGCTTTCTGAGTATGAAATTTATTCAATGAATTTTAAGTGACACCTTGGGTGTCAAAGTAGTTGCCGCCCGGAGCCCACGTTCACTAAAGAAGCTCTCACCACCGAAGCAGGAGACCAAGGCAAGCCCCGGTGAACAGCTTTTTTATGATATTTTTCCTTTATCACTATGTGTCGTGTGTGTGCATTAGGTTTTCAGGAGTTGATTGAAACCTTAGCTGCATATGTTTCATTAGGAAATCCTATCGGTATATCAGGATAAGTAGCCCGTGGTAGCATGCTATGCTTAGCTATACTTGCTAGTAAAAGTCGAGCCAAGTGGACGCTGCTCGCAGCTGCTAGGAGTTGAATGAAACTACCTCCTGAAACATTGCAGAACATGGCTATGTATCAGAACAGGGGAAAGGTAGGTCGGCAACTAGACCGGGTTCAGAGTGACCGTAGTCCTGTCTGCCCCATGTGGTCCGAGCCTGATCGAGCATTGAATGTACTGATCATATGCTAAAAAATGATGGGACCTAGTAAACCAACATAACCTAGTGATTGCAAAGTCAAACCTACCCTACGGTGTCTGATCGGAGGCGATTTGGGGTGGGTGTGAGAACTCCACAGAAACTATTTGGGACGTGTGTTCTGGTGGGATGCGGCACTGTTAAGGTAGCGTAGGTGGGAATCGACTTTGCAGGATCTGGTGTGAACGGTTGCCACGTGCGGTCTGGGACACGCACGTGTCGTATGATTAGGTTATCCCTGTAGGTGTAAATCGACTCGAATCATTGTCACTCTAAGTTTATGAGTTTGCTTGTGAAACGCACCACATTTAATTAAGATGTTGAGTTATGATGATGACTGGATTATGATGATGATTAGTGTATCTATTGCTTTCTCTCTATGAATGTTCAGATAGTGCAAACTAAAGTTAAGTTTTCCTAACCACTTAACTTGAGCTAAAACTTGACCAAAGTACTTTCAGGTAGCGCGAGTCCTTTATACGAGATACCCTACCCTGAGTCAGGCTGCATGTCTAGGTGTCGGCTGTAGACAGCCAATTTGACGGGTCAGTCTCGCTGAGCTTCTTAGAAGCTCACGCTTTGCGATACGTGGTTTTCAGGCGCCGACGCTTGTACCGGCGATGGTCACTACCAGTGGAAAGAGCAGCGCCCAGACCTTGGGAGCATCCAGTGGGAGCGCTGGGACTCGCCGCAGTGAACTTTGGGTGCCTAGTAGCATAGTGCTGGTGGGCAAGACACATGTTTTTGCTTAGTCTACGCGAGTCGGAGTCTGTACCTTGTCTTATGCTTCCTCTAAACTCGTATTTGAAAGTTGTACGCTGTACTCTGTTTCCCAGAATTCTGTAATGTACCAAGATTGTAATTATTTTCTCTTATCTGTAAATTATGCTGTTTTTTCAGTCTATGTTGTACCATGTGAATACTCGCTTCGCGGAGTATCGCCCAGAAAGGATCGCGGATGAGACGAACCGCTCCTGGGTTCGGGGGCTGGCCATGTCATTATCCATTTCATATTCTGAAGTTTATATTGCTGTTGTGAGCTGGCTACCATTTGCTCATTTAATCTGGAGTAACCATGCATAATCAACAAGTAAAGCACTCAGCTAGAAGTCTATCGTTACTTTTTGCAGGTATATAATCAACGCATCATACAAGAAACATGAATGCAACTAACAACAATAGTTCCTATAGAGACATTTATGGAGATGTAATTCTTAAAATATCATAGATAGATTAGTTGCAATTGCAGTGTAAGAGTACCATTGTATCACACTTTGATATGGATTAGAAATCTGCAAGACTGCTTTCACTGGAAGTTGTTGCAGTGCAAGTTTCGGCCCTTGGTCAATGATAATCAAAAGTATTTCCTAAAGTGAAAACCTAAATGAAGCTGTTGGCAAAAACAGCTTGTAATTACCTTACTGGATATTTTTATGTGGACAAGGGCAATCATGGAAATGTTAGCACTGAAATGGGGAAAACAGTAACACACATCTCTAAAATGCCATAAAGACTTCAATTATATAATGTAATGTTGTTCCCATATTGGATTTGATGGTCAAGATTGTTTGTTACATCCTTCTCTTCTCTTTGTTACCTTTCACCAGTATTGAGTCATCCTCTTCCTTCCCCTCTCCTCCGCCATGCTTGGGTTCTTGGATCTTGGGGCAAGGTCTTTGATTGGGTTTGACGTTTGAGTTGGATTGAGCAGAGGGTAGAGGCCGTGGCACCAAGGTTCTCTCGTCATCTGATCTGGAATCCTCCATTCAACAGATCACTATTCACTGCTTGAAATTTGGTAGAATTTAGCATATAAAATCATCATGGGGATCAGTGTTGTCAAGTCATCCAATTAATCACTATTAATTGTGTGGTCAGTTCTGTATTTTTTATATAACATGTCCATTCCTTATGTGTCAATGCAAATATGCAGTTTATGGTATAACTATTCTACCTGAAACTTGACTCAAGAGTCCCGTGTGCCTGATCATTCTTTGCATGAAAGGGAGGAAAGGCTTTCAAACTTTCAAACAAAATACTTTCAGAACCTTCTGCAGCTGCCTGTGTTTTGCTAAATACTGCTATTGAAATTATTTTCTAAACGTTTTTGCATGTGTGTTTATTGTTAGAAGAACTCATTGGTGTTCATGAAAAGTGAGAGACATCTCACATTGTTAACAGCCCGAGTAAGATTGTGTGGATAAGAAAATTAATGGTTACAGTGCAAAGCCTCCAGTAATGTCTATCTTCATTTTCAGGGTGCAGCGTAAACATTTGAATGACATCCCAAAGGGCGAAAAACTCATTAAGCTCACCAACTGTGGAGGCCCCTCTTTTGGAAAGACCGCTGGTTACATGGACAGTGCATAATTGATATTGCTCCCCACTGGAGGCTTTGTTCTTGGGGCCAATATTCAGCAAAATCTGCCTACTCGCTCTTATTCCAGGGAGCAACTCAGTTCGGACCGAGGGAACGCACTTGGAAACTTAAGCGCCGGGTAAATGCAAGTTTTTCTTGTAGCTGGTAGCACATGACAGGTGCTGGACAGCAGACAGGCTAGCAAGCCGAGGGCTGGATCATCCTGAGAAGTGTGTCATGTGTGATCAAGAACAGGAGACGATCAATCATCTCCTAGTAGCCTGCCCCTTTGCCCGACAGTTCTGGTTCATCACATTATCTCGGTTTGGCCTACAGGCGGTAGCGCCCCAACCGACGGACACAATGTTTGATGAATGGTGGGAAACGGCGTGGCAATCTGTTCCGGAACAGGACAAGCGTGATTTCAACTCGCTGGCGTGCTAGGAGCCTGGGTCATTTGGACACACCGCAATGGCTCCAAGCTTGTCTCGGGCACTTATGGTTGCAAATGATGAAAGACGTCTTTGGGAATTGGCGGGAGCACGCAGCCTGTCTTCCTTGTCCTAGTCATCTACAGTTCTACATTGTAGAGTGGAGTATTGGGTGGAGGTCGTTCTAGATTGTAGAGTGGAGTATTAGGTGGAGGTCGTTTGATTCTAGTCACAGGCGCGAATGTAACCTAGGAAGTGGAGTGTAGTGCGTGCGTGTTGTATGGGCTCTTTTTCCTATTTCCTTCTTAATATAATGAAACAGTGCAAAACAGTGAGGGGCCTCCCAACAGTGTTATGAAATTTTAGTCCTTTTCCTCGGAGTGGGGAGTAAAAATGGAAAAACGTGGCAATAACAAACTATTGATATGCTCCGACAAATAATATACCTTCCGGACTCTCTGTTTCTTTTCATGCTTTAGCGCATCAACTTTTTTTTGCATGAAAGGGAGGAATGGGTTCAAACAAAATACCTTCAAGACCTTCTGGACAAGTTTTGCTGACATTGGTTACATCTGCTGGCCTTAGTATTTCCAGTGCTTGTGTCATTTCTCTCTTGGTATCTCAGTATAAATTTTCGATATTTTCCCTATCCTGCTATCCATTTATGTGATCAATGTACAGGAATGGCATGAAACAGTTTTTTTTTTTTTGATAACTAATGGCACGAAACAGTCGACGGCAGAACCAATAAACCATAAATTTTATCCACAGCTAGCTATCACTGAAGTTTTCAGAGTTTTCCTTTGATGCATGGAGGGAGTGCTTAAATGGTGAAGCAAATGATTTGCTTTGAGAAGGTATTAATTCCCTCATTATTCTGGGAGCTTGGATTATGTGGAATCATAGAAATAGTATACTCCTTCCTTTTTTATATTTTTGAGGTTAGGACACCATTCTTAGTTCAAAACTGAACTAAATCTCTTATCTTAACGTTAATAAAATAAAAGCAGAGGTAATATATGTTTTTGATAGTGATGCACCTAATCTTGCTAGGTTTTGATTATGGCAGGAGAGGAGCGAAAGCTTTGGATGTTGGTGGGGGCTCGGGGTTTAAGTGCCTTGGAGGTGGTCCTGCGACCGTTAACATGTAAACTAGTAATAGACAATAGTGTGTGCGTTATACTTTGATTTTTTTACTTATAGTTGTACTGGATTCTTATCCACTTTTCTTATAATATAATGAAGTGAAATTCTCCTACATTTTTTAGAAAAACACACTGCAACAAGAAAGGGAATGGAGTAGTTCATAAGTTAGCAAGAGAGGCCTTCACTGATAAAATTTTAACAATCTCTTGTAATCGATGTAACAGTGTTGCGAGATGGCTTTCCTTAAAAAGAAAAAGGAGTCCATCAAATAGAAAAGGTTAGGGAAAAAAATCAAAATCCCATCAACGTTCAGGTTTTTATTTTTATCAAAAAAACAAACACAATATAGAAAACAGACTTATTGACTGGTGCAGTTTATCAGTACAATTTTAGTTGAAAATCAGTTAACTTTAATAATTGAGCCGGAATGGTTTGATAGAAACCACAGAACCGATTAGATTTTATGGGATCTGTGACCCCTGTCCTACTCCGGACGAGGATCCTCTGCTGTTGGACACTGATGTGCGGGTCCGAAGCCCTGCCTAGCCGGCATGCATTGACTCAATGGCAACCACCGTTCCGAACAATTGCTAGTCGGTAGAGTCTCCACTCTCCAATCCCACCGCACAAAATTCGGATTCGGAGGCATTTCCAACTTTCTGTTCATCGTAAAAATAAAAAAGAAAGAAGCATATATCTTGCCGCTGAGAAAACTGAAACGCACCCGTACCACCACGCCCCCGCCCCCCCACCCCCCACCCCCGCCTGAAATCGGTGGCTGGCTGCATCCCCCGCTAGGCCATCCTGGACGATGCTCGCGGCGACCGCCCTTGCCAGTGGCCGCCCATCCTTCTTCACAGGTATGATACTTACATCTCCTTCGTTTTCTCGTACAGATTCTAGGGAATTAGTGAGGTACCTCAAATTAGGCGTCCTGCCTTTCTTTCCCCTTTCACATTAGTGAGATTTTGATTGCAATCCATTGCCCATTGGTGAACCGAGATGTTAGAAGTTGGTTCAATCCACGTTTTTTTTGGGGAATGGAGTAAATGAATTTCCCCTGAACGGTGAAAGTATTTCCGGGGGTAGGGTTCCAATCTTAACTATAGATTCAGTTTAATAGTACCGTCTTTTGATTCCACTTGAAATTCAATTCTACTGAGGCTGCTCCATCCTTACCGGTTTACCTTGTAAATGTCAGAGAGCTCACAAATAGATGCCGAAGTGACTGTTAGTCTGAAATTGACGCTATTGATACAATAAGTTGATTAACTCATCTGTGCATTTCACGGGAGAATGCAGTGATGAACTATGACAACTGAAACATACACGCCACCGTTCGAATTCTGAAATAACACAATTGATCCAAGTTGGAAGTCGAACTCATACTACCTTGCATGCCAATTGAAAGAAAAAATATTAGCAAACCGCTGCACGCTTACATGAAAAAAGAAGTAAAAAAAAAATTACTTCGGCTGCTTTTTCATTGATGATGTTGGGACACTATTTGTTCTTCATTTTTGAATTAAGATGGTTTTCCTAATAAGAAGAATTAAAAACTGGAGGGAGTGCTCACATATCACTATATCAGACCTAGTAATGTTATTTGTTAAAAACATTCCTTTTGACCTGTTAGTCTATATCCGTGACATGCATTTACTATGCTTTGCCATACTATATCCATGACATGTATTTACTATGTTTGGCCAAAATTTTAATCTGAACAAAGTTGTTCATATAATTCTGATGTCCCTACATTGACAGATAATACTTGATCAGGTTGGGAAAGCCAAAGGCCATTTGCTACATGGAAATATCTACATACCAGCCAACATAATGTAAGCATTATTCAGAACTAAAGGAATTTTCATTAATCCTCAATGTATATGATAACCAGACATTGTTTTCATATTGAAGGCCATCAGAACGTTTGCCACAAAGAAAACTCAAAGGAACAACAGAAACTTACAGAAGAAGTCAAAACTCCCAACATTCGTAAGTGAAGAACCTACTTCAGCTAGTGAAGGAAATGTTGGCACCAGCCTCCAGGTAAATAGCAAGGATGTTGGTACAGATAAAATTCGAGGTGCCCCAAGGAGTGATGTTCTTCGGGCCTGCACTTTCACATCTGGCTTGCTGCTTATCGGAGGCCTTGTGCTTCGCCAGGTAAAAGATCTGGTGCAATTTTATCAGGTCCTACTTTATAGAAAAATAAATTTAAGCCCTTGAAATTGCATTGATGATGAGTTGATGGCACCTAAGTGTACCTTGGTGCAACTGTGCAATTAATTGTAAGCACACATAAGTTACTGATTGGGGTACTCTGAACTTGTCAACCAGTATTATTGACTGTTTATCTCATCATTCAGACACCCTGGACTTCATACTAATGAAAATGTTCGATCTCCTGCTACAGACCTCACATTTTGCATCTTCACATGGATGGCCTATTGCTGACCCTGCAGATGTGTCATGTAAGCCCTTTTTTTATCAAGCCAGGAAACGGATTTAATGTAGCATCTTGTAACATGTGTATTGCTCTTCGACAGTTAATTTTGAAATTTGGCACCTCGAGTTGGTGGCAGGACTTGTAATATTAATATCCTCTAGCAGATACATTCTTCTACAAACATGGTCGGAATTCAGAGATTCCAGTGAAGCTGCAAATAGCCAAGTATGTAAATGTCTACATTCTTCGCATAGTTGCCTTTTGGGTTGTTTCTTTTGTTGACGTTACCTGATTCTACATGCAATGACAAACAATGTATAAAAACATTGAAACTTGAAAGGACCTCCCTGCAAACTGTGTGTTTTGTTCTGTTATCTCAATAAAAGTTTCCTAAGTCCCTTTGATGTTCCACCAATATATTTGGATCGCATAATCCAGATTTGCAACTTTATACCCTTATGTCTTCTGTTGATGTCCTTTGGAACTTCAACTTTGCAACCTTTCTGAACATTTTAATAACACCAAAAGTCAAAATTTCATAATCGAGCTTCCTCGTTTTTTTTCTTGTTTGCTAGATCCTTCCTTCTTTAGAACCTCTGGATTATATTATCGTTGCTTGTCTCCCTGGGATAAGTGAGGTAAGCACAACAATTGAAAATATTACTCAACAATATTGGTTCTTTTAAATAGTAAAATCCTTACATAGAATTAACATATGCCAGGAGTTGTTCTTTCGATGGGCACTAATGCCTATTTTCGGATTGAATTGGATAAGTGCCCTTATAACTGGTGCTGTTTTTGGTGTTCTTCATCTGGGCAACGGTCGGCGATACTCATTTGCAATCTGGTAACTTATTTTTCTGCAATATTTTTGTTTCTATGAAATCGAGAACAGTTCATTATCGTAAATTGTTTCAACCTAATTATTTATTGCAGTTTTTAATGCATGGGGCTTCACAAACTGATAGCCGTTCTATAATTTACTTACATGTATTTTTGTATTTCCAGGGCAACATTTGTTGGATTCGCCTATGGTATAGGAACCATAGCTTCTTCAAGCGTCATAGTTCCAATGGTTGCTCACTCCTTAAACAATATTATTGGAGGTTTACTTTGGCGTTTTAACACCAACTCTGAAAAGGATATATAGATGATACCCCTAATATTCATTCATGTAAGATAAGTATGTCTGTGTACTAGTGTAGGCTTTTTAGTCCTCAATAATATGCTTGTTTGAGTGATAGTGCTGATTCACTTCTGTATACACAGTTGATAATATTAGCTTTTGTCTTCCTGTTTACCCTATGATCATTCAACCAATCGAGTTGAAGTTGAAACTTGAAGTTTAATCATGTTCCACATAAACGTAAAGCTTGAAACTATTCTTTACTATCTCTGTTTTTTAATTATTGACGCTTGCATGTTCAAGTGTCAGTAATCAAGACACGGAGGGAGTACTTAACAGGGTTACTGGACAGGGGCAACTATGGATGGCTTTGAAATTGTCAAGTTCAGAGTTGTTGGATTTAAGATATCCTACAGAAATCACTGAGGAAGCAAGGTTTTTCTTTTCCAGAAATCTATTCTCCTTGCCAGTTGGCTTTGTATCATTTGCAGCATTTCTCACAAATGTTAGGAGATAGGCCAGTCTGCAGTAGCTGTTGCAACCTGTCAAATTTGCCCGGGCTTGTAATCTCTTCTCATCTTGTAATAGTTCCATAATGTGGCTTTATTAAACAGAGCATGCATTTCTAATTAGCTTGAAGATTATGACAAAGCAAACTGTGTTGTCACTACCGCCTACAGATGGCAGAAGAACATTTGAGGGGTGAAAATGTTCCAGAAAGAATTCAAAGATTGTAAGCAACAGAAGGCATCCTGAAACATGAGCTGGATTGCATGAGGAGAAATTAGTTGCAGGGGGTACATAGTTTCAATAGCAAGTTATTACTTTATTTTTTTTTTATTTAATGAAACTGCAGGGGGTACATAGATTCAAGGAGAAAGTCCAATTTACTCGCGTCAAGTATAGGTAAAGTCTAGATAACCCCTTAAACTATTATTTGGTCATTTTACTCCCAAACTTAATGTCATTTGGTCCAATTTCCTTCCTAATACAATTTCTCTTTTTCATTTTTCCATGCATAAGTGATATCATAAGTTAAAATTTTACGTAAAGGTTGTTGACATCATAACACATTTTAGAAAAATGCTTCACAAAATTTTTGTAATTATTTGATAGAGAAGGACATATAATAGTAAAATAATCAACATGATACAATTTTATATAAAAATAAAGTTTAAAAAAATAATTTTTTTAAAAATACATTATGATGTCCACTACAACCCTACAAAATTTGAAATTAAAATTTAACTTGTGTACGAAGACAAAAAAAGATAAATATAATAGGGAGTAAATTAAATCAAATGAAGTTTCGGAGTAAATTGAACCAAAAAATAGTTTAGGGATTATTTAGATTTTGTTTATACTTGAGGGAAGTAAATTAAACTTTTTCCAAGATTCAATAACCCTACAAACTTTTATTAGATATGAGGTTTATGTACATAAAGCAAAAAGGCTAAAATAAAAATAAAAATAAAAAATTACAATGATCTTGCACCCATGTTCGCATGTGGTCCTTGCTCCTGTCCTTTGCTCTCAATGTATCAAGATTTTTTTTACTTAAGGGTGTGTTTGTTAAAGATTCTAAAACTGTTTCTCTCCACGAATTATACATTATTTATTATTTTTTTAAAGGATGTCTCAATGAACAATTCATGTCGACTGCCACCACCGTTTGAATGATCTTTCATTTTCTCTATTTATTCCTTTCACAAACATCACCAAGGATACTGGTCTCCACCTGACAAATATGCAAATTTATTTGACTTGTAATATTTAAATAAATGTGACAGTCAGGACAATTGGCGCTTTTGATATAATCAACTTATGCTGATTTACCACATATCTAATGGCGTACGAAACAATATATAATCAGCATATGGTCCTTCGATAAAAATTAATTTCCAGTGTAATGTCATGCTCATAACATGACATGTTATAAAGTCAAACATTACATAAGGACTTAAGATTACGGCATATTCATTCACATTTTACTCATAACATGACTTGTTCTGAAGTCAAATATTTGAAAGAGCCAACAACTCAGAACTCACTTACTATTGCATGATCAAAGATCCATGTTGCTAACAGTATTGGGAATAGAATACATAATCAGTAAGCATTTTATGCAGAAACTGTCCTTGTGCGAGACATATTGCTCCCCTTTACTACCTTACTTCATCAGATGTGCCACAGTAGCCCACATTAGAATTTTATTTTCAGAGGAACTACCCCTTCTCTCAAAAAATGGAAGTCTGCCTTTCTTAATCATTGTCCTAAATGACTTCTAACTTAAACATGGAGGAAGTAGACCTCACCTTCTTCATTGAAATCAAAGAATACATAGGGATCAAACTTAAAAACGTAATGGAAATTATCTAGTAGCATCATCTTCATTCTTCACATGTTGAAAGCTCTCCCATAGCCAGCTCTCTCTCCCCTCTCTCAGAGTTTGTCACGCCATTTGGTTAGGCGTGACCGGTTGGCATGGTGGAGGTAATTTGATTAAGTTTTTATCACGCCAACTGGTTTGCGTGGCCCGTTGGTCAACTCAGTTAGCAACGTGTCTGACGTGGATTTATTTTCTGACGTGCCTCGGTCACGCCATTCGTTTTGGCGTGATTGTTGTATTTGTCACGCTAAGAAGTATGGCGTGACGAAAGGGGCCAGATCCTAAAAATTTTGTTTTACACAGGTTATTATTAAAATATTAGTTTAAAAAGGTTAAAATATATAAAAAACTGTGCTCGACAGAAGGAAGTTCGTCAGAGGATCCATTTGCCATCCGCATATACGCACAGCATCCCGCCTCTTTTGTTTTCAGGTTGTCTGCCCTAACACAAGCCTCCGTGGCGGCCCTCACATCCCCCGTGTTGAGCCTCCGTATGTTCTCCCTTCTTGGACGGATGATGAGGACATTTTTATGAAAGACCATGACGTGTTTGTGTCACTTGATTTAAGGGCCGAGGATGAGGTAGCAAGAATGAATATGAAGGAAGATAGTTTGGGTCCTAGATCTCATGATGCTCAAATTGTAATTGGTGATGAGGCTCAAAATGAGCTAAGGTTTGTAATTGACAAGGACATTCCAAAGATCAAGAAGGGTGAGACCTTTCCATCCACGGAGGATTTTAGAAGAGAAAATTACTTATTTGACCTTCAAAAAAACTTTTTCTTCCTTACTTGCCCCTCTCCAACAAAACTTCCTTACTTGACCTCAAAAATTTTGAGGATTCCTTTTATGGCCTTTCCGTTAGTTTTGACGCTAACAGTGCTAGTTTGAGACCGTATAAGAAACTTTGCCTCATGTTTTAGGATTATTTTAATTACGTAAAAAATATAATTTGGATTGGAAATATTCTTTACTACACTAAGTTTTTTTTATGTTTAGCAGACCCATAAAAAAATAATTCTTTGTTATATTTTGAATAATTCTTTTATTAGCGTATGTTATAATATCAAAAAATAATTAAAAATTAAAACATTTACTGTATTAAAGAATAGTTCTAATCTAAATTATATAATTAAAACAATCTTTAAACATTATATAAAGTTTCTTATATGATCTCAAACTAACACCTTAATGTCAAAACTAACGGAAAGACCATAGAAGGAATCCTCAAAATTTTAGATGCCAAATAAGGAAGTTTTGTTGGAGAGGTCAAGGAAGGAAAAAAAGAAGTCTTTGGAGGCCAAATAAGTAATTTCTCATTTTAGGATGGCTTTAATTGGTATAGACCACAATGCAAGGCAAATGGGTGTCCTTGGAGGATGTTGCTAATAAAATTGTGGGGCAACAACTGTTGAGGTATGTATAACATTTTATTGCTTTTCGTTGGTTGACTAAGTTTCCCTTTTTGTGTGTTAGTTAATAAATATTTCTTTCTCTATGTTTGTTTTTTGTATAGATCACCATGATTCCTCATGAGCATGAGTGTATGAGCACTGTAAAGTTGGTTTTAAAGAGATTTGTTACAATGCTGAGGAAGAGACCACACCTTGGACCAGCTGATTTGCTAGATAAGTTATTAGAGAAGTATGATATAGAGATTTATATAATACTATAAGGGCTGGTAGGCAAAAAGCACTGGAGTTAATTTATGACTTGGAAGGATAGCTTTCAGTCCTTGTTTAGTTTTAGGGGTGAATTGCTTCAGTGATCACTGGATTTCATTTTTGAAATTGCCATCAAGAAAGTTGGAAATGGTGTGATGTTTGACAAATTGTTTCTTGCTATGAAACCATGCATTGATGGATTCCTAGATGGGTGTCGACCTTACCTTGTTATTGACTCAACAGTTTTGACTGGAGAGTACAAAGGACAACTTGCATCTGCTACAGCTCTTGATGGAAACAATTGGATGTGTCCTGTAGCATGGGCAATTTTTGAGTCTGAATGAGATCACAATGAGGTTTGGTTCATGCAGTAATTGGAGAAGGCAATTGGCCATCCATCGCCTTTAGCAATGTCAATAGATGCATGTAAGGGACTAGATAGTGCTGTGAAATCAGTATTTCTTGGTATTGAACATAGAGAATGCATGAGGCATTTATGGGCTGATTTCAAGAAGTACTACCTTGGAGAAATCTTTGACAAAAATATGTGGCCAGCAGCTAGTGCATATAAGATGGATAAATTCAACTTCCATTTCAATCAAGTCACTGCTGCATGTCCAGAAGTTGTCACATACATGAACCAACATCATAATCGTAAGTGGAGTAGAGCAATGTTTTCAAATAATGTCAAGTGTGACTATGTCAACAATAATCTTTCCGAGAGCTTCAACTGTTGGATGAAGAACAAAAAGGACCTTGCCTATTGTTGATTTGCTTGATGCATTGAGACAGATGACCATATACTTGTGGGATAAGAGAAGAAGGATTGCAAACAAGCTCTCTAGAACCATTCTTCCTACAATATAAGACAATTCAAAGTTAAAACAAGGGGATTGAGGCACATGAGGTTTCTAAGGGCCAGAACAGTGCTGAAATGTCTGGTTTTCATTATGATATGGCACCATGGCGTCATGTTATAGAATTGAACAATCATAGTTGCACTTGTGGTGAGTGGCAAATGATTGGAAAGCCATGTCCTCATGCTTTGTCTTTTATTAAGATGCTTCTCGATGTTGACATGGTCCAATATGTCTATGAATACTATAGTGTTGACAGGTTTAAGATTGCATATAGTGCTTCTATTCCACATATGACAGACAAATCGCAATGGCCTCAAGTAGACATTGGTTTTAAGCTGCTGGCACACCCATTGAAAAGAGGTCCTAAAGGGCAAAGAATGAATAGGTTTAAGGCTAGCCATGAACCAGGAGCAATTAAACAACAAGTTTGTTAGAAATGTGAAGCATTTGAACATCAAGAGACCGAGAATTGCCCCTTGAATGACTCAAGGAAGAGGTTAGATAATTCCTTAATTATTTTCAGCCATGCATCTTGAAAGTGGACTAGAGGGGGGGGGGTGGGGTTGAATAGGCCAACCTAAAAATGACTACAAATTTAAACTCGAAATGTAGTTAAATTATCGGACCCTCCGGTACCATACCGGACCTCTGGTACCGGACTCTCTGATCCTGGACCGGACACTCTGGTGAGAAGATAAATTGCAGCTAGTTTGAAATAAAAGCAAGAAACTGGAAATCTACTTGAATCAACAGACTTGTATAGACCACAACAACAGCATAGATATATGGATCTAGGCTAGATACAAGCAAACAAGTAGATCGGTACGAAAATGTAAAATACAAGTATGAGTGACAAAAAACTTATGTAAATGATGAAGCACACTAAGACAAGTGGCTTTCTTGTGAAGTTCAGACTCACACAGAACCCTACGTCTCCGTTGAGAGGTCCACAAAGAACCGGGTCTCTTTCAACCCTTTTTTTCTCTCAAACGACCACCAAGATCGAGTTTGAGTTGTTCCACTAGAGATTCCCCTACGGGAGGGCTATACAAACTTCCCCGGGCTTCTCACACGAGTTGAGAGCTTCATGGGCAGTCGTCTAGGAGCAAAAACTCCAAGAGTAACAAATCCAACTTCAAGCTTTGATGCCTCACAAATGCTCAAGAGAATGAAATTGAGGCTCTAGTTGTCTCAATCTTCCTCTCTCACAAACCCTAGCTCAATCTTGCTTGGGGTTGACTTGGAGTGAGTGAGGAAGAGTGTTTTGAGCTCAACGGATTGTTTTTCGTGTGCTGGCAAGAGAGGGGGACCACTGGAGACGAAGAGGTACAAATACCCGAGGTCCTCAAAAGTAGGCATTGCTAACCTGGACGAGGGTCATTGGACCGTCCGGTACCGGACCGGACCATCCGACGATACCCTCTCTGAAAATGAATTATTCTACCTGTGTAGGGGCATCAGACCCTCCGGTCACGGACCGGACTGTCCAGTGAACCCCTCTCTAGAATTGAATTTTCGGGAGGCATCGGACCGTCCGGTACCGGACCGAACCGTCCGATGCACACCTCTCTGGAGTGCATTTTCCACGGCACCGGACACTCCGGTCCGGAACCGGACTGTCCGGTACACCCCTTTCTAGACTGGATTTTGTGGCCTGGATTTTGAGCATTTTAGCGGCAATTTCACTTGAATTTGCATCCCCCTTAATAGTACGACATCCCTATTAAAGAAAAGACCAAAAAACGAAGCGAGATATTTCCTTCAAGCACCATCGTTTTGCTCTTTTATCGCCTTCATAATAGTTGGGATCCTCTTTTGATGATTGTTATTATTTTCTCCTTTTTGTATCTCATGTTCTGCGCATCATCTTATAGAAGACATTAGCTCTTTAATTTTGTTGTCATTTTTCACCAAAAAACCACTTAGGGCCTAGATGCACTTTCAATCTCCCCTTTTTGGTGATTGATGACAACTCTATTAAAGCTTCATAAGATAAATAAAAGAGCTTTTAGATGCTTCGATATTGAGGACTACCCATTGATGGGAACGGGGTCCCAATCTTCCTACAGGTTCTGATAATCAATGATTTGGGCGGAGTCGCGACACAAATCGATCCGGCTTCCGAACGGCACATTCCAAACCCCGTAATCGCAGCACCACGTCTCCTCTGGTTATCACCCATGTGAACACGGATGACCTCGCCGAGAAGGCTAGTCTTTGCCTGCGAATCAAAGAACACAAGCAAGAACGAAGTAGAAAGCAACCAAATTGCAGATGAAGATTAAACTCACAAAGTTGGGGTCTCACAAACCGATGAAACGGCGACACTGTTTTTAATAGGAATAATCTAAGCAAAATCCAAACCCCAATGGTGGGGTGACGGCTCGTTATAAAGGAATTGAGGACGTGCAAATCCCCTGAACACAACCCTAAGGGACTCTAACTCGGTACAAGGCCAACCGGCCCAAAGTCGGTGTCGCAGCACCTTGACAGATTCTGGACTGTCTAATGTTTTTATGATTCCCATCGACTCTAGAGGAATTTGGATGCGGGACTTATTCCATTCGAAAGATAATCTCATCCTCTTTCCATGAAGTGGTAGATCACCTAAAATGGAGTCCGTATGCGACTTGGGCACCCGTTTTAGTACGGACTGCTCCTGGACTCCGAGTTGGATTCAAAGTCGACGTGAGTTGGATCTCCTACTTGGCTTGGACGTCCTTGTCCGACCTGAAGTTGGTCTCCAGGGCCTTTCCTTGACCTCTCCATGATTACTAATATTAATATAATCATTAGGTAGTGACGCGGACCCGCCTAGAAAACCTCGTCTCGGGACGGATCCGGTCGGTCGTTTAGCTAGGATCCCGTTGGGCAATGCTCGGTAAAGCGAGCGTACACACGATACAACACAGGCAGGAATAAACAGAAATGATTTACAAGGAGAGAGAACTTAATACATATTGGTTCATAGTTTGAAACTTAGGTCTTACATTGATTCAGAGTACGCAAAAGTTTTTAAAAATACAGCAGCGGAAGACTTCATCGACTACAGACTCCGACGCTCAGACTTAAGCAAAAGCATGCACCGTGCCCACGGGCGTCATGCTATTAGCCACTTCAATGTTCACTGCGGCAACTCGCACAACTCTCACTGGAGGTTCCCGATCTCGGGGTGAGACTCCTCCTAAGGGATGCTACCCGCTTGGTCCTGCATGTCGACGCTTGAAAACCACATATCGCTAACGCGTAAGCTTCTAAGAAGCTCAACAAGACTGACCCGACAAACATGGCTGACTACAGCAGACTCCTAGACATGAAGGCTGATGGGGGTGGGTTTACTTGCAAAAGGACTCGCAAGCCTGTACTACTCTTGGTCAAATTTTAGCACAGGTTAAGTGATTAGAAAGTAACTTTAATTAACACTAGACTAATCAAGCATAGCAGAAGCAACAATAATAATAGTAGTCATCATAATTCATTTTTATTGTGTCTCAACCTATTTACTAGAATGTGGTGCGTTTCACGAGCAAGCTCACTAACTGGGAGCGACAGCGGTTCGAAACGATTTTATACCCTGCAGGGGGAAACCTGATCGTACGACACGTGCGTGTCCTAGACTCGCACGTGGCAACCGTTCACACCAGCTCCTACAACATCAATTCCAGCCTACGCATGCATTAGCAGCGCCGCATCCCACAAGACAACACGTCCCAGACGGTTTCTGTGGAGTTCTCACGCTGCCCACCCCAGATCTCCTCCTAGTCAGACACCGTAGGGCAGGTTCGACGTTGCAATCACTAGGCTACATAGGTTTACTGGGGCCCATATCACCCAGCATACGACCAGTACATTGAACACTCGATCAGTCTCGTACCACACGGATCAGACAAGTCTACAGTCACCCTGGACCCGGTCCAGTCGCCGACCTACTTTATATCCTGTCTGACCCTCAAACTTTTATCTTTCCTTAATTAAACTCATCATCATGTGTCATCATGTTTCAAGTGATAGTTTCATCCAACAACCTACCTTTCGCGAGCAGCATCCACTCTGCTCGACTTCTACCGGCAATACCTACTAAGCATAGCATACTAAGGGGGTATCTATACCAGCTACCGATAGGGTTTTCTATGGGAAACAAATGCAACTATGGTTTCAATCAACTCCTAGCACTTAATGCACAAACAAGACACACTGAGTTATAAAAGGAAAAACTTTAAATAACGGTTGTGCACCGGGGCTTGCCTGGTTCTCCGGCGTTATTGTTGACCTCTTCTGTGGAAATCGAAGAACTCGGACCTGCAGCTACCTCGTGCGTTTCAGAATCTACATGATGCAGTATGATTAAGATAAGTTCAATTGCAAAGAAACTCATTGCTTTTACCAATAGTAACCTAGGGTTTCGATCGGCGACGCCTAGAATTAGGGTCAACCCTAATTACTCGACGCCGTCGATTAAATTCAATGCCTAACCAGTGAATGATGTTCAAAGAAATCTATTCAAACTCTCATGAGGTGACTTTTAGTTGGCATGCTCCACAACTTCAACCTTAGTTAAGGTTAATTCAACATTTTTGATCGGTTAAATATTATTTAATTTCTTCGACTATTAAACTAGGATTAAAATGAAAATTTTAATTCAACCTTCACATTATTTTTATTTGATAGAACTTTCTGAAGTAAGCATTCTGAGCTTTGGGTGGGGCCTAGATGAATTTTCTAGATTTTATAAAAATTCATCAAATTTCCTATTTTTAAATTTTATAAAATTAGAAAGCACTAGTAAACCTTAGAATAAAATTATGAAATTTTATGTGGGCAGGCATGAGAACCAAATCTAAGACTTTGCTTTTGGGTCTAATCTTTTGGATGACTTGTACAATGTACTTTAGAAAATAGTATTTTAACTAGGCAGATTGAAGTTTTTTAAAAGGGTTAGATGCAACTTCGTGGTCCTAAAATCTTCATAGAATTCCAGAGGCTGTGTAATACCATGGTTCATTTGTGGATCAAAGATCAGCCCTAGAATTGCTCTAGAATTGAAATTAAAATTCAAAAACAGAAAGGAGTGTTATAATTAATTCTGCAAATTTTTGGTCATTTTCTAAAAGGTGCTTTAACATAAAATTAGTCCCTTTCATGAGGTTTCTAAAAAATTTGGGTTTTCTATTTGTGGAGTTTTCTATGAATTTCTACGGATTTTACAAGGCAGAGCAATATTAGGAGAAATAAAAAGAAAAGGGCAGAACAGGGGACTTGCCTGCGGTGAGTCCGGCGGGTCTCCGGCGAGCAATTCTGGCCGGCCGGGGCCTCGCCGGTGAGGGGGAAGAGAGGGGGATTGCTTTACACGGCGTGGAGAGTCCCGGAGACAGCACAACGGCCGGCGGTGCAACCTAGGGCGTGGTGGCGACGCCCTCGGGAGCGTGCTCCGGCGACCTTGCGGCGGCGCGGCGTTGCACGGTAGAGGCTAGGGTTTGCTTCTATAGCAACTAGGCGGGATGGGGAAGAGCGGCAAGAGGATAAAGACGGTGATTACTCACCCAATCGCGCAGTCGACGTGAGCTCGGGTCTCGGCGATGGTGGGGCGGCCGGACCAGGAGAAGGAAGATGGAAATTGAAGCGGTGGCGCGGAGGAAGGAGAAAAGGGGGGCGGGGGGAATGGAAGAGATCACACCGCTTTAAAGGACTCCGGAGCAAAGGAAATGGGGGGGGGCAGTGGGGTATGGCATGGCGGCAGTAAGGCTGGCCATGCCGTGGGCGGCTCGGGCGGCACGGCAGTGGGAGAGAGAGCGAGGAGAGGGAGTGAGGGAGCTAGAGAGAGAGAGGGAGAGAGGAGGGAGGGAAGCGCGCGCTGGAAAAGGAGTGAAAGCGACATGCGCCACAGAGGCCGTGTCGGGCGGGGCAGTGTCCTGCCGCCCGGCGGGCACTGTAGCCCGTCCGGCAACGCTTCTTTTTCTTTTTTTTTTATTAGTCAAAGCCCGAATATAATTTAATTAAATGGCACACTTCCCAAGCTTAATAATTTCTAAAAATTTTTGTGCAAGCTCAGGAATTTATTTGGAGCACTTTTCATTTAGGGTTCAAGTCATGATTCGACTTCTAAAAATTCTTGAATTTTCAAGATGATTATTGCTCGTGTGAATTTTTAAGAGGTCTAAATCTCTTCCAAAAATTTTGAATAAATTCCCAAAATTCTATTTTGAAGTGTAATTAATTTTTATGTAAAATATGGCTAGGGTTCTTTGTAAATTGTGATAGCCATGAGTTAGGGTTTGGATTTAATTCCTGTTAACAGGATTTCGACAATGTTAGTTGAATTTTTTCGACTTTAGCTATAGTGTCCTGTTGTGTGCCAAGGCTTTTGTAGTATTTCTTTAAAGCATCTCAAAAACCATTTCATTTTATTTCAAATGTCGATTTTGCTTTTAAGTGTGAAATTTACCGATTAGGGTTTTGGATTGGAGTGTGAATAGGAAATGACCATGTACCATGGATTGAGGGCCCCTGTTTGGTGAAAGTTTTTAAAAATTAATTTACTAATTTTTTTATATAGGTTAATGGAAGTGTTTTAGGCAACATTGATCATTATCTCAAGCCCTAGTTTTACTCAAAAGCGTAAAAAGTCCTTTTTAGGGTTTTTGTTTTGTCGATGACTTTTTAAGTGACACTTGGGGTGTCACAGGTAGCAATCTATTCTCTATAGTAACATATAAACTCGTACTTAAGAAAGAGCTCACCTCTAGATTCAATTGTCGTGCCCGACCTCTAGTGGTTGGTCCTTCATTTGTCGTAGCGGGAGAAGGATTGTGTGTAACCATGGATGCGATATCCTCATCATCCTCCCCCTCTTGAAGCGGAGTTGTCCTCAACTCCAGCTCATCATCTTCTCCCAAGTATGGCCCCCAATAGAAAGCAACACCCTTCTTTGTCAACTCAATCAGTGGCGTGGCGATGGTGCTAAATTCTTTGACAAAACGGCGATAAAATCCCGCTAGGCCAAGAAAACTCCTCACGTGTGAAACCGTTGTAGGTATAGGCCAACTATCAATCACCTCCATCTTAGCCTTATCATCCTCAATGCCCTGTGGGGTCACAACATAGACAAGAAAATAGACTCGATCGGTGTAAAAGATGCACTTGTCGAGGTTACCAAACAGGCATGCATCATGTAAGGCGGCGAAAACAGCACGTAGATGATCCATATGTTCAGCCATGGACTTGTTATAAATCAGGATATCGTCAAAGTAAACCACCACAAATTTACCAATGAATGAATGTAAAATTTCATTCATTAAGCTCATGAAAGTGCTAGGTGTAGTTAAACCAAAAGGCATGACTAACCATTCATACAACCCAAACTTAGTTTTAAATGCAGTTTTCCATTCATCACTGAGTTTCATTCTAATCTGGTGGTAACCACTACGCAAGTCAATTTTAGTGAAAACTATAGCACCACAAGCATATTGTCTAGCCTAGGAATAGGATCACGATACCGTACAGTAATCTTGTTTATGCCTCTACAATCTACACACATGCGCCACAAACCATCTTTTGTCGGAACCAAATGAACAGGAACAACACAAGGACTAAGGCTCTCACGTACGTACCCGAGGTCCAAAAGGTCTTGGACTTGGCGCTGAATTTTCTTAGTCTCCTCAGGGTTGGTTCAGTACGCCGCACGGTTTGGTAAACTTGCACCAGGAATCAGGTCAATTTGGTGCTCAATCGCTCGAATGGGTGGTAGTCCTGGAGGGATCTCGTTAGGGAAAACATCACGAAACTCCTACAAAAAGTTAGCAACCGCAGGTGACAATGTACAAGGCAAATTATCCATTGAAAATAAGACATCCTTGCATACTAGAACATAGCATGGAGAAGTACCATCAGAAATTTCAGCAAGGTCAGATTTTGTAGCAAGCATGATAGAGGATTTCAAAGTGATATCTTGCTGAGGTTTAGGTTTAGTATGAAGTGGTTGTTTAGCATTAGCAGCCCTCACCCTATCAGATTCAATAATTTGAGCAGGTGTCATGGGTAACAAAGTAATTTTCTTCCCATTATGCATGAAGGTGTATTTATTACTACGACCATGGTGCAAGGCATTATTATCATGTTCCCAAGGATGACCCAACAAAAAAGAGCATGCTTGCATGGGAACGACTTCACAATCCACAGAATCACTATAAGTACAAAGGGAAAAAGGAACGTGACATGATTGTGTTACCTTAGCTTTGCCGGAGTCATTCAACCACTGAATATGGTATGGATGTGGATGTGGTCGCGTGGTCAAGCCGAGCTTCTTGATCAAATTAGAACTCACCAAGTTGTTGCAGCTGCCCCCGTCAATGATCACACGTGCCCGCCGATTCTTGATCACGAACTCAACCTAAAACAAGTTATGGCGTTGAATCTGGTTCGGTTCGCTTATCTGCGCATTGAGGACGCGCTGAACAACGATGGAGTGGTACACGGAGGCGTCGTGGTTGCCGAGAACAACGCTGTCCGGAGATTGCGGAGCCTCATCCTGTGCATCTTCAATGTCGGATGTACTCTCATAACCTCCATCATCAGTGGCGATGTAAGCACGCTTGCTTGGGCAGTCACGCTACACGTGCCCAAGTCCAAGACAGCGATGACACTGGATGCCAGAGGTGCGTCCCGTGGATGTAGTGGAAGGCGAAGTCTTCGCTGGTCCCTGGACAGACGATTTAGAAGACTCCACAGGATGTGTCGAGGGAGGCGGTGCCGCAGTGGAAGGTTACTCGTTTGCTGGTGAAGATGGTGGACGAAAACTAGAAGAAGAATGCGGTGCTCCGGTTCTTGACGTTCTCGCAGCTTCTTGGCGTCCCTACAATTCATTTTTTGCAAGCATAGCAAGGTGGAACAACTGGTTGACAGTGTTAAATGTCTTATAATCAACAATGTCCTGAATTTCACGCCTCAACCCCCCATAGAAACGACAGATCTTATCCTTATTATCCTCAACTACACCACAACGCATTATGCCCTTTTGCAGCTCAGTATAATAATCCTCGACCGAATTGCTACCTTGGTTTAAGCGCTGTAGTTTGAGACGCATGTCTTGCCGAAAAGAAGGAGGCACAAAGCGATCGCACATAGCAGTTTTCAACTCATCCCAAGTAGCAGGCCACTGTCGTACAGCAGCTAAACCAGTCCACCAAATAATAGCACAGACCTTAAATTCGCTAGAAGCGTGCCTAACTCTATGTTGTTCAAGGACTTGATGAGCCTCAAATTTTTGTTGAACCGTCATCTCCCAATCTAGATATATCTCAGCATTATATGAACCAGAAAAGGAGGGTATGAAAAATTTCACCTTAGCAAAAGGATCGTCCTGATGTCGATGCTGGTTGTTACCTCCCATACCTTGGCGGTTTCTGCGTAGGCGATGTCGAAGGCGTGCGTCCCAATAATCGTCATCGTAGACGGTGTCCTCGTCGTCGTCGTTGTTCCCTGGAGGTGGACGCCTTTCCAAATTGTCAAGGCGCGTTGAAATTGCGGCCAGCTGAGTGGTGATGCCTTGGAGAGTTGTTCCTATGTGTAGGTCGTTGAGGGTCTTGTCACGGTCTCAGTGATCTTGTCATTAATGCCGTCAAGCGCCTTGGTAATTGCTTCCTGCAATTGATCTTGGCTGACGCACTCGTTGAAGTCCGTCGGCGTCCTAGATTCATCGATGCCTGACATAATGAAAGAGACAAGAAACACAGAGGAAGGCGGTAAAAGGTTATCCCTATCAACTACTGTGTTAGGATTGTGGTACTCTCAGACTGCAACAGGAAGTTTCAAACCAAGTTCTTGCAAAGATCTAAGTGAACACAAAGCAAATATACCTTGGAGAAGTGATCCGGCGATTACAGGGTTAAGAATCCGTGCCTGTTCAGAAGGTTTAAGTGGAGCTTGGAAGGCTAATATATATGTAAGTGGAACACAAATCAAAACTAGATAGTAATATTGAATAAATGTCCAAGTATTAGTCCTAGTGGCTGGCCTAAAGCGTCCTATGATAGTTATGATACGTGGTCAAAGAACATGTGTAGAGAAACAGCAACAAAGATCAATAGCCAAGGAAAATTGAATTCAGGACAAGCATAAAACAGCACCGAGTGTTCCAACAAAAGTTTATCAATTCATTTCTTTTTTTTCTTTTTTTAACACTAGAAGTAATCACAATACTTCTATCTCTTTTTTTATATTATTTCTTTTTCTCAACTCAAAGCATGTGAAAGCTAACCACACAAATTTTCTGATCAAAACGATATAATGGCAGAACTGAACTCTATGTCAGGTGTTTTTCTTTCCTGGAGTTGAAACAAACTAGGTTAGCAGAAAAAGGAAAGGTGGAATTTTACGGCGGAAGCTCTAAATAAGGTGAAAGTAGTGATGGATGATCAACCCGTGTGAATCTAGTGAATAACACATCAGATAGAACAAACGAAGGGGTGGGATCTGGGTGGGGGAAAAATATTGACGGTTAGGGTTTGACACAAGACGGCGGAAGCAAAACAAACTGTAACGAGACGTGATCTAAACCAGCAACAAGACTCGACTAAGGACACAAACTCAATACTACGGACTCTGAAATTGAAATGTGCAGAGGCTAAACACGGTTTTGGAGGATGTAACTTAAAACTACAATTCTGTTTTTGGCTTTTTTTATGGACTATAGGACGAAACAAACTAAGGAACTAGGGTAAACAATGACGAACCTGAGGAACACCTGAAGCTCTAATAACCACTTGATGGGAACGGGTCCCAATCTTCCTACAGTTCTGATAATCAACGATTTGGACGGAGTCGCAACACAAATCGATCCGGCTTCCGAACGGCATGTTTCGAACCCCGCAATCGCAGCACCACGTCTCTTCTGGTTATCACCCGCGTGAACACGGATGACCTCGCCGAGAAGGCTAGTCTTTGCCTGCGAATCGAAGAACACAAGTAGAAAGCAACCAATTGCAGTTTTTAAAGATTAAACTCACAAAGTTGGGGTCTCACAAACTGATGAAACGGGGACACTGTTTTTAACAGGAATAATCTAAGCAAAACTCAAACCCCAATGGTGGGGTGACGGCTGGTTATAAAGGAATTGGGGACCTGCAAGTCCCCTGGACACAACCCTAACGGACTCAACTCGGTACAAGGCCAACCGGCCCAAAGTCGGTGTCGCAGCACCCTGACAGATTCTGGACTGTCTAATATTTCGATGATTCCCATCGACTCTGGAGGAATTTGGATGTGGGACTTATTCCATTGGAAAGATAATCTCGTCCTCTTTCCATGAAGTGGTAGATCGCCTAAAATGGAGTCCGTATGCGACCTGGGCACCCGTTTTAGTACGGACTGCTCCTGGACTCCGAGTTGGATTCGAAGTCAACGTGAGTTGGATCTCCTACTTGGCTTGGACGTCCTTGTCCGACTTGAATTTGGTCTCCAGGACCATCCTTGACCTCTCCATGATTCCTAAATATAATATAATCATTTGGTAGCAATCTATTCTCTATAGTATCATATAAACTCGTACTTAAGAACGAGCTCACCTCTAGATTCAATTGTCGTGCTCGAGCTCTAGTGGTTGGTCCTTCATTTGTCGTAGCGGGAGAAGGATTGTGTGTAACCATGGATGCGATGTCCTCATCACCCATAAATTTGTGCATGGAGTGAAAGTCCAAAATTTGGCCTAAAATACCAAATGCACATATTTGAACAAACATTGTGTGAGGTCGCACTATATCCAAGCATCCGTGGGGTGCAGATAAATAATAAGTGTGGTGAACACGATATCTGTGATGCTTATGACATGAAAACCACACAAATGCACATAAATGCAGAAAACAAGCACCATACCATCATACAAGTCATAAATCACACATAGTCTAGCATAACGCATAAATAAGTTTTACGAGCCCAAAATATTTAAAACACACCTACAGAGTAGCACACAATACAAACATCCAATATCATAGCTCCATACATGTCCATAGAATGGAATAAACAACCACTTCTCCCCCTTTGGCATCACATCGCCAAAAAGGAGAAAAGTCTCACTCGTCATCCTCATAGTCCCTGCCATCTCCATGTCCTTCTTCTTCTCCCTCACTAGATTCTGCATATACCTCATCATCATTGTCATCTCCCACGGACTGTGAATTAACCGCTTCCCAAGGGTTGTCAACGGGTCTGGAGAGGACACAGGGCTGAAAGGAGGAACTGGAGGCAGCTCAATCCCAGTGTTTGAGCGCCCTATAGATGATGTTTGTCTTTTGCTTGAAGACTTTGGTCTTCTTGTACTTTGAGCCATGAGAGGAGGAAGCTGTAGGGGCAGCAACTTTAGGTGCTTTTCCTTTGAGCAAGTGGGGATCAATCCTCAACCTGTCGGGGTGATGATCCTTGTCATTGATGAACATAAAGCACGTTGCCTTAGCAATCATCCACATAATGTAAGGAGCATAGCCACAACTTTTCCTTGGATTCCAAGAGCTTTGGATAATGGAACTGAAGATGTAATCAAATACTAGAGGAATCACCATTCTTAGGATCCAAGGTCACACGGAACAACTTGTTGAGATAAGAGTAGTAAGGATCCATGCCTTGAGTCTTCCCATATACTGGAGCACTAAAACGAGAGTTGTAAAGAAATCCAAGTACGGCATCATCAAGTATTCTCTCGGTGTGAATTTTCTACCGAGAGAGATCATCATTGCCAAATCCAAGTTCAGCAAACCTCCTGTAGATGACGCTGCACTTGTTTCCTTCTAGTGTCCAATGAGAGTGTCCACATTATTCGGTTGCTTTTCAATCCAAAGAGTGGCATAGAATTGAGAAATAATCTCTTCATTCCAAGTGCATTGGAATCCCATGATGTCCTTCATGCCTCTAGCCTCACACATTGCATGATTTTGTTGAAGGTAGAATCTTTGCAATGTTCCATGTACTGCCAATCAATCCACTTCATCTCAGTGGTTGCTTTCTTCCTATTGAGAATCACAGACCTGTAACAATCCATCTGGGACTTGTTATGGAAGCGATGATCTCCAGCTCTTACTTCTCTCATGTATATGAAAGGATCAGCCTCTCGTAGTTTCTAAAAGTCATGAGTGCCCTTTTGATAGTTGGTGTCCATTGGCAGTCTATCAGTTGGACCTCTATTGCCTTTCCTTGGCTCATGGGGAAGATAGGTGAAGTTTGAGCGGTAGGCCCGTGGTTCAAAGGAGCCATCATCCTGTCCATGCTGCATGGGTCACACCAGTAATTCCCTTGCATTTGCCTTTATTTGCCTTGATGACGGACCTTCTAGGAGGGTTGTCAGAACTATCATCTCTTTCCAGAAGGGACTGCGCTAACCGCCTGGTATTCTCTCCTCTATGCCTCTTAGTGGGAAGAACTTCGGGTTCACTTTCTTCCTCTAGCTCGCTCTCAATCTCTCTTTGAGGATTATTCTTGTTCTTGGAGCGACGTTCACATGGCATCTGTGAAGCAGAGACGATAGGAGAACATGAGAGATGGATCATCAGCAGCAAAGGCAACCAACAGAGTGCTTTGTCGGAGGGTCCGGTCCTGAGTCGGACCATCCGGCATCAGACAATCTGGTCCCTAGCCGGACACTTCGGTAAGCACTTAGCCGATTTAAAAGGCTATTTTCCCCAACTATGAAACGTCAAATACATGTCATAGCCAATGATTCTAGATATTAAGAGGAGTATAAACCTTGAAGTATTATACATTGAAACCTCCTAGATTAGAAATCGGGCTAAAACAAGTTTGAACATGATTTCCTCGATTCTAACCATGGAAAAAGCTACCAATCCACTAGCATTGCCTTTAAAATCTATGGTAGCCCTAAAAGTACACTTGAAATCATCCAAAAACGTCTCATGCTCAAGATTGAATTAAAGGGAGTTTTCCATGAATACCTTTGATTCTTGAGAGTTTTGTCGGAGAGAGGATCAGAGACTCCGATGGGGGGATTTGGGGAGAGATTTGAAGTTGAATCTCCCACTTCTTGCGCAAGGAATCGGAGATTTGAGGGGGAGGCGATTTGGAGGCGGTAGGGCTCGGGCGTGGAGAGAGAGAGAGAGAGAGAGAGGAGGAGGAGCAGGAAATAGCCGTTTGTGCCCTAGTGGGGGCTTAAGTACCTCCAGGTCACCGGACAGTTCGGTCCGATACCGGAGCCTCCGACGTCGCACACTTCCGTCCCGAGTAGGCCGGTCCGACGGCCCCCTCTCTGATCTGAGTTGTAAAAAGACTTGTAGATTCTTCTTCGCCATGGAAAGATGACAGAAAGATATATGGACATATATGGGTACTCAGTCAATGGTAATTAGCAAACAAACAACATTACATGTACAATAATCACCATATGACTAGTATATGCCAAAAATGGCAAGAACAATGAAAATAGTTTTGAAAATCACTCAAGATTTTGAAAAACCTTTCATTTGACAATAAGGTGTAAAACAACATTTTAGATGTGCACCCTCTCAAACCAAATTGCTAGAATTAAGAGTATTCAATTCACTCCTAAGTTAGCAAAAACGTTTTTCATCTAGAGGCTTGGTGAGGATATTGACCCATTGGTCTTCGGTTCGCACATGACTCACTTCAATATCACCTTTTATTGAGTGATCTCTTAGGAAGTGGTGCCGGATGTCTATGTGTTTTGTGCTAGAGTGCTCAACGGGGTTATAGGCGATTTTTATGGCACTCTCATTGGCACATAGGAGAGGAATACGGTTCAGAGTGTAACCATAATCCTTTCGAGTTTGTTACATCCATAAAAGTTGTGCACAACAACTTCTGGCTGCAACATATTCCGCTTTGGTTGTGGATAGTGCAACGGAATTTTGTTTCTTGGATGACCATGACACTAGGGACCAACCCAAGAATTAGCACGTCCCAGAGGTGCTTTTTCTATCAACTTTACATCTGCCATAGTCTGCATCAGAATAACTGAGGAGAGTAAACTTTAAACCCTTAGGGTACCAAAGCCCTAGGTTAGGTGTGTGAACCAAATATCGCAAGATTCTTTTGACTGCCACCAAATAGCATTCCTTTGGAGCAGCTTGAAAACGTGCACACATACCACACACTAAGCATGATATCAGGCCTAGATGCACAAAGATAAAGCAAAGAGCCTATCATTGAGCGATATACCTTTTGGTCAATGTCTTTGCCATCTTTGTTGAGGTCGAGATGTCCATTTGCTTGCATGGGAGTTTTGATGGGCTTTGAATTCATCATGTCAAACTTCTTGAGCATGTCTTAAATATACTTGGCTTGACATATGAATGTTTCATTCTTGAGTTGCTTGATTTGAAATCCTAGGAAGAAGGTCCACTCTCCAAAGTTTGACATCTCGAACCTCTTGGTCATTATCTTTATAAACTCATCACAACAAGATTGATTAGTAGAACCAAATATAATGTCATCGACATATATTTGGCAAATAAATATCATTGTCAACCCTTTTGGTGAAGAGAGTTGGATCGACTTTGCTAATTTTAAAACCTTTGTTCACAAGAAATGTCTAAGGCATTCATACCATGCTCTTGGTGCTTGCTTAAGCCCATAGAGCCCCTTTTGGAGTTTGTAAACATGGTTAGGATACTTTGGATCATCAAAGCCGAGAAGTTGTTCAACATACACCTCTTCCTTGATTGGCCCATTGAGGAAGGCACTTTTCACGTCCATTTGATGTAGCTTAAAATCATGGTGAGTAGCAAAGGCAAGTAATATTCGAGTTGATTCAAACCTAGCTACGGGTGCAAAAGTTTCATCGAAATCCAAACCTTCTACCTATGAGTATCCTTTCGCCACAAGTCGTGTCTTGTTTCTTGTCACCACACCATCTTCATTTTGCTTATTGCAGAACATCTATTTGGTGCCCACAATGTTTTATTTTTAGTCTTTTGACCAAGGACCAGACTTCATTCCTTATGAAGTTGTTCAACTCCTCTTGCATGGCCATCACCCAATCCGGATCCTCAAGTGCATCTTCTACTCTAAATGGCCCCAAAGAAGAGACAAAAGAGTAATGTTTACAGAAATTGACAACTCGAGATCTAGTGATTACCCTTTTTTCAGTATCATCAAGAATTTGTCCAACAGGGTGATCTCTTTGAACACTTTGGTGTACTCTTAGATGTTGTACTTGAAGACTTGATCCATCACCATCTTCATCCACATCTTGATCATGTATGGGGAGTTCATCACTTGAGTCCTTCTCTTGATCATCAACTTCATCTTGATCATTATTGTGGTCTTGATGAACTTGGATTGGTGAATTTGGTGATGAATGCTCATTGTTTGGATCTGTGGTCTTATGTCACCAAGCATCATTGTGACACCCCAGGTGTCACCAGGGCTTAAATCGACAAACTAAGACCCTAATCGGCAAATTACACACTTAAATGCAAAATCGACACTGGAAATGTTGTTTGAAATGCTCTAAAGGAACACTACGAGAATTTTGACAAACAACAGAACACTATGAATAGGATCGAAAAATTTCAACCAGCAGTGTCGAAAATCCTGTTAACAGGGGATAAATCCAAACCCTAACTCATGACTATCAAAATTTCCATAAAACCCTAGCCATATTTTTGCATAACAAATAAGTACACTTCAAAATAGAATTTTAGAATTTATTCAAAATTTTTGGATAAGATTTAGACCTCTTTAAAATTCACACAAACAAGAATCATCTTGGAAATTCAAGCATTTTTTGAAGTCAAATCAGGACTTGAACCTTAAATGAAAAGTGCTCCAAATAAATCACTGAGGCTAGACAAAAATTTTCAAAAATTTTGAAACTCGGGAAGCATGACTTTCAATAGAATTAGGGTTCAAGACTTGAACTAATAGCAAAAAAAAAAAAGAATGAAAGAGGCGCCACAGTGCCCCGCCGCCCGCCACGACCGAACGGCGAGCGGCAGGGCAGCCATGCCGCCCGGCTGACACGGCTTTCGCTTTGGCGCACGTCGTCTTCATTTGCCCCGCGCTCTTCCTCTCCCTCTCCCTTCTCCTCTCTCTCTTTCCCTCCCTCATTTCTCCTTCCCGCACGCCACGCACGGCCGCACGTCGCCCGGGCACAATACCGCGCCGCAGGCCCAATTCCGCGGCCTTCTTTTGTCTCCCCCTCCCTTCTCTCACTTCCGGGGTACTTAAACATCGCTCGAGCCATTCTCCTCTCTCTTTTTTTTTTCTCGAATATGCAGGAGAGCTGCGTATCATTGCATTAATAGAAGAAGAGAATTACAGAGCACCCACTCACACACCCAACAGGTTACAGATTTTTACATTCGCGCCTTTAACAAAAAGAAATAGACCAAAGACCTGACCCAACTCTACTCTTGACCGGGATCGGTCAATAACGCAAGGCCCTTGGCACCGGCTAGAGACCATAGCCGAGCCTCCTCCTCCACCAGCTTTAGGACTGTAGAAGAACTTGGATTAGCTCCATTGAAGACACAATCATTACGATGACGCCAGATTGTCCACGCGCCAAGAATTATGAGGGAGCTTAAACCTTTTTTAACCGTGTTTCCTACTGAGCTTAGAGCTTTTCTCCACCAATTATCAAAGGAAGTTTCCCAAGGTTGAGGCGAGATAGCAGCCAGCCCAACATGCTGTAGGAGGGAAAACCATACTTGGCGAGCAAACACACAAGAAACCAGCAGGTGATTAATTGTTTCATCTTCTTGATCACAGAGAGGGCAACGTTGCGGGTGAGGAAGATTACGTTGAGCTAATCGATCAGCCGTCCAACAACGATTATGAGCAGCCAACCAAAGGAAAAAACGACATTTACCAGGAGCCCAAGAATGCCAAATGCGCTCTGCTGGACCAAAGAGGATAGAACCTTCGAATAGGGCTTCATAAGCAGTCTTTGCTGAATAATGGCCTGAGTTTGAAAGCTTCCAGACATGCTTATCTGGCACACCAGGCTGCAGAGCTATCTCAAAAATAGTTTCCCACAAATTAAGAAAAGCTACAATAACAGCCAATGTTGCCACCCCGTGAATATCCGAAACCCATCTGAAATCTGTCAAGGCCTCCGCCACAGTTCTTTTATTAACAATTCGTTTTGGAATCATGGAAAAAATAGCTGGAGCCAAATCCTCGATGCGCTGTCCAGACAGCCATCTATCTTTCCAGAATAAGGTGTTGGTTCCATCCCCAATCTCAGTAACAACAGCCATGGAGAAGAGGGAATTAACAGATCCATTCACCCGAAGAGGAAAATAAGCCCATGGTTTGTTTGGTTCCGTCTTTTGAAGCCATAGCCATCGGACTCTAAGAGCACAATTGAGCCGAGCCAGATCAGAGATTCCTAAGCCTCCAAGCTCCTTAGGCCGAGTCACTTTAGGCCACGTAATTAAGCAATGACCCCCATTAGCTTCCTTTCTACCTCTCCATAGATAGCTACGCCTGATTTTGTCAATTGCCTTCACAGCCCAAGGTGGAAGATCAAGAGCCATAGCATGGTATATAGCTGTTGCAGTGAGAACATATTGTACATGAACTGCACGTCCAGCCTTTGTCATCAAATCAGATTTCCATCCGGGAAGGAGATCAGCAAGGCGATCAATGAAAGGTTGTAGCTGCGCCTTGGTGAGCCTTTTAAGGGACAGAGGCAAACCCAAGTATTTAATTAGAAACTCCTCCACTTGGCAAGGTAAGCACTGTTGCACTGTTTCCATGTCAGCAGCTGAACATGTGATCGGCACTACGTTGCTCTTTTGGACATTAGTTCTTAGACCTGATGCTTCTCCAAAAAGATGCAGAATGCTCATAGTAAGACCAATGTCACCCGTCGTTGGATGAAGAAAAAGCACCACATCGTCCGCATAAAGCGAGAGACGATGTTGAATAGAGCGAGACGAGAGAGGCATAAGAAGCCCAGAGTTTGATGCCTTTGTTACCATCAGGTTCAAGGTATCCATGACCAAAATAAATAACATCGGTGACAGCGGGTCACCTTGGCGCAGTCCCCTTTTATGAGTTATAGGCTTACCAGGAATTCCATTTAAAAGAATTTGCGTGCTTGATGTAGTCAACAGTCCACTCAAGATGTCCCGCCAGATTCCTCCAAAACCAAGTTTCTCCAATACCTCCATAAGAAAGACCCATGAGACTGAATCAAACGCCTTTGATATGTCCAGCTTGAGGAGAATTCTTGGTAGCTTTTGGGAATGTAGAAATCTTGCAGTTTGCTGTATTAACATAAAGTTATCTTATATGAACCGACCCTTAATGAATGCACTTTGATTAGTAGACACCATGCTTTCCAGTCGGCCTGCTAATCTATTGGCAAGCAACTTAGTGATTAATTTTGCAAAACTGTGTATGAGACTTATTGGCCGAAAATCTTTTGCATGAACAGCAGCTTCCTTCTTTGGTAACAAGGTAATGTAAGCTGTGTTCACGAGCCGGAAGTTTCTGAAATCCCTTCTCCAAACTGCCGACACTGCTGCCATAACATCGTCTTTAATAATCGACCAACAAGTTTTATAGAACCTCCCTGTAAATCCGTCCGGACCAGGGGCTTTGTCGGAAGGCAGGAGTTTAATTTTGCACCACCCTTCCTCCTCTGAAATTGGAGCCTCAAGATTCCCAAGCTCGTGATGATGAAAATCAAGTGCATCCAGATCAATGGTATGTTCCCTGTTACCCATTGAACCAATTAAGTCACTGTAAAAATCATGTAGCACTTCAGCCTTGTCCTCATGACTAGTGACAACCCTTTCTTCATTATTGAGTTTAACAATAAAGTTCTTCCTCTTTCTATAGGAAGCATGGAGATGGAATAGTTTTGTATTTGCATCGCCGTCCTGTAGCCAGCTGATTCTTGACCGGGTTCTTGCAACTGTGCGAATCAGCGAGGCTAGAGCAAGGGAATGTTTTTTAAGACTGTTGCGCAGCCAAGTTTCAAGAGAGGAAAGTTGCCTACTGTCCTGGGCGATCTCCAACTGATGAACGATTTCTTTTGCTATTTGAAGTTGAGATTTAAGATTACCGACCTTCTTTTCGCTCCAACTCTGAAGCCCTCTTGCAGTAGCCTTGAATTTCAAGGAAAGTGTTTCCATGGGACAAGGCTTGCGTTGCACAGAATCCCAAGCAAGCTGAACTGCTTCCTAAAATCCGTCAAACTTTGGCCAAAAGGACTCAAAATGGAATCTTCTTTTTCCAGGTTGAATATCATGTAAACCCAGGAAGAGGGGACAATGATCCGAGTCCTGCGAAGCAGCACTCTGCAAGAGACAATTTGGGAAGCGTTGTTCCCAATCCACCGAGCAAAAAACCCGGTCGAGCTTCACAAGGGTAGGACAGCTACCGGTCACTAAGCTTGTCCATGTGAATTTGCGACCATGAAGAGGGATTTCTGTAATAGCCACGTCAATAAATTTTCTAAACCGACCCATCATTGCTCTATTAAGATTTGTGTTATTCTTATCCTCATCTTTGTAAATCATGTTGAAATCCCCTGCTAGCAGCCACGGACCAGGACACTGCATACGAATGTTGCGAAGCTCATGAAGGAAGGCCATTTTTTCATCAGTCCCTTGTGGACCATAAACACATGTTAGCCACCATGAATCGCCATTTGCTAAACTGAGTTGAACCGAAGCACTGAAAGCATCTGTTCTACTTGCAACAGCAGCACCTAGTCTTGATCTCCATGCGATGAGAATTCCTCCGCTAGCACCCGCAGAGGGGAGGAAGATAAAATTGTTGTCAAAATCTGAACCGAGCATAGAAAGAACAGTACAGCGGGAAATGAGAGCCATTTTTGTTTCTTGCAAACAGACGATATCTGCTCTCACCGAGCCCACAGCAACACGAACTGAATCTTGACGCGCGGTAGAGTTGAGTCCACGCACATTCCAAATTAGAACATTAGAGGGATCCATGACAAAACTGAAAAAGATAAACGACCAGAGCAACATTAACAAAACAGAGAAGCTCAAGAACAAGTCCCCTCTGTGGCCACCCCAGCCACACTATCCTCCGGGAGAGACCAGTTGAAGAGTGCTGCCAAGGCTTGAATTTGGGAGGCTGATAGCGGCTGCTTGAACAGTTTAGCGTAGTTCTCTTCATCCTCCTATTGAAGTTGCTCTCTTGCCTCCTCCAGGACAAGAGACCTCATAACCGTTTTCTTGGTTCTTGATAGAGCTGGTTCTGTTATGACTGCATTCAGCCCGACGATTCTTCGACTACGGCGTGGTGCCGAATTAGCAACAGATGCTTTCTTTCTTCTCTTATTCATCTTTGGGACAGGCAGTAAGGAACCAGCCACCTTTGTGAGCTGTTGAATAAATTGCTTACGAGGAGTTTCTTCTGCTGCACATGGGATTGCAGTCGCCGCATCAGAGGGATCAATGTTAGCTCTCTCTCTAGAGAGATGTCGCCGAGGAGAGTAGATCAATGGCGTCCGTGTCCATTGCATCAATGCATTGGTTGGTGTAGATGGTGAGCTGCTCTGCCCCTTCTCTGCTGAGGGAACCAAGGTTTCAGACATGGGCAAAGGCGCAGCCATGGCTGCCAAGCTCACCGAGATGGAAGCCGTCGGGAGCGGAGCCGCGGCCAGCGCTGCTGCATCACATGGCGGAGAAGAGGAACGAGAACTGGTGGGCGGAGAGCCGGCCATGACTGCCATGCCCACAGGACCCTGAGGATCTACGGGCGGAGTCTCGGCCAGCTCTGCATCAGGCATCAAGGGCTGAGAGGGAACAGGAACAGCTGCCTTTGACGCGAAGTGCATCGGTGCTAGAACTGGATCATCGAGTGGAATGCTGTCCGCAGGCAAGGGGAAAGTGTTGACCTCCCCGCAAGGATGCTGCTCCAGCGAGGAAGAAGGGTCCAGAGTAGTAGGCGTGGTGGCTGTCGGCCCACACAAAACAGACCCGTGTTGCATCAGTAGCTGTTCAGACAAAAGATTTCCCATTTGCTGGGCTGATGACGGCCCAAGATCAAAGGCCACCCGATGGACATCAAGGCCCACTTCTTCACATGGAGCATCCTCATTTCCAGAAGTTGGAATAATGACCTCAGCCGCCAAGTCAACAAGGGTACCCCACACGACTTCATGAGAGGAGGAGTCGAGACGGGAGTCCGCCGCCTTCGACGCTTCGGCGGAAGAACAAACTGAGTCTTCAATACAGTCCTCGGACTTCGCCACATCATCCTCGGCTCCTAAACCTTGGCCCACCCGCGCACGCCTGGGAGCTCGAGAGGCAGCTCCTCGGGGAGGGGACCCGCCATGAGAGCCCCGAGACGTAGGCTCCGACGAACTAGATGCTCGTTGCCGGCGACGTCGCCCACCGCAGCCAGGACTAAAATCCGTCGGCGGAGGCAATGGATTGTCATCTGCCAAAGGAACATTCGCAGGCGACACCACGATCTCAATCGGGTACACCAGGGCACGCTTCAGAGGAGGCACTTCTTCCACAGGGACCGGCGGCTCTACAATACCGAGCTCCATGGACATCGGGATAAGTTCCGGTCGTGAACACCAGGCTGTTAGCTGGAAGGAGGAATAATCCCGTCGATTAATTGTATCCGGAAGTAGCGCGCGAACCCAACACCACTCATTCAGCAGGTGCTCGGCTGTTTCGAGCTCCCAAGCATGACTCGGAATGCCGCGGAGCTCGACGTTGACGAGGGAAGGGAGCACAAGACCAGTAGCATTCTTGAAGCGCGACCACCGTCGGAAAACAGACCGTGAATGGTGGCAAAAGGAGAGGACGGCCTTCATTGAAAATACGAACAGCAGATTCCTCATTAGGAAGAACCAAGATGAAGTCACCAAGCTAAAGACGATGGAGTTGCATGGACTGAACCGGGAGCTCAAAGCGGCGAGCAAGCTCAGCCACAAGAGCATCAACCGATAGAGCACCGTCGCCCACGACAGAAACTGAAAGCGCCTTGCATAAATCTGCTTCAGCTCGTGCAATCTTGGCAGAGCGATCAATGATTCGAAGCTTGGAGGTGTTGACAGAATAGCTTGACTGACGGGCGCCATCCGCGCTAGCTGTAATTGGAGGCCGACAATCATCCTGTTGAGCGGCACCAGAAGCGGCCCCAGCCGCCCCACGTCGCTTCCTGACGCGGCGCCGACGACGTCTGCCCAAAGCCTCCGAAGCTGCACTGCCCCCTGAACCTTCACCATCGGCTATGGGCTCCATAGCTCGTTCAGTGGACCCTGGAGCAGAGGCTCGCTCTACAGCAGCAGCAGCAGATGCTGTGTCTGGAAGAATCGACACTTGACGCCAAACAGGGGCTATCTGAGCTGCCAAAGAAAGGCGAGACGCACAGCCGTAGGAAAGGTGCCCCAGCTCACGACACTTGAAGCAGCGAGGTTTCTGGCGACAAGCAGCAGCGCGATGTGCTGGTGAGAAGCAATTGAAGCACTTTCCCCTGAGATCAACTGGCACCGACCGGCGAGACTCACGCTGCCTCTTAAGCCGAAGCTTGCGTGAGCGGCAACTCTCCACTTGCTACCAACCTAGCGCGTCAGGGGCGCCAAGGCCAGCCGCCGGACGAAGTTGGGGCTTCTGAGCGATCTGCGGGCAGGGTCGAGGTCTCCTACCTGTAGGCAACTGCTGTGACGATTGCACGGCGGGCTGGCAAAGCAAAGCGTCACGGAAGGAGAAGGCAGCGGAGGGGCTGCCGGACGAAGAAGGACTGGAAACAGTCCACCTCTCCGCCTTGGACCTCCCCTTGGAGACGAAGGGCTTAGCAAATGGGGACAAGGAAGAGGTGGAAACCGACGCCTTTAGGGAAGACGTAGTCGAGGGGATGGTTGTGGGGGTGGCCGCCGGACCATAGATCGGCGCCGGCGAGAGCTTGGTGGAAGGCTGGGCGTCGGGACGTGGAAGGGTGGGAGCGGAAGGAGCCATATTCTCCTCTCTCTCCCCCACGGGAATTTCCTTTCCTCGGCACCAATTCCCCTTTTCCTCCTTGCACCGCCGCCGCCACCGCCATTACCGAGAGCCGCTCCCGGTGAGCCACGTCTTCCGGCCCTCCTCCACCCTATCCTCCTTACCTAACCCCTTCCTCTCTCCCCGTGCAGCTCACAACGTTCTCGGCTCTCCGAATTTGTGCTTCTCTCGCCGGATTTTCGACCTCGCCGCACCGCCGTCACCCCCTCCACGGTGAGCACCCCTCTCCAGCATTAAAACCTAGCCTTCATCGTGTTGCCGGGACTCGCCATGGTTCTAGAAGGTCTAGGCAAAAGGGTTCGACCGCCGGCGAGCACTCTCCCGCCGGCGAGCACTCTCCCGCCGGGAATTGGCCGCCGGAGCTCGCCAGAAAAATCTTCTGTTCTGCCGCCATTTTCGTTTTAAAAATTTCATTTTCCTATTTACTGTCCTGCCTTGTAAAATCCCTAACAATTTACAAAAAAATCCAAAAATATCAAACCAACATTTGTTGGAACCCTCATGAGAAGGACTAATTTTATGTTAAAGGATTTTTCAAAAACGACCAGGGATTTTCAGAAATAATTAGAAAACTCTTTTCTATTTTTGAATTTTAATTTAAATTCCAAAGTAGTGCTAGGGCTAAAATTTTATCTACAAGTATGGCACAACAGTAGACACCTTCTGGAACTTTATGGGGATTTTAGGACCACAAAGTTGCATACAACCCTTTAAAAATACTCCAATCTGCCTAGTTAAATTATCATTTTCTGAAATACATTGTAAAAGTCATCCAAAAGATTAAACCAAAAAGCAAAGCTTTAAGATTTGGTGCTCATGAGTGACTACGTAAAATTTCATAATTTTCTTCTAAGGTTTAATATTTATTTTTGATTTTACAAATTTAAATAATGGAAATATTATTGACTTTTTATAAAATCTAGAAAAATCATCAAGGCCTCAACCAAATTTCAAAATTCATATTTCAGAGAGTGCTGTTAATTAAAAATAAACTCATGATTTAAATGAAAATTTCATTTTAACCCTAATTTCTAAACATCGCCGTTTAAAAACCCTAGAGTACTCTTTAATAAAAGCATTATGATTCTTTTCCTTGAACTCCTCATAATCATATTGCATCATGTAGATTCCGGAACACACGAAGTAGCTGCAGATCCTAGTTCCTCATCTCCGCAGAAGAAGTCAACGCCAACACCGGAGAACTAGGCAAGCACCGGTGCACAACCAAGATTTTAAATTTTCTTTTATAACTAAGTGTCATGTTTGTGCATTAAGTGCTAGGAGTTGATTGAAATCTTAGTTGCATTTGTTCCATAGGAACCCTAACGGTAGCTGGTATAGATACCCCTTAGTATACTATGCTTAGCCAGTACTTACTAGTAGAAGTCGGGCAGCGAGGACGCTGCTCGCGATTGGTAGGGTGTTGTTTGAAACTACCACCTGAAAACATGACACATGGTTGTGAATAATTAAGGAAAGATAAAAGATTGAGGGTCAGACAGGGTACAAGTAGGTCGGCGACTGGTCCGGGACCAGGGTGACCGTAGTCTTGTCTGATCCATGTGACACAGTTGGGCAAGTATTGAATGTACTAATCATATGCTGGGAATAATGGAGCCCAGCAAACCTACGTAGCCTAGTGATTGTAAAGTCGAACCTGCCCTACGGTGTCTAATTCGGAGGCGATCTGGGGCGGGCAGCGTGGGAACTCCACAGAAACCGTCTGGACGTCTTGTCTGGTGGGATGCGACGCTGCTAAGGCAGGCGTAGGAGGGAATTAACTTTGTAGGACCTGGTGTGAACGGTTGCCACGTGCGGTCTGGGACGCGCACGTGGCGTATGATTAGGTTAACCCTGCAGAGGTATAAAAATCGGTTCGAATCACTGTCGCTCTCAGTATGAGTTTACTTGAACTCTCTGTCACATTACAATTAAGAAAACAAAGATTCCATGATGAGGATGATTATTATTGTATATTACATTGCTCCAGTTATGATTGCTTAGATCAGTGCTAACTAAAGTTACCATTCTAATCACTTAACCTGAGCTAAAATTGGACCAAGATTAGTTCAGGATCTGCGAGTCCATTTTGGAAAGGTAAACCCACCCCGAGTCAGCCAGCATGTCTAGGTGTCGGCTGTAGTCAGCCAATTTGACGGGCCAGCCTTGTTGAGCTTCTTAGAAGCTCACGCTTTTGCGATATGTAGTTTTCAGACGCCGACATGCAGAACCAAGATGATAGCATCCACTGGGAGGAGTCTCACCTCGAGGTTGGGAACCTCTAGTGGGAACTGTGCGAATCGCCGCAGTAACACTTGAAGTGGCTAGTAGCATGACGCCACTGGGCACGTTGCATGCTTTTGCTTAAGTATGAGTATCGGAGTCTGTAACCGTTTAGTCTTCCGCTGTTTCTGTTTTGAAAACTCTCTTTGCGTACTCTGAATCAATGTAAGACCTACTTTCAATCTATGAATCAATGTTGCATTAAATCTCTCTCCTTATAAAATTATTGCTGTTTATCCTGTCTGTGTTGTATCGTGTGTACGCTCGCTTCGCCGAGCGTTGCCCAACAAGATCCTGGCGAAGACAGCAGGATCCGTCCCAACACGAGGTTTTCCGGGGCGGGTCCGCGTCAATCATTCTTCCTATTGCTTCGCATGGAGCTTCTTCATCATCTATCATGTCATGAACAACTTGCCCCTCTTGGGAGCCATTAGATTCATCAAATTTCACTTCAAGTGCAATTTCAACACAACCATTGGTTTTGTTGAAAAAACACGATAGGCATGAACATATGATCCATATCCAAGGAAGAAACCTTCATCAACCTTAGGAGCAAACTTCGAGGTTTTGGGTTTCTTGTTGAGAATTTAACATTTTCTCCCAAAAACTCGAAAGTATGATATATTAGGTTTGTTACCGGTGAGTAGTTCATAGGGAGTCTTTTTCAAGAGCCGATGAAGGTAAAGACGGTTGGTGGCATGACATGCTGTATTCACGGCTTTGGCCCAAAAACGATCGGATGTCTTGTATTCATCAAGCATGGTTCTTGCCATCTCTATGAGAGTGCGATTCTTTCTTTCAGCACCCCATTTTGTTGAGGGGAGTAGGGTGCCGAAAATTCATGTTTGATGCCTTCTTCATCAAGAAATTCTTCAACTTGTGTGTTCTTGAATTCACTACAATTGTCACTTCTAATCTTCTTGATCTTCGCTTCATAATAATTTTGTGCTCTTCTTAAGAAGGTCTTGAGTATGTCCTTTGTTTCACCCTTATCATGCAAAAAGAATACCCAAGTGAAACGTGAAAATCATCAACAATGACTAAACCATATTTGTTACTGCCAATGCTTATGTAGGACACGGGACAAATAGACCCATGTGGAGCATCTCCAATGGTCTTGATGTCGTCATGATATTTTTGGATGGATGCCTCTCTCCAACTTGTTTTCCCACATGACAAGCCCTACAAATTTTGTCTTTCTCAAAGCAAACATCGGTCAGTCCAAGCACATGACCCCTTTCTGAAGTTTGTGTAAATTCGTCATACCAACATGGGCTAGACCGCAATGTCACAGCCATCCCATGGAGAATTTAGCAACGAGGCAAGTCTCTAGTTCGGGTTTATTGGATGACAAGTCCACGAGGTAAAGCTTCCCTACTAGATAACCTTTAAATGCTATTGAGGAATCACCTCTTCGAATCACGGTCACACCCAAATTTGTGAACAAACAATTATATCCCATTTCAACTAGTTGAGAAACGGACAACAAATTGTAGTTTAATGATTATCTAGTAGGGGACATTCAAAATGGACAAGTCATTGGAAATAGCAATTTTTCGTGATCCTTTCCGTCATCTCCAAAGACAATGTTCTCATTTGGTGATTTGCTATCTTCGAAGTTTGTGAACATATTTTTCTCTCCGGTCATATGATCGGTGCATCCACTATCAATCACCCAACTTTTTTCACCTAAGGCATAGTCCTACTAAACAATTTTAGTTCATGGTTTTAGGTACCCAGATCTGTTTGGGTCCTTTCACATTAGTCACAAGAGACTTGGGCACCCACACGCAAGACCGTGGTCTCACATTGCATGGCCCAACATATTTTGCAATAACTCTACCATGCACATTTCTCATTAGAACATATGATGCATCAAAAACAGGGCATGGCATAATAGGCGTGTGAGATGCATTATAGACAAAAGAAGCATAGTTAGTGTTCTTGATCATCTCTTGCTCCTTTTGATATGCGCCTTACTTGGTGAATTTGAGGAATTCTTTTCTATTCACCTTTACCCTCTCATTGTACTTGGCACCATCAACGTAACCAAGACCATCCTTCACATGAGGTCTTCTATTGTTGGTATACGCTCCTCTAGCATATTTAGCCTTCTCATCATCAACAGCCTTGAGCTTCAATTGTACTTCATTTTGAAGAACCTTAACTTCCTCTTGCAAGTCATAGATGATCTTGACTTCGTTGGCATATGCTTCTACATCAACCTTGTGGCACCTAGCACAACCATTGCTAGAGAAGGGGCCAGACGCAATTTTCAACGAAGTTGTGTGCTTCTTAAGAGTATCAAATTACTATAAAAGAGATGAATGAGTCTTTTCTAAGACATCAAACTTCTCTTGAAGTACTACATTTATACTCTTAAGAGTTTCACTAGTCTCATTGACCTTAGTGAACCCATTGGTCAAATCCTCAACTTTCTTCATCTGACTTGCTAGGGCATCCTCAAGAGCACGGTTTTTTTTTCCTTCTCAAGGATAAGCAATTCTTCTTGCTTCTCAAGGATATCCTCTTGCCTTTCTATGTCCTCCCTTTGTGACTCAAGCATAGACATTAGTTCAACTATATTTGGAATAGAGGAGCTATCATCATCACTGTCACATTTAGAGGAATGTTTGTGCTTAATCTTAGATGATACCTTTGTCCCTTTAGCCATGAGGCACATGGGCGCGCTGTTGTTCTCATCATCACTAAGACTTCCAAAGAGTGACTTGTTTGGTGAAGTGACGTCAAATGCTAGAGTAGCAATGTCACCTTCATCGGAGTCAAAGGATTTAGAGTCGGAGTTCCATTCTTGACTGATGTGAGCTTGACCACTGTTTCTTCTCATTAAACTCTAGCGCTTCTCTTTCTTTTCTTCCTTCTTCTTGTTCTTGCTTTTGGGACACTCTGTAATAAAGTGTCCTTCTCCACATTCATAGCAAGTCCTCTTTGATTTTCTTGTCTTTCCTTTTTTATAACTCTTTTTGGTGAAACCACCTTTCTTGACAAATTTCCTGAAGCGCTTGACAAGAAGAGTCATCTTCTCATCACTATCACTATCACTTGAGCTTTCCACAACCACCTTTTTCTTTGCCTTGAGTGCTATGTTTTTCTCTTTCAATCTTTCAAAGACAACACCACTGATCAAATCATTTACCCTTTTTACTTCTTCAACTTGATTTTGTTAAGTTAGTAGCCTTCCCAAGACTTCATCGGTTGAGAAATATTTGAATCTCTCCTTTTAGCGAATCAAGGAACATGCTTGGGAATTCCAAGGTCTCATTGCTTGCAGCAATCTCTTGTTCACTTCTACATCATCTAGTTGAACTCCAATTGCTCTTTTTTTGTTGACAATTGCCATCAACCTATCATGTACTTCTTGGCGTCCTTCATCCGGCATACGAAGGAACAGATTGTATTGACCTCTTAGAAGGTCTTCTCTAGCTTCCTTCACAACATCAGTCCCTTCGTGAATTACATCCAACTTCTTCCATATTTTGGGGCATTCGTTATACCCATAACTTTTGTATACTCAGATGCACTTAGAGCTGAAATAAGAGCAGAGGTAGCTTGTGAATTTCTGTGCATGATGACTTCATCTTTTGATGTTGGATTTTCCTCATTCTCAAGAGTGAATCCCTCTTTAACAAGTTTCACTATTGAAGGTCCCATGGATCCAAGTAAATCCTCATCTTGCACTTCCAATGTTCATAAAAGATTCCATCAAAATGAGGAATCTTTCTTGAGCCTTGTCTAGTCTTCAGGTCATTTTTCAGTTCATCATAGTTGAAGGGTAGCGTTGAAAATGGTCCTTGAGACCCCGGCCTGTCACCCTTGTCTTCCGGAAGCCCTAAGATCTTATAATCTTCAAGCGGTTAAGCTTTTCAAAAGATTCCAGCTCTGATACCAATTGAAAGTGGCTTAGGGGGGGTGACTACGCCAACCTAAAAATTCCTGCAAATTTAAACTCGAAATGCAGTTAAATTACCAGACCCTCCGGTACCAGACTCTCCGGTCCTGGACCAGACACTCCGGTGAGAAGATAAATTGCAGCTAGTTTGAAATAAAAGTAGGAATCTAGAAATCTACTTGAATAAAAAGACTTGTATAGACCACAACAATAGCATAGATATATGGATCTAGGCTACATACAAGCAAACAAATCGATGGGTACGGAAATGTAAAAGACAAGTATGAGTCAAAGAAAACTCATGTAAATGATGAAGCACATGGAGACAAGTTATTTTTTTTCGAAGTTCAGGCTCACATAGAACCCTACGTCTCCATATTGAGGTCCACAAAGAACCGGGTCTCTTTCAACCCTTTTTCTCTCTCAAACGACCACGAAGATCGAGTTTGAGTTGTTCCACTAGAGTTTTCCTTGTGGGAGGGCAATACAAACTTCCCAGGGCTTCTCACACGAGTTGAGAGCTCCACGGGCACACCTTGTCGTCTAGGAGCAAAAGCTCCAAGAGTAACAAATGCAACTTCAAGCTTTCACGCCTCACAAATGCTCAAGAAAATGAAATGGAGGCTCTAGGTGTTTCAATTTTCCTCTCTCACAAACCCTAGATCAATCTTGCTTGGGGTTGACTTCGAGAGAGTGAGGAGGAGTGTTTTAATCTCAAGAGAGCGTTTTTCGTGTGCTTGCAAGAGGGGGGACCGTTGGAGACGAAGAGGTATAATTACCCAAGGTCCCCAAAAGTAGCCATTGCTGACCTGGACGAGTGTCAGCGGACCGTTCGGTATCGAACCGGACCATCCAATGTCACCCTCTCTGGAAATGAATTATTCTGGCTAGGTAGGGGCACCGGACCCTCCGGTCCCGAACCGGACCGTCTGGTGAACCCCTCTCTGGAATTGAATTTCTGGAAGGCATCGGACCGTCCGATGTACACCTTTCTAGAATGCATTTTCCAGGGCACCTGATACTCCGGTTCGGAACCGGACCATCCGGTACACCCCTTTCTGGACTGGATTTTGTGGCTAGGATTTTGAGCATTTTAGCGGCACTTTCACTTGGATTTGCATCCCCCTTGATAGTACGACATCCCTACTAAAGAAAAGACCAAAATGAAGCACCATCATTTTGCTCTTTTATCGCCTTTATAAAAGTTGGAATCCTCTTTTGATGATTTTGTTATTATTTTCTCCTTTTGTATCTCATATTTTTGCACATCATCTTATATAATACATTAGCTCTTTAATTTTATTGTCGTTTTAAACCAAAACCTACTTAGGGCCTAGATGCACTTTCACATCTTATGTATACATCGATTACTATTTTTTTCATTTGGTTTTAGAAAGAGGAACACCCAACCAAAGAGGAAACCAAAAGGACTCATTACAATACCAGCTACAACCACTTCATCGGTGTCTATAACTCGAAAGATGGTCAATTTGATGCATGGAGATGATGAAAGTTGGGACATCTAGCTCTAGCGTTGCAGCTAAATGCTTGCTGGTGCTTTCTGAGGATGAAGGAGGTGACTTGGCATCTAGCTAGGCTAAGGCTATTGCTGATTTTGGTTTTAAAAAAACAGAGCAAACATTTTTGTTCTTGTTAATTTATTATAAAATCATGTTTCAATTGAGCCACGGTTATGATTGAGGTTGTGATTAATCCCTTGTTTATACCATTTCTATGAATTCAACTTGCTTTTTATATGTGAGTTCGTATGATCTAAATTTTACCTCCTGGGAGACTTTTTGCCGTGCTACTATTATGGTCCATTCTCATTGTTTTCTGGCATTAAAAAAAAAGGAACAGGCGGAAGTGGTGGGAATTGCTCATTAGTGGCATTTAGTTACTAGTGGTGTTTTAAGCTAGCCTTCCTAATCCATTTCCCCAACATTAGACTATCGGACAACTTTGATAGGTGGTACTATAATATTGTGCTAGAAAATAGTACTATAATATTTCAAGTTGATTTAAAATAAATAAAATAGTTGCATATTGAACTTTAGTAGAAAGAACCAATTGGCCTTCTTGTAATTAAACATTTTAATACCATATTAGATATAATCATATTAAAAATAAAGTAAAAATTATATATATAATGAAATTTATGAAGAACATGTTATAGAAAAAGCTTGAAACAATGAAAAAGAAAGCCTAGAACAATAATTAATGACGTATGGAATAATGAAATTGCATATCCATAACAATAACATGAATATTTACAACAACGAAAATGAAAGGCTGGAACAATAACTACTAATGTTTGAAATGATGAAATTAGAAAAATAATTATAAATTTGAATCAATAAAATAAGAAGTTTATGTCACACCCAGTTTTAAGGAACAAAACCGAGCTCATCTGTATGTGTGCTTAGGAATCAATTTTCATGCACACAGGACAAAATATGTGATAAAAGAAATAATATCTTTATTAAATCGATGATTTCCTTACAAGAATGACTCGTAGGTCTAAAATAAAAATACATTAGAGTAGCGGAACTTCGATTACGTGTAGGCGTCCTTCATCAGAGTGAGCACGGCCGTTGTAACAGTTTTATACCCTGCAGAGGTTGCACCACTCACAAGTCGTGATTTCATCCCCTGTTGCCAGGTGGACAAAATTCTCTATTATGTCAGTACCCGTCGATACATTGCATACTTCCTTTGGTATGCGGCCAGGAGATCACTTCATGGTTTTCACAAAGGGACTCCCAGCATGTACTCGCCCACTAAGATTTCACCACCGTACATAAGTAATAGCCCTTCAACATGCAGCTCATCACCCAGAGGCCCCCTCTTGTGCCATTCGGATCCAAGGACAGCCCTCGTGGCTTCCATTCCCCGCTCCAACATTCACTCATACCATACTAGGAGTGCACCTAATTAATCCGCCAAGCCTTCCCCATTATTGGTCTTGTGGTGGCAATGTTTTCCTGGGTGGCTACTCCAAGAATCGGTTCTTACGATCTAAGCAAGTATAACCACCAAAAAAGCATGTGCCAAATGCACCATCCAACATCACATCTCACTTGCTTAGATCTTATGTCTCAAGTTGTTACATAATTACCATCATCCCACATGCATATGTTCAATTAAGTCAAGTTTAACATTACCCAAAGCACTCATCATATGTAAGCCAACCAATAATACTACCCGTACCTACAACTAGGTTTACGGTGATAAGGATGATTAAATCAATACTAGTAAACCCTATCAACAGGAATCCCATCATGTTGACACAAGCATGCATGTATTTTAATTAAAGGTGTAATAGGTGCAAGATAGTCAAGGACACTTGCCTCAAGAATATATCGCTGGTCAGTGATCACAAACTTGGTCTTGCAGTTTTCCATATGATCGTTGAACATATTCTCCTATTTATATGACTATCGATAAACAAGAAGGGAAACAATCAAACTACAAACATCATACAACAATAAAAGCTAGTAAGGATTGAATGATACATGATGTTGGATCAAGAGGGCTCACAAAAAATCTTTTAATGGCAAGGAGTATACGGGGTGGAGGTGATGATTGAAAGAGAACAGCGGCGGCGACATCGGATGGACACGTTGATATCACTAATTGTATTGTGAGTCAAGGTAATCATTGCAAAGAATAGGTAAGTACAAGGTGAGTGGACTGGTTCAGTCAGTGGTTTGGTTCATCATGGACTCAAAGGTAATCATTGCAAAGAACATGCAAGTACAAGGTGAGTGGACTGGTTCAGTTAGTGGTTTGGTTCATCACAGACAGATTCATCACAAGCAGTGTTAAATTAACGATGAAAGTAAAGTTCAGGGTTTGTCCTGCGCAGACACTAAAAACCGAAGTGGGTGTTCCGAAGACTGGCTGCAGGTATGAGGATGTGATTATACGGAAACATGTAATGGTACTTGGGACACGAAAGGGGTATGATATTAGGATCAGAACATCACCTGAAAAGGAGATGAATCGGTTGGAGCATCGGAAGGTCCTGCAGCAGCAGATTCAGAGGAAACCGTTCCTGGACAAAATTCTGCAGCTGTTAGGGCGCCCTCCTATGGTCACAAATTAGACCCCATGAACACAATTTGCATAGGTTTGGCATCGACTACATCAAGGAATTAACATGAACATGGATGGAGATACCGTCTCGTGCGTAGAACATGTCCTGAAGTTGGAGCAGTGGGCATGGCGAACTAGATCACGACCACATTCAGTCTCCACTCGTAGTGATCTTTGGAATATTGTAGAGGACGACGAGGTGCATCTTCTGGTGAATTTGAGGGAATTTCGTTGGGTAAATGGTTGGGAACAGAGAAGCCAAGATGGACGCCATGGCTGGACGCGAATGCAAGCAGGGAAGATGAGGAGAGGACTTCGACTTCACAGGAAAGAATGAAGTGGTGAGAGGCAGGGGGCTGATCAGCTATGCCAAGGGTCGTCCAGGCCTTCTTTTATAGGCCAAGGAAGGGAGGGGAGAGGTCAAGGAGCGAGATGGACAGCCAAGAGTTCAGGATGCCAGAATTATGATCGGTGGCTGCCATTGATGTCCATTCAAGCTCGTCGATGCGCGCGTGGAGGCGGTTCCGGGCTTCGGTGGCGCTTCTCTGTTCTGCTGGGTTCCTGCCTGCCAGGCGTGGGGTGCTGCTACTGGGCTGCGGCTTGGGCCAACGGTTGGGGAGGCGCATGGGCCAGAAGGAGGGAAGGAGGTTGGGCGGGCTGGAATTTATTTTATTTTCAAAATTATTATCTTCTGATTTTTGTAAAACAAATAGAAGAGGTTAAATTGGAAAAAAAATTAAGATAAAATATGTAGAAAATTTTGAATCCACTTAAATTTTGTATTATAAAAAATTCAAAATGAACATTTCAAATAAAAGTAAATGTATAGAATCATTCAAAGCAACACATTTTATTTTAGAATTTGAATGAAACATTTTGAAATTTTGAAATATTTTGAATTTAATTTTGGAAAATGGTTCAATTTCCAAATTAGAGAATTTGGGATGTGAAAGTTTAGAACAACAATTTTAATTATATAAAAATGTTAGAATAAAAAAGAACTTCGTAACAAAAATCATGAAGAAAAGGAGCTGTTCAGTCATGTTGACGGCGTTATAGACAGAACCAAAAGGAGCACTGCACAAGGCGGAAGCAGTGTGCTGGTCACGGGCAGAAGTTGTAGGTCGAGTCACTAGTGCTTGTTTATTATCAGGTAGGTCGACATATACCGCCATAGACCGGGCAGATATCCGTGGGTTGACAAAATCGCTAGAAACTCTGTGCATTTTCGTGGTAACAGGTGAAACCGTTCTGGGTCAGTTCATCGGTTCACGATTTTTTAGTCAAAATCAGATCTTCAATTTAAAATGTTTGGAAAATCTCTTAGGGTCTGTTTGGATGTTGTAATTAAATTTATTATAGTTTAGACACATATTTAAACTAACTATATATCTCTACTTCTCTACTATTTATTAAACGTCCTAAAAGTCATCCGCTCCGCCCCTAACACCCTTCGTTGGTGATCGTCCTCGTTTGTACTCACCATTCAAAAGTACGTAATCGCTCGTCTATAAAGAGTCCAGTTGTTATGAAAAAAAGTGAAAAAACAGAGTCCAAATCAGGACTTTGGCTTTCTACCGAAAAGGAAGGCAACGCAATTAGTCGGGTTTGCTATGTACACGGAAGGTAAAAGCAATATGAAAGGTCAAAGAAAAACGCTAGCACAAGATTGTGGTTCCTGAGGAAGTCCAAGCCCCCTCTTACTGGTTCGAGTCCATGTCAAATTCAAAAGAACAAAGCAGGAAGAAAAAACTAGCATGAAAAAAAATCATCTCAAGCCCATCTTTACTTCCTGCGATCGCAGATCGCTTCCTACAAAAAGAAGAGAGAAAATTACCAGAAATCAAACACCAAACGCAAGGGCATACAACCGGGTCGGAGCAAGGCCACCGGGGATGGAGCAGCGGGGTAGCATCAAGACGCACATATAATTATGGGTGAGACGAAGAGATCAATAGAAGAACAAAGCTTCGATTCGATGCGGCAATCTGAGGGGTGAAGACTGACAAAAAATATAGAATAGTTTTGATACAGGGCGACAGGGAGAAATATCAGACTTCAACTCACAGCCACCGGTCACTGGAGAGTTCCCATGCTGTAGCGCTATTGCAATGGTCTAGTCAAGTTTAGAGGCCCATGTGGCATACAGTAGCGTTTTTGGTTTTTCCCTCCTCAAAATTATGCAATTAATGAATACAATATTTTTCTAACCAAAAATTCTATCAAAGCAAACTACAAAGTTAAATTGTTAATTTTATTCTCATAAGTTCTACTATGAATTAATTCTATTTCTATCAAACAGTTTTTTGTGTACAAAGAAATTGTCTTGTTTTTAATTTTGGTCAGCGTTAAATTAAAGCATATAATTTTATTATGGATATTAATGTAGAGAAAATCATTAGTAAAATTCACATAAATGTTTTTTAGGTATAAAAGATATCGGAAAACAACCCGTAGCAACGCACGGGTATTTGGCTAGTTTAAAATGAAATGCAATTTGGTTGAAGAGTGCAAAGATGATCTATAGAATCTATTTCTCACCTTCCACCATATAAATTTGAGATAGCTTCGAAAATAAACTTTAAAAAGTGATGGAACATTAAATTCTAAGCCAAATAAATTAATTTATTGTAGAGATTTCAATTTCATCAAAATGAAAAAAGCTAAACGGACCTTTAACAAAATTGTACAAACAGTTAAATAGTAATTTGAAGCATTTGTTATAAAGGATGATAACAAAATCAATGTTGATTAGTAGAAAATATGAAGGAAGCATCACAAAATAAAAAGACACTCTTATCCTCTCGGGAGTAGAGGGCATGGTTATCCATTCGAGTCTTCAACTCTTCAGAGCAGAAAACATGTTTGTCGTCCCACTACGTCGTTTAGCACTCGCACCGTTGATCAGAAATCAAAACCGAATCGTCGCCAAATTAAGGCGCCGGAAAAAGGCCATATACAATGCTCCTACGTGGTGGAGCGCTTGGGAATCAGTTGCATCCGATTCAGCCACCGTTTGAATCCTCATCGGATACCTACGGACGATTGTGCGAGGCAGCGACGCTCATGCAGTCGTCCAACGTTTGGAGCACATCCTAACAGTCAGAAACTCTACAAAGTTTAGTTGTCAAAATGTCTCTATTTTAATTTTATCATTATAGATTAAGGCTTTTGATCAAATATATTAATTATGTGGCATTATTCTCTCTCCTTAAGCAGCTGGATAAAATGTGGATTTGAAGGACACACAAAACCATCGGTTTGCTGTCACTCACTTAACCGCTCCCTGTTTCAACAAATGACATTCAAATTCGTTGATTCGCATTTGATACCGTTACAACTTTTTTTTTTGAGCGAATACCGTTACAGTTAAACCGCCGTCGGCTCAGTCGATATAATATAAAAAAATGTAAACCGTACCAGAAACAAAACAGCCCACGAACGCTCTCAGCCCAGCCCACAGCCCACCTTCGACCACTTTTTAGCCCTAATCGGCTATAATGAAATTTTCTTCCAGCACCCCACGCCGCACAGTCGCAGAACATTCCACCCCCACGCCGCCGCCCGCCGCCCGCCTCCCGCCGCCCGCCTGAGGTGATGACGAAGCGCAAGCAGACGCCCATTACTACTGCCGTCCGAGGTATGGATTCCCACCCCCAATCAATTCGGCGCCATACCTTCCCTTTAGGTAACTGGTTTCTCCTTTGCATTCTCTTCGTGTTGCTGATGCTCTAGTAGCAGGACCGAAGAAGCGGCCGAAGAGGTCAAGGTCCGCGAAGCAGGGAGCTCAGTATCACAGGGAAGGTTCCGAAGGGTTTGAGGATGACGGCGGTGCAGCGGCTGAAGTACCGGTGCCCAACTCAGGTTCAGGTTCGTTCAATTATTTGTTGCATTATACATACAACATATACTACGTTCTTCGGGTTCGTTGGTCGGTGGGGGTGGATAGTGATTGCATTCTGCTATTATATGGGCATTCTTAATGATATTGCCAGGAATTATTGCATGTATGAGGGTTTACTTACTTCGATGTTGTGCTCCTGCATATCCATTGGTTTTCAGTTCATCTTCTCCATGTAGAGTAAAGCATTGTAGTTTTTATGTGGTATGGTATAGTTTTAAAAAAAATAAAATAAAAATGATATATTTTTTATTTTTAGAGCTCGTTGAGCTATAATGAGCTAGCTTGTGAGCATAGTGAGTCGAGCCAAGCTACAAATTTTGCTTGTTTGCTAACGAGCCGAGCTGAGCTCGCTTGTTACCTTAACGAGCCGAGCCGAGCCAGCTCGATAGCCAGCCTACTTGTGACTGGCTATGTCCGAAAACATCGGCGGAGTTACGCTGCAAAAATTTGTATCTCTGAGGATGCTGTATCTTATCTGAGTTGAGTATCCCAAGAACTAAATATTGGTTTATACAACACTTGAGATCACAATATCCATGGTTCCCATTACATGACGTTCACCCGAGGGTGGGGTCAACATGTAGTATTTTAAAAACCAGTCATCTAATGTTTTCCACAGTTCCCCACTTGCATTTTGTGTCATGACCAGATAGTTGCTCAATGATGCAACCAATACATTGCACTGGAAGACATTCTTAGTGACCACGTATTTCTTTTGCGGTGGTTCGGCACTAATGCTTTTTCTCCGCATTCTGTCACCTCTTGCTTCCTGAATGAAATTGGTGCTGGCATATTTCTTACAGAATGTGAGTATTCTTTTCAACATGAGAAAAATTCTAATGGGAACTTTCATGGCGTAGAGCACAGTGATCAAGATGACACAGAGGATGCGATGGATGATACAGTAAACAATGCAAAGAGTTGCTCTGATGAAACAGAAACTTCATGGTCAGTGCTAAGTACAAGGCTTTCCATATATTATTTATTCATCGACTGCCACATGTCTTGATTTTATCATTGTCATTTCTGTCCCTGGTTCAGAATGCTCATTGTTGGATACCGTTTATTCATTTATTGAAGTAATACAGTTGTCTACAAATACAAGGCTTTCCATATATTATTTATTCATTGACTGCCACATGTCTTGATTTTATCATTGTCATTTCTGTTTCAGAATGTTCATTGTTGGTTACCGTTTATTCATTTATTTAAGTAATACAGTTGTCTCCTTTTCTTTTCTGTGGCCCCTTTACTTTTGTTTGTCTTTATGTGTTGGGTTTAATAGATTTTTTCTCTAGTCTACCTCAACTTGTTCGGTACTACACGGCTTTGTTGTTGTACAGTTAGTCTAGTTAATCTGCTTTACCTTCAAGGACCCTTTTTTTTTGTGTATGTGTAGGGTGGGGGGGGGGGGTGTTCTGGGGTGAGATGCTTTTCCCAATCTTTTATCGTGGATTTAGCGTTGCAAAAAAAAAACTTCTTAAAGATGCCTATGCCACCTATTTTTGTCCATTCCTTTTTTTATCTCTTACAATGCTGGCTACCTTTTTCTATTTTGCAGTTCATTTCATCGGCATGTAAGCCACATCATAACAAATGATGAAGTCAGTGCATTGAAGAAGATGAATTGTAAACTTAAATGGGAAATCCCTGCTGTAGACATTCCTAAGTCCAAATGGGTTGGAACAGGTGAAACAATAAAGGTATTTTTGAAAACAACACCTTTGTGGAATATTAGTTAATCATAATCATGTCATAAGCTTGTCACGTGAACCATGGGTTATGGGTGGAATTTCGAAATGAATACATTTTTATGGAGGAAGTAATGTTTTGCAAGAGTGAATGAGTTATTATGTATTGCATTTGTGTTCAGTGTATTATGTACACTTTCTCAGCTGTCCACCACTCAAGACTGTTAGGGTACTGGAGAAATTTTGGGGGTGGGAATGTGGATGGTTATTTTCTGTGGTTAGTTTTTGTCACAACTCTCAAACATTACAACCTTCTATGAGTTCTTATTATTTTATATGGTTTCCAAATTGTGAGTTATGCCTTCTTAGGCGAGACTGCTAAAATTGTATTGCACCTGCTATTTCTCTTTTGTGATGTCTCTTTTGTGTCACAGTACTAAATGTAAAAACCTATCAATTATGTTGTGCTTGGATGTTTTACGCTTCTATGTGACTAGTACTGAAAGAGAACATTTGTTAGGGAGCTTATGATGATCATCTTGGCGATGTCAAAGGAAAGTTGAGAGAGCATTGGCAAAATACCCTGTCTGGTGATTTGAGTTCTCGAATGAGCTTCTTCTCTCTTTGTAAGTAATATTTACTGCAATATACTGCATTTATGTGATTTGATATCAGATATCAAATCATGTTTCTTATCTTGTTTGACGCTTATGGCTGCTGAGTTGGGTTTCAATGTCTTTTAAATATTTCTTGTTAATTTTGGCTAAGGCTCAAGATTAGATTGTTATTCTAATCAGATATATGAGCAGTATTTTTTCTTTTGCACTTGGGGACGATGGAGGGATCTGTGATATGTCATGAAAAGCAATTTTTTAAAATAAGGAATGCATGGAGTATTTCTAATAACAGGTGGGAACATAGCATATTTAACAAAACTGTGGAGAAGCTATTTCTAGGCCCTTGCCAGAATATTACCTTTTTTAGCAGTTGAATGTTAAATCAACCTAATCCCATATTGTACAATATCCTCCTCTCTGTCTTTTTTTAACTATAATGTTTTTTTTTTAGATCAAAAGCTTATGCTGCTGTTACTATTCCTAACATCTCAATGTGGGGGCAAACCCTCAAGTGTTGGCGGTTTGTTGTTACTGCACTGTGGGATCTAGTTAGCCATTTGTAGTGTGATCCAGTTACAGGTTGTAAACGGTGCTTCCAATGAAAAATAGCATTTGAAAACAGAAATATATAAGCAGTCATGAACCTTTTAAAAGTAATTGCAATGTCAAATAGACCTATAGTTGGATCGATTCATCTGTTACTCAACCTACTAGATGCATTGTTAATTGGTCTTAATCATTTCAAAAATGCTCCAGAGTTCTGATGAACAACAAAGACTTTTAGTACCAAACAAGTTGAGGTAGGCTAGAAATGAAAGCCATGAGATCGAACACAAACAAGACACAAAGTAAAACAGAAAAGACAACCTCCCCCCATCCCCTCCCCCCCAAATAAAAGGTAAAAAAGGGTGAAGCACTCAAACACAAATGATTGACAAAAGAAATGATCGAAGGTAAAAAAGAGGGGGGGGGGGGGGTGGGGGGAGGTTAAAAAAATAAAGAGTGAAATGCACCATAGGTCCATGAACTTGTCTAGTTGTGTCATTTAGGTCCACGAACTTTTATTTTGCATTTCTAGATCCATAAACCTATCCACTTGTGTCAATTAGGTCCATGAACTTATAGGTTGTATTTCTAGGCCTAAAAACTTGAACACTTGTGTCAATTAGGTCCACGAACATTTTCTTATGGTCGTGACTTTCTAAGTGATATACATTAAACGACGTCTATAAATTTTCAATGGGCAACCATTTTCGTGACAACCATACATATAGCATTGATCAATTTGCCACATTGGGTTAATATAGAAGTGATTGTAGTCACCATTCTCAATATCAACATGTGGACACGAGCTCATCGCAAGATTCAAGTACATAGGTTTGGCTTAGGTTGAAAACCGTCCGGTTTAGTAACCGTGCTGTACTGGTTTCACATATCATTAGTTTTTCAAACCCAGACTCATCGTAAGTATCTCTAGTCCATTGTTTATATGAAAAAAAATTACACATTTGTTATATCCAAGTCTAATGGAGTGGAAGTGACTTTTTTTTTTAAGGGAAGAGTGGAAGTGACTTTCAATGCACCACTTAAAAAGTTTATAAACCTAAAACTTTAAAGAAATGCAAAATAAGAGTTCATGGACCTAAATGGCACGGCTGAGCAAGTTCATGGGCTTCTAGTGCATTTTACTCAAAAATAAATTAAGGTTCTGCCACGTTTATTGCTAGTTTCCACAATTTTCAATCTATGGATAACTACTTAGCAATATTCCAATCTTCATGTCCCTCTCAAGAAAGTATGATACTTTAAAAAAAAAGTATGGCTAACTGTTATTCAAAAAAGTACGATAGATATTATATTTTACTATAATTTGCTTTATTGATTGACGTATTGAAAACATAACTTATAGTTCTAAGCATTTTAACTAACTTTTAAATAGGATGAATGCTCAAAGATGATGTTAACAGTCAACGACGTCGACAATTTTAGAAACGGCTGTAGTACGTTTTAAGTTGTTGATTCTAAAGAGAGAAGATTACCCATCAGTCGGTTGTGTATGTACATTCAATCTGTGGTCTAGCCATAATGCCATATTCAGGAAATCAAGAACTTTGACACAATTGAGCGCTCCTAGTTCTTTTTACTTTCTCTGGAACAATTGCCAATAAGCTAGATATATGTTACATTTCCACTTTCCTATGTTTGATGCGATTTTAGTCTTAACTTTTAATTTCAGGTAATAGTTACCATGACATATTGTATTGTAATAAGAAGCCATTTTATCTGAAAGGAAAAGGTGTGGATGCAAGTACTATGGATGCATATCTTATGCATGCTGTAAGTTCTACTATCTCTCTTCATGGCAATATTTATGAACTTGTTATGGTTCTGTTAACGTCACTCAGAGGTTACTACCTTTTGCAGTTGAACCATATTCACAGGACAAGGGATGTTGTCATTAGAAACGATGCAAAGCTTAGGAATGATGCTAACATGGAAATTGTGAATGATAACCCATACCTTGATCAGGGATTTACTCGGCCAAAGGTACATTGTCATTAATATTGAGAAGCCGCATTTTTACAATGTTTTATTTGTTATTGTATATTGGTGTGAAGAAAAATGCATCACATGTTAGGTGTTTTTTTTTTTTTTAAGAAAAATGCGTCACATGTTACATGGTTATGTTTTCTAAAGAAACATTGTAACATCAAGGTATGAGACATTGTGATTGTATCAATGATAAATTGATACAGCCAACATGATTCAAGTGATTCGATAGGCAGAAAATGCCATATTTATCCATCTGGTACATCATAAACAGTGACTGCTGTTCAGGTTATGATCTCCAAGGCTAAGTTTTTGGGGATTGGTTGTGGTGGGAGGTTATTCAAAGGCACTTTGCCATAGTAAGGGGTTTACCTTTTCAGTTTGTTTATCGCGAACCTGAATAAACGGGTTCCCTCAACTTATAATTAGGGATGGCAACGGGTCGTGTTCGGGTAAAAAATGGCACCCACACTCGCACCCACGGGTGCAAAATGACACCCACACCCGCACCCGTAGGTGGAAAATGGCACCCGCACCCGTCGGGTTTCGGGTCGGGTTCGGGTGCCTGTCGGATTTTGACATTATATAGAAAATAACTATTTTTAAATAGATCTATGAAATAATTAACTAAAGACGTACTTATACATTGATAAATAGAATATTAACATTTCATTTATAATATTAATATTTATTAGTTCATGTTTACACATTTAAATCACATTATTTAAAGGTAAATGTATTAAGTATATAGATTCGGGTTGGGTGCGGGTCACCCGCAGGTGGGATATAAAACCCACACCCGCACCCGCGGATGTTCGGGTCAGGTGCGGGTGACACCCACGGGTGAAAAAAAAATGACACCCGCACCTGACAGGTCCTGAACCCGTCGGGTTTCGGGTCTGCGGGTTAAATCGCTATCCCTACTTATAATAGGAGAATTGTGTCATTTCATTAATTGTAGACGCAATGTTACAGGGGAAGACCACACACACACACAAAAAAAAAAAAAAAGAAACAGAAGAATAATAAAAATGAGAAAACACATTATTCCAGCTGTGACCTAAAACTTTGCTCAAGTTTAAGAACCATGAATGTGTGATCCATGTGCTACCCAACAGCTTGAAGAACAGCCATGAACCATGACATGGCTTCATGCCAACAGCCTGAAGAACAGTCAGTACAGATGGGGGGAAGCTCCCTCAAAACACACAGGCAATGTTGCTTGCATATGTCTCCCAGGCACTAAATTCCTTAGGCACTTGTTTCACTGCAGCACACCGCCAGCTAGAAAAATCCATTCGTACCAGGTTTTGGCTCCATATGCTTGCTACAGTATACTCCTGTATTAGAAAGCCTCCAAAAATGCATTCTATGATTTTATTCTACCTGATTTTATTGAGATCATGCTTTGCTATCCGCTTTACTGAGTTAAGGACATTTTGGCATTTAGCAGCATGACCTTGTGGTGAAGCATATGGTAGGTGGCCTCAAAGTAGTCCACACCATGCTCAAAAAAGATCATTGTATGTTTTTGAGCACATTGAATACTTAAATAGGTGTCAAATGCACAATTGTGTCAATAGATCTGGGACTCCAGTCTTCCCTGACATGAGTTGTGGATATAGATGAGAATACAGACACGTTTAGGAATCCTTCATGCATTTCACTCATTAAGATTAAAAAGCGTCTAGGTGGATACTGTCCATTATGTATGTGTTTCCTTTGCCTAATTGTGTGAATATAATTGTACTTCTTTTCTCATGTGATTGTTAAGCTACGTAAATTAGCTAGTAAACTATTGAATTCATAGTCAGTATAAGCTAAGTTTTCCATTTCAACTCTCTTTTTCTTTTGTTTGAATACATATTTAGGTTCTCTTCCTGCTACCACTCAAAAGTTTTGCACGGCGCATTGTGAAGCGATTGATCCAGCTTTCCCCATTGTCACACAAGGTTCAATTCTGTTTTCTTATAGATTTCAATTTCTGCAAGAACATTTGATATTTTAAGATGGCAAATTATTGTATAATATATTGCTCTTTATTGATAATTTGGCCAACACTAGACTTTTGGGGCAATTGCACCACTGGACCTGTTTTGACCCTAACTGCAGGTTTGACCCTTCTTTGTAGGATCTGCGTGTATGACCCTGTTTTTTTGAAAATGAATAATTTGATTGACTTACTCAGTTTGTATCCTATTCTCTTAACAAAACTTCGACAATACTGCCTACATTACTTGAAAGAAATTTTGGCAGAAGTTTGAACACATTTTGGAATGTTTTGACAGCAATTTGATCATACTTTGTTTTTTGGAGCTTGGACAGCAGTTGGACATCCAATGCTTGATTTGATAGTCATTTTTCACTGTTTTAAAACTGTTTTTGGACAGTGAAATATGGTATCTGAATTTTATCGGATCTTGAGTCAAACTTGGATGCCCTCGAAAGAGTGCCAGCTCATCATTTCGATAAAGGCTGACCTCTTTGCCCTGCAAAATCAACCTTCAGTGCCCCTAAAATCAAGTCAAATGGAGTTCTCGCACATCAAATCTTGGAGGAAGTGAAGCAATGCATGCCCAATTTGGCATAGCTATTCAAATCTTGTGGGGATGCAGCTGCAGCTCCATGATGTGGTTATGCCGCTTGACTTGAGTTTGGTGGCAAGTTACTCTGGCAAGCCACAGCAGTGCAAACGTCTTTTCAGTCCAAGAACGTTGTTGGCCTGAGTTGTGGAGCAATCGGCAGCGGGCAGGTGGCCTGGAGAGGAAACACAGCAGACGCGTGATTCGTTCTGTTCCTGCGTGAGGATGAACAGGCAGAAGAGTACATCTTGAGTGCTGTGCGCTGTCCACCGTGTGAGCACGCGTGTAGGGGCAGAGGACCTGGCACAGCGAGGTGTCGCACTCGCCATACCTTGATTAGGTTGCTAATACTCCCTATTTTACATCTTTGGGGCTCGTGTGATGCGAATGGACGCAGCAATTGCAGACACAGCTGACTTCGCCATTCCTCTTTGTCCTCTGCCACTGCTTGTGTGGAATGTTTTGTGGCCACCATGCTTGTCGAGTGAGTGCATCCCGGGCCCGCCATGCGAGCCTGCCACACCCGGCCACACTTGAAGCTGCGTCCTGCTGCACCTGCTGCGGAGTGTGAGGCCTTTGGTCCCTCGCTAGTTCGCATGTTCACCACGCCCTGGCTTGCCTTATCCCACATATTAGAGAGTCACATGTGAGGGGGGTGGGTCTTCAACTGGCCAAACCGCCCCACATGCACTGCCGTGGTGTTGCCTCACAAGCGCTGCCACATCAATAGAGGTAGGTGGGGTAAGAGGCGAAACATGTCACGTGATTGAGATAGGGAGGGAGATTGTTTTTCTGTTGCCACATTATCTTATTTTTCTTATTTTTAATTTCCAAAACTAATTGCCAGTAACGGCATCTCAAAGCAGGGTCATACACGTAAACTCTGAAAGGAAGGGTCAAATCTGCAATTAGGATCGAAACAGGGTCATTGGTGCAATTGTTCCTATAATTTTTTCTTCCGATGCTGAGAAATACCTTTTTCTCTTGTAAGATGATGCCATAGGATTATTTAAAAAAGAGTTTGGGGAATCATTGTTTTTTTCTGTTGTCACTCAATTATTGACTTATTTTCCTTATTTTTTAATATCCAAAACTAACTGCCAAACATCTGAAAGCAGGGTCATACACATAACTTCTGAATAGGAGGGTAAAATCTGCAGCTAGGATCGAAAACAGGGTTTTTGCTGCAATTGTCCCTATAATTTTTGCTTCCGATGCTAAGAAATACCTTTTTCTCCTGTAGGATGATGCCATAGGATTATTTAGAAAAGAGTTTGGGGAGTCAGATGATGAAATGGATAAGCCAGAACATAGCACAAAACCTGCAGATTTTGACCTCCTTTTTGCTGGCGATATTGATGATCACTTTCTTTTTGGCATAAAATTTACAAAGTAAGTGCACATAATAATTTTTGTACTGTAATTTTTGGCGTAAATTTCTCCTGTTATCACATATTACAAGATCATAACATAAACGTATAATGAGAGGAATTTCAATATATTACTTCATATTTTACTACTTCTCTCCATATATTCTAGAGTGGAGTTCATAAAACCCCATGTTTTGCAATCATGTTGTCACAAAACCCCAGGTATTATGGTCATTGACACATAAGCACATGTTTTATCCTGGGTACTTATGTTTCATAAATCCCTACCATCAATACATCTCCCTCAAAAACTTACAGATATGCCTTAAAAAATGTATGCCTCAAATGGCTATGAATCAAACTATCTATTGTAGATACCAAGTGTCCAGCTACTGAAAACTACCTGTAGTGTTCAGAATAGTTCCAACACAAATTCCGTCAAAAAGTGGTGAAACATTCATACTTGAAATGTGAATTTACCACAATTGTTGCTAAATAAGCAGATTTCTTTAAAAATGTACTGTAAAATGAGCAATGGCATAGCTGTTTTTCTGCCGTGACTTAACACCATGAACTTGCTTAAATGGACTAAGTTCATTCTTGGTTTTCATATGATCGCGCTTGGGAATGTATACTACGAGTTCAACATACAAGGCGTTCTTCACAGGGCAATGTGCAATCTTGGGAGCCAAGGAGTTACAGAAGATAAGGACGCCACCTAAGTACTGCATATTCTTCTAGCTACCGCTGCTTGAACGCTGCTAGACCTTGGATAGGTTACAGCTGCCTGTGCAGTGTGCACTGTGTTCGCAAGGGCTATATACCATGACGTGACTTTGAGCATGTATTCTTGTTTCCATTTTGTGACCTATGGTCATGCTCGTCGCCTGGCTAGGGGCATCCGCGATCTCTTAATGACGAAAAAATTTTCTGGTTTTCATTTCAATATTGAGGGTAAAAGACATTTTAGCCTAGAAACAAGCCGACAGAGCAAATGACCCTACTTTTTGTTCAGTACATAGCTTTTGCTTTGTCCTTTATTGGAAATAGCATTCACTGATTGGATCAGCTCGTTGCTCCAATCGCCCGCTGCTATCTACTACCTGAACCCTGATTGCAGTTGCTGCTCCCTTTTCTGCCGATCATGACCTTGACTTTACCTCTTCTTCGTAATTGTTATTAGCATGCAAATACCTGTTTCATTCGTAAAAGAGAAGGGTGAAAAACAAACGGACAAGGGAAAAATTAGTTGTGCTGCTACTGCACCACATACTGTGCTAGCTGTGCTGCAGCTTTTCTTTTCTGTATTCTCCTGTAAGCACTACAAGCTGTGTTGGAGTGCTCTGCATGCTTCCGCAGTGCTTTTGCATCACTTCTTGTGGCACTGTGCTACTGTTCAAGAGTTTCTTACGTGCTTTGCTCAGCAGTTCATTTCCATGTCTATTAATCAGGTGATTGTGTGGGTGTGTTAGACTCGCCACCTAGAGCCTTTAGGTTAATATACACATGGTAACAGTGGAAATTTTTTTTTTTGGCACAATTGTTTGGATTCCCAAAAATCTTTTGCTAACTTGCAAAGGTCTTGTAAGTTTGAATAAGATATTTTTTTGTAGAAGGTAAACTATTTTGCATCAATTTTTTTTAACTCAACAATGTCATTTGTTGTTGTCTATAAATATCAATAGCTTTTATCTCCTAAATTTACAAATTACAATAAGTTAATAACATGTTTGTACAATTAAATCTACTAAATGACTGAAATGTTCTTTCACAATTTGGAGAGTATATTCACATATTCTGTTTGTTAGCACTTCGCTGTTTCGTTGGTGAGAGGATTAATATGGAAACATCTTCATAATGGTTAATTATGTTTGTGCAGGAAGTCTGTTAAGCTGTACAGTAACTTCTATGCTTCTGACATCATAGTTGCATCTCCTTTAGCTCTTAAACGTGTAAGTGTTCTTTGCACACCATTTATTCTTAGACTCCATGATCTGTACTCACAAGAATTTCTATGCTACTGTTGTTTTGATCTATAACTTGATGTGATGCACTCTCGGAAATTGTTATGAAATTGCTAAAAAGTACTTGTTGTGCCAGTAGTGGTTGTGGGAAATTAGGGTATGCACGGATCAGTAGGCTAGCAATGAGGTGGAGGGTGGGGAGAAATCTGCATAACAAATCATGGTACTGACAACGGAAACTGATAGACCAGTAGGTTGAATGGACATGTGGGTACAAGTACATGTCCTGGGAAAAAGGATAGGTAAAAACTGAAATCGTTACAGCATTGTTGCCAACTTGCGATAATATTGTTAGTCTTCACTGTCCCACCTTCTGAGTAGCAATCTATCCCTGTCAGTAAGACGATCCAGCATAATTGTCAATGCCCATCACCATCTTAATCATATATGCTATCACCCATGGTCCTGCATAACAGCAAGGGTTGCAACTGGTTGCTCACACCATTCCTGCAAAACATTTAAGACCTAACTGATAGGTCAAACCAAATTTGATTAGAATCCAAGCAAACAATGATGAGTGAGTATCAGCTCTAATGATGATTAAGCACCTCTATTAAATTAGCAGCCTGTACAACTGTGTCACCTAGCAATATGGCTGTTTCTGCAGTCAGCCTAGTAAGAAACTCAGTCTAGGAAACTTAGGGGGTGTTTGGCATGGATCCACTCGAAAACTCCAGGGGCGGCAGCTGGTTGGAGCCAGCCAAACACCCCAACTCCGAAACTCTGTTGAGCAGCCAACTCCTCAGAGTTGGTGGAGCACTAGTACATATTTTTTTTGTAGAGTTTTGGAGCACCATTTTATCAATAATATATGATGGGAATAACCTGAGTTAACAATGTCATTCCACTCCCAAAACCATATTTTCTGGAGCTGAGGGCAGCCTCCTAGCCAAACACACCAATAGACAACTCCAACTCTAAAATAGAGCAGCTCCCTCTTGGAGTTTTGGAGTGGAACTCAGCTGCTCTAGTGTGGAGTAGATCGATGCCAAACAGGCCTTTAGTAAGTCTGGGACTACACTGCAGTCAGTTCGGTCTTGTCTCCACACCTAATCAGCTTGACACAGCAGCTATTTAGTCTTGCTTTGACATGTAGAATCAGGTAGGTTGCTTCACTCGGTTCAAGCATCAAAACGACCTACTGATGTGTTTATATACATAGTTAATGAAATCAAGCTTTCAGCTTCTAAAAAACAAGTCTGCCACTATTTTGCGCTGCTCAATCTCTAAGTCTTTGTATACCAATTTTTAAACAGTCAGACATTTAGTTATTTAGCTGGCAAAGAGAATATGATAAACAGTTTCTGATTCCATTTCTAAGCACCAATTTACTTTATGTGGTGAGAGGCCTAAGCCAAACTTTACTTTTAAATCTGTCCATACAATTAAATTTACAGAACATGTTTATTGTTGCTTCTGTGGTACTGTTTTATAGTTTATGCTTTTATATTTTCAGAAAATTGATGGAGAAGATGGCAAGGAAAAGGACTTTGATTTCCTATCTTCAATTGAAGTTAGTTACACTGAGCTCATATCCAATGATCTATCTACTCCATTCCTAGATAGAAGTTGTTTGTTAAACATTAAGATATGTAAACAATCTAAGGTTCACATGAGCAAATTATTGTTAAATCCCATCAAAAGCACTCCATAGTATCATGCCTTACAGATTGCTAATGTGTTAGAACAAGAGATAGATGCTTAAATCATCATTTGAGCATATTATTTTTAGGGATGGAGAGAGTGCATATCCTACTGTTTCTACTCTATTCCCCTATTTCCCCCTAAAAGTGTTCTGTTTTTTCGATGCAGATAGTGGTTGTTGATCACGCAGATGTGATACTGATGCAGGTTAGATTTTAACTCTTGTTCATTTTTTATTTATGTCCCAAAGGCATATTTCTCTACTTATTTGCCTTCTGTGTCTGCTCATGTGAGAATCTAGAACTGGGCACATCTGGAGACTGTATTTAAACAACTAAATCATTTGCCATCAAAAGAACATGGAACCAATGTGATGCGAATTAGACCATGGTAGTTCTCTTTGCTTTCGTATTACTTTATGTTCAAAGTTCAAACTCAGAGAACAGCGTTGTATTTGAGCAGCTCACAGTTGTGGGAATTTAATTTTTAATATCTACCTATAATGCTTAAGGTACTTGGATCAGCATGCACAGTACTATCGACAGACAATACTTTTAAGCTCTTATCTTACCCCAGGTACATCCTTTGAAAAATATAAGTATTAACGTTCTTAGTGTTAGCTTATATCACGTGACTGATTTTTTTGTCAGTTCTGAATAGACATTTAGATGATTTATGCATATGTAATCCAATGTGCAATATTTCGCCTCATTTAATAGTTATTTTTACTAGCGTTTAGATATGTGATGTCTTAGGAGTTGTTATTTGTTTTAGCAGACTTTCAATTGCTTGATTGTCCATCTGCTTATTCATAACCAATAAATGTTTCAAATTTAAAATTGTTTGGCCTGTTGCACAGAGATGAATGCTCTATTCAATGGATTCTGCTCAAACTTTGAGGGGAAGGTATATAGCATGCTCATAAATGATTTAGTTTCATTTTTCTTTTACGTTTGAAAATCAGGTGATGTAGCTCATACTTAAATAATTTTTCAGGTTAAAATGTTGACCGAGTATGGAGGTGTTCTTCCCAAAATACAGCTCGAAGTACGACAGGTGTATGAACGTTTTGATGCATCTTCTATTGCTGATGCTGATGACGCCCGCTTCAATTATTTCTGTAACAAGGTACAATCTAATGATTTTCCCCTTTTAATGCCTGAAGAATCTATGCAATTTTTAATCTAAACTAATTTCCAACTGCATCCTTCAAAGAATGGCACCGATGCTTATAAGAACTATTGTTTTTCAAGAATAGTGGCTTACTAGGGGGTGTTGATTTTTGAGGCATTTTAAGGCTCCAGAAAATTGCAGGTGGTGCAAAAAAACATTAGCAAAATTGAACAAGAGTTATTGGTACATCTGTAACTAGGAGTCAAATTAAGGAACTTAGGTGATTTTTAAATCTAGTACACAGCTCAACTCCATCATATGCACTTGATCGTAGTGTCTCAAGGTTATTGCAATAATTTATGTGAGTTCACAGCTTCACCATTTCATGGTCTGTTCAATAGCAAATGTATTCTGCTCTGTTATTGAATATGCCTAGACCTTTTACAATTTTACAATCTGTTACAGGTATATCCAAAGATTGAGGACTTAGATGAGGTAAGCTACTGTTACACCATTTGTGTCTGTAATGCTTTGTTCAATTATGTGTAACTATTCATTTATCTCTTAAGCCAGTGCCTTATGTCACACATAGTGGTGGCTAATAGTGATGATGTCAATTTTAAGATAGATGGTACATGTAAAAAAGGACAGTCTGGTGCACGTAGCTCCTGCTTGCGCAGGGTCCAGAGAAGGGTCCGACCACTTTGGGTCTTTTGTACACAGCCTTTCCCCGCATTTCTGCAAGAGGCTGTTTCTAGGACTTGAACCCATGACCTCATGGTCACAAGGCAATAGCTTTACCGCTGTGCCAGGGCTCCCCTTCGCGTATTCTTTTTATCCTTTTACAAAAAAGCGAACTGGGTAATTGTCCGAAGAGGAATTTGAGACAATGATGATCAGCATAGGTACTGTTAATTAATTTGTCCTCTTATGATCCATTTTTCAAAAGGTCCTTAAGGTTAAGGCCCATATTACTCGGGTCAGTATACGCACAAGTCTATAGGGCTTATCATCTTCTCTAAATTCCAAGTCAGTAACATGCTAACAGGGCAAAATACAATTTTAGGGTTTGCTAATCTGATCCTTACCTTGAGCCAAAATCTTGTCCCCTTTTATTTTCGAACAGTTGCCCATCATGGCTCTATAAACAGCAGGGGCGCGTGCATCGGTTCTGGGCATGCGTGCATGGGTTCGGATTTGTTTAATTCATTTGGATCGAACAGCGGACCAATTCGCGTGTATTAAAGATCAAACAGCAGACCATCTACGGAAGTAAACTCATGGGTATTAAGGGGCATGCCCCACATATTAAGGGTGGCTGATTAAGCCTGTGTGGACGATCAGTTCAAAATTTATAGTAGTAGAGATTGTAACAGAGTAACTATATCTTTTGTAAGATCCTTTGGTGTCCTGTCATTGCAGGGTGGATTGTTGCTATTCGTCAGTTCATACTTTGAATATCTTCGAATAAGTAATTTCTTAAAATCTAAGGAAGCATCCTTCTGTCGAATCGGGGAGTAAGTAGGATCATTTTTGTTTATGATAGCTTATTTGCTTATTTCAGTAAGTTTTCTTTTTCTCTGTCTTCAGCAAAGCTGCCACTGTCTAAATTTTCAGGACTACATCACAACAGGATATATCTCGGTCGAGACTTTGGTTTTTTGAGGGCAAGAAAAAAATTTTGCTTTATAGTGAAAGGTCTCACTTCTACCACCGATACAAGGTCATAACTCATGCCTAATCATTGCTGAACGGTATCATTCCTCTTGGTTCTCTGCTATATGCATTGTCCAGAATGTTTATTATTATCTCTTGACATGCAGATCAGGGGAACACATCATTTGTTAATCTATTCATTACCAGGGAGAAAAGAATTTTATCCTGAGGTATTGTCTATAATAGTGATTTATCTGAAGCTTCATGAGTGGAGTTTTAAAACATTATGTCACCTGAGATTTGGACCATCTTTTCAGCTTGTAAACATGTTAGGGGAATCAAAGAATCCAAAGTGCAATGTCCTCTTTTCTCGTCTGGACCTTCTTAAGGTGAGCTTAGCCTACTGTTTCACATAGCCCGGTACCACCATCAAAACTCTAATCTAGCAACAAAATCACTGGGTTCTTTTCCTTTCCTTTCTAAGGCATGTTTGAGAATTTCATGTCTTTGAGTCCTATCATATGTTGCAGCTCAGCTATACTTTAGTACTATGAACAATTTTATAGTTGAACTTTGTCTTGATTCTGGTCTAGACATCTTTGAAAAATTGTATCACCTGTTTGGTAAAAGCAGTAGCCAAGAATACGGGCCTATGTCCTGGATGATATTCAGCATTTGGTCTTAGATCATCTTTTTCACGGTGCTGCTTTTGTTTTTGGTAGTACTATGAACAATTTTATTTGTACTTAATAGCTAAACTTAGTCTTGATTCCAGTGTAGTCGTCTGTTTGAAAATTGTATCACCTGTTAGGTTAAACGATAACTAAGGACACTGGCCTGTGCATAATATTCACTCTTATCTGATGACTAGGCCTTTTGTATGGTACTGTTTATGTGGATTCCATGTGCATTCCACCTCACGAATCAGTTAATCTCCACCAGCATTTTAATCCTCGACTAACTTGAGTTCCTGCTAATTTTGCAGTTAGAGCGCATTGTTGGAACCTCAGCTGCTCGAAGATTGATTTCTTCAGATAAGAGCATGTTTGTCTTCTGCTGATGTTGCTATTTAGATGACTATGGGTGCGATTGATTTCCTGTGTCCGGTTGGGCCTGGGACAGGCTTTGTAGATGCGGGTTGTGTTATTTGCTAGCTTAGTTTTGTGTTAGCCAGGCTAGGCGGAGCTAGTGATTGGTTGCCTGCCTTTTGTCTTGTGAGTGCTCCTACAGAGAGCGCAGGCTGCTGCAACACATCAATGGACAGCCCAGCGCGAATAGATCAGGTAACCAAACATTCGCAGGCTGCACAAGTCGGTCCTGGCCGGTGGCTGAGCCACCCTACAAGCCCTATGTAACGGGCAGCAGGAGCTGAGTGCCATATTGCCCTATTTTTCAAGTCTGCTGTAGGGAGTTTTTCTAGGTCTTATATAGTTTTGATGTAAGCAGTATGTACTGTTATATATTTTAATACAGTTCACTATATTCCCAAAAAGAAATGTAAGAGAATCGTGAGGTGTGATACTTTTCACACATTGAAATGCTCTCCACTGAAATTTCATCTGCCTATTAAATCTTTGGCCGATGGGCTACATGTAAGTATTCAAATTTTTTTTCCTCCCATGGGAAGCATGGGCATTGTGAACTAGTAGACTTAAGTTAATGATACTGCCTCGTTAAAACATTAATATGAAACTTGAGTAACGTTGAAAAAAAAAACTTGAGAGTAAAACTCATATGAGAAGAGGAATATAATGGTTGATAACACGTTAACATGTTTTTGAAACGTAGAATATGGTAGGGACTTACGAACAAAATCCATGATTTATCATATGATTTTATCTGCAAGATGTTTCACTTTCTTGAAGCTCATGACGATAAAACTACTTTGGAGCAATATGTTTAGTTGCTATTTACATGTAACATATTTGCATGTGTGCAACATGAGCAAGCATTATCTTCATAAATAATGTTCGGTGATCTTGCATGTGTGATTAATCATTTTGTGAAGCTAAACACATTTTCATGGTGCTTCATATGATTACTAAGTAATTATGGAGCATGCATGTCTGCTATGGCACCACAATGGGAGATCTTTCGATAACCAGAATTAGTGTATCTTATCCATTAACTTTTTCGTTTTTCAAATCGTATCAATTAAGTTTGAATCTTGACTTTGCACTAAAGAACAACCCAATATCCTTTTTGTGACTTGGAGACATCTAAAAAAACTTTAGCTCCAGCCCAACGACATTTGGTAGGAGCTACCGTGATCGATATTTTGGTAGTAGATTTTCATTGAGGTTTTGGACAGATATGCCTTATCCATATTTTTGTTGATACACAGGCTGGTGTATGAGAATTCATGTGGCAAGGTGCTTGAGTTGTAAATCCAAACAAAATTTGGTTTTACCCAATTCCTTCATTTCGAACCAAATGTCAGTTTACCGTGTGGTCGCTCAGACTACAGTTGGTAAAATACGTGCCGCAATTGAAATACTAAATCGTCGTCTTTTTGCATCCAAGTGCATACAGCCACCAAGTGTAACATGTCAATCCTTGCCCTCATTTTCGTTATGTTCTCCTTTTTCTTTCAATGGACACAAACTGCAGTGCAGAGCCAGTATATTTACGTACCTATTCACCATCTGCATCTAATGCTGCCGCCAGCACCCAGTAGAACGATGAGAGGCATTACAGACGCTGTGCCCTTGGCCAAACTGGCCTCTCTGCGGTGCCACCAGACTTAAAACCGTCGCTTGCCCCTGCAGGTCTTCTCCTCCCTTATTCCACCCGTCAAATTTACTGCACATTTATTCGCCTGCTTTCATCTCAATGAACTACCGTACGGCAACCTTATTCATTCCATTTCTGACAACAATAAGTGCACAGGATCAGGTTCAGAAGATTAGTATGTACGTGTAAGCGAGGCCTGACTGTGCTTAATTGTAATGGATTCATCTTCGTCATGTATCCATTGGCTATGCCTGGAGGGGTTAAGTGCCGTTCGCAGCAGTAGCAAATTTTCACCCTCAGCTCCTTTCAACAAGGGCACGAATGTTAAAATTTTAGTTACTATTAACCGTAATAAGATTTATAGAAGACGTAAGAAATGAAACAAAATATGTAGGCCTGGTACAAAGGGTGTTAGATATTTAGTTAAGTTACGATATATTTTAATAAAAAAATACTAGATAATTTTTTATATTATTTTGTGACATATTTCAACGTGTATTAGTGTTCATATTTAAACCGTGTTTAAAACTAATAAAAGCATAAACAAGAAAAAATTGAGCATATACCCTGAGGTAGGACTGTGTCTAGGGTACTGGCGGCGCCGTTCTCACTAATCAATATAGTAAGTTGTTCGATGTCGTTGATCAAATTCGGTGCGGGACATTGTACACAGTATAGTCCTTCAAACGGTCACCGGGAAAAAGACGTCGTAAACGAAGACCAAGATCAAAGAGCGACCAGTTTTACGATGAAGTGCACTCCCAAAAAACCTTATTGCCCTCCTGTCTCGATAGGAGAACTCGAGACGGCAGAGGTTCCGGAGGCCTGCTCTCTCACCGTCCGTGTACGCGGATGTCGGAACGAGGATGACGAACGCATGCAACAACTTATAAGGAAAAAATATGCTGAGTTTACTTTGTTGTATATGTTCTCATCCTCTCACCCGTGTAGCAAGTAGGAATGATCCTTACACAATTCGTGAGAGAGAAAAACCAAAAGAGCTAATTGCTTTTTGTATGCAAGTGAGGAGCAATAACTAATTGATGGCTTTGATTTGCATGCACCCCGATGGAAAACCGTCAGCACCAATGCATACAAACGCCGCCAGCATAATTACATCCATTCTTTTGCTTACCATTAACATAATAATGCTTTCTAATGGTCATTAAGAAATAATTCTTTCGGTTATAACTTTATAAATAACGCCATTAGCATCAATATGAGCCTTAAAATTTATTAATTTAATTGGTATTTAAATTCAATTAAATCCAACAGTTCCCACCAAATTTCAAGGCACATAATAAAGACGCTCTCAATTCCTTATAGTTTTGATATACCAGTGTTTCGACGGAGACTGTTAAGTTGAATATCTATCTAGAACAATAGTTACGCCTCTTAGCAACTGAACAATGGATTATGTCTTGAATTGACAGTTCTGTGCCAATAGGTTTCACTAGAGCCCTTAACTGGTACTAGGTTGCAGTAAGCATTCTCTCGGTTTGGAGCATATACGTCAAACTCCACGGCCTTTCATGAGTATCTAGAGATCACCCAAATCTCATAGACTGTGACTAGCAGTCGAACTCATATACATGTGTTCCTCGTAAGATGTTCTGTAGGGCAACATCTCTGCTTGAATAATAAGCCATTCAGATCACATTGAGGTATATACCAACCTGCCATACAGAATGGAGAGAAGTACATCTCAGATGACATGGATCTTTTTAAGGGTCTCTCCATCAGTCAACCACGAGCTTGTTTCGCCATCCTAATTCACGGGTTCTCCGATCACATAGGACAGGTTACCGATCTTACTCGATGCAATGTCTATCACATTACATGACAGCCCTTTTGTAAATTGTTCTGCTAGATTTTTAGATGTTTGGACATAATCCAACGTCTAGAGTTTTTCAATTTTCTGACAGATTTTAGCCGTCGTTTTACATGCCTAGATGACTTCATGTTGTTCTTAGAACTATTCACTTTGACAATTACCGTTTGATTGTCACAGTTCATGCAAATAGCCGTGGCGGTGTCTAATGCTGTGAGTTCTGCTTTCATTGTTGACCTTATTAAGATGGTCTTTGCAAGACTTCTAGCAAACAGCGTGTCGGTGTTCGTTACCACTAACCAGTAATTTTATCGTGGGATGCTCGTTTTGGGGTTCCGATGGTTCGCGAGAGGACACAAGGAATTATACTGGTTCGCGCAATGAGGCCCTACGTCCAGTTTTGAGCTGCTCGTGTTACTTGCGACTTGTTTGTAGTAGGGGGTTACAAACGGGCGAGGGGGTTACAAACGCCAAGGAGTCAGCCTCTTCGTTCTGCCGCCTCGGGATATGTCTGAGCTCGAGACCGTAACTTGTGCTCCAGTCTACAAACTTCCTGGCAGTATGCGTCCACAGTCTCGTTGTGGCAGCTGGACTCCTTCATGACCTGGCCGACGACGAGCTGAGAATCACCTCGAATCTTGAGTCATCGAATTTCCAACTCGTCGGTGATCTTGAGCCCGTTGACGACCACCTCGTACTCGGCCACGTTATTGGAAGCAGGGAACAGAAGGCAGATCACGTACTTCATATGCACCCCCAAGGGGAGACGAAGACGAGCCCGACCCTTGCTCCCTTGCGCATCAGCGAACCGTCGGAGTCCCAAAGGTGACGGGAAAATCGATCTGCCCGAGAGGGACGGCTTGTTTCCCGGGGACGACTCCATGGAAGGGTGCTCCGGTCGGTCGAATGAGTGACCGGTCGATGCCCATGGCGTCGAGTGTCTCCATGTAGAGGATGTTGAGGCCGCTGCCTCTACCCATGAGCACCTTGCTGAGGCGCTTTTTGCCGACGATGGGGTCGACTACCAGAGGGTATCGACCTGGTCGCGGGACGTGGCTAGGGTGGTCGGACCGATCGAACGTAATCGGTACTTCTGACCACCAGAGGAACGTCAGCGTCGCAGGTTCGGCCGCAGACTTCGCGAGGCTCGATCTTCGCGCGGCACTTTCCCCCGTACGCCTCTAGTCCTGCGAAGATCATGAGGCACCCGTCAGTTTCCGGGAAACCGCCGTTGCCATTGCTGGGTGTCATCAGCGTCGTCGGCACCCTCAGGGGCTTGTCGGGGCTTGCCTTTCGGCCTGTCCCTCGTAGTCTCCTGGGTCAAGAACCGCTTCATGAGCGAGCAGTCCTTGTAGAGGTGCTTCACGGGGTATTCATGGTTGGGGCACGGCCCATTCCACTTCTTCTCGAAGTGATCCGATGTGTCCAGCGCTGGCGCCTTGGCGCCTTTGTGGTCGGCGGCCGCAACCATTTGCTCCCCAGATGGGAGCTGCCGGCTCTTTTTCTTCTTATGGGAGTGGTTGGAGGGGCCTTCGCCGGCGTCCTCGTCTTGCTTACCTTTCGTCTCGTGGGGGCAGTTGAAGATCGCGCCCACTGCATCCTCGTCGGAAGCGTGGCTGGTCGCGATATCCAGAAGCTCTTTGGCCGTCCACGGACTCTTACGGCCTAGTTTGTGGACCAGGGTGCGGCAAGTAGTCCTAGACAGGAATGCCCTGATGATGTCGGCATCACCGACATTCGGTAATTCGTTGCATTACTGGGAGAAGCGCCGGACGTACTCCCGGAGGGTCTCCCCCAGTTTCTGCCGGCAATTCTTGAGGTCCCAGGGGTTGCCTGGGCGCGCGTAGGTTCCTTGAAAGTTCCCTACGAAAACCTCCTTCAGGTTGGACCAACTCGCGATCCGACCGGCGGGGAGGTGCTCGAGCCAAGTTTTGGCCGAATTGGCCAGGTAGAGCGGTAGGTTACGGATGATGAAATGATCATCGTCCGCTCCTCCGGCTCGGCAAGCGAGGCGGTAGTCTTCGAACCAGAGGCTCGGGTTCGTTTTCCCTGCGTACTTCGGCACGTTGGTTGGGGGCCAGAAACGCCGGGGAAACGGAGCGTCCCGGATGTGCGAACTGAAGGCCCGAGGCCCCGGAGCATCTGGGCTCGGACTCCTGTCTTTGTTCTCATCGTGGCGCCCACCTCAGCGCGGGTGGCGAGCCTGGCCCGTTCCAAAGGCATGCTCGGGTTGGCGCCGGCGTGCCTCCAAGGTGGCGCGGGCGTCGCGATTCGCCCCTAGGCGTCCGCGAACGAAGGCTTTCGAGGCCCCGTCTGTCCCAGGACGCGTTTGTTGGACAGACACATTCTAGGTATGCGGTCTACAGGTTCGTGACCGCGAGCCCTCCGCTTGTTGCATTGTCGCTCGTTCCAGCAGCGCCTCAACTTTGCGTTGAGTGCGTCGAGCCTCGGACGTGGCGGGCTCAGGGAGCCTCCGAAGTAATGCTGCCACCGCGGCGAGGTTCTGGCTAGCCGGCACGAAATGCGGGCATCCGTCGCCTTCCTCAATAATTCATCGGCGCACATCACGCGCCATGGAGTGAGCACGTCCACCGACCCCGCAACGAGCGAGTTCACGGTCAACTTCCACCTGCTCCTGCTCCAACTGGTGCTTGGCCTCATGGAGCTCCTCCCTCCGTGCCTGTAACTGCTCGGACAGTACGTCGCGGGAGGGAGTCCTGGTCATCGCCACCGGCGGGGTGGCGGGACGGTCGTTCTCCGAATCAGAGAGATTTTTCGAATGTGCCATGAGGCACTCGCGAGAGGGGTTGTGGCTTCCCTCACTGTGTTCTGCGCCGGAATCTCCATTTGCCTCGTCGAGGAGGTCAAAGAAGGATTCCGACGCATAGCCTATCACTCCCACGAACTCGATATCCGTGGTGCACAGGCTTTCGTGCGTCGACACGCGGGTCATCGCAGTCTCGCCGGCGCTGGCCCGGCCGGACGAAGTGGTTGCACGTGGACCCTTGCGGGATGGCTTCGAAGAGTGCGAACCCTTGCCCAACCGTCGCACCTTTCCGTTAGCCGATGCAGACAGCACGCAAAGGAAATCAGAGGTGGCGATTGGCGAAGCTGGTATACTAACCAGCGGCAGGTTGCCTTCTGGGGTGGCAACGAAGTTAAGGCTCCCGAAGCACATAATCGTGCCCGGAGTCCATCCGTTGACGTTGTTGGCCATCGAAACCCGAAAGGTGATCGGCGAAAACGTGCAAAACCCCCTACCTGGCCCGCCAACTGTCGGTGTTCGTTACCGCCGACTAGTAATTTTATCGTGAGATGCGTGTTTTGGGGTTCCGATGGTTCACGAAAGGACACAAGGAATTATACTGGTTCGGGCAATGAGGCCCTACGTCCAGTTTCGAGCTGCTCGTGTTACTCGCGACTTGTTTGTAGTAGGGGGTTACAAACGGGCGAGAGAGGGAAGGCTTCCCAAGTCTCTGGATGAAAAACGTGAATGTGGAGAAGTGTTCGTTGTTCTTCTCTACGGGGATGGCTTGTGTTCCGATTTCAGATTCCTCCCCTCCTAGATGCCCCGGCTCTTCCTCCTTTTATACCGTCAGAAGGGAGTCCCGGGTTCATGTCGTGTCAGCGGTCGTGACCGTGCGCCCAAGTTAGGCTTCGTCACTGTGGGTGACGCCATCAACATGGCGGTGCCCTTCTGGTTCGATGGCGTGGTGAGTGTCGTCAATCATGGACGTCCCGTCCGTATGGAGGAACGGCTTCTGTTGGTGGTCGACGGAGTGGCGCCGTCATCGTGGCCGTCGCTCGGAGACGTCCTGTCACAATGGAGAGGTGGGCTTCTGACAGAAGCTGTAGCAGCAGTACCGTCCTTTGGCCGGTGCATATCGTGTGCATTTATCACCCACTTGCTCGAGTAATCGATGGCTCCTTCTGTAAGCGGGCGTGGGAGTGGCAGGCATTTATTGCCCAACCGCTACTGTCCTGCCTACTCGCGGCATGGTGGGCGGTTCGCCCAGCCCTGATGAGGATAGGGTCGAGCGCGCCGACTGTGTTACAGAGGATCCGACCCTTCCCTGGGGGGGTCGGGCGAGGCGGAGATTGCCTATCAACCCAGCCCGTCAGATGTCCGCATGACATGAGGGTCGGTCGAGGCAGAGATCGTTCCTGCCTTAATCGCTGTTGTTAAGACCGCGGATCATTAAGGTTAATTACCTCTAGTATTGACCCTCGACACAGCGCCACCTTCAAGTGTAAACACATATTCACTTGTGGCTTTGAGCTCATCAGCATCAGAGATCCAATTTGAATCGCTAAAACCCTTTAGTACCCTAAGGTACCTGTTATAGTGAATCCCATAGGTTGCCGTGCTTTTTAGATAGCGCATAACTCTCTCAAGAGCACATTAGTGATCATCTCTCGAATTTGACACATACCGCCTTAGTTTGCTCACTGCAAACGAGATGTCAGGCCTCGTCACGCTAGCTAAATACATTAGCGAGACTATAATTTGGGAGTATCTCAATTGATCTCTTGCTATTTTTTTTATTTTTCCTTAATAGCACACTAGAATCATAAGGCATAGGAGCAGCCTTACAATCACTAAATCTAAAGCGACTCAAAACTTTTTGCACATAGTGGGATTGCAGAAAAGTAACCCCACCATTGAGTTACCTTAGTAGCTCAATATTAAAAATAACATCAAGCACTCCCTAATCCTTCATCCCAAAATTATTGGACAAGAAGTCCTTAACGTCCTTAATCACATTAAGATTGGTTCCATCGACATACAAACACAAGATCACACCTTTCCCCCACCATAGGCGATAGTACACACATTTGTCAGCTTCGTTCACAACAAAGCTAGCAGATGTTAAAGTTCTGTCGAACCTCTCATGCCATTGCTTAGGCGCTTTATTTAGGCCATATAAAGATTTCAATAATGTACACACCTTTCTCTCTTGACTCTTTTTTACAAATCCATCAGGCTGATCCATTTAGATCTCCTTTTCTAACTCACCATTTAGGAAAGCTATCTTAACGTCCATCTGATGAACGAGAAGACCATGAGAAGCTGCCAAAGAAAGTAACACTCGAATAGTAGTCAAGCGAGCAACATGTGAATAGGTATTGAAAAAATCTTCGTCCTCTTTTTGAGTATAACCCTTGGCCACAAGCCTCACTTTGTACTTCTCAATAGTACCATTATGCTTAAGCTTTTTCTTTAACATCCAATTATAACATACAGGTTTGCACCCATAAGGACGATTAACGACCTCCCAAGTTTCATTAGACATAATACAATTCATCTCACTCTGAACAACATCCTTCCATAAGTAGTGTCAGGAGATGAATATGTCTTTTCAATGTTTTAGGAGTATCATCCACGAGATATATAATGTAGTCATCACCAAAAAAAATGGCAATCTTTTGTCTCTTACTCTTTCGAGTGACTATAGTATTATCCTCCTTAGGATTTTCATGGGTTTTACTATTAGTGTGTTCTATCAGCTCAAATGTCTCAGGAGATAAATATGTTCATTACTAGATGAGCTAGGTGCTTTTTTCATTGGTAATTTGTTTTCAAGAAATGTTGCATCTCTAGACTCCATAATAGTACCAACATGCACGTGGGATACTCTAGAGTTTATAATTAAGAGCCTATAACCCACGCTGTGAATAGCATAACCAAGAAAAACATAATCAACGGTCTTTGGTCCAAGCTTTCGCTTCTCGCATTCACTTTTCTCAAACAACCCCATGTTTACAAGTAAGAGAGATTTAATCTCTTTTTCTCTTATTCCTTGAATAGTGTAATTTCTTTATTCTTTGTAGGACTCTATTCATCAGGACATAACACGCGGTCAACACAGCCTCACCCCACCATTCCTTAAAAAGTCATGCTATTTCTAACATGGCGTTAACCAAATCAGTTAGAGTGCGGTCCTTTTTTTTGGCAATCCAATTTGATTGTGGTGAGTACGGCTGTATCCTCTCATAAATGATATCATGTTACACGCAGAATTTAAAAAAATCATTTAAGAAATACTCTCCACTGCGATTAGACTGTAACCATTTAATTTTCTTCTCAAGTTGGTTTTCTACTTTAGCTTTATAGTTCTTAAAATAATGCAATGCTTGTAGCAAAATCTAGTAAAACCATATATGAACGTCATGAAATATCTTATATTACCTTTGGTCAACTGTTTATTTGACAGATCAAAACGAACTAATTCTAATGGTGCAAGTTCCTCACCTCCGCAGCCTTGTTAAGCTTACGAGGTTGCTTAGATTGCACGTACATATGACATTTAGAATCTTTGACCAAATTAAATTTCAAAATTGCACTCATACTAGCCAAAGTGTTATACAATCCAAATTTATATAACAAAGTCGTGAATGTCAAACGTTTGATTCATTATCATCAATCACATGGTTTAAAGAATTAAAACAAGCATCAGTAAAGGACACACGGAACAAGCCTCCGCTGTGATAGCCTTTACCAACAAATATCCCATACTTTCAAATTACACATTTATTCGACTCAAACACAATTTTAAAACCATCTCTACATAGTAGAGATCCTCTAACAAAATTCTTCCTTATTGAGGGGACATGCTGCATGTTCTTCAGTTGTACAATATTTTCCGAAGTAAGCCTCAGATTAACCGTACCAACACCATGAACAACAGCACGCGCACCATTTTCTCATAAACAAGGAGGAAGTCCGTCTGGTCTGATAAAAAGGAAATAAGGAGATATCAGTACACACATGAATATTGGCGCATGTGTCAACCCACCAATCCGGTAAATGATAAACAGAAAGAACTGTAGGTAAAAATTTACCGTACCCCGATGTTCCTCCATCAGGCTCAATCATGTTTATCGACTTTTTGGTTTTGTCCTATTTATATTTGCTATCTGGACACTGACTCGCCCAGTGATCCGCACTCCCGCAAACAAAGCAGTTACATTTCTCCTTATTCTTCTTCTTTTTAAAAGTCGTAGATTTTTGTTTGAGTTCTTGCTTGAATTTCTTTTTGTTGGAGTTGTGAGAATTTTGAGATTTTTTTTTTTGCACCACATGGGTGTTAGAACTCCTCTCGACAACCTTTTTCCCACGGATGTCTTTTGTTCTCGCATTCTCCTCAACATCTAATGAACCAATGAGATCAGCAATGCCGAATTCTTGTCCCTTATGTGTTAGAGAAGTAGCAAAATCAGTTCAAGTCTGTGGCAGTTTTGCAATAATACAACCTGCCATAAAATTATTCGGCAGCACATATCCAAAATTCTCAAGTTCTTTTGCTAGAGTTTGTATTTCATGAGCTTGCTCCACTACAGAATGGTCATTAATCATTTTGTTGTCATCGAATTGCTTCACGACATACAACTCGCTGCCAGCATCCGAAACTCCGAATTTGACCTCAACTGCATTCCACATATCCTTGTCCGTAGGCAACCACATGTATGCATCGACAATGGTGTCCACTAGCACATTTATTATTTCCTCCTTAACATGTTATCAGCCTCATGGAAAACCCGTTTCTCCTTAGAAGGATATGGTCCAGCCAATCTTTATTCAACAACAAAATAGCAGCGCTTGGCGATCAGCCACACCACGCATCTGTGACGCCACCTCTTAAAATTCGTGCTGTAAAACATTTGGTTTCAACGCATTTGTAAAGCTAGTTGCTAAAAAATACCTATTATAGGGTTTTTGGATTCTTAGATATTTAAACAAATTATGACATATTTTAATTTAAAAAATACTAGATAATTCATGATATTATTTTGTGATCTCGTGAGAATAAAACATGTCCTAGTGTTCATGTTTAAACCGTTGTTTAAAATGAACAAAAGCATGAACAAGAAAAAGTTGAGGATATACCCCCAGGTGGGACCAGTGCCAAGGGCACCAGCGGCATCGTTCTCACTAATCGACATGATGAGCTGTTCGACGTCGTCGATCAAATTGGGACGTTGTATGCAGTGTAGTCCCTCGAAAGGTGACCGGAAAGAAGACGTCCTAGATGAACACCAAGATCAAAGAGCGAGCAGCCGCGCAATGAAGTGCGCTCCCTCTGTCTCGATGGGAGAACTCGAGAAGGCAGAGGTTTCGGAGGCCTGCTCTCTCACCGTCCGTACACGCGGACATCGAAATGAGGACGACGAACGCTTGCAACAACTTGTAAGAAAAAAAATATGCTGGAATGTTCTGTTGTATATTTTCTCTTCCTCTCACCCGTATAGCAAGTAGGAATGATCCTGACACAATTCCTGAGAGAGAAAAACCAAAAGAGCTAATTGCTTTTTGTATGCAAGTGAGGAGCAATGGCTAATTGATGGATTTGATTTGCATACATCCTGATGGAAAACCGTCAGCACCAATGCACGCAAACGCCACCAGCATAATTGCATTCATTCTTTTGCTTACCATTAACAGAATAATGTTCTCTAATGGTTATTACGTAATAATTCTTACAACTTTATAGGTAACTCCATTAACATCAATATAAGCTTTAAAATTTATTGATTTAATTGGTATTTAAATTCAGTTAAATCCAACAAAGAGCTTGGTCCAGGGATCCTTTCACAACTTATCTCGGCCATTGTTTTACTTTAGGTTAAAATGAAGTAAATTACAGTCCGATCCTTATCTGATCTGACCTTGACAGTTACTAGTTTATTTTCCTCGGCTTGTTTACCCGCCGTCCAGCCCTATAAAAATGTGGACGAAGGAGGCTCCCAAGGCTTTTGGGATGAAAATTGTTATCAATATACATTAAACTTCTAGGTTCCAAATGTTTTTATTTTATTATTTACTAATCCACGAGTCGTATTACTGTGGAAGTCTCTGTACCAAGGCATCTTTATAGACGTTGATGAAATGAAGCTATTATGCCTCTGCTGTCCTCGCCAAAGAGAAAAAAAAAAAAAAGGGCTCTGCCAGTGCCAGGGTACGTAGCGCATTGCCTATGTTTCATCTGCTGAAACCTGAACGATTAGCCAGTTTTTAGCAGAGTAGAATCGGTAATAATACGGGCTTACAGATTCAAAACTACCCAGTTCAATTCAAAGTGAAGTTGGCTAGCTTGGCACCTTGCTCCGTTAAGTTTAGTGCCGATATTAATTTGCTGATTTTTTTTGAAACGGATATTTGCTGGTTTTCTCTTTGTTTGATCGGGGATATTTGCTGAATTTGGTAGGGTACAGGCATGAATCCAAAGGACAAGTACATAATCGAATGCTCCCTCTAGCAAAGATGCGAGTTCAATGCTGCCGGCAGGGATGAACGGATGGAGCTAGGCTCGAGCAACAGAGCAGGGATCGCAGTATGTACTGCATCTGCATACAGTATTTTTTTTTTCCCTCACTGTTCTGAATGTATAGCGAGGGCGCATGGCCTGTGTGTTCGTCAGAGTGTGTTGTTGCCTCGGAGAGTTGCAGGAGGCAACACAAGTGCTGTATTCAATGAAAACCTCAGACTGCCAGGCTTTCTAGACGTACTGGCATCATCTCTTTGGTACGATTATTTACATTATTATAAAAATTAGAGAGTACATACAAATTTTTTCAATGGCGAGTTCAGGAAATGGAGAAGCCACTGAATGGTTTAAATGGCCTAAGCATAGTAGCCACACGCAATTATCATCTGATTTTCTTAAAGAAGCGAACATAATTGATTGCCAATACTTTCTGATACGTGACGATACCACAGGTATGCAACTATCACAGATACACATCATCCAAAGGTTCAGGGTTGGTGACCATTCTCATTTTTATCACATACTGAGCTCATTATTTATTCGAATCCAACAACAGTTATAACTGAAACGGGGCTGTTAATTACTCTGCTCTCTAGAGCTCTATAACCTGCCAAATGAACGATAAACCACACAATGTTAATGCTCCAAATCAGAGAAACATATTTAGAGACCTCCTTTGGACATTAAGAGTTTCACTAGTAGCAATTTAATTTGATAGGAACAAATGCAGGATTCATGAAGAAAAAAAAGGCAATCGAAAGGAGGCCGTATTTTATTAAAGCACAGGTGCCTCAATTAATGAGGAGCAGTACCCCGATGACTGTTCATGCGGTTGTCAAGGTAGGGAGATTGATTGTCTAACAACATATGCAAGCACTTTGAATAGTGCAACAACCAGTGAATAGCTGACGATTTTACTAGCACTACGTATTGATGAACCAACCAGCCTATGCAGGTGTTTTTGAAAAAAAAATAAAAAAACAGCCTATGCAGGTCACCCGCTTGGAGGTTGATAAACAAAGTAAACATTATAGGTCAAAATGGACACACTAAATTACGATCATGAGTTGTAGTTGTAGGACAATCATTAACACGAAAGAAAACATTATTGCCATTATCTTAGAAATGTACATCCGTACAAACAGTCTAAGTTACCTATTACTACATCCTTAGTACCCTTGAAGACCAAAAAACACAATGTAAAAAAATCTTTAAAAACCTTGGCTTGTATACTTTTCTTTTTCTTGCAAGTACCTTGGATTGTATACGTACTAGTTCATTGGTAGTTGTATGTCATACCATATACTACTACATTGAAGATATTTTCAATAATGATCAAGAGTGGACCTGAATTTAATGCTTATCTGATGCAACTGCAACAAAATAGCACTAACTCATGAATCAAATCATATCCACATCGGTATGGTCTTCAAAATGACAATATATGCAGGTGGGCATAAACGTCCAGAGATGCTAACACAATTCATCAAATTGTTCACACATATATATGCAACACGCCTACTACTTAGACAGACCTGCTTATGCTTATATATAAACAGCTTCCAAAATGCATCTGTGGGTTGAGCATCGGTTGATCAAGCTGTCAAGAACAGACGACAAAAATCAAGAGGCTGTTCTCAATAATTAATAGCCAAACATTTATTGGGTTCATGCCCCAACGACCAAAGATAGAGGCGTCTCTATTTATTGTTACAGTTGGCGCTGGTGAGCGGAGGAAGAGCCCAAGAAGCGAAGAAGGTCGTCAGCCCAACAAGCCCTATTTATTGGATTCCTAATGCCTGCCTCGCCTTGGCCCTATATACATTTACTTACTGCATGGGTGTAAGGGTGGTGAGCTAGACGTGTTTTATTGCACATCAGCTCCTCCTCTCACTTTATTAGGATTAGGGTTAGGGTGTATACATGCAATGGCCATGAATGCTCACCCACAAGAAGCAGTTCATGATTACTACTACAACAGAGTTAATGGTGTAGGTATAGAAGCGATGACGGTACCAGGGAGGCTTTAAGTCATGAGGCGCCTATAGCATGCCAGATTTAACTCTCTCTATGTACTACTAGTATGTAGTACTGCTCATTGCCTTCAACTCTCATCACGAAAGCAATCCAGATCTTATGGTGCAAGCTCCCAACAGAGCCCCACTCCAACGCTGCTAATTCATCACAGATCAGTACAGAGACCGAAGACAGCACTTATATGACTTATTCATACTATACTGTACTCCCAGCGATAACTATGACCCAGTATAGAGACAGAGTAGTTACTCGTATAAATACAGCGGCATAACTATGACCTATGCAGTAGACATATAGTTACAGTATCAGCTAACATTATGTGGAAATGTAACTATTTCTGCTTTCAAAAGGAAGTCCAAACTCTTCAACTCTTATATGTCAAAAATTAAATCAGTTTAAACAGAAAGAATGATATATTTGATTTGTTGTGGGTTCATTTGGCAGAGCTCAATGGAGAGCTGATTCTTGAGAAGAACTCAAGGGACTTTCTAGATGAAGGGTGCAAGTGCAAGTAATAAAACTCACGATGCAATTTCCGTTCTCAGACACATCAACAAATACATCCAACCTGGATAAAGCTCTGCATACGTGCATCTTTCTTACTAGCTGCCTGCGCCATGCAAGCGCACAGATGAGCACATGCACATGTATGTTTGTCTAGCTGACTAGCTCCAACGTCAACTATGTTCATATATCCCCTGCAGGCTACATCTTCCGAGCCAAGCAAGCTTCTGTGGGATCTGGGACGAACTACACAGCTTCTACAACAGAGAGGACTATTAACTACTACGTAGTACAGGCCAGCCAGGGTCGCATGCTCCCAGAAAGATTATATCAGACGGCAGCAGGGTTTGATTACGGGCTACGTACGACGTTGCCATAGCCGCTCAACCCCCGGCCGGGTGGCGCGGCGTTAAGGCGTGCCAGCAGCAGCAGCCCCGGCCAGCCGGCCGGCAGCGCGCGGAGCAGACTTAAATGGGGGAGGGAGGTGGAGAGATTTGAGCTGAGCCCATTTAAGGCCACTCTATTTTGCCACCTTTTAATGCACAGACTGCACTGCATACATACCCTCGCCTTCGCATCACTGTGGCGTTGGATGCAGCCCATTTATTGAGAACTCCTCTCCTCCCCCTTCCTCACTTCACTCACTAGTCACTACCCCATGACCACTATAAATCGGATATCCCTGTGCACAAGACGGCAACTTGTAGCAGTAACACAGGGGAGGTGGCAGCATATAAACACACTCACTCGAGCAAATCTCGTTCGAACAGAAAGAGAAGAGAGCTGGCTGAGTTGCTTACAGAGAAGATGGAGGTGCAGCCGGAGCTGTCGTTGGGGCCGACGTCGCTCGTGGTGTCGTCCGCGGGCCTTGGCAAAACGAAGAGCCCCAAGAGCTTCTCATCGGACTCGGATGGTAGCAGCGGCGGGAAGAAAAGGAAGCAGTTTGCATGGGATGAGGCCATGTCCCATGCAGGCAGCCTGGAGCTCCAGCTCGGCGATCCTCTGCCTCTCGACTGGGAGCAGTGCCTCGACCTGCATGTAAGCATATAAATACACTTAAATTCTTCGTTAGCACTTGATGTTGCATTCTAAGGTAGGAACTACGTGTACAAATTGCAAATACAGAGATGTTGCACAATCATTAGTACTTACTATTTTAAAAAGCAGAGAACTTACGTGGTGCCAAAATGAAACTACTGTCCATTGCTTAACTGGCAGAAGCAGAGCATATTACATGCTGAAGCACTGCACATCGCCACATCCGGTGGCACTACAAATGAAACTCAAGACCATATGCTGTTTCATTTGCTCTGTACTGTAGTTTTGTTTTCCGTTTCCAATGACAGTTTCAAATTTTTACTTCGTGGCAGTCTGGAAGGATGTACTACCTGAATAGGAAGACCATGAAGAAGAGCTGGGATAGGCCCAGGTGTAAGGAGGGGCAGGGTGCCCTGAATCTTGAGCTCAACATCTCCACAACCCCGTCCAGCATTGACAGCAAGGCAAGCCCCTTCACTTCTGGAGACGACACCAAGAGCAAGAGCAGCAGTAGCATAAGCTCCGGCAACCACATGGTGGCCGTGCCGTGCGTCAACTGCCACCTCCTTGTTATGCTATGCAAGTCCTCTCCGGCGTGCCCAAACTGCAAGTTTGTACAGCCCTTGGTGCCAACGATGCCGCAGACGCCTCCACGCAGGCTCGATGCCATCAAGCCTCTCGAGACCCTGCGACTCCTGCACTAGCTAGCTCGCAGGCTGTTAAGTGTAGAAAGGGAAACCGCAATACTAGGGGTGATAGTTGTGCTAGATGGGACTTTGTGGATAAAACTGTACTGGGGATGCAGATGCTACAATGCTTCAATGCAACCAGGCGATCAAGTATTTATTAAGTGAAATCATTTTAAGCATCCTCATCTGACCCAGTAAAAAAATTAATCAATGATTGAAATGCTCTATCTGCACAGCTAAGAAAACAAAAAAAGAAATCACTCTAGAATCTAGATCAATAAGATCGTCAAGGTGCAAAACGACCAGATCCATGTGGAGATTGGAAATAATGAAGTGATAGTAGCATGTCCCGTTAATGGGTATCCATAGTGTTAAACAGCAAAATTATGTACGTTTCATTTCATGATGTCATTTATTGTTTTGGACCCAGCCACGGCTGATAGACTCTGTACGCAAAACAAACAACGGCAGAGTTAAAAGCCTATGCTGAGGTAACCACGTACATCGCAATGACATGTAAATGTGCCAGTTGACACGACGCGCCACTGCTCACACAATGAAGTCTGCAGTGGCAGACATCGCTAACAATATTGGCAGAAATGGCCGGTAGAGGCTGTTTTGAATATATAAAAATTTCGATCACCTAGAAAATACCATAATTTGGTAAAACAACGAAATAGGCAACCAGAATAGCTTCAGCCCACCAATTCGCACCAATTCGTAACCCAACTGTAGTTGGCAAGTATGGAAATTAAATCTTACCATAATTTTTGGTAGCACATAAGGAAAGACACTCCTGCTTGTCCAGAGAGCTTTGTATTTCAATTGCCTGTCATAGATGTTCCTGTTAAACATGCTGAGTGCACTCCAATGGTTTCTGTTGATCCTATACTCCCTCCGGTATAAAAAAAAAAGTAGTTTAGGACAGCAATATGGTCTCCAAAGTATAACTTTGACTTTAATTTTAGACAAAAATATTTTTTAAAAAATGACATATGAATACTTTTATGAAAATATTTTTAATATGAATCTACACATATAATTTTTATATTTTTAAACATAATAATTTAAAAGTTATTCATGATTTATATTCCTAATATTTGACCAGAACCTTGTGCTAAACTGGATTCTTTTTTATACAAGAGGGAGTAAAGAAGAGAAAAGAATAGCCATCAATGCATTCAATGGTGGACAATAGATTAGCTCAGCAGTCAGCATAAACTGTTAATGTCTTTCGTAGGGCGTTAATTGGTTGTTGGTGCATGTAATGGTCCAACTCAAGAGAAGTTAGGACTCGTGTGGAAATGTCTTTTCAATACAAAACTTTTAAGTTGAGAGTACAACAACATTACTGCATGAGCGGATTTGGGAGCATAGCAAGTGATATAAAAGCACGATCTAAATTACAGAAAATAGCACAATTTCATATTATCTGCAGAGAAATGTAGTAACACCTAGGACACTATTAGAAAAAATGACTCTAGTATTGGAGATTTTTTTGTCACTTACCATTCATTATACTTGTTGCAACCTGGTTGCATGAGTGGCTAAGAGTGAATAGCAGAAGCAACTATTCCTAATTTTACATGTCTTGATCAAACATAACTCTTTGATGCTCAAAACAGTTTGCTAGATGGCAGTTTGTACTACTAAACTTGGCCTTCGTATTAAAGAGTATTTATGAATACTAAATACTCGTTAGTGCTCCCCTGTACTAGTGCACATTCAATGGATCTAACACAACTGCCAGTTTTGTGCATTAATGCATCCCATACACAGGTTCTTACTGAATTTTAAAATAAGAAATAGTAGTAGATAGAAATGTCCATAAATTTTTTAATACTACTGAATGTCATTATATTTAGGAGAAATTTTTGGGAAGTTTATAGTGCAGTTAAATAGACGAAGCAAATAAGGGAACACACTGAAGTGCTACCTACAAGGGCATAAGAAACAGCAACCACCTTAGCAAATTATTATTCTCGCAAAAAAAAACTTAGCCAGTACAATATAGACAAATGAAATAAGACAATGTAATATAATCATACTAAGCAAGTATGATATGATAAAATACTAATTTGTGCATGACCATGGAAACAGGGTTTAGTGTGCCGCATGTGTAAGATACACATCTACCATGCACACATATTCTTAGATATAAAAATATTAGTGACAAGAGATTGTCTCTCAATTCTGAAAAGCAATTATGCAACATGCATATTATAAACATTCTAGTTACCTGGGATCTCCATTAATGGCATTCAAGGTTTAAACTCTGCCACGTGGATAATTATCAGGAACAAATAAGTATCTAGTATCTCGAAATTGACGATTCAGTGTAGATTTTGCGAGTCCAGAAACGTATAAAGAATCAACCATCAACAGTACAAATGCAATTGTGCATAAATGATTCCATCCTCCAAAACGGCTCCTCCATGGCAAGCACGTTATGAACAGGAGAGTCCAAATCTATCCTCGAAGATGGATGTGGTCACAAACAACTCCGTCTATTAAATAGTAAAGATTCTAGCTCTTACACTTCAAAACACACCGATTTTATAGCTTTTTTTATTGTCTCCCTGGACGTGTTGCTCAAAATATTTCAAAAAGTAATGAGATCTCGTGCCCTAACGTAATCTTGCCTGATAGAGAACAGTTTCTTTCTTATAAATGTAGTTCAAAGGATTGCTTTGTAGGAATTTCTGTTCTATTGTACCAGCCAAATGTGGGATGCAAGAAAATGATTTATACCCATATGGCTGATTTTAGATAAATTACCATCTTCAATCTACAGATGACCCATTTATGTGGCACATGGGAGAGCAATGGAGCAGTTTTGAAACATTGCTATCACATTAATAACGTCTTTCTGACAGCCAAGTGCGAACAAATGCTCCATAATATTTCATTAATAGATAAGGGCTCTGAAATTAAATGAGATCAACATGTCACAGAAACATGAATACTACTGATACTGTCTACCTTCCTCACTACTTGTACAAATGTGGCTCACTGGTATATAATTCTACTGTAACGAACATTAAGATTTCAATTCACTGCTTACCTGCAGTTCCTGCTGCAATTTGTACTGTTAAGTATTTGCCGATATGCACATTTGGATCCACTTTGAAGCACAACTGACTTAAAAGATAAAGTTACCTCCGTCAAGGTAAATATCCCTAACAAATGTTCAGTGGCAGCAGGCCAAGTTCTGAAATACCAAACCACAACGCATAATGCTCTGAACCAGTTTCAGTGCTGCAGGCTTGCAGCTATCCAGTTCAGGTGTAGGGGACTTCTGAAAACTACTGATGTAATCATCCCCAAGACTGATCCTTTCATTGTTCAGTCAGATATGTATGCGTACGGCAACCATAGACGAGAGGGCTGGAGCAAGCATTTCGTCGAACAGCTACGTGCGTGGGTAGTGAGAGCAGGGTACTTGGCATGCGGCGGCATTGCTCATGATTCGTGAGGTGGAGGGCTTTGTGAACCTCCGCCACGGCAATGAAGCTAGGCGATCGAGCTTCCCGGAGTAGGTAGACGCGGACGCAGCAGCCATGCAGGGGAGGAGACGAGGCCGCAGTCGGCTGGGCCCTTGCTCTCAGCGGGCCAACCTGAAAGCTGGTTTTGTTCATGGCTACGTGTAGCCAAAACTTCGAAACGGATTAATCAGTCTTTCTAGCGAAATTTTCCAGTCACGGCTCTTAAACACGGACCAAATCAAAGATGTCTGAAAAAAAGTGATATGCACTTTCAAACGATAACTCTCCGTTTGTTAACCGTTGTCACCGTTGACTTCTTATGTTGTCAACGTTCCTTATTAAAAAATAGTTTGAATATGTAAAAATATATGTTATGGTTTTCATATTTTTAACTCTCTCTGTCTCTTTTTGTTTGATGCTTTATTAAAGTTCACCATTTTTAGTTTTAATTTATATAATAAATTATAATTATAAATAGTAGATTGCAAATATTAAATAGATTAGATCTAAACAAGTCTTTCATGTCAAACAGAATCATAGATTCTATCATGAGCTCAAGCAATATGAACATATAGTAGATCTCCACGGCGAACAATAGCCGTGTGCAGAAGGCAACAAACGGTGGACGTCACGTGACGGCGTGGCAGGTGAGCTGTGGTGATGAAGTCGATAGAGAACATGTCGAAGCGATGAAGACGAAGCGATTGCGCGAGCAGTCGCACAGAGCGTTTCCCAAGAACCTTATTTGCCCTCTCCCGATGCAGGAGCTTAGAGGATGAGGGTTTCGGAGACCTGCTCTCCCATTCGACGATGCACGCCTACAATCGGGATGAAGTATGCAGCAGCGGCGGCGCAACGGTACAGAGGTGAAAACCTAGATGCATGGGATGCTTTGATTCAATTCAGAGGTGCCCTCTGGCTGCGGCGTCCACCCGGTTATAGGTTGAAACCGCTACGGTTGAGGTGTCTCAACCGAGTCGGTTATCGAATTATTGTCGTGTTTGACACGGCATCTCACAACGGGGTCGGTTTTCATATTGTATCCGTGTTGGGCACAAAACCAACAAAAAAAAAAGGAAAAACAGCAAAAGGAAACCGCGCATCCGCAAGGACTTGGGCCGGATTTTAGTAGACCATTCACGCGCACTCGGATGCCCGCACCCATCGCTCAATTGAGGCGAGGCGAGCACACGTGTATGTTCTTCCTTCTTTCTCCCATCACATACCTCAAATGGGTGTGAAGCAACCAACTATTTAAGTTGGTCTTACTCCACTTTCATTAGTAAGGTGGGACTAAAGATTTACACCATCCTCATGTATGAATGAATCTTTGAGATTTTTTTAGGAATTATTATGAATATTGCATGGGCCAAACCCAAATAATTCTAACCTAGTTTACGGAAACATGCATGTACAATATCCTCTGTGTGGTAGTACTCCCCTCCTGTGCTTGCCTGATCCCGCCTGTCTAAAAGGTATCCTGCGTAAAGTCACCGAAGACAGAGAGAGAGGGAGGAAGGGAGAGTCGTTCTCTCAGAGCTGTTATAGCTTTTATTGTGACACAAGCGTTGGAAATCGAGAACAATATATAAAACCACAAAACAAGCAATGGCTAGAATGTCATAGAAAGAGGGACAGGAAGAGTAATAAATTAATTTTTATTTAAAATCTACCTAAATCACAGTTAACATCTATTATCCTATTATCTCTAAAGCCACAAATGTTTACTCTTTAGAAGGTTAAAATCTATATTTTCCTATAGTTAAGTTTTCCTAAATACCAGTATTTTTCTAAATGTCTAGGTAACAGTCAACACTGATATCGAGCTAAGTTTCAGTGGGCTACATTCTTGATTGACTTTTCCTCAACATCTAATCTACATAAACAGAAAAGGTACATCAGCGGACCTGATATCCTAAGGATGGTGTGCTAATTTTACTATACTAGCTAGAATGATAAATCTACCTAATGCAGCAAGGTGTTGCAAAATTCAACAAGAAAATCAGAAAATATGGAAGCTACTCTTTCACTTAGTGTATTTGTTATCAGTAAATTGAAGCACATACAAGCAGACAACACGAGAGTCGACTCTCTGCTTGTCACATGAAGTCACAAATTCAGATAGGAAATGAACTCCACATGACTTTCTTTTCTTATACATGAAAAAAGAGAGCTCAATTGGCTCAAGAATCTTCCTCGTTGGACCACGACTTTGAATATTTACACCAGTGGGGTCTCTCAAAGAAAAGTACTCCCTTCGATTTTTATTATTGACAAACATAAAAGAACTTCTCAATGATAAAGAAAAATCTGAGACAAAATATGTGGTTGTACACATGTCTGTTTGTATAAAGCATTATTCGTACGAGTTAATGACAGATTGACAGGTGTGTGTATCACGTGTTTACTGAAACTACTACTTTCATATTTTAAAGGCTTAATTGCATAAACCCATCCATAAACAAAAACCATCCACCCACAACTTTAAGTCAAAATCTCCCCACCTTCCCCCACCCCCACCCATCCCACATGATGTAAAATCTTTTTTTCTAATATAATTTATTAGATTTTAAATTTTTATGGATAATTTATATTATTTATTCAAAAATATTTAGAATATCAATTTGATTTGAATTCTACTTAGAAGTCTAGAACATGATTTTGGTGGGTCAATTTATTCAAAAATTAGAATTTGGAAATGGTCCATGAAACTAAATGTCTGAATTACAAAATTAAAATTTCAAATCAGAATACTTCTTAGAAAATTTCCAATTTTGAATTTGAATATATTTTAATTGCTTCATAAATATCAAATGTTCTATTAGATTTGAAATGAAATAAATATTTTGAATATTTTTCAAAAAAATTGAATTGTGTATAAAAATAAAATCTACTAAACTGTTAGAAATATGATTTATGTCATGTGGGATGAGTGGGTGGGGGAGATTTTGACTAAAAGTTATGAGTGGGTGATTTTTGTCACAAATTATCTTATGAACGAATATCAAACTAGAATAAGTTTATGAGTGAGTTTGTGTAATTATTCCCTATTTTAAATGTTGATACCGTTAACTATTAAAATTATATTTAATCATTTATCTTATCTACAAAGTTACTTCAAGTACAAAAAAAAGCTATAAATCATGTCTTAAACAATTATAATAATAAATAAATTATAATAAATATCATATTTTTTAATATGATGAATGGTCAAAATGATATCAAATGTTTGACAATTTAAATACGAATGTCATATTGACCATGTTGTAACATAGTCCCTCCATTCTTTTTTACTTATCATCATTATTGAACCTAAAATTTTGACTGCTTGTCTTATTTAAAAAATTAATTTAAATATATAAAATTAAAAATTAGAATTAAAAATCTTCAATAATAAATTAAATTTTAATAAAATATTTAATATTTTTTATAATTTTTTAATAAAACGAATAATCAAAGTTGACGATAACACACAGAAAAAAACGGAGAGAGTATAAAATTTTGAACCAAACAAATCATGTGAATGAGAGAATATCCGGAGGGGAAAAAAAGAGCAAGGAGGCAGTGGTGCTTCGCTTTCTCCCTACCCAACAGCTCGCCCGAATGTCGCCTTCGGCGCCGCGGCGGCTCGCCGTGCTTCGCTCGCACCTCCTGCCAGTCGAACCGGCGGCGCCCATCCGGGAACACGAGAAACAACCCTCTGCAGTCGCGGTGGCCGTCTCGACTTCCACCTGTGCCGGCGGCGGCGCGGCTGCCAGGGGTGATGGGGATGGGGGCGGCGAGAGCTGCGTGTTCTGCCGGATCATACGCGGCGACGCGCCGGCGTATAAGGTGCGTGTGGAACTCTCCTTGGTTTCTCGATTCGTGGCGTATGGGGACTCGTTAGTATCTTGCGCGCTGTGCCATTTCGAGCTGGGGAGGAACACCACACCCATGTAATGGATAGAAATTTGGATTGGTCGATGCTGGGTTGACCAGGAAGTGCAGCTGATGAAGACAGCTCTAGTCGAATACGTCTTGGATATAGCTCTAATTCTACTGACACTGTTGGGCATGTTATTCCTGTTCTTTCATGGAATATTTCTGAGTAAACAATGAAATGAACAACTGCAATATCGTTTTTTGCTGTCCGAGTATAATATTGAATGAAGCTCTGGTGTTGGACGCTAAGATGCGTACACAATGATTCTACGAGACTGCGATAGTGGCTGCGTTTTCGGACGGGATCCCTTCTTTGAAAATGGAACCCACTGTTATTCATTCATTTGAACAACTGAGTTTGCTGTGCTGTCTGCTGTGCCAATCCAGATTTGTTATCAGACCCAGTGGGCCTTTTGTAGGAATGCTTTGATTTTATTTCTGATTAGAAAGACAACTTTCTTCAGATTGCCTCCTTACATCAAACCTCAACTGTAACCCACTGTTGTTTATTGGAATTTTGACATTGAACAGACAGATTCAACCTGACACCAAACAATGTTTGGCCTTTAATATCACACCCATTTCTCAAAGTTCAAATATAAATCCAACAATTTTGAAGGCCTTTCTTTTTGGTTCCTCATTCCATTCTTTCCCTGCTAAGTGCTGCCTATTAAATGGAGTATGCATACCACATAAATCAATAATGACACTAATTGGCATTGGCTTGCAATTGTGTCATTCTCCTACCTACCTTGATCCTCATACACAAGTCTAGATGGATCTATGATAGAATCAGAGGGACTGTTTTAGTCCCTTGTTGACTCATATGACAAGGTTTGCTGAGAAGTCTTCAAATTTGACTCTTAAATATCTCTAAAACTAATTTAGTTTAAGTAAAAATGAATTACATATTTGATAGCTGGCTACGTAATGAATCAAGATATATAATTCCTTCTACTTAGGCTAAACTAATTTTGGAGGTATTAAAAATCAAAACTGATGAGTTTTGACTCTTGCCAAACCCAACGCTTAAATTTCTGGAAGGACCAAAGGAATATAGGGGAGCACTTGATTAGGGTCTTATGTTTGTTGGTTGTTCAACAAAGTTTTGGAAAGGGTTACTAGCTCAAAGTTTTGGAAAGGTCTGCTTTGGTCAGGTTTCAAAGTTTTGGAACGGGCCTGTCTCTTAGTTTCCCATGATTTGCTATGGTTCATGGAAAAGAGGTGTAATCTCAATTTGGTACAAAATGACTGGCTATACAACAACAACCAGCCTTTTAATCCCAAGCAAGTTGGGGTAGGCTAGAGATGAAACCCCAAGTACCAACAAGAAACTCAGGAAAGGACCAAACCGAAAAGAAAAGAAAAAGGAAGCTGAGAAAAGACCAAAAGGCCAGAACCAAGGGAACGGAAGGTGAAACAGCAAACGGAAAAAGGGAAAAAAGAGGGAGGCAAATCAAGGTTCTGGCACATGGATTGCCAGTCTCCACAAACTCCTATCTAAGGCTAACTCCCTACCGATATCCCACTCCTTCATGTCCCTCTTAACCGACTCCTCCCAAGTCAAGTTTGGTCTTCCTCTTCCTCTCTTTAGATTAACCGGGCACCTAATGATGCCACTGCGGACCGGTGCGTCTTCAGGTCTCCGTTGGATATGTCCAAACCATCTCAAGCGGTGTTGCGTGAGCTTCTCCGCAACTGGTGCTACTCCTAATCGCTCTCGTATGTCTTCATTCCTGACACGGTCTCTTCTTGTGTGACCACAAATCCACCGTAACATACGCATCTCTGCCATGCTTAGCTGCTGGACATGTTTCCTTTTAGTAGGCCAACACTCAGCTCCATATAGCATAGCCGGTCGAATCACAGTCCTATAGAATTTGCCTTTGAGCTTTTGTGGAACTCTGTTGTCACATAGGACACCAGAGGCTTGACGCCACTTCAACCATCCGGCTTTAATTCTATGACTGACATCTCCATCAATATCTCCATCCTTCTGCAATATTGATCCCAGATATCGAAAGGTGTCCTTCATGGGGACCACCTGACCGTCGAGTCTGACATCCCCTTCCCCTTCTTCGTGTGCAGTGGCACTGAAGTCACACTTCATGTACTCTGTTTTAGATCTACTAAGCCTAAAACCTTTTGCTTCCAAAGTCTTCCTCCATAATTCTAACTTCTGGTTAACTCCCGCCCTAGTCTCATCCACTAGCACAACATCATCTGCAAAAAGCATACACCAAGGGACCTCTCCTTGGATGTCCCTTGTGATCTCATCCATCACTAGGGCAAAAAGATAAGGGCTCAAAGCAGACCCCTGGTGCAACCCTATAGTAATGGGGAAGGCATCCGTGTCTCCACCGCTTGTTCGGACACTTGTCACAACATTATTATACATATCCTTGATGAGGTTAATGTACTTTGTTGAGACTTTATGCCTATCCAAGGCCCACCACAAAACGTTTCTAGGCACTTTATCATATGCCTTCTCAAGGTCGATGAAGATCATATGCAGGTTTTTCTTTTGTTCCCTATATCTTTCCATGAGTTGCCTTATCAAGAAAATCGCCTCCATAGTTGACCTTCCAGGCATGAAGCCAAATTGGTTATTGGTGACATTTGTCAACCTCCTCAAGCGATGTTCAATAACCCTCTCCCAAAGTTTCATTGTATGGCTCATTAGCTTGATCCCCCGATAGTTAGTACAACTCTGAACATCTCCTTTGTTCTTGAAGATTGGTACTAAAGTGCTCTGTCTCCACTCCTCGGGCATTTTGTTTGATCGGGAGATAAGGTTGAACAATCTAGTGAGCCAAACTATCGCTATGTCACCAAGACCTCTCCAAACTTCAATGGGTATACCATCTGGACCCAACGCCTTGCCTCCTTTCATCTTTTTCAAAGCTTCTTTGACCTCCGCTTCTTGAATCCTCCTCACAAAGTGCACATTGGAGTCATCGGGAGAGGCTTCCAACTCCATAGAAGAGTTCCCGCTGTCTTCGTTAAAGAGTTTGTCAAAATACTCCCGCCATCTCTTCTTGATCTCTCCATCTGTGACTAACAGCTGCTCTGACTCGTCCTTAATGTATTTGACTTGACCTAGGTCGCGTGTCTTCCTCTCTCGGCTTTTAGCTATCTTATAGATGTCCTTTTCTCCCTCCTTCGTGCCCAATCGCTGGTATAAGCTATCATACATCCGGCCCCGTGCCTCGCTCACCGCTCGCTTCGCAGACTTCTTTGCCACCTTGTATTGTTCTATATTCTCCACACTCCTATCTAGGTGTAGGCGCCGAAAACACTCCTTCTTCTCTTTGATAGCCTTTTGGACCTCCTCATTCCACCACCACGTGTCTTTAGCTTCGCGGTTTGCTCCTTTAGTCACTCCAAATTCTTCCGCAGCCACTTTCTTAATGCATTTGGTCATCTTCAACCACATGTTGTTAGCATCATCTTCAACATGCCAAGGGCCCTCTTGGAGGGCCCTATCTTTGAAAGTCTGAGCAGACTCTTCTTTAAGCTTCCACCACTTTGTCCTAGCCACTTTGACACGCTTGCTTCCTAAAGTGCGTACCTGGAAGCGAAAGTCAGCTACCACAAGCTTATGCTGAGGTACTACACACTCTCCAGGTATCACCTTACAATTTAGGCAAGCGCGTCTATCCTCTTTCCTCGCTAGGATGAAATCAATTTGGCTACAATGGTGGCCGCTGTTATAAGTTATGAGGTGAGAGGCTCTTTTCCTGAAGAACGTGTTCGCTACCATCAGATCATAGGCCAAGGCAAAGGTTAAGACGCTCTCCCCCTCCTGGTTCCGACTCCCGTATCCGAAGCCTCCATGTACCTCCTCAAAACCAACACTAGAAGAACCTACGTGGCCATTGAGATCTCCTCCTATAAAAAGCTTCTCACCAGCAGGCACACTACTGACTAGTGTGTCTAGATCCTCCCAGAACTGCCTCTTAACGCTTTCTTCCAGACCTATTTGTGGAGCATAGGCACTAATTACATTGAGGACCAAATCCCCAAGTAGCACCTTCACTAAAATGAGCCTATCTCCTACTCTCTTGATATCTACCACACCCTCCTTGAGGCTTTTATCCATCACTATGCCTACTCCGTTTCTGTTCGCTTCAGTCCCCGCATACCAGAGCTTGAAACCGGTATCTTCCATCTCCTTCGCCTTACGCCCTGTCCACTTCGTCTCCTGGACGCAAAGTATGTTTACACGCCTCCTTATCATCGCATCAACTACCTCTCTAAGCTTGCCTGTTAGCGACCCTACGTTCCAACTACCTACACGCAACCTACAAGGCTCGACTAGCTTCCTTACCCTTCGCACCCGTCGTTGGTGTGAAGACCCTTGCTCATTTTTCACCATATCCGGGCGCCGACGTGGCGCGCCATTAAGGATGTGACGACCCGATCCTTGCTCACTTGACACCGCGCCCAGATCACAACACGGCACGTCACGGGGGTGACGACCCAGCCCTTGCACATTTAACACCAAGCCCGGGTTCCGACATGGCGCGTCGCTAAGAGGGTTACGCCCCAACGGGATTCTTTTGGGTTTCATCTCCATAAGAGTAGCTAAGTTTTTACGCTGGCTCGCAAAGCCTAACGCAACCCTCCTCCTTTACCAGGGCTTGGGACCTGCTATGTTGGAACGCTCCACCATAGGCGGAGTTACAAAATGACTGGCTATATGAAATAATTTATTTAATATCTGGTACGGAATTCGTGGAATGGCCTTAGGTACTAATGTATGCTGTTTTCCTTGCAAAAAAAAAAAATAATGTATGCTGTTTTGTCAGATATAATTTTTGCTTATCCATTGTAATTATTGCATGCTTTATGAGGATATTAGTTTTTCTCTTCCTATTGATCAGCCTTAGTTTTTTATGTTTGCAGGTCTATGAAGATGATATATGCATATGCATACTGGATTCTCATCCATTAGCTCCTGGGTAAATTTCTTCTGTTTGTTTTCCTGTAGAATCTATATTTATGACAGCACTCCAAATACTTTAAAAATATAACAATTGAGTCTTTAAAACTTAAAATTGTTATCAAAGATTATGAAATATATGATGTTGTTAATTCCTTTACTTCTGTAAGAAAATTTGAACCATGCACACTATTTGGTGTAGTATTAGGTCATCTGTTTATTTTTTGTTGATTATCACTTGGAAAAATTGAGTTATATAGTTTTGCAACAGCGACAATATTTTCTTGATTATATAGATTTACTTAGAAGTCCGGAAAATTTGTAATTGTTATATTGTGTCTTTAGGAATATTGAGTTGTGTATTAGTGTTAAAATAATATGCTGGATATGTTTAAGTACACAATCGATGGATCTAGGGATAAAATGCATCAAACCTGCTCAATTCTCAATGTTAGGTCTTGTTTTTAAAAAAATGTAATGTGAGCATATAAACGTTGAGCTGTATCTCTAGGAAAATAATCTATTCCAAAATAACTTTGTTTATGGTTTGTCTAAGTAAAAATATCTCGATTTTGACTAAAATTTGTAGAAAAGAGTACCGATATTTATGATGCTTGACTAGTATCATTAGGTCCATCATGAATTCTATTTCTATAGTTTACCTATTTGATGTCATAGGTGTTGGTACTCTTCCATATAAAATTTGTGAAACTTAAGTTAGTAATGTCACTAATTTTATCTCAAATTTGTCTAAGCTTTGTGGAAAGAGTACCAATTTTCGTGACACAAGACTCGTTTAGATCCGTCATCAATTCTATTTACATAGTGTACCAATTTTTGGGACATAGGTAGATTGTTGAGATGTAAAAAGAGCAGAAGGATGAGGAGTTAGAATATTCCAGATCATTTCCCGTTCTCTGTCCCAAATGTCATTTACATATATCCACCTTACAACAACAAAAACTAGCCTTTTAATCCCAAGCAAGTTGGGGTAGGCTAGAGATGAAACTCCAATTTACATATATCCACCTTAGTTTGGTTCAATCATTCAAACCATGCTAGCTGCTCAGTATGCTTAAGTTTAATTTTATTTCTCAATGGGTGCGCACCTATATATAATTCTCTCTATGTGTGTTTGTGTTCACCTTAATTAGTTTTGTACGATTATCACATCCTTTTCTGAACAGAAAAAAGTGACTTCATGCTATTTAAGGTTTAAGTGTTTAAGAAAATACCAACAAAGATTCCAGTTCATTTAGTTACTTATGTACCACTGGAAAATGACCCTACTACCTAGTATATACTAATCAGTTTACTTCTGTTCATTGCATTTTTTTTCTGTTCAGAGTAATCGTGTAAAATAAAAGGTGAAACCTATATAAACTTTAGACCATCCATGCCACACTATGTTTACAATTGTTCTATTTATTTTATCGGAAAAGTTCTGCATTCCCAGTTCTGGTGCTTGTTTTTCCTGCAAGGCGGCAACGGCTACCCCTGTGGTTCATGCATCTCTTACCAGGGAGTCCCTATGGTGTTTTCTACTCACCAAATTAGACTGCTACCTGGTATATTTGTGTTAGCCAGGGCTCTTTTGGATCATCCGTATGATGTTGATGTTGTTTCTTTTCAACCTTCGTTACCCACGCTTTACAAATCTTATTTCTGATTTAGCTTTTAGCCTTATACCTGATTATTGGAATTACTTAGGATAGTATATATTGGTGAACAGAACAAAGAATCAATTCGCCAAATATTAGGGGTTTTGAAGTGCTCCAGTTCCTCACTGATAAGCAGTACGCATTGGGATACCATGGGGACACAGAATACTTGTCTTGTGGTGCATTCTTTTGATATAATTCAAATAAACGGCAACCTTTTAAATAAACTGCTCTTGGTAGCAACAAGTGTAGTTTATCCAGATAATAGGCTGTACTTTTCTTGTCATTGAATTATGGCTTTGCTTCATGGTATCTGCTTGCCCCTTCTCACTGCAGGCATTCTTTGATCATTCCAAAATGCCATTTCCCATCACTTGAAGCAACTCCACCACATGTAAGTCTTCGTGTTACTTGTAATACACAGGACATTGCATCAGCATACTATTAATTTTTAATCATACATTTATTTTCTGAGACTATTATTGAGTGACTTTCCTCTACCATTTCATTTTTCCATACTTCAATATTTGCTTTTTCACAAGTAAATGCTCAAGATAACTCAATTGCATCCCTATCTTGCATGTACATGTTTACGCAAGAGGTTCGTGGATAAGAAAACATATGTTCTTGCAAAATCTAAATAATAATCGGTACTATGATCTGCTCAAGCAGACTCATTACCGAGCTATCTAAAAGCAACACCCCATTAGCTCGTAATCATTGCATTTATTTTTTGCGAATCCTGTATTTATTAGTTGAATATTTTACTTCTATTAAGCTTCAAAAGTTTGTAGTAATGCGGTCTAATCAGCTTATGGAAGCTACATGTATCTACATGGAAATTTCTTATTCCTACTGTTACATTAAGGCAGCCCAATTTCATTTGTAAAGGCAACCCATGTGGTATTAGAAAAATTATATCAAGCCAGAGGCATATGGAGCATCGGCTTCTCCACAGACCACTAATGTCTAACAAACTAAACATTTAAATATTTGAACGTTATGTTTTATTGTAGGCTTCTCCTTTAAACGAAGTTCCTGGTATGTATGATCTTGAGTATCGGTGTCACCATTTATTATGCAGACATGACTATCCTGAAAGCAAAAATCAACTTATTGCCTGCTGATGTTTTTTTTTTTCATCATATATATTTTTAATAATGCTGTTTATCACATATATTATTTCTTTTTTAATGCAATAATTTTTAAATAGAATGTTTAACTTCATATTTTGTCATTCGGACAGGTAGTTGCAGCCATGTGTTCCAAAGTGCCATTTCTTAGCAATGCAATAATGAAGGCGACTGAATGCGGTATGTAGACTTTACTAGAGTATTCATTATCATGATAAATACTTAGGTTGCTATTTTGGGTCGCAGTAAACTATATGGTTCCATCTGTGTCCTGTATGTATCTTCTACTCTGCGGACTGAACAGTGAGATTTCCTTCTCATGTACATTGTTTCTTCTAGAGGAAGCAGTGGTATGAAAAATGGGCTTATGTAGTCATGGTAACCATGCATAATCCAGCAATTATGCCCAATGATGTATATCGTTTCGTAGGAAATTACTATTAAGGAATTAAGAATTTTTCAGCATCCTCTGTTATGACCGAAGCAATGATAGCTTCCTTAATTCTCAACCATGCGATCTATTTTATGACCAAGCCAGTTTACTGTTTAGCTGAGCTAGTATACCTCCCTTCCCTACCACAGAGTTATCCATCTTCCATATTTTGCCTTCGACTTTTCTGTTCCCTATACATGGTATAGTTGAATTATTGTAAAAATTAGAAGTGTGGGAAGCTGGTGGTAGAGACTTATTTATCTCTTTCTTTTGATGACAATGATCCTAAAAACATGATGTTGTTGTAACTCTAAGTGATGCTGCACTAAACAAATGAAGTAAAGAAGATATCCCTGATCAACTTAAGGTCTCAAAGCTCTTAGTAAAACTAACTCCATTGGGCTACTGATGACTACGCCAGCTTGCCGTCTTGTCTGAGCATAGGTGAACCCACCACAACCTATAGTCTGGACCAACAAACCAACCATACGTATAGGCAAGTGTAATCACAAGCAATTCCGTTCTCTCACAAGACATTCTCAACGTAATTGGAACAATATTTATTTGAGTCTATGAACACAAATACGAGATCAACTTTCATATTCTGTGCCATCTTCCTGCAACTAGAATACCAAAATCAGTGATTCCTCTTTTTTGCATTTGTTTTATCTTGGCTTATACATCTCAATGACCCTTTTAGACTCCCTTTTTCTGGTGTTAAGAAATCACTTATTTTTTTATATTGATACACAGATTCATTCAACCTGGTTGTCAATAATGGAGCAGCTGCAGGACAAGTTATTTTTCACGTGAGTTATCCCAGGCAAAGGGAATAAATAATTTGCAAACCTTTTTTTTTTTATGCCCTGAAGTGTTACTGGTTTTATTCCCAATTGGCACACAAGCACAACATTAACCTTTCCTATTAAATTTCCTATTTATACAAACACATGAGGTCGACAAAAACAAATGGAGATATGAAACAATGCAACTCATTTGCTACGAGATATTCAAGTTGCAGAATATCTTCTGACGATCTATGTCATTCGCTATCCTTGCAGACTCATTTCCACATAATTCCTCGTAGATCTGGTGATAAGTTATGGCCTACAGAGGTAACAGAACAAGTTGTGATAATTTAGATTTCTGTTTTTTTGTCTATCTTGTTCTTATTATCTCTATAAAAATAATTCAGAGCTTTAGAAGGAGCTCTATTGAGCCCAATGAAACGTCTGGTCTTGTGAGCTGCATCAAGGAACAACTATGTTCTACACCTGAAAGCTGCAAGGCTGAACCATCTTCACTGCCAAAGGATACGTAAAGTAAAGCTCACATGTGTAGAGTACACAATGGTATAGCTTGGGCTGGACGCGTGTGAAAGTTCGTTCTGGCTTTGCCTATAGCGATAGTTGTAACGTTTATAGTTGTTCTGGTGCGGTAACCGCTCTATAAAAGTGGGTAGATGACAATTCGCTGTCAACTCAAACGTTTGCTCGATGTAAATATTTCATTTATCATCGTAAGCCCAGTGTATTATACTCACTCCATTCTTTTTTATTTGTTGCTATTGATTTTGATCAAAAATTTTGATCACTCGTCCTGTTAAAAAAAGTTAGTTTAAATATGTAAAATTTAAAATTAGGATTTAAAAATCTTTAATAATAAATTAAATCTCAATAAAATATTTGATGTTTCTCATATATTTTTTAATAAGACGAATGGTTAAATTTATTGGTCAAAATCAACGGCAACACAAAAACAAGAATGGAGGGCGTCTTTTCTTAGGGGTATTGGATAGTTCGTTCTCTAGCACGGTTTATAAAAACAAGTCCCTACTACCAACAGACCAAGTCCCTACAACCCGGTGCATGTAGGTCTCACTTGCAAAGGGTTCGAGAAAGGGTCCTATCACTTTTGATTTTTGTATGTAGTCTTTCATCGTATTTTGTACAAGAGGCTGTGTTTAGGACTTCTAACCCTTAACCTCATAGTCACAATGTCTTTATCATTGCGTCAGTGCTCCTTTGAGATGTTACACCACGTGAAATCGTGCCGTTAAACACGCGCATGTCCGTGTGCGAAGTCTGCAGGTCAAGACTGCGAAAACCGGAACCTTCGGTTTGCAAAACCGGAACTTGCGGTTTCCCTTGAGTAGTCGGGTAAAAACCAAAGATCACTGCTCTGGGAGGGACCCATCAGTAGCTGCTTGCCGTGGGTTGCCCTAGGTCATCAGGCCACCTAGGATGCTTTCTAGCACCGCGGGGACGCGAAAAGAACAGAATTATGGTTTGAAAAATGATTAGGGCAAAAGATACTAAAGGAAACTAAAACTTAATAAAAAGTGTATTTTGATTGGAGTTGATGTCCCTCAATCGGCTGGGATTCTTTCATATTTATATAGGGGTGGTCTTATCCCTTTTCAAGTCGAGATCCGAACCGAATCATGCGAAATTCTTGTTTCCGAGTCGGTTACGACAAAACCGGAACTTTCTGTTTCCAAAAACTGAAACTTCCGGTTTCGTACTAGTGCAAATCAGGAAAACCAGAACTTCCTGTTTCCTAAACCGGAATGTTTGGTTTCGCATATTGGACCATCTTCAAATTGTCATAATTATCTAATCCGGTCTTCAAACTAGGCGATCCATATGTCCGTTTTGATCATCCGAAGATGTATCATGGAAACATCAAATATACAAATTGACTTCATCTTCTTGTCGTGCCAAGCTTGTCTTTGCTTTTTAATGAAAACTTAGTCACAATGCCAAATAATGACGCACATATCTTGCAAAATATATCTAACATCAACTTGCGAAATAAACATCATTAGCTCAAATCTACATATTTTGCACTTTTAAGCCAGCCAAAACTAGAGGTTCCGATTTCCCTGTAAAGCCAATTTTATTGTCAACACCGGGCATAGATAAAAAGAGGGATGAGAAAGCAAAAGAGAATAAGGGAGTGGAAAAGAGAGGTAAACAAGGGTGAAACAAAAAATTAAGTTTCTAGCACGCTAGATGTTATACATTCTTCTATGTATGGTTGACTGTTTATGATATTGTAATTTTTCTTGTTCTTTTATGGTTTTGGGACTCTTGTCGCATCGTAGGAGTATTTTATTATAGCTCATTGTAACACTGTAAAATTTTCATTTTGAGATACGATCTTTTTAGTTGATGTATTGAAAATTTAAAATGTTTGCTTTGAGTTTAAATATTTTGTTGTTTCTTTGTATTCGATAAATAAGTAGCTTGAACTTGTTTTGTGTGGTGAAACATATTTATAAACATAGAGTAGAATAGATTAAGGAAATTGAGGTTGCATAATATCCTTGCATCATGTAGTCTGCTTACATTTTTTATTTCGCGAAGGTAGTCTGCTTGCATTTGTGTGAGAAACATCAAGAACAACAACAATCAAGTCTTTTAGTCCCAAATAATTTGAGGTAGACTAGAGATAAAACCTATGAATATTAATATGAGAAACGAATTGAAAACAAATTGATAAAAAATCCGTGTATAGATTAGAGAAAGGAGGAAAAGATATAAATTGATAGAAACAACAACCAAGTCTTTTTCAGTAGACCTTTGAATTAACTAGCTAGTGAAGTTTCCAAAGGAGATAGAGGACATGATGGAAAAACCGGATGGCATTGGTTTCATTGAGAATTGGGAAAACCGAGGAAACCGATCGTAAGCCAGACAAATATCAAAAAACAAAATTCGAACGTATTTAATCGGTTTGATTCCGATAAGCCGTCCAGTTTTTCTGATTTATCAATGGTTTCTCCTGTCTTATAAAATTCAAGATTAAAAAAAAACAATATAAGAAACTATGAACTAACGCTATCGGATTCAGCCTGTTTGTTGAGTGCCAGGCAAAGCCCAAAATGCATTCGGTAAAGGCTTTGCCAAGTGCCACCCTCACCACACCACACTCGTCAAAGATTTTGACACTAAAGAGCTGTTTGTTGACTATTTTTTGTTGGGCATTCGGCAAACACTTCGTGAAATTTGAACCCAAAAATCATGAAAAATAACAATTTTTTTAACTAAAGGAGGCCCCACTGGGATTTTTGGCATGCGCTATGCCGCTGGCGGATTCGAACCCACGACCCTCCCCCCTCTTCGTGTATCCCCTCTACCGCTGCACCAGTGCACCACACTTTCACTTGTATCAACTGTGTTTTAGTTCGTCACATATTATACTAAATCGGGTGTAAATTGCTGGTTTGAGGTCGCATACGAATTCAAATCATAAGGTTGTCAACTATAAAGTCTCATAGCTTTCTGAGAGCAACAAGTTTTATTTAGGGAGTTTCTCCATCCGAGGTTGTTTATAAAATTTGAATTTTAAGTTTATGAAATTTTAAGTATAAAGTTTCATAACTTTTCTGGATCTACAATCTTCATTTGATTGTTTTTCCATCCGAGGTAGTTTGAAAATTTTGAATTTTCATAACTTTTAAGATGTACAAGTTGCTGCAAAACTCAATTGGAATGTCAGGGGCATGCTGTGGAAGTTGCGTACTCACTCCGTCTTAATATATTGGTTATTTTAGCCTAAATTATTTGTCATTCTTGAATATCTATAAACATTTATACATGATTCATAATAATTTGAAGTGTTAAAGGTATTTTAAAAATTGTAATTCAGAATATATGTAATGCCAACCAACAATGACAGTTCATTGTGGCCTCCAAGATGTTTGTTATTTTAAAAATAGTAAAATGCACCGACAGTTCCAACTATTCGTATTATGTTACTTAGATCCATAAACTCTCTTAAAGTGGTAACCTGGATTCTTAAACTATTTTTGATGTATCAAGCTAGGTCCAAATATTATCTAAAGACCAGAACATATGTGGACGTTATAGCGTGGATTAGCATGCATGTATGTTGCACATAACTTGGGTAATAACTAATTCGATTGACATAAAGTCTTTTATTTGATTTTCTATTCAAATGAACGCATTTATATACGTCTATATATCATGGAAGTTGAGAAAGAAAGGGACGGGACTTGGGCGACGCTTAGTGAACATGGACAGTTTATTGATTGAGTAACCTTTTGAGTCTGAAACGGAGTTTTCAAAACCAATGAAAATGATCTATCAGGTTTTGCAATCTTCAGCGAAAGGTCCAGCTTATTTATTAAAATTGAAATTATGTACTATGAAGAAAATAGTTTTAATCGATCTTTTTCTGATTTCGGATGTTGTGATAAAATTAAAACGGAGAATCCAAGCTTCATGCGTAAGATAGGTAAGTAGTAATCCACATGAACTCTCATGTTTTGTTTATTTAGCCTTGAGATGAGGATTATATAGCTTGACACATCAAAAATAGTTTAGGGACCTAGACGGTCACTTGAAGAGTTTATGAGCCTAATTGACACAACGCAAATAGTTTAGGAACCTATGATGTATTTTACTCTTTTAAAAATTATACTTCTGAATAGATATATATAGTTTTGCATGATGATTTCAAATAAAAAACTATCAAACTACAAATTTTCATAACTTCTAAAGATCTAAAAAGTTTATTTTGATGTTTGGTGATTTGTTCATCTGACATGGTAGTCCTAACATTGTTCACAAATCCTTATATATCTCTCTCTTGTATTTTCATGAAACTATATGAACAACATTATTATTGCTCGTCGAATGAAGAAATGACCAAAATAAAAGTTGTAGACTTAGAGAAACTATATAACTTTCTAGTTGAAATATTTTTCATTTGAACTAATTTACTGCTTGAAAATATGTTTTGAAGTTGTCTTTGCCGAGTGCAAGTCCAAATACACTCGATAAAGATATTTTTTTTTGAGAAGACGAAGATGTTCTTTGTCGAGTGTCAAAAAAGAAAACACTCGACAAAGATATAGAAAAAGACAATCGACAAAGATTCTCTTTGCCTAGTGCCAAAAAAAAAAACACTCGACAAAAACCTTTTTTTTGTTCAGTGTAGAAAAAACACTCAGACAAAAAGTGCTTGTTTGTTGAGTGTTTGAAGGATTGTACTCAGACAGAGCACCTAGCAATCGGCAAAGAGCCGGTTTTCTGATAATGTAATAGTACTTCAAAAGTAAAGTAATTTCGTGGAACAACTTGATTAAAACAACAAAAATTTGATCGTGAAAAAAAAAATCGTAGAAGTTAAAAAGAAAGGAAAATAAACAAGAATCTGAGCTTCATGTGGGAGAGTCAAGTTTCATCAATTTTTTCATCTATCAAACTCATCAAGTTTAACAACTTCTACCACCAAAAATCTTAGTTTTTCACTAGTCCGTCTACATATTTGTTTTACGTTTTTTTATCAATTTTTCTATAATTTGGTCAAATTTTCAAACGAAACCAGTGAACTGGAAAACCTGGACCGGACGGGTTTCACTGGTTCGGTAATTCTCTACCTCTACTACTAGTAGTTAATTAACCTAGGGTTCTGCACGGTCAAATTAAGCGCACGGTTAATAAGAACACGCATGCATGCCGCCAGTGCAATCAAATCGAAGCAGCTAACATATGAATGTTGCACGCGCCCCCACCCGTACGTGCGCCCGCATTCACACGCACGGATGCTCCCATGGTCGTCGGAGTACCTTGCCATGCCATTTCTCATTCGTGAGTCCCACACTACTAGTCCTCTCTCTCTCTCTCCCTATCGATCCTGTTGCGAGAGCCCCGATGCGTCCACTACTACTAGCTTTATTAGTGTGCTCCCGTCTCTCTCTTCGCGATCACAACAGCAGCAGCCGCAGCCCCTAGGCTGTGAGACTGGACCGGAAGAATCCGTCTGTCTAGGGCTTTGTAGCAGTCCATAAAGACGACAAAGAACCACCGCTCTTCTTTGTTCTCCGCCCTCCTCCCCAGAAGCCGCAGTGCGCAGTGCAGAGTCCCAACTCCCAAGATGCAGATGGGTTCCACCAATAACTGGCTGGGCTTCTCCGGTAGCGCAGCCGTCCTACACGCTCCGGTCAACGACGACGATGCAGTTGTGGCCGCCGAGCAGCCAAAGCTGGAGGACTTCCTCGGCGGCGCTCGGGTACCGACGTCGGCGGCGCCGCCGCCAGGCAGCGGCCGGCCGTTCGGCGCGAGCGCTACCATCGGGCTGTCCATGATCAAGAACGGGCTGCGCAGCCAGGCGGCTCCTGCCGCTACAGATGGCGACAACACGTCGGCGCTTGCGGTGGCTGCCTCTGCGACGGAACGGGACGCGACAACGGAGGCGGTGTCTAGCGGCGCCGGGGAGACGGGCGGCACGCTCGTCGTCGTTGAGACGTCGGCGCGGCAGAAGAAGGCGGTGCAAACGCTCGGGCAACGGACTTCCGTCTACCGCGGTGTCACCAAGTATGACGACATGCTTTTCTTATGGTTTCCTGTTAGCTATTTGCTTAGTTATATATCTTTGCCGCCTTTGAGTTGTGATTTCTTCGGCCGGCGTTCCATGCGATCAACCAGCGCGGTACGTCGTCCCCTAATCTTAGAATGTTATTTTCATTTTTGACTAAGAAATCAAACTGCATATATAATTACCAGTTCGGCTTTCTTTCTCTGCCCGTTTAATAATTTGTTGGTGGAGTTCTAGGTTCTATTTCTCGGTTCGTTTGTCAGGAGCACCTTTTCAGTTCATCCGATTCATTTGTGTTTCTTCATTGATCAGAGATTATATGGTATCCTTTTGGCCGGTACAAGAGTCATCTGTACGGGCAGCTCCTGATCCAGCCGCCCGTACAAATGGTTTTTTCCTTAAAAATTTAAGCGGTACAATATGAGATTATATATATATGCCCCTCTGACAATTCATTTTTGTTCGATTTGATGGGAACCTATTTTTCCGGTGTTATAGCACTAGTACTGCTTTATTTCTTAGAATATTTTCCAATTTCAGTTTTTAGTTTGCATGTATGTTTTCGATTATTATGAGTTTTTAACTGTTATACTAAATCTGTGCTTCTGAAATTTTCAATACCATAATGCTTGGCACAAAATCTGAAGTTATAATGCCCATTGTTCCTGCTCAATTATAAGATTGATGCTAATATTTGGGAGAATTATTTTTTGGAAGTTTTATAATTCATAACATATTTGTTCTTTAGCAGCCTTTCAATTAATCCATCCTTTTGCCCCCTAAAGTTGGTCTGGATAGGAAAATGCAAACATATATATAGGACTTGGCAGCATTGGATTTTTTACAATGTTTCCTTGTGATCGGTACTTTTAATTTTTGTTCTGTTTTAAAGTTTTAACTGAACAGGCACAGATGGACAGGAAGGTATGAAGCTCATCTTTGGGACAACAGCTACAGAAGAGAAGGTCATACTCGCAAGGGTCGGCAAGGTATATGATCTTTCAGAGCTGATTAACACTGTAAATGCATTGTAGTATTATAAATATACATTTCAATTTTCTGAAGCTGAAATCTGACTACTGTTTCTTATGGGTACGTATTCCGAATTATGGACTCCTTTTCAGTCTACCTTGGTAAGCACACTACACAGAGGCAGTTACGTTTTACTCCCTGTATCAAAGATGTAATTACATTTGCGGACAGAGAGAGTAGTATTTTTCTTGCATTGCTCTTCCTCATTGGTATGTGAAACTTGCAATGTTAATATTGTAGGTGGATATGATAAGGAAGATAAAGCTGCTAGGGCTTATGATTTAGCTGCTCTCAAGTACTGGGGCACAACAACAACGACAAATTTTCCGGTATAGCTAACAGCTACCTGATTGTAGGTAGTATTTGTTTCACATTTGTTGCCCATCATTAAAGATTTACATAACAATTTATTTGTTATGCCATATTTAAGGTAAGTGAGTATGAAAAACAGTTGGAAGAGATGAAGCATATGACTAGGCAAGAATATATTGCATCCCTTAGAAGGTATGTTTGGTTGTAATAACTTTTCAACATTTTTGAAAGTGGTCCTGTGTATGATATACACACTAATATGACATAAGATATACATTGTTATAATGCAGAAAAAGTAGTGGATTCTCTCGGGGAGCGTCAATTTACCGTGGAGTTACAAGGTAAGATATATAATGTAACAATATTCACTTATATTGGTTTACAATACGGTAATTTTGTTTCGCACTCGGCGCACCAAATTTCATGGCAATGACAGTGCTGTTCTTGTGAACTTATTGGATACTACTATACTAGTCAATCTTAGCACTGGTGCCCTTTTGGCACACTAGCATTGCTTTCTTCAAGGTTTATAGCATCCTCTTCCTTTACATGCAATCTGTTTTAGTTGTAAACCATCCTTTTCAATCAGGCACCACCAACATGGAAGATGGCAAGCAAGAATTGGAAGGGTGGCAGGAAACAAGGATCTGTATTTGGGCTCATTTAGTAAGGCACATTCAATCTTTCAGCCACACCATTCAAAAAAAAAAAAATCTTTCAGCCACCTCAACTAATAAATTATCACTTCTCTTTCATTATTCTCCCTCTCTTGTGCTTTTTGGGCAAATGTCGGAGCAAGTTTTCCTCTTGAATTTCTTCTGATAAGGTGTAGTACGTGATTAACCAACATTGATTAAGCTTTTTGTAGGTACCCAGGAGGAAGCTGCTGAGGCATACGACATTGCTGCGATCAAATTCCGTGGCCTCAACGCTGTAACCAACTTTGACATGAACCGGTACGACGTCAAGAGCATCATCGAAAGCTGCATCCCAATTGGTGGTGGCACTACCAAGCGCATGAATAAGGATGTGCCCGAACATTCTGTCATGGCCTTCTACCAGAATGGAAAAGATGATTCCGGTCACATAGCCGCTGCAAACCTGCTCACCGACGGCATTGGAATCTACTATGGACAACAACAGCATGATGTCGGCGGCTATGGCAGCTGGGCTCCTACCTATACCTTTTTACCACCCACATTGCAGTGCGGCAGTAATGGCCAAGGCCACACCGGGACGTGGTGCAAGCAAGTGGAGCAAGACGGTGCTGTGGTTGCGGCACAGGCGGCACACAGCCTGCATAAACTTCAGCATTTTCCAACCACCGTGGGTAGCACCCACAATTTTTTCCAGCCATCAGCCGTTCAGGAGATGATGGGCTTTCAGACATGCACCAGCAGTCGATTGACTCCAGTAACTCAGTCATGTACAGTTCTGGCGAAGCATACCATGGTGCCATGAGCCAAACCGGCTATGCCATGCCAGGGACCAAGCTGGTGGAGCATGGACAGGGAGACCAGGCGGCAAAGAGCTCCGAAGATGACGACGGGACGGCGTCGGAGCTCTACAATGGCCAGAACCTCGGTTACTTTTCCCTGGATTCTCCACTTGGCGATGCCAGCAGGGGCAACTCTTATGACCAAGGTGTCCACTATATGACAACTGGGTTTCATCTGCGCCGGTGAAGGCGCGCGCAAGGATACTGATGTTATGGTTTGCCATGGGTTGACCCTATACCATGGAAATGATACTTAGGTAGGCATGTCATTAATTAGAGATGTTTCAAGTAGTAGTTATATCTTGATAGTTTCTAAGAAGAAAGCAATGGGATATTGGTAGGTATACAGAAATGTAGCTCCTTATTGTAATTCTCACAAGGAGAGAATCTTTCTTTGGCTCAGTAATTAGCTAACCAGTCACTACCGGAAACGCGTCATATGCCGAGCGCCGCAACTATGCCGAGAGCAAAACCACGGCCACTCGGCATAGGGACACCTTTACCGTGAGCACCAAAGAAAACTCACGGCACAAAAACACACTCGGCATACTAACAATTTGCCGAGAGCAAAATAAAAAACACACGGCAAAGATACCTGTATGTCGAGCGTCCACGGGCGGCTCTCGGCAAAGTGCCCATCCCTGGCCCCGTGCACCGGCCACCGTCGGGTTGGGTAACGATGTTACACCTTTGCGGAGAGTCCTCTGTCGGGCTCTCGGCAAAAGGTCACGTTTGCCGAGGGTCTGTGTAAGACTCACGGCAAAAATGGTTTTTACCGTGTGTTTCGTGCTGACCGTCGGCAAATAGGTTTGTACTTTTTCCTTTTCTCCACTCAAGATTTTTTCTTGTGTAGTGATATGTTATTTTGTATGTCATGTTAAAATTGTTTTTATTTTACATGCTGTTTGCTATATTTAGTGCATTAATTTCATTTAACTGATTTTTTGGACAAGAGTCAAATTTGAATTACAAGTCTTTGTGACAATAATGAAAATGAATGAAAAAAATTATAATCATGATTTGTTAATCCAATAATGTTTTAATCCAGGCTATGAAAGAAAAATTTGAACATATTATGCACGAAACATGTCCGATAACACGTTGTTCAAAAGTGTTAAAATTCTAATAAAAGGAAATGAAGTTAAAAAATCATGAAATTTGTCGAGACATCATGATAGCAAACACTGAGGTTATGGTAAAAAATTAAAGCAGTTTGGAGGAAATGTCTATGTACGACGCTTAGAAAACGAAAAATCTCCGAAGAAGTAGAGGAGAGTTGAGAGTAATGCATGAGAATTGGGAGTCAAAGCGACACCGCATGTGGAGTTTGACTTCAAATATTTTTAATGGGCAATAGACATGAAATAGTGTATCATGAGAATTTTTGAAAATTTTTATGATATTTTTGGTAATTTTAAAATTTATACAGCATTTACCATATTTACTGGAAAATTTATTTGCCGTGTGTTTTTAGGTGAAGCTCACGGCAAATATCTCCTTTTTGCCGTGAGCCTCCGTCAGACTCTCGGCAAATGTCGCAACGTTTTTATTTTAAATCGGAATTTGTTTGCCGAGAGCTAGATCGACGTTTGCCGAGAGTGTTCTGGGCTCACGGCAAATGGCCTTTGCCGAGAGCTACATCTGGTTTGCCGAGCGTTTTTCTTGCACACGGCAAAGTGGCTATATATACCGTTCGCCGCCAAATCTCCAAACGCCCGCGCGCTCATCCCCGCGAGGTACTAAGCTGCGCCGGCCTCCCCTCCCGCGCGCCCCTCCCGGCCGGTGGAGGCCCCCCCCCCGGGGCGCCCCTCCCGACCGGCGGAAGCCCCCCCCCCCCCCCCCCCCCCGGCGCCCCTCCCGGCCGGCGGAGGCCCCCCCCCGCGGGGGCGCGCCCCTCCCGGCCGGTGGAGGCCCCCCCCCCTCCGGGGCGCCCCTCCCGGCCGGCGGAAGCCCCCCCCCCCCCCCCCCCGCGGCGCCCCTCCCGGCCGGCGGAGGCCCCCCCCCCCCCCGGCGGCCGCCCCTCCCGGCCGGGCGGAGGCCCCCCCCCCCGGCGCGCCCCTCCCGGCCGGCGGAGGCCCCCTCCCCCCCGGCGGCCGCCCCTCCCGGCCGGGCGGAGGCCCCCCCCCCCCCCCCGGCGCGCCCCTCCCGGCCGGCGGAGGCCCCCCACGCCCCCCCCCCCCCCGCCGCGCCCCCCACCCCCGCGGCAGCAGACAGCCAACCCCCCCCCCCCGGGCGGCAGAGCGCCCCCAAGCTCAGTGCTTGCCAGAGAACTGCTGTTTCTTGAGCTTTTCCTAGGGACAAAAAAAACTCTGCTAGCCTATGGGACTGCTATGACTTCATCTTAGTAACAATGCCTTTTTGGTTTTTCAAGGAATTGCATTTTTCATCTTAGTTTCAGGTGGATTCGCATGTTGCTCATTTTGCCATAATTAGTGGTTCACGTAAACAGGTTTTTTAAAACCTATTCACCTGGTTATATTAAAAATTACAATTGACATTATTTTGGTCCTGTTTTTGACAGGAGCGGCCGTGTGCACCATCGTCGACGCTTCACTTCGCCTGGGAGCTAGGTGAGTCATAAAAGAACCTCGTGTCTTTTAATGTTCGTAGATCACGAAACCGAGTTAGGCGTCTCCCGTTCGAAAGAGATAGGGTTGAAGATATGCACATGTTTGCATATCTATAACTGTATCCGTTTCGAATTGTCCACGTTATGGACAGCCCGAGGACTCGTAGATGAGGTCAGTTTTCATGGTCTACCCTGATCCGAGACAGAGTTTTGGCACCATCTTCCCGTTGCTCTCCGGATACACACTCTCTCTTTGTGGACGTGTATTTGGAGAACAGCGGGGAGGTGCTGTCGAAATTCTATCTCGGATAGGGGTAGCCATGGAAAACTGACCTCATCTACGCGTCTTTGGCCTATTAGGTAGTAGGAACATCGTGTATATTCAGTTGAATGGTTACATCACTTGTTGATATATATGTTAAGAGGATGGATGACCGTGAGTGGATGTACACGGGTCGTCCAAGCCCCGGTTCGTTCACGGATGAATGGATCGAGAATACCGAAGCTTTCTTGGAATTGGCATTTGCTAAGGTGAAAGGAGCGCGCACGACTTGGTGCCCCTGTAGCAAATGTGGAAACACGCGTCTGAAAACCAAGGAGGAGATGGGTAAACATCTGGGCAGGAATGGATACACCACGAACTATTATCGGTGGATATACCATGGTGAAGCCGACCGTACGAGAGACGAGGTCGTCAGACAACGCCTCGAGAAAGTTGATGACGATGGCGGCGTAGCAGACATGTTAAATGACTTTGATGAAGCACGTATGGAAGAGGAGCCAGAGGCATCCGCAAAGGCGTTCTACGACATGTTGTCCGCGGCACAGAAACCTCTCCACGTCCACACAAAGGTTTCTCAGCTAGATGCCATTGGACGCATAATGGCCGTGAAGTCTCAGTTTAGTCTGAGTCGAGAATGCTATGATGTTCTAATGACGGTCGTTGGAAGCTTCCTTCCGGAAAATCACATTATGCCAAAGAGCCTGTACGAGTCACAGAAACTCCTACGAGCACTTAAGATGCCATATGACCAGATACACTACTGTCCCAATAAGTGCCTCTTATTTACGGAAGAGCACGCGAAAGCAAATTATTGTCCAAACTGTGGTGCCTCTAGGTACCTGGAGGTAGACACAGATGAAGGTCAGAAGAGGCAGCTTGCGATCCCCGTGAAGATCATGCGGCACCTTCCGTTTATATCGAGGATCCAACGGCTCTTTATGACCGAGGAATCCGCGAAACAGATGACATGGCACAAAAATGGCAAACGATACAATCCTGACAAGATGGTCCATCCAGCGGATGGTGAAGCATGGAACCATTTCGATGATATTCATCGTGAGAAAGCTTTAGAGGCTCGCAATGTACGTGTTGCCCTGGCAACAGATGGTTTCAATCATTATGGAATGGGTGCTGCTGCATACACTTGTTGGCCCGTTTTCGTTGTCCCCCTCAACCTCCCTCCCGGCGTCCTCTTTCAACGACAGAACATATTCTTGTCCTTGATCATTCCTGAACACCCTGGAAGTAATATGGGTGTGTTCATGAAGCCTTTGATTGATGAATTGGTCCGCACTTGGGAGGAAGGGGTATGGACGTATGATCGAGCTACAAAGACAAACTTCAAAATGCATGTTTGGTACCACTACTCTTTGCATGACTTGCCGGCATATGGGATATTCTGCGGATGGTGTGTTCACGGAAAGTACCCTTGTCCAGTATGCAAGGCAGCTCTGCAGTTCATTTACTTGCAGAAGGGTCGCAAGTATTCTGCGTTCGACAAACATCGACAATTCCTTCTCCTCTTGATCACGCATTTAGACGAGACATCAAGAACTTTACAAAAGGCGTGGTAGTTACAGACCCGCCCCCGCAGACTATGACAAGTGCCGCGGTTCGAGCTCAAATAGATTCTCTCCAGGTTGATGCAGAAGAAGGTGGTTTTGTGGGATATAGTCAGCTACATATGTGGACTCATAAGTCCGGATTAGAGCGGCTCCCCTATTATGATGACCTTCTTCTTCCACATAACATCGATGTAATGCATACCGAGAAGAATATCGCTGAGGCACTTTGGGGAACAATTATGGACATTCCTGAGAAGACAAAAGACAACGTGAAGGCTAGAGTGGATCTGGCAACGTTGTGTGATAGACCAAAGCAAGTTATGCAGCCTCTTGCAGGCGGCAAGAATTGGAGAAAGCCTAAGGCTGAATTCGTCTTGGACAGGCCTCAAAGGAGGCAAGTGCTAGAATGGTTTCAATTGTTGATGTTCCCTGATGGGTATGCAGCGAATCTGAGAAGGGGAGTGAACTTATCTACTATGCGAATCAATGGGATGAAGAGTCATGACTTCCACATATGGATTGAGCGACTGCTTCCGGTGATGGTTCGAGGCTACGTCCCCAATCATGTATGGGAAGTGTTGGCAGAGTTGAGCTACTTCTTCCGTCAGCTTTGTGCTAAAGAGCTATCTCGAACCGTGGTCGCTGACATGGAAAGATTGGCACCTGTGTTGCTCTGTAAGTTGGAGAAGATCTTTCCCCCGGGCTTCTTCAATCCAATGCAGCATTTGCTTTTGCACCTTCCATATGAGGCATGGATGGGGGGGCCTGTGCAGGCCCGTTGGTGCTATCCAATCGAGAGATGTCAAAAGGTTCTTCGAAGTAAATGTAGAAATAAATGCAAAATTGAAGCTTCCATTACAGAGGCATATGTCCTCGAGGAGGTATCAAACACCACGACAACTTACTATGGTGACAAACTTCCTAGCGTGCATAATCCACCCCCTCGTTACAGTTCTGGCGAAAATGGTACCAGCCTCAGCCTTTTTCAAGGACAACTAGGAAGTGCAAGTAATGCGAGCCCCAAAAACTTGAATAATGAGGAGTGGCGCTCTATCATGTACTATGTGCTGACCAACCTCTCCGAAGTGGAGCCGTACATGCAGTAAGTCCTTAAAAACTTGTTAACTAAAACATCATAATTTCTCATGTAATCCCTTTTGATTGTCGTAACTGACAGAGAATTTCATCGCCGATTCTGGTGTTCTTCAAGGAAAGCTACCCCGCAACAAGCTGAGACCCTTCTTAGACAGGGTGCGAGGGATGGAAAGCCTGATTTCATTTCTTGGTTGAAACAAAAGGTATTATGCAATGAATGTTGTACGTTGTTTGACAAAGCAAATTGGTCGTGTGTCTCTGATGTAACGATCTTTCGTCCTTGAGCTTTGCAGGGTCAAACTGATGCGTCTATGAGTCCCGAGTTGAGACAGGTTGCCGATGGCTGTGCATATAGAGTCATGTCATTTAATGTCTATGACGTGAATGGATATCGCTTTCATACAACAAGACATGAGCACAGTCGCCCGAATCGTAGAACCACTAATTCCGGGGTGTGCACACCCGGCGAAGATGGCGTCGATTATTATGGAAGAGTTGAAGAGATATACGAACACACTTTTTATGGTTGCAAACCTCTGAAGCCTATCATATTCAAATGCCGGTGGTTTGATCCCGCACAAACCAGACACACTCCTAATGTCGGTCTAGTCGAAATTCGACAGTCATCCGTCTACCCAGGAGACGATGTCTATATCGTGGCTCAGCAGGCCACCCAAGTTTACTATCTGTCATACCCGTGTCAAACGGACGCCCGGCTAAAGGGTTGGGATGTTGTGTACAAGGTATTACTGAAAGGTAGGCTACCTCTTCCAAACGATGAAGACTACAACAACCCAAACACAAATGACGTAGAGTTCTTTCAAGAAGAGGGGCTACAAGGGAGTTTTGAGATAAACTTAAACGAAGCGATCGCAATGCAAGTAGACGTTGATGAGGACGCTGGAGATGAAGTAGAAAATATGATGGACTTGCAATTACTTGAGCGATTACAGTTAGGGATTGATGATGATGACGGCAGTGCTCCTTCGAATCATATCGAGGAATATATGGACATGGCTGATAGTGATGATGACACTTATGATCCTGCCAAACCCGATTATGATGACTACTTCTGAAACATGTAATGCTACATAATGCAAATATATTATGTTTTGTTTACTTTGTTTTTCTCAGATTATATACATCATGCTTATTATTTTGTTTACCTCATGCTTATTATTTTGTTGAATTGTATTGCAGGTAATTGTTCAAAGATGGTGGGCGGCATGAGGAACGTGCGCTCGTTGTACCAAAAGATAAGGGGACAGCGAGCTGATCAGTCGGAGGGGAGCACGAGCCGAGGGATGAGCAGGAAGAGCCGTCCTTCTTTTCGAGAGCCGTCGCCTGATCCAGAGTACGAGGAGGAGCAGGAGGCGGAGGAGCAGCAGTCCTCAGAGGAGGGCGAGCAGGGGGAGGGGGGGGAGGAGGAGCACGAGGAGCACGAGGAGGGGGAGGAGGAGGACGAGGAGGAGGAGGGAGAGCAGGCGACAGGGAGTTGCAGTAACTCTGTTCCGCCGGTGTGGCTGCGAGGTCCTTCCAGACTACCGGATCGTCCGATCCCTCCTGAGAGACGACCGATGATTCGACCCTCTGGAGATAGGTAACTAACTTTAAATGTTTCCACTTCATTTTCTATTTTAAGAATCGGACTCGAAACTAATAATCTTTCTGATTCACTTGGGCAGGTATTGGAGGAAAGTGGCGCCAGGTTGTCACGCGCGCAAGGTAAACGGCATATTGGGCCTTCTGTTGAAGGCCCACTTTCCTGGCTTGGTGACGCATGCCGGAGTGACGGAACCGGCCTACACTTGGGAGCACTACAAGGTCGTCCCTGATCGAGCAGATCGGGATGGCAGGGTGTTCGCTAACAAGGCGGCGCGGGTCACCGGCGAGCTGTGGGTAAGTGTTCTTCTCCCTACAAGGGTCAATACATCGCTTTACTAGTCTTTTTTAGATTAGTGACTGCATACATGTTGTCAATGTGTATAGGATTTCTTCAGATGCCAGGAGGGTTACGAGGATAGGGCAGCTGTTGTGGCCAACGCCGCCTGCCCGAAGCTGGTCACGGACATGCACCACGAGGCGCGGATCCAGGCGATCGTGACCTTCCACGGTTCGTACCTTGGTGAGAAGGTCACGAAAAAGCAAGCTCGACAGATGACGCTCACTCGGCAGCAATACCTGCAGGTACATGCAAAACGTTAATAATGATGTATGTACTCTAATAGTATGCGCATTAAATTTGATCTTCTTATAAGTATATATTCTTAATGACGTGTAGGTAGTTCCGAGCTGGTGCGCCGCGCATGTCCGGTGCTGGGAAGTGATGGTGGACAAATGGTGTTCCCCCGAGTGGTTGGAGGCGCACAACGCCGCTCGAGACCGACGTTTGCTGATGACAGGTGCACCACACCATCAAGGCAACCTTAGCCTTGAGGAGTACGGGGAAAGATGGGTACGTCACTTAATTTCTGTATTGTGGTGCTCAATTATGCATACTTTCTAACCATCTTGCTGTTTTTGCGCAGTCGGCGTCGCACGGTGGCCAACCATGTGGACAGTTCACGGCTTGGGTTCTGTCCCACAAGGGTAAGGCCACCGCCGACATCGACTACAACCCGGAGGACCCACCTGAGGCCTACAGCAACGCGAGCGTCCACAGCCGCATAAGTCAGTACACCGACGTGGCAAAGAAGATCCATGGTCCTGAGTACGACCCTAGCACTCAGGACCTTGATGGAGAGGTTGTCATGCTGGCGGGAGGTGGCAAGAAGCACGGACGCTACATGATGGGCCACGGCACGCTTGACACGTCAAGCACTCCTACTCTCTCGCAGCTTCGAGCGAGGAGTACGAGCTCGACCCCAGCCGTACGTCCACGGCCGACCACGACGCAGCACCAGGTGGATGCACTCAAGGTTAGTTGTGTTTCATTTATCGCTACATGACTCTTAAATTCGTATCTTTGCATTGTAATATTTGAGTGACATGTTGTAGGCCCAGCTCGAACAAGAGAGGAGGCAGAGGGAGGAGATGGCGGCGACGATGGCGGCCCAGCAGCACCAGATGGAGCACATGATGCGCTACATGCAGATGCTGAGCCAGATGGGTGGTGCACCGCCGCTGCAGATCCCGATGTTCCAGCCACCTCCACCTCCACCTCCTCATACACCTCCTGGGGTATGAGTGCTTTTACTTCATTTTCTTCTTCTTTTTGGTCTCCTCTGTTGTGTATGTCTCACAAATATTTTTTCTTCTCTATGCAGACTGGACGTTCCGGAGCAGCATCAAATGAAGAGATCCACGACTCACAGGGATCACAGTTTCCGCCTCCGTGAGTGCTGTGTGCATTTTGTCACTTTCTTTTTGTTGTTGTAGGACTTGGACTTGAACTTGAACTTTTATTTATATAGAAACCACTTGAACTTGTACTTACACTTGTTTATGAACTTGTGTTGCTGAATTATGATGAGTTATGGTGTTCGTATGGTCAATATGTGATTTGTGGTGATTTGTGATGAGTTTTGGTGCTATATGGTTATATTTGGTGTTATATGGTGGTATATTGTGAGAAATGGTGATATATTGTGAGAATTGGTGATATATTGTGAGAATTGATGATATATTGTGAGAATTGTTGATATTGGGTAATCTATGTGATATTTTGTACTTTCTGGATATATTTTTGATGATGTAAATGTCTGGAATTAAATAAATAAAAAAAAAACAGAAAATTATGGTCACTTTGCCGTGGGCTTTCTGGGGCTCTCGGCAAAGTGACCCTAAACTGTGCACCTGGGCACATCCCTTTGCCGAGAGCTCCAGAAAGCCCACGGCAAAAAGACCACTCTTTGCCGTGGGTCGCAGAAGGGCCTCACGGCAAAATTACCGACTTTGCCGTCGGCCGCCAGGAGAGCTCACGGCAAACGGGAGATATTTGCCGTGGGCTGTTCCGTTTGGCTCACGGCAAAGGTGCCGTTAGTCGGCGGGGCGTAGCGCGGGGTGGTCTGCGGGGCCCAAAGCTTTGCCGTGTGCCGGTTTGGCTCTCGGCAACATATATGCCGAGAGCCCGCGTTTTTGCCCTCGGCAAAGCATGCTTTGCCGTCAGCCGATAAGCCGTGCGGAGTTTGCCGTCGGTTACGCACGTTAACATTTTTGCCGAGAGTTTTTGAGTCTTTGCCGAGTGCCTTTGGCCCTCGGCAAAGCACCTGTTTCCAGTAGTGAGTGTGAGTGCTTGACGTTTCTGGAAAAGGGCATTAATCAGATCATGCTTAATATTTCAACATATGCATATGAGCAGTAATGTTTGTGTTCTATATGTAACGTATTCATTGTATCCTTATTTACTGCCATTATATATATTATTAGCTATTTTTTTTAGTCTCTCTGTCTCAATTTATTTGTTTATTTGGCTTCAGGCACGTAGATTAAGAAGGGAATAAGTTAGGTGCCTAGAAAACAAAAAGAAAAAAGATAGGGATAGGGATTTATTGGGAAGAGAAAGTCTTATTGAAAACCGAGATAAACAAGTAAAATAGGACAAATGTGATATATTAGATGAACAAGTAAATTAGGACGGAGGGAGTATGATATAATCGACGTTTTGAAGTGACTACAAAATGTTACATTGCACACTGTCACACTGCTTGAAATACTAGAAATCTAGAATGCAACTTCCACTAGTTGTAACGATTGTTGCTCCAGCCTCTAATATGGTGTGTAATTGTGGAACTTGTTTAGTTATTGTTTACATTGCACAAACGAATTTTTCTTGGACACGCTTAGATTCTGTTTCAGTCAACAACTGTTTGCTATTGCAATGTTATTGAAAGTAATTGAGCGGAGAGAGACGCAAAGTGTGGAGACAAATGAAGTGTCATCACTTTATTACTGATATGATTACATATATATAGAAGATGAAGAGACATATCTATTAGGTAATAGACATGTAGAAACCACTTGTGGTGGTCGTCAACTTGATCACCAAGTTTATTCTCAACACTGCCCCTTAATCGGTTGATCTTTATTGTACATCATGCGTCAATAAACTCCTCCAAAAACCCTGTGGGAAAAATGGGAAGATGATTTGATTTGTTGTGAAAACTCCTTAAACCCTATAGGAAAATCAGGAGAAACTTATACAACATACATTCGTTACTGCCTCATTTGAAAAACTCATATGAGAGAAACCCTTCAAAGGGAAAACTTCATATTCAAATTTAGAGGTTAATATTGTATCATTCATATCACCCTCTAAAAGCCCTACTAGGGAAAAATAGGCGATATATGATAGTTTCTTGTATTGATATTGCCTTGTTAAAACCTTTTATGACAAACCATACAGCAAAAACTAACAAAGGAAAAGAGTGCAATATGATGTGTTGAGAGGTTATTTTCAGAAGGATCCTCCCCTGAACCTTGCAATACTTTCAGAATCTATTTGCGATTTCTCACAAGATTCGTCACAAAATTTAGTTTGCAAGATGTTGATCTCCTCAATCTACTTTTGTATGTGAGGATAGATCAACTAAAAACAATGATCACATTGCTCTTTCTTTAACCTCTTTGCATCTAAATAATACAAGAAGCTCCATCTAAAAAGATAGCGACTTGTGGTTCTTTCAAATCGTTACTACACAACTATCGTTTGTAGTTTATCACTCAAGGATACACACAATAGTGTTTCTAGATGATTCTCATGTATCTAGATGAAATTAGCAACACGAATCTAGATGATTCTCATGTAAATGCTATTCATCATGAAATCAATCAATGCACTAGCATCTTGTGATCATTCGTATAGCAAGTGCATGCATATTCTACAACGGTCCTGTCTTGATAAAATAATCAAGATGTTATGTGCCATAGGGACATGAATATCCTATTTAACTCTTACCTAAAGGCATTTCAGAATAGCGTCTAGCAAGATATCCACAAATGCAAAATCAGGCCTATTGCTATTTGTAGGATATAGAGCGCTTTAATGACACTAACTTAGAATTACAAGTTCCATGTTGTTGACACAAATTTTGACAGGCTGAAACATTGAAATCAAATAAAACAATAATAGTGGAGTATTCGAATATTAGAATCAAATAATGTAAAAAAACAAAAAAAAATTCGTGGTATCCTAGCGTATTTGGCCACTAACAATATAATGATAGGCATGGTTAGTTAAATGAACTAGCCAAACATGTTAAATTTAAAAAAAATAGAAATACGCATATACGTGGCCATTATGTTTATCAACTCGTACTCGCACGTGTATGAAAACGAACTACACAATCGGGTAGTTCCGGCCCATGAGCATGAAACAAATACACGGCCGATGTACTGCATACGTGGCCAAGAGATAATTCAGTATTCTTGTCTAATTAAGTGATTAGCCCAACGACCCAAAATATTTTTATACGCGCAGGAGTTGGCTAATGACCGAGTCTATGAATTGGAAAATATCTCCACGTACTGCTTAACGCGCGCAGATTTTCAAGCGTTGCCACCTAAAGCTGTTGTCGCACCAGAAGTCAAAGCAAATCAAATGCCCACGTCGTGCACAACCGACACCCGCACGCGCCACCACTACCCACGTTCGATGCGAACTCATTCCTACCCTCCTCTATAAATACCAGGCAAGGGTCACAATAAAAGCACTCTCACATACGCATACACACCAAAACGCTGTCGGCTTCTTGCATCGAGAAGTTTGCAGCAGCACTTACAACTCACGCCGTCAGGTTGCCGGAGTAGAGCGTCGTCAGGCCACTGTGTCGAAGACCCGGCGAACGAGTGAAGAGTAGTGGTGAGCATTGACAGGCTGCCAGAGTGAAGGCCTACGCCGTCGACATCTCGCCGGCAACAACATCATCAACACCTCGGAGATCAACAACTCGCCGGCAACGACACTCCTCATCTACGTCCACTGCTCGTTGCTCCATCGGCAACTCGTCACCGGCGAGTACCATCCGCAAAAGCTTGCTACAGTACGCTCGGTGAGAATAACACTCATGCCTTCACGGCGGTGATCTGGCCCGCTTAAAGACAAACACACAAATCTATTCTCCCTCTCTCTAAATATGTTTTATGTCCTTTGATTTGGTCCTAGTGGTGGATATAAATCAGTCAATGAGAGACTCTTGTCTTGAGTCGTGATTTAGTCTCACTATGGATACATCTCAAGGAGTACATACGAAAATCTCATATCTTTATCAATGCTTGTTTCTCTATATATTAGATGCAAGTTATGCAAATTTTCTCATATTTATGTACCTAAATGTGATGATGTCATGCCCCTTAATTTGCTTGTTGGCGGATACAAATCAGTCTATGAACGATTTTGTCGTAAGTCATAATTTGGTCTCCACGTTGATACAAATCATGGTGTGTATGAGTTCTCTCATAACCAAATATATGCATTTGTTTGTTACTGCTTATGTGATGAAATGAAATCTTCCTTGCTATCGCATTATACATGTGTGTAGTCAACTTGTACCTATCGATGTGCATATGCATTTTGGTTAGTTGCCGTCATAGGGTCGCTGATCTCCTTAATCTAAATAATTGTTTCCAAATTGCTTCATGCATGCACGTCGGTTACTCCGGCATCAAAAGTTCACTTGTCTAATGTATGGTCCAGTCTTGTCACAATGATTATGTTAAACAGTTAGAGGAATAAATGAAATTCTGCACCGATTATTACCATACGCACTTGAGCAGTTAGCATCATACAGACAAGTTCCATGTCAAAATATAATAATAACAAATTGATGCATTTGTTGGTCGATCACATGACAGTTCTAGAAATCCAATGGACAGCACGCATAATAGTCATACTATTTGGAAATTTGCAAACCAAAGCGCTGCGTACAAATACGGATGATCGGCAGTGTCATAGGTAGAATAACCGAGCATGTCAATTAAACCAGAATTAACCTGTTCGATAATCATAATTTGCGGCCAGATTACACTTAACCAATTTATGATGTCATGCCTGCATTAGGCTTGGGCATATAGACGAGTCGAGTAAACGTTATCGATACTCGGTAAACCAACAAACCAGAAGTTTTGTAGGCAATATCCCTGCACGTACTCACTAAGTGAATATGCTAAGTTCTACGAGCTGGTCATTTATATACCGGCATTCTTCAAGCAAATAAGTAAAACGACCCGAATATATTGCCATGCTTTAACGCGTACAATTCTTCATGAATCTTGTACTGGTGCCACATGCTAATAAAAGTCAATTAATTATTATATATGCCAAGCATGCATATTTAGCTGTTCATCTAGCCAAAATCCCCACATTAGTCAAACTTGTCTGGTTTACGTGCCATGGCTGAGTTTACTTAAATTCTAAGTTACAAGAAATAGTCAAATAAAACAAATAATAAAAGTATTAAAGAGTGTGCTAACTTTTAAGAGTAGCAAAAATGTTATGTATTCCCTTTAAGAAATTCATGTAATTTCATGTTTCAAATATATGAAACCGAGTATGCTAAGTTACATTACATCAATAAATGATCTCAAAGTTATGTGCATTAGCAAAAGTGTCGTTTAATGATGCCGGTAAAATTGTGCGTTCAATCAATAAACTCACGCCGAATACATATATACTCCTGCCTCATATGCAGGGATGTTGTAAAGTCAAACGCCATGTTTAGATGTTAAACAAATATATTAAATTAAAATATAAATGCTATTGTACTCTTACTCAGGATAAAAGTACCTCTTTATATGGATATGGTTACTTTAAGTCAAGAACTACGCCGTGGGCATGTACCGTCCCCGTGCTATGTTATCCAAAGTCAGATATCACTTTGTAATCCGTTAGATTCTAAGGTCAACTTGTGTGTACTCATATTTGCATACTCATATCATCCAAGATAACAAAGCATGTCATATCAAAAGCCCTTCGACAAGTGTCCATCTTCAACGACAAGATCGAAGAATATTTATTTTCTTTTGTAGTTTGTAATAGGAAGCCACATATCATGATCATGTAATTTTGTTTATATGTTGAAATTCTTAATCAGGGGTTTTCTCTACGGAGATGTAATTAACATAATTTTTATGCATATATAAGAATTATGAAAGTATGAACTCGCAATCCTGATCTGCTTGTACTGTTGTATTTTAAAATTCAAATTAAAGTTTAAATTTGTCTCTTTTGACGAGGGTGCGCGTCACCTCAACCGTTTCCCCATCATCACATGTCTTTCACTTCTCACCTAATGAATGAATTCAATTCGATTCATATGTCGGGAGAATGACCATGAGTATATGATGAATATGACTGTCTAATATCATTCTGATATTGATCAACAATACCGATTGAATATTATTGACTGATATATAACATTATCCAAATTATTTATCTCTTCTATCATTGCTTTGTTGTGTGTTGGAGATGATTACACAATCACACATTGCAATTGAGGAGTTTCATTCTTTACAAAGAAATCTCTTATTTAGTTGTTACCACAACAACATAACATCTTTGAATCATGTAATGACTCAATGTGTATTGCGATTTGATTTTGACTCAGTGCACAAAGTCCATTTTGAACTTGTATCTCCTCTGAATCCATCTAATTCTTTGATCTGCCAATGATCAAGATGTAGGAATATAATTTCTGTACATACCATCGGTATGTAACATCATAATTGATGTCGGGTCTCTACATGAACCCTTATGCTACATGCTTTGCTATTTCACCACCAATATTATTCTTCCAATGAGGAAGATAATGTGAAGGGAAGGTAATACTTCCTCAATGTAAGCGAAAACAATTCTTCATGATTGCACCCTATGGTTCGACCAATTTGAGTACTTCAAGTACTCAACCTAGGATTTTGGTCTCAATCCCATCAAGTAATCTTTTGAAGAAAGTATGTCGACAATTTTGTAGCTCTTTTCAATATATAGATTCTTTCGAACCAATATCGTTGTGGAAATGTTCTCCTTGTCTCTTCGTGTATTTCCCAAACACCGAAGTAAGGATGTTCCAATGACTCAGCGCCTAAATTTCTGTACAGATATTTGCTAGTCTTTTGAATATTAAAATCCATAGGCTTCGGATCTCTCAATTGCAAGAAATTATCATCTCAATTGCAAAATATATCCATAAGGTGTTTTAATCAACTCAATGTTGATCTCCATGTACTCCCCCTCTTCTTAAGAATGCTTGCAAGAAGCTCTTTCAAATACGGACATACTTCTCCCCTTCATATCAGATTCGGGAGTCTAGTGGTTTTTATTGGTACCTCCACTATTTCTGACACACTTATATCAAGAAGACACCTTTGTGGCAAGTAAATGGTAAGGTAGACCATTTGCAATGTGATGCAAATTGAAGATTCTGAACTGTAGAGTCAGACTCTTTCTTACGTGGATGTGAGGATTGAAAATGAATGCATTCAACATTCTTTTAGTTCTTTGACATTCTTTGTGGTATAATCTTCCTCTAATGCCTAGAATCATCCTGTCAAAGTATAAACATACTAGCATTAAATAAATCCCATAAGGAACCGAGGTATTATCAATTGACGGATAATTGAAACCTCTATTGATCCCAATGCTCTTCATGTATGCTATAGGTGGTGATATCGGTACATGTGTAAATCACTCCGATTATGCAGATGGGAAATTCCTGACAATCTACCAAGTATCCACGTGTTAACTGCAACGGGGGATCCGTTTGAATGCAGTTTGGATGAATTGTATTAGATGTGGTGTTTGAAGTCACATCATAACACTAACAATATATTAGTCTATATCAGTTCCATACATGGTCATGTGGTAATGACTCAATCTCATCGTTCATGAGAGAATCAATGGAGCCAATTTGGATATGGATATCGGACTAGTGTTGAACCAAATTTCTCAAACCATACAATCATCATTATAGGCAAGAAAATGTGACAACATCATCCTACTGGATTGATTAAATCCAATATTTAGGGATAATGTGCTCATAATTTGAGCCATCATCTTATCAAAATACATATGGTTATATCATGTGTTGAAAAACACTCATGAGATCATAATGTGATGTATCTAAATAACCATAATTATCTATACAATAGTCTAATCTGACCACTTGTATATTCTCGAATTTCTTCAAAAATTCAGAGGCTCACAATGAATTTTAAGGTAAGAGACCTTAAAATATATTTTCCATATCAACCAATATAACTGATAGTAATTTTTCTCATCATCCTAATAATGGGACGACCAAGGCAATAAAGCTAAATCTTGATATGATCAAGAAAGAAAAATTATCTTCAAAAGCAATACAATGTATGGGGGCAATCCACATGGTATGATTGTACTTGGCCAAGATACAAAATGTATCCATTATCACAATGTTTGTACCATAAGGGAATGATAGTGGCATTTATTTTATCCATCTACCGGTAATCGCGTTAGCTATTGTTGAAACATTTCTCTATTTCTTTCAAGAACATAGAAATATTTTCTTCCCAAGTATAGAGCTAGTGACGCATATGTCCACTAGGCATATTCTCACAACCATTGGATTTCTCCCAACAATCTATATATAGAGGAAGTATCAATAGATTCAAACACTTGCTATACATACATACATACATATATATATATATATGTGTGTGTGTGTGTGTGTGTGTGTGTGTGTGTGATGACAATCATGCAATAGGATATGAATAACGTAGTATGTAAGAAGATTAGATCCTATACAGGCCCTCAAAATTATTCAAAATAAATCCGACAATTATTTTCTCCTTGAAAATGTCGCATGTACGTGAGTTTAGATCAATCAAGTTTTCTAAGGTGTGACATTTGTAGATGGTGCGCTAATAGCGACCAAATATGTGTCAAGAAATTATCATAATTTGCCTCTGCCTCTATATAATGCTTATGTTTGGATTCTTGCTTCTAGTTGTGCCATTGCATCTCTCTACCAATAAAGTTCTACAGATTGTTTTTAGAACCATCAATCTTATTGCCGTATATTGAACATTATGATACATTTCAAGCGATCCGTTAGGAAATACATGATGATCTTTCAAAAACAAATCATCACGTTCTCAGCTTGAATTATTACATAATATAAGTTGGTAAATACTTGCATGGTAAACATGCTCTAGGACGACATTATGGAGGAATATGATGGATTTTGCTTCATCTTGTCCTCACATGTAGGTTCCTTTTGCAAAACATAACTTTGAACAGATAAAATAGAGAACATTATAGTTCTCTATAATGGACACGAGTCCTAGAGACTAAGTTGTTCCATTCTAGATTAGCTTCTAGACAAATTAATGTCTTATGCAATCTTAATCTGTTCATTAGAAATTCACATAAAGCATTCGAACATCTACCATTAGATACTCAAATATGAGATCATAATGGACGGTGCCTTACGATCTAATAAGGCTCTAAATACCTGATTTGGATCATTAATGGTTGCATTTCTCTCATTCGAGGATGCAAAACCACTCTCACTACATGAGACATCAAACTATGTTGAATGTCCATTGCATAAGTTGGTTAGTTGTACCTATCAAGTGACAAAATTCATGATTGATCAACTTTGCCAACATCGAGTTAACCAGAGATTTATTTAAAAACCCTCATGATTAGTGTAAGAGTCAAAAATCGCTAGAAATTTGCACCTAGTTCATCTTTACTCAAATTAAGCACATCGGCCCTATGAATGTGAATCGAACATTTAAATAGACAACAAATTAAAATCTCAATTACATATGTGCAAGAGATAATAATCTTCATTGCTCTTCTAATACAACCTCTCATTACTAAGGGCAAAAAATTAGTTACACGGAAGGCTAAGTCCATGTGGGGTAATCATGTCATTTTGGGCAAGTTTCAAACTCACGGGCCAGAATAATTACACGAATATGACCAGAGATTTAATTAATATCATCATGGTCTCATTGTAATAATTCCTCCAAAATTTGACTCATGTGTGTAGATCTCACCATAGATATTCGAGAAATCATAAGTTTCTCCGAGTATAATGGAGTCAGTCACACTAAATTTTGCATGAAAATTTTGCAATAAATTGAACCTCGATTGCAAATTATCCATGTTGAAATAAACAATTAATGTCTATTGCAACATAATCAGTATGCAAGAAATATAGCCTTGATTGCATAAGTAATATGCAAGAAACAAGATTCTCAAGTGCATCATCAAGTATTATAAAACACTTGTGTACTCATTTTAATTCTTCTTGAATTAAATGTGACCTTGTAAGAAAACTCACTCTCTATTGCATGTCAACTTGTTGTAAAGGTTCATTGTGTTTAATCATTGATTTTACTCAAATTAAGCAATAATTGCTTAATGAAATCAAAATGGTCTTGTTAGAGAAAATTAATCCTCAATAACAAGATATTTGTAAAAAAAAACATCATTATGTCATGGGAACTACACAAATATATGTGACCCATTCAACATAAGTTACACATAGTGCATCGATTGGAATGTAAATCTTCAACCTTAAGAACAAAACACAATTACAGTAAAAGAACTGAACTAAACTGGATTTTTACAACAACTAAGGTCTGAACTCTTCTTCTTGACAAGTTCATCTGTCGCTCGTTGCCGGGGACAGGAAGGCCATCGCGGTGGGAGACAGACCTCAGATGCGTTGCCGTAGCCGATGTACGCCCGCTGGACAGGCTGGAGCCCCACTGCGTTACCAGTGGTTGTGGACCTTTGTTGATGAGGACGCCTCCATCACTGAGGTTGGGGAAGCCTCGTCAAAAGATTTGACGCCTTTTTTCTTCTCTTGTTCTTGTCGAGTTCTTCGTTCTCGCAAGTTTCGACGAGTTCTCTCCTACGGCCTTTCGCTCTGGTGGTTGGCAAAAGTACTGATAACGTGTTAAAAGTAATTGAGGGGAGAGAGACACAAAGTATGGAGACAAATGAATTGTTATCATATTATTATTGATATAAGTATATATACATATATATATATACACATATATATATATATATAGAGGATGAAGAGACGTGCCTATTGGCTAATAGACATGTGAAACCACTTGTGATGGTCATCAACTTTATCTCCAAGTTTATTCTCAACAAATGTCAAACAACATGCATGTGGTTCATTGTACATTCATGCGAGTTGCATACTCCCTCTGATATTAAAAAGAAAGTAGTTAGAACAATGACACGGTCTCTCAAACATGATTTTTACTTAAATTTTTGATAAAAAAATATTTATTAGAAAGTGATATGCGTATACTTTTTTGAAAGTATTTTTTAAAATGAATCTACTCATATGATTTTTATATTTTCAAACATAATAATTTAAAAGTTACTCATGATCTATATTCCTAATATTTGATCGAAATTTTATCCTAAACTACATTCTTTTTACACTGAAGGGATGCTTTACTAGTAAACCCTTGCGCCCCCGTCGTAGTATGTAGCATATCTTCTTAATTTCAAACTTGTACCATGGCAATTGGTATTTCTGTCGTCAGATAGGTACTTCTGCACAGGCCGGAGCTGAGGTTTTGGGCCTTGGGCGAAATTGAAAATTGGGACACTCTCTCAATATATATAGTTACAAAAATTTTAATTTTGTGAGGATTTTCTCCACATCGACAACGTGCGGGCTTCATTTCTAATCATTTTCGTTCATAATTTTAGCTGATTTTTTTCATAGGCCATATAAATAATATGCTATGCTGTGGGACCCTCCAATTTGAGGGCCCTCCCTCCTCATCGCTGGCCCTGCTTCTGCACCGAGTGATTTTTCAGATGGATTTCTGCAGCTGGAAAAAAAATTATTTTTCTCTATCCAACCATAAACACGCTGGAGTCACTCAAAGAAAGAAGTATAAACACGCTGCAAAATTGCACAGAAAAGAATTTACATGCTAAAATGCCTCACGTAACACTAGAAAAAATATTGATTGAACATCTTGTGAAGCATATCAAGAATTTAGGTGAATTCGTGCAACATTTTTTTCTGTTATAAATTAATCACATTGAAAAACATGGCTAAACAGTTTACAAGATTTTAGTTTGCGATCAGGTAAGATATAAATCCAAGGGTGCCCGAAGAAGAATGCAAATTTAAACCCAGGTGCAAAGCGTAGATCCTTGTAGGCCGAGTGCAGAAAGATCAGGTCGTTCACCTCCAAGGCCCAGTGGGCTGAGTGAAAGTGAATTGAAGGCATCATACCAGATTGACGAATGAGTATCCTGGGCCAGAAACATGTTTTACTCTAACAGGGCCTTCTCAAGCGATGAGAAAAGGCCCAATGAGTTTTTTCTTGTCATAAAATATATAGTTTTAAAGAAAATAAATTTTGTTTATTAGAACAATAAAAATGTTTAATTGTTAACTCTTACTAGTTTAAATTTGAAATAACAAACGTTAATAATTAAAGTGGAGGTAGTACTAATGATGTAACAGTTAGATCAGATTGAATACCTGATTCAACTATCTCCATTTTCAGAACAGAGAAAGAGAGGGGAGAGAGAGCAAGCTAATTCTTTCTCCTGACATTGATATTAGGGCTCTATTACGGTATATTATATAGGAAGTATTACCTCCTAGAAGTTGTGAGAGACCCGTCCAATTTACATTCAAGTTTACTTAATTGACTCGCTGTCCATATACAGTATGCGAGTACTCAACCCGATAAATAGGAATGTAAACCCAGCAGTCCCCCGACATGCTTCTCAAGCAATGCCCAAGATCTAAGTACATAGGTAAACAACGATTGATACATCACATAGGTCACAATAATTCAATTACATTTGTTTTTAAGATAATCTTACATACCGAAGGTTCAACATAAAGTCCTGAAAATAAAATTACGGAAGCGATTCTAAGGAATAGAGCGGTCGCAGCGGTTGCAACGATAAAGCAGCAAAGGATTGCGATGCCCAGCCCACGAACATCGCAAATCACGGTCACATGAACGTCCGGGCTACTCCTCGTCCTCGCTGGCATCGACGGGGATAAAGTAGCCCAACACCAACTCATCTTCACCTGCAAAAACTTAAGCAACAAACGTTAAGTACGAAGGTACTCGCAAGACTTACCCTGTTGTGGGAATTATTTTCCGACTCCAAGGATAATGCAATATGACAGTAGCAAGGTAAGTAAGGCATGGGGTTAGACTTGATTGCTTAAAGCTGAAATTAAGCATGTGTGAATAAGCATAAAGTAAAAGACTCTGCGGGCATAAACACCTACTAAAACCCATGACCATAAGTACCATGTAATCATAAACCACATATACCATCAACCGTATTCCATTTTCCATCATGTTATGTGTGAACTCTACGATATTATCCAAAGGACACTGAACTTGATCATAACTCGAGACCACGGCAGATTCAAACCGATTATACACCCTGGAGGGGAGTCCAACTGTACCCACACGACTGAGGACCATACGGCTCGTGCAACCCGCTAAAGTAACACAAGAGGGTACCCATATCAACCTTTTTCACACTCGTGCCCACACGGTTGGAAAATCCACACGGTGTCGAGTACCACGACCTCGCAGGCACACGTGAGTCCCTCGTCGAGTATCACGGCCTCGTAGGCACACGTGAGTTCCCTCGTTCCACGCACCATGCAGTCATCGGCCAAAAGTTGGTACGTAGTGAGATACTCAGCTTGTCTTACCATTATTCGGACATGTGGTATGAACGAAAAGTGCTTAGACCAAGAATAACATGGCCGGATCCTAGGTCAACCCAGACGGGGCCTACGGCACACAAGACCTCCACGTCTTGCTGCACTCCTATTCCACCGTCCGGATTTCAGTTTTAATACTTTCTAATTTTTATCAACATATGAACTTACCACAAGCTCATAAGTAACCGGGGTGAATCCTATACATGCGAGTGGGACTTGCCACTCGACTTCTACCGTTAATCTAAGCACGGCTAAGCATTTCGCGATTCGAACAAAGACACATACCCAGTTGGCAAGGTGACGTAATCAACATCAAGGAGAGATAACATGCAATAATAATAGGATTTCTCGATAATACCACTATGCCCGACTTAATGCAATCCTATACGTAAGCATATATATTAACATTAAATATTTACTTAGGATAGCAATATGAGGTGCTTGCCCTCAGTAGCACCCGTGTCACTCTCCAACGGATCGTACTCTATAAAGCAAAAGACGCGTCGGTATGAGAAGTGTCGAGGGTAAATACCAGAGGTAATTAACCTTAATGACCCACGGCCTTAACAACATGATTAAGGCAGGAGCAATCTCCGCCTCGACCGACCCTCATGTCGTACGGACATCCGACGGCTGGATCGGCAGGGAATCTCCGCCTCGCCCGACCCCCCTAGGGAGGGGTCGGATCCGCCACAATATAACCAACGCGCTCGACCCCATCCACGTTGGGGTCGGGAGACCACACCTCCGCCTCGCCCGACCCCCGACCCTAGGGTCGGGCGAGCTGCCTGCCACGCTGCGAGTAGGCAGTGCGGAAGCGATTGGGCAATAAATGCCTGACACCCCCACGCTCGCTGACAGATGGAGCCATCGATTACTCGAGCAAGTGGGCGATAAATGCACGCGACGTGCACCGTCCAAAGGACGGGCGCCGCTGCCCCTGCTCCTGTCAGAAGCCCACCACTCCATCGTGACGGGACGTCTTCGAGCGACGGCCATGACAACAGTGCCATTCCATCACCACCAACAGGAACCGTTTCTCTATACGGACTGGACACCCACGATTGACGAAACTCACCATTCCGTCGAACAGGAAGGGCACCGTCATGCCGATGGCGTCACTCGCAGTGGCGCAGCCCAACTTGGGGCACGGTCATGACCGTGAACGCGCCATGGACCCGGGCCTCCCTTTTCGCGGTATAAAAGAAGGAGGAGCCAGGGCATGAGAGGGGCATCTAGGAGAAAATCATCCAACGAACGGTCAAGCGAGTACACGAACACTTCTCCACACTTTCTTTTCATCCAGAGACTTGGGAAGCTCTCACTCTCTTGCCTGTTGGTAACCCCCTACTACAAACCAGTCACAAGTAACACGAGCAGCACGAAACTGGACGTAGGGCATCGTTGTCTGAACCAGTATACATCCTTGTGTCCTCTCAGGAACCATCGAGACCCTAAACGCGCATACCACGATAAATTTACTAGTCGACGGTAACGCACACCGACAAGAAGTATGCCATGATGCCATGTTGCAACAAATGATGCGATAGGGTGCAGAAAGGTAGCTTCTAAGACTACAAACACAATGCAAAAAGAAACACGACAAACGGAGGTCTACAGCTCAAGTTACGCTGAAAACAGTTTTACCGATTCAGAAAACTGGTTCCCGGGTTCCGGTTTCGATATCGGGTAGCACACGGACATCGTTTCCGGAAAAAATCCCAACACATGTCTCATGCACTGGCTTCACTAGGTGGCTAGGGGTTACTATGACACTAAGTTTGAAGGTTTTGCTTGCGTTACCAAGAACACAAGCCCCTAGACTATCGTTGCCCGTTTACGACATCGGTAAACACCGAAAACATCGTAAAAGTCGTAACGACTTTCCGATGAAAAATCAAATTTAAGTTACGAGTAGGGGACCATTTTTAGTTCAAATTAGCCTCCAAGACAAGATTTTTGGCACTGGTTTGGGGTCAACTTGAGCTTCCAAGATTTTATTAAAAATCTAACAAGTTTCTGTTATTTAAAATGATAAAATCAGAAATAAATACTAAAACTTATGGTAAAATCATGAAACTTGATGGAGGTACCAGTGAGTATCTAAAATAAAGTTTTGATTAAGGGTTTGGACTTTTGGATGACTTATGTAATGCATTTTAGAAAAAGAAAAATTAAATTGATAGTTACGAGTATTGTCAAAGACATGCATTAAAATTTGTTGCTGTTAAATCCTGATAAACATGCAGGAGGTGCACCATGTTATGATACACCCAAGGTTCAAAATTCAACCCTAGCACCCTTCTGGAACTCCAATTAAAATTCAAAAATAGAAAGTATTACTCTAATTATTGAGGAAGTTTCATGAATGTTTTTTTAAAAAGTGTTTCAGCAGAACATTAGTTCATTCTACAAGGATTCAAATAAAATTTGGTTTACCATTTTTAGATTTTTCCTTGATTTACTACACATTTTTCAAAACTGGCTAATTAATGGGGAAATTAATTAAATCCGAAAAAGGGAGGGGAAAACAGGGGCAGCGGTGGCTTGCCGGCGGCGAGCTCAACGGCGGCGAACGGGTGCTGTTAGCCACCATGGCTGTGATCAGCAAGGCAAGAGGGTTCGATTGGAGGTGGCGCCGGGCTCCGGCGATGGCCGGAACACCATCGGCGGCGAGCAGCGGCGGACGGCTCCTCGCCGGCGATGCGCGCGCCAGAGGAGGTGGTTTAGAGGAGATTCGAGGAGTCGGGGAGCTTCACCGTGGCACGGGGAGTCAGTTTGTGGGTGACGAGGACTTCGGGAGCGATCAGAAAGTGGTCGGTGACGGTGAGCTCCGCGGGCGGCGTTAATGGTGACCGACGGTGGCGCGGCGAATTTGTCCTCCGGTGATCCTCTGTGGCAGGAACTTTGTCAAAAAGGTGTGCAAGTGTCAGATGAACTAGCCGGCGAGAGGAATTGGAGCAAGAATGTACCGGGGCGACGAAATCGACAATTGATGGCTGGCGGCGGCGCTCTCGGCCGAAGGGTGAGAGGAGAGGCGTTCCCGGCGAGAGGGTGGACAACCGGGGGTCTTGGTGGTTGGGGAGCTGAAGAAGGATGAGGGGAGTTCAGCCGACACAGTGGCGGAGCACGGCGATCACCGGACGGCGCTGTCGACGGGAAGGTGGCGTCGACGACAATGGTGGTCTGGCGGGCGTGCGCGCGGAGGAAGAAGAAGGCAGGGAAAATAGGGTGCTTCGTCCGAGGCTTTGCTTTGAACAAGTGCGTGCGAGGCTTTCCTTTATGGACCAGAGTGGCGTGAGGGGCGGTGCACGATGCAGGGCGGGGGATTGGCGCATGCGGGCGGCGATGCCGTGCGGCAGAGGAGCAGAGCACGGCGAGTGAGGAAAGGAGGGAGAGGGAGAAAGGAAGAGAAAGGAGGGAGGAGGAGAGGATCTTGGCGCAAGATTTGCTCGCCGTCTTGAAGGCGCAGCGCCAAAAGGGGCGCCGGGCCGACGCCTGCCGCGCTGCCAGCCGCGGTGGTGGTTGGCCGCCAGGGCGGTGACCTGCTTTTCTTTTTTTTTATTATTTTTGTTTAATTTCAAAATTCTCATCTTAAGTCAAAAGAAAACCACACCTCCCAGGCTCAGAAAATTCTGAAAAGTTTTTAGGGCACTAAGGAAATTATGAGGAACAATGTTTGTTTAAAAAAGGTGTCCTGATTCGGCTTCTAAAAGTTTGCAAATTTTTAAATTAATTCAAGTTTGTTTGAATTTTAAAGGAGTTTAAACCTTTTCCAAAAATTCTGATAAAATCTCTAAAATTCTATTTTAATGTGCAGTTAATTAATATACAAAAACATTGGAGTGGTTTCATTACAAAAATAGACTATTATGCAAAAGAGTGAAAAGGGCTACCCGTCAATGAACCAATTTGCAACCCGGACCCAAACACTCCCCATAAACAGAAAACGGTCAACAATCAAAATCAAGGTCAGTGAGCTCATATTCATCTGGACAAAAAGACTAAAACTTTGGGATGTGACAGAAGTTAGACTTCAAAATAGATCTGAACCGTTGATTTAGTAATAAATAAAAATTCCCACCCACCTGATTTAATAAAAATGAAATTCTTACTGTCTCATTTTTTCCTTAGACTTTTTCTATCCTTCTAGAATCTTTTTCATGAATATCATGTAAGAGATAGGAAAACAATTTCCTCACAATTCAATTAAAAAACATATATAAGGTAATTGAATTAGATAATTGTCTTAAAAAAACTGACCACTAAATCCAGATCTGGCCTAATCAAAAGAGTTGGTTACCTAAAAAAAGGCATGGAGTTCATGCATGCCTTTCTCCGTCACGCATGCATGCTATTAGCGATTACTAACTCACCATTTTAAATTATAATTAATTGATATTTAGTTAGAAGTATTACTTCATAAGAGGTAATACATTGGTGTAAAGCGAAAAATGGACGGCTTATAATGTTTTGAGGTACTGTAAAACTGATCTGATATTAAAGTATGATCCATCTTTTTTGCGAATCCACACAAGGGACTAGACTACATACGTAACAAAACAAAAAGAAAAAAAGCTAGTAGTAGTACATTGTTCGTTAACAATAGCGCGCGCGCATGCATCAGGCATGCTATCCGACATGAAAAGCGTGCCTTTTGCATCGCACCCCGTTGCCCGGCCCGGCCCGGCCTGGCCTGGGTCACCTTTTTTGCCGAACAAAAGAGCAATTAATCAATTACTACTACGCCTCTACAGTACTTAGATCGATGATCAGGGAGAGCACCCACCTAAAGTAAACTTGTCCGTTTACATAAAGCACCAGATGCGTTTTGCCGAAGCAACAAGTCATGTAGGTAGGAAGGTAGGGCCGCCACTTAATTTTTCCACCGCCGTTTTAATCTGTTGTGATGCGGTTTCTTTTTGTCCGTGACCCTGCCGAAATGGGATTCTCTGGCCCTCTGAAGTCAAAAAGTTATTCTGATGTACAAACACCCTTTTCTTCTGTAGACACATGCACCTGTGACCGGAGCCGCATCGTCTTCGCATGTGCGAGGCGAGGCCTGCTCTCGCGCATTCCGCGCCACCAGCGCGGCCCCCCTCTGCACCGCTACGCATCGCCCTCGCATACGCGAGCGAGGACGCTTCTCGCACATCCATGTGCTGACGCTGGCCTCCTGTCAATCACGCGGTTACGCCTCACGCGCCATGAAGGCCTGCCTCCCAATGACGCGGACCATGTTCTGGGCATGCCTGCCGGTGCATCATTTTACTTTTCTTTTTTCGTTTTAGGGAAACTGCTTCAATGATTCTTACTTTATGTGCAGCGTGGTACACCGGACCATGCATGCATATTCTACACTGCCACCGAAATTTGAAATATTTTTTTTCTTTTTAAGATTGATCTAATTCTCAAACATTCTAGGGATGAAACAATATTTTTAGTTTGGAGCAGTTTACTCAAATAACTAGAGCAATGCATTTAAATTTAATTTTTAATGTTTCTAGATAATTTGTTCCATGTATATGACTTCTTTGTTCTCGCTATTATTTTCATTTGTTTTATACTTACACAAAACTTGTTCCAGTTACTGTTTTTATTTGTTCTATGTTTGAAAATAAAGTTGATCTAGCTATGTTTTTATTTGTTGCATATTTCAACAAAAAATGTTCTAGCTATTGTTTTCATTTGTGTCGTGTTTTGTTCCATAAATAAACCTTGTTCCACATGTTGTTTTTGTTTGTTCCATATTGGAACAAATTTTATTCTAGATATTGTTTTCATTTGTTCCATATTTAAAGAAACCTTGTTTCAGTTACTATTTTTTTATTTGTTCTATGTTTGAATGAAAATTGTTATAGGTATTGTTTCAAGTTTTTTCATATATTTCAACAAAACTTGTTCCAGCAATTTTTTCATATATGAATGAACCTTGTTCCAATTATTATTTTATTTGTTTTATGCTTAAAAAATTGTTTCAGCTATTGATTTTATTTGTTTTATATTTGAATAAACATTGTTCCAGCTATTATCTTGATTCGTTCCATGTATAAACAAGCATTGTTCTAACTTACTATTTTAATTTCTTTGATGTTCGAACAAACATTATTCTTAGTATTAAAAAATTATGATAAGTGAAATAAATCGAAGGTGCAGTAATAAAAAAGAAAAATAGTAGAAAAGTTACACGTTTGGTTCGGACAGTTGACTGCGCTGAGCGCCTGGGTGCGAACTCGTGGTGGGGCTGAGGTGTGGGTGCGCGACACGCTGCCTCCCCTCGCGCACGAGAGGGCGATGCGCCCCCGTTCTGCACGTCAGCACAATGTGCTCTTCAGCTCTTCCTCTCACAAGTAGGTAGTACTATTGTCTTTTCTTTATTTTTTTGTTACTTCACGTTTGTTATTTTTATTTCCTCTTAATTCAATTTCAAAATTGAAAACAGTGAGAAGTTTATTTATTCTATGGTTGAAAAATATTGTTTCAACTAATGTCTTTATTTTCTTTATATTCAAATGTAGTATTTCTCATTGTTTTCAATTTTGAATTTAAATTAATCTAAAACATGAAACATGTCAAGATTGTAGATCAAATATGGATATATGAAAATATAGTGGAAATACTAATGTTTATCTAAAACATACTCGGTTCGTAGTACCAAGAATAGTGTAAATTGGAAAAGAAAAAACAAAAACGCAGAAGCAGTAGTACTACTCCACATTCCCGTATGTGAAGCAATCCTCTATTCGTGAGCAGGCAGTGCCTTCGATTCAAAAACGTACCACGGACTGTTAGAAAAAAACGAAGAAAAAAAGTCTCAGGAAGCCACGGACCCCGGTGCTGCTGGCGGGATGGGGACTTATGCGAGACGTGGCTTACGCGAGGGCGATGCTTGGTGCCTGTGACCTGTCCTAAACGAGACAGAGAGGCTAATTGTAAGTCAGCTGAAAATAAGAGTTGCTTTCACTCGACGTTCATATATAGCCCTTAAAGAGAGAGAGAGAGAGCGCGCCCCTATTGTATATTTTTTTACCTAATCACTACATCGATAATTGTTTCTCTCTATGAGCAATTATTTACGGAGCATGCTCTAGAAAATGATTACATTTCTGAATGGATCGGAGGAAGTAGTATACTGTTTGTTTATTTAGCTCTGCAGAACTCTAAATTCTCCCAAAATCAGATGTAGGATCCGTCCAAGCCAACTTTATAGAATTGATCAATGCGTGAGAGCTATGGCTCACGGTTCCATGTTTATATAGGGAGAATACATAGCCGAGATACAACAGAATTAGAGGTAAAGTCTATCTACAGGATACGTTTACAACAGAGTATCCTAAACTAACTCTAACGTCTATCGTTAGGATATCAAATACCTCCAACATTCCCCCTCAATCACAACTATCAACGTTGAGATTGTTTCTGAACCATTCAAGTGGCTTTTTTGGCAAAGCTTTGGTGAATCCATCGGCCAATTGGTCACCCGTTGCTATGAACCGAACATCTAGCAACTTACTTGCAACTCTCTCTCTCACAAAATGATAATCCACTTCCACATGCTTTGTTCGACCATGAAACCTCGGATTTGCTGTCATATACGTGGCACCTAAATTGTCACACCACAAACATACAGTTTTTGGTTGTGTTATCCCAAGCTCCTTAAGCAGAGCTTGCAACCAGATAACTTCTGCTGTAGCGTTTGTCAAGGACTTTAACTCACCTTCAGTATTGGACCGTGAAACAGTTGCTTGCTTGCGAGCATTCCAAGATACTAGATTGGGTCCAAAGAACACTGCAACGCCCCCTGTTGATCGCCGCTCGTTAGCGCACCCTGTCCAGTCGGCATCCGAAAAAGCACTTACAAGTGTAGACGATGCTTGTCTTGAACTTGAGCCTAAATTTTAATGTCCCATGCACATATCTCAGAATGCGTTTCACAGCACTCCAATGTGAGGTAGAGGGCGCATGAAGGTATTGGCATACCTTGTTGACAACATATGAGAGATCTGGCCGAGTCAACGTGAGATATTGAAGGGCTCCAACGAAGCTGCGATACATGGATGCATCCTGAGGCCCAAGAGGAGTTCCCCCTTCCAACGACAACTTTTCAGAAGTGGAAAGCGGTGTTGGAACTGACTTGCAGCTTTGCATCCTGACACGCTTGACAACATCGGATGTATACTTCCCTTGCGACAAAATTAAGCCCTCAGATGTGTGTTTACCTCAATCCCCAAGAAGTTATGAAGAGACCCCAAGTCTTTGAGAGCAAATTCCTGCTCGAGATCATGCAGCAAGGCATCAACAGCCGCTGCTGAAGAACTGGCGACCACAATGTCATCGACATACACCAAGAGAAAGATAGAGACCCCATTCTTGTTGTAGATAAACAGAGAAGTATCAGCAAGAGAAGCTTGAAAACCAAGGCGTTGAAGCTGAACACTTAGTCTCGAATACCACGTGCGAGGCGCTTGTTTAAGACCATATAAAGTTTTGTCGAGTTTGCACACATAAGAAGGGTGAGCTGAATCAAGAAACCCAGGTGGCTGACGCATAAATACTTCCTCCTCTATAACACCATGAAGAAGCATGTTCTGTACGTCTAGTTGGCAAAGACACCAATGTTCGATACTGCAATAGAGAGAACAAGGCGGATGGTAGCTGGCTTAACCACAGGACTAAAAGTATCTGAATTATCAATACTAAACCATTGCTTAAATCCCTTAGGAACACGTGCTTTATATCTATCAATGGATCCATTAGCCTTCTCTTTGATCTTGAATACCCACTTGCAATCAATAATATTGCTAGCTTCATGCGGTGGTACTAAGTTCCAGGTTTGATTCTTCATTAGACGGTTCTACTCATCATTCATAGCTTGATGCCAGCTGGGATTGTTCAAAGCATCATCCAAGTTGGTTGGTTCACCAGAAGTAGTAAGATAGAAGTAGTGCACTGTACCATCCATATATTGTTTGGGCTGACGAATAGCATGCTGAAGACGAGTGCGCGGCCCCTGTTGAAGTGTTGCAGCAGGCTGAGGTTGATGGGAACGGGGTCTCGATCTTCCTACAGGTTCTGATAATCAACGATTTGGACAAAGTCGCGACACAAATCGATCCGGCTTCCGAACGGCACATTCCGAACCCCGCAATCGCAGCACCACGTCTCCTCTAGTTATCACCCGCGTGAACATGGATGACCTCACCGAGAATGCTAGTCTTTGCCTGCGAATCGAAGAACACAAGCAAGAACGAAGTAGAAAGCAACCAAATTGCAAACGAAGATTAAACTCACAAAAGTTAGGGTCTCACAAACCGATGAAACGGCGATACTGTTTTTAAAAGAAATAATCTAAGTAAAACCCGAACCCTAATGGTGGGTGACGGCTGGATATAAAGGAATTGGGGATGTGCAAGTCCCCTGGACACAACCCTAACTGACTCCAACCTGGTACAAATCCAACCGGCGCAAAATTCGGTATCGCAGCACCCTGACAGATTCTGGACTGTCCAATGTTTCGATGATTCCTATGGACTCTAGAGGAACTTGGATGTGAGACTTGTCCCATTGGAAAGATAATCTCGTCCTCTTTCTATGAAGTGATAGATCGTCTAAAACGGAGTCCGTATGCGACCTGGGCACCCGTTTTAGTGCGGACTGCTTCTGGATTCCGAGTTGGATTCGAAGTCGACGTGAGTTGGATCTCCTACTTGGCTTGGACGTCCTTGTCCGACTTGTAGCTGGTCTCTAGGGCCTTCCTCGACCTCTCCATGATTCCTAATCATAATATAATCATTAGGTAGCAATCTGTTCTTCATAGTAACATATAAACTCGTACTTAAGAACGAGCTCACCTCTAAATTCAATTGTCGTGTCCAAGCTCTAATTATTGATCCTTCATTTGTCATAGCAGGAGAAGGACTATGTGTAACCATGGATGCGATGTCCTCATCAGAGGTTGTGCTGCCGTAGGATGCACCGGAGAGACTGGTGAGGGCGACTCATGTAATGCCGCTGCATCAGTTGGATTAAGCACTGCGGCCGCAGGTGACACACCAGCCTGATCAGACGATGATGACTGTGGCGACCCAGGCAGCGTAGGAAATCCTAGTTGAGTAGAGTCGGAGGCAGGTGCGACGGTTGCCTGATCCGAGATGGATTGTTGTGGCAATGAGACATCATCAATCTCAGTAGTATGATCGGATGGAACAGGCTGGTCCGGCACCTCCTGTGTGGGCGTAGACACAACATTGCCCGACTCCTGCAGAATAAGATCCGATGCAACATCTTCAAGCAGTTCATTAGTAGCAATATTAGGCATAATTGGCAAAACTGCATTAGTACTCCCAGCTGGATTAAGTAAAGTTGGATGAAGGAGATTAATTTCTGATAGCAGTTGAGCACCGGCATTTGGGTGGAGACTAGAGGAAGGAAAAATGCCCTCATCAAAGATGACATCTCGCGATATATAGACCCGACTGGTTGAAACATCCAAGCACTTGTATCCTTTGTGTTGAGTGCTGTAACCAAGGAAGGCACACCGATGTGAATGAAAAGCAAGCTTATGAGTATTATATGGACGCAAGTTAGGCCAGCACGCACAGCCAAAGGTGCGGAGAAAGGTATAATCAGGCTTGGATCCAAACAATTGTTCTAGAGGTGTGTCAAAATCAATAACACGAGATGGTAGACGATTAATAAGGAAAGCTGCTGTAAGATAGGCCTCATCCCAAAATTTTAATGGCATAGACGCATGAGCAAGCAAATCAAGGCCTTTTTCAACAATATCATGATGCTTGCGTTCAGCAGCACCGTTTTGTTGATGGGTATGCGGGCACGATACAAGATGGATAATTCCAACACGTTGGAAAAAGGAGTTGAGTTTTTGATACTCACCCCCCCAAATCTGTTTGCATGAACACGATTTTCTTGTTAATTAAGACGCTCAATATGTTGTTGGAAAACATGAAACTTTGCAAAAACTAAAGATTTATTGCAAAACAAATAAACCCAAGTAAATTTGGAATAATCATCAATAAAACTCACATATATTTATTTCTGCCTGATGAACTTGGGGCTGGACCCCATATATCGGAAAAAACAAGCTCTAAAGGGGCTTTGGACACACTAGTAGACTTAGGAAACGGAAGCTGATGACTTTTAGCCTGTTGACATGCATCACACACTGACTTATGACTCTCATCCTTAGAGAAGGGCAAAGCATTGCTACTAAGAATTTTATTGAAAATGACTAAAGAAGGGTGTCCAAGCCGGCCATGCCAATGACTCACGGCCGGCTTGTTCACATTGAAGGCACATTTGGACACTGACGATGAAAGCTCCAAGGCAGGGAAGGGGTAGAGTCCATCTCTACACTTGCCGTGTAGGATTATGCTCCTCGTGGTTGGATCCTTAACCAAAAAGAAGTATGGATGATATTCAACAAACACATTGTTGTCACGAGTAAACGATGAATGGAAACTAGATTTCTTTTAGTGTTCGGAACATGTAAGACATTGCGGAGATGTAAATCTTTAGAAGGAGTACGTAATACAGACTGACCAACATGCTTAATTTGCATACCTGAACCGCTTCCCATATGCACCTGATCCTCGCCGCCATACTTCTCACGTGTCATGAGGTTGTCCAGCTCTCCTATAAGGTGGTCCGTGGCGCCTGTGTCAGAGTACCAAGCGGTATCTACTGAATAGACCCGAACACTAGCAACATTAGCAGTCTTGGACTCGCCGCTGTAGTTGCGGTCGAACCTCTTCCAGCAGCGCTGCACTGTATGGCATCTTTGCCACACAATTGGCAAGTGACTTTGGTGTAAGTCACCCCCTGATCACCACGGTTTCCATAACCGCGGCCAAAACTTCCACAGCCTCTTCGTGACCACCCACCATCTCTTCTACCACGAGCTCCACGGCCACGGCCTCCTCTGATAGTCGCATTCACCGAGGCTTGGCATTGCGTATTCTGCATCGCCAAACGTGCCTCGGCCGACAGAAATCTTGCATAAAAATCACTGAGAGGAATCGCATCTGACCTTGCTGATAGATTCAGCAAAGGACTTGTACTCCTGATCAAGCCCCGCTAGGATGTATGACACGAGATCATCATCCTCCAGCGGTTTTCCAGCATCTGCCACCTCATCGGCGTATCCCTTCATCTTGTTGAAGTAGGCAGTTACAGACATGTCCCCCTTGCGAGTCTGCGCAAGCCGGGAACGAAGTTGGATCGTACGCGCCCTCGACTGGGACGCGAACATGTCGCGAAGCGCCTTCCAGGCCTCAGCTGCAGTGCTAGACGCAGTGACCTGGGCAAGGGCTTCTCGTGACAGAGATTGTTGATGAAGCTGAGGATCTGCTGATCCTGTGCTACCCAAGTAGCACGCCCCGGGTTGTCGCTCCGTCGCCCTTGCCATCCTTGCCGATGGTCTTCTCCAGAATTGGCACACTACCATCCAGGTAGCCAAACAACTGCGCACCACGAATCGCAGGAAGGACCCACTACTACAAAAAGACTCATCAGTACCGGTTCATAACTATCATCAATACCGGTTTTTGGGTCGGCAGCAATATGTCGATACGATAATATTGACTTATCTATGCCGGTATATAACCGATATTGATAAGTAGATCATCAATATCGGTTCACCACATGAACCGGTACTGAAACTCATATTATCAATATCGGTTCCCATTGTGAACCGGTACTGATAATTAACTATCAAGTACCGGTTCCAGGTGTGAACCGGTACTGATAGTTAATAATCACTACCAGTTCCAGTTGTGGACCGGTACTGATAGTTAAATATCAGTACCGGTCATAACGACGACAGACACTAATAGCTAGTCTATTAGTGCCTGTTGTTGTTAAGAACCGGTATTGATGGTTTGTTCTATGATAAAAATTAAAAATTTAAATTAGCAGTAGCATCACTATTGACATCTGAAAGTATCATCATCATATCATAAACATAGATAGTAGTCACAGAAATTAGTAGCAGCTACAAATCTCAGAAACATTATTTGATGAACACATATACTATATACAAAGCTTACAATTACAAACACCAGGAGCAACAAAAACTCTCACGCAACATAGGCCTCACAAGCTTTTTTGTAACTAACTGATGAAACTTAACTACGCTTCTTGTATTTTGAAGATGCTGGCGTAGATCTTTTAGAAGCCTGCGGCATAGATTTTGATTGTTGTTGGCCATCTGTGAACACATGAAACATACCGGAATCTGAAATGACGTGTTGATTGATAAATCCTAGAAGTTGTTCCTGAACTGCTAGTATTCTTTGTGGTGAGATTCCTTCGGTTTGATCATTTACCTGCAATTTCAGTAATCAAAGTCAATCACTTTTCACATGTGCAAATTGAAAGTTGTTCTTAACATGATGTTCGTCTTATGTCAACTGTGAAGTTTGCATAGTCCTTCGGATGGACGAACGAATACATAGCTTCTTTAACGGGTTCAATCATATTGAGACATACATAGAAGCCACACTGATTGTTTCCATCAGGTTGTCTCCCATAATTCAAGATAATTTCGAACCTGAGATCTTTTGTGAATGGAAGACACCTCCATTAGCCTTAACATATCTTTGATACACCCTGTAAATATATTCTTAGAAGTTATTATTAGTGTTCATAATATAACAAATAAGAAACAAAATAATGAATTTACCTTTGTAAGACATCTTTGAGACTCTTCCAATCTGTTTCTGGTCTCCTTTTGGAGTCACTGACAATGACCTTGCTATTCGCTATGTCAATCGAAAAAAGGGCCCAATGGAAACTACAAAAAGACAAAAGAATCATAGCAAATGGTTATTCATAAATAATAAATAAAGTGAAGTGTATATAACAGTTATTCATAAGTGATGAACACATACCCAAAATATAAGGTAGTAAAATTTTATTTTTGTTTTGTGACGTCAAGAGAAAGCTGAATATGTATTCCTCTGTCTCTTTTGGGTGAGAAGATAGCATGGTTTGGTTGATACGCAATTGGTCCATTATAGCAGTATCTTTGATTTTCTTGTCCTCACACATTTTTAAATCATTCTACAAAAAACCAAAATAATTAAGATTAGGTAGATAGGGTGCATTAAAATGTACTCAGAACTAGACAAAGACGTGACTTACAATGCCCACAAACAGATGAACCGAGCTCCAAGAGCATCTCCTTGCAATAATTGATACATTTCATCCCAAAAGACATATTCCTCACCATCACCATGTAAAAGATCTTTGTGTCTGTATCGAAATATAAACATCTCTCTGCCATCTTTTGCTTGTTCCATGTACCAGCTATGGAATTTCCGTGTTTGCGTGCTTTCATCAAACAAAAATTCATCAACCATTGGTTGACCAACAACAAAACTCTTACGGGTAGGCTTTGCAACTTGGATCCTCGATTCATCCATATATTGATCTTTTGTTATTCTAGCACTAGCAAGAAATTCATCAAGATTTTGCTCTTGGCTTCTCTGCTCTAGAATCTCATTTGACCGTTCCCTACAGGACTTTTTATATATTATGCATGCAAAGTTAGTTGGTGAACCTCGAGGAGGCTTGCTCAACGTTCGTAGAAAGCTAAGTTCATTCTGTCGATCGGCCTCTGTCCTCTCAGGAATTGTTGGCTTCTCAAAAAACTTTGTGACATCAGCACGCACCGATTTATTAAGTTCCTCATTGGTCTTCTCATAAGATAGCTTAGGTTGTGGTTTCTTAGGTCGTGCTGAATGTGGTTTCTTGCCTTACTGTGGTGACATAGTGGACTTTTCCAGTCTTCCTTGTTACATTTGGGAAGCTGGTCGCTTTTGTAAGGCTAACCTCTTGGGCGACGGTTGGTGTTGTAATGATGTTGTTGCTTTTGTCACCCCTAACCTCTTAGGCGACAGTTGTGATGAGGTTGCCACATTGATTGCCTGTAGCCTTTTGGGTGACAACTGCTGATGTGATGAATCTGCCTGCTCGGTGCCGTCTAGGCTCTTGGGTGATGGTTGTTGTTGCGGCTTTTCATCTTGGCCTCGTACGTGCGGCAAATGTGCGGAGCTTGAATTACTATCAGAGTCCAAATCACCAAACACGATGTCACGCTTTCGCCACAACACGTATGAGCCAACATTCTTTCTAAGCATAACTTCACCCGTTTGTCCCGAGAATTCCAGTTTGAATTTACGGCCAGTCGGGGTTACATTGTCCAAATGTACCATTGCATACTCCTTTGGTATCGGGTGACCATTGAAGGTAGTCCCTTCATCCGTAGGCTCAGCCAACCCAGAACCCACCATAATCGGGTCACCCAATAGAGACGAAACCAACTTGCATGGTGCACTCTCTTTAAGGTCATCAATGGCATAATAATCATTGTCCTCTTCTACCAATGGTGTGGATGCACAACTACTACGATTGCCAATTTGACTTGTAGCATTTGATTGCCTTTCCCAGCCACTTCTAGCTTTGGCTATTTCCTGTTGTATCATCTCAGCTGTCTTTCGCCTCTTATTTTCTAATATAAGCATGATATCATCTTCTGCGTTCCTTCTTCCCCCTTGATCCTCTCTATCACCATCTTTATTTGCATTTGCACCTTGCTCGAAGTTGAGGTAATCACTTGGACTTCCATGTACATCCTCATCACTATACTCTCTGTCTGGCGCTTGAATATGTTGCAAGGGTGGTGACTTGGCCTATCCATCTGATTCCGATCATCCCCAGTGGCTTCATGTAGCTCACGATCTGGGCCCTCGATGGGTTGGAGTACTCGTGTTTTACATGGCATTCCTACAACAAATGAAACATGAGTTTATTTATTTATAGAAAAGCATGAACCATTTTCTATCAGCAACTTCACAACAGGACATACCATAAAGCACTATACTAGCAACCGTGGAAGAGTGCCGAAGGATGCAAAATAATGTTTCCCCACATTATCTAAAAAGATTTGTGAGGTAAAAGGTAAAACTGAAACCTAAAAGTAATCCATAATACAAGGACTTACAGCTTAAACCTCATGGTCACAAGGCTATATCCAGGACTTGAACCTAAAAGTAATCCAAACTTTACACGGCAAACTAAAACCTAAAAGCTATATCCAGGACTTGAACCCTAAACCTCATGGTCACAAGGCTATATCCAGGACTTGAACCTAAAAGTAATCCAAACTTTACACGGCAAACTGAAACATAAAAGCTATATCCAGGACTTGAACCCTAAATCTCATGGTCACAAGGCAACAGCTTTACAGCTGCACCAGGGCTCCCCTTCCAAGTACTGTAGTGAAATAAGGGCTCAAAATGATCAAAATTGACCCATAAACTCCTGATGATTAACCTTGTCCCAACGACCATGACCTCCTTATCCCAATGTGCTGGTAAAAAAAGAATTCTCACCGGCAGAGGCGGCGGCCGCGAGCAGGAGCGTCGGCGGCGGTGGGAGAGAGCCGTAGGGTCACCGGTGGTCGAGAATGCACAGCAGGGATAGCGGGCGCGAGCGGCAGAGGTGGCAGGGCCGGCGGCTGCGCGGGTGGTAGAGGCGGCGGCCGAGAGCGGGAGCGCCGGAGGCGGCCGCGAGCGGGATCGTTGGTGGCGGCCAGTGACAGCCGCAGGATTGCCGGTAGGAACAAGAAGAGGCGTGAAGGGTCGAGTTTGTTTTGGTGAAAGTGAGGAACGGGCGCGGGCGGGTCTTACTTTTGAGGAAAACACAGCATCAATGCCGGTTCACAACCAACCGACATTGATACTTCACTATCAATACCGGTTCCACTCAGAACCGGCATTGATACTTTTCTATTAATGCCGGTTCCAGTAGAACCGGCATTGATACTCCACTATCAATGCCGGTTCTAATGTGGAACCGGCGTTGATATTGAAGTTTCAGTGTCGGTTCTAAGTGCAACCGACATTGATACTTCATCAATGTCGGTTCTAAATTGGAACCGGTATCGATAGTGGAAATTAAATTTTAGTAAAAGGAAAAAAGCTCTCCTCTCTTTATTTTTTTTTATAATATGACTATCTCCTCACTGAAAAGTTAAAACTAATTAATTACTTAATAAAATCCTTGTAAAATTTGAATAATTTTTTGAAAGAACCGTTACATAAAAATTGTTACGACAGTACCATGCATGATATGAGTAGTAATTTGTTTTAAGATAAAAGCAGGGGAGTGCCCTACTTGTCTGGTATTAATTTTAGATACAAGTAGTATAATACTTAGTTAACTATTTCATGAAAACTTGTTTCTTTCATCTAATAATGATAGCTTCGTCATGATCACGACGTATGTAGGTAGGTTCCTCATTGTCGTCAATGAGGGGGACGACGATATCCTCTCCGAATGGAGGTAGGTCATCGAATTGATTGTAGTCTTCCTCATCGATAACATCCTCAACACCAATAATATTTCTTTTTCCTTGTAGAACGATATGGCGCTCCTCTTTGTTACAAGGATTTGGATCCTTAACATAGAAGACCTGTGTGACATCTTTGGCAAGCACAAATGATTGTTCCTTATAGCCGACAAATTTGAAATCGATGATTGTCATACCGTACTTGTCGATCTTTAGTCCATGTGGTAGTACAATCCATTGACAACGAAATAGAGGGACCTTTAATTTTTCTCCATACTGAAGTTCCCATATCTCGTCTATGAAGCCATAGTAGGTCTCCTTTTTCCATCACAATCATGGGCATCAATGCGAACACCACTATTTTGGTTATAGCTTTTGGTGTCTTGTGTCCTTGTGTAAAATGTATAGCCGTTAATGTCATACGCTTGATATGTATGGATCGTAGTTGACGGCCCGTTAGCTAGCATTTCTAATAGTATCTCATCTGCACTATTTTCATCGTTGTGAACCATTTCCATCATATGTAATCGCAGCCAAGTGCCGAAATTATCTCTGTGCTCCTTTACAATTCAGTCCTCTGACTTTTTTGATTTTTGGTTCGTAGCATTTGTACGTGCTTGTTGACATATGGGCCCACCACTACAGACTGTTGAAGAATGCAAAAATGTACTTGGATGAATGAAACAGAGTCGTTGACATTGATTGTTTTGTATCCTCGTGTTCCTTTCCCTTTTAGTCGCCCCTCATGTCTTGATATGGACAAACCAATTGATTTTAAATCCATATAGTCAACGGCAAACTCAATAACCTCCCCTGTTGCCCAGCCTTGTGCCATGGAACCTTCTGGACGACCTCGGTTATGGACATACTTTTTGAGAACCATCATGAATCGTTCAAACGGATACATCTGATGCAAAAACACAGGACCAAGGTATTTCATCTCATGAACAATGTGCGTGAGAAGATGCGGCATTGAGTCAAAAAAGGAAGGAGGAAAAATAGTCTCAAGGTTACAAATAGTGTTGATCAAATCATCATATAACTTTGTTAGCTTTCTTGGATCAATGACCTTTTGAGAGATTGTATTAAAAAATGAGTAAAGTTTTATTATTGTATCTCAGACCTTGTCTGGTAGAATACCTCTAACTGCAACAGCCAGTATTTGAACCATCATCATGTGACAATCATGGGACTTCTTGAAGCGGAACTTCAGTGTATTCATGTTCACCGGTCTCTTGACATTGGCAGAGTAACCAGTTGGAACTTTTATCCCATGCAAGCAACTACATAGCCTCATCTTTTCTTGTTTACTAAGGGTGTAGCAAGCTGTTGGAAGTTTCTTTGACCCATTTTCGAGGACTGTATGATGGAGATCCTTTCTGAGTTTCATATCCTCTAGGTCCAAACGTGCTTTCAGTGTGTTTTTTGTTTTGTCAGGTATGTTAAGCAAGGTACCAACTACTGCCTCATATGTTCTTCTCCACGTGCATGACATCAATTACATGACGGACCAGTAAGTCTTTCCAATACGGAAGGTTTCAAAATATTGATCTCTTTTTGAACAAACAATCAGGTGGAGCCTTTGTACTTCTTTTTCCCTTTCCAAGGACAACCTTCAGATTTTATACCATCTTGAATACTTGTTTCCCATCACGAACCTTAGAAGCTTGACGATTCTTGACTGTGCCATCAAAAGCTGTTCTATTTCTTCTATATGGGTGATCTGCACGTAGAAACCTATGATGACCCATGTATACCACTTTCTTACAGTTTTTTATCCATATGCCACCAGTTTCATCCATACACCATATGTACCCATTGTATCCTTTTGTGAGCTGTCCTAATATGCTACCAAGAGCCGGCAAATCTTGGATCGTCACAAAAAGCATAGCATGTAGAGTAAAAATCACTTTTTTGTACTCTTTCCATACTCGTACACCATCGTTCCATAGTATAAGAAGATCATCAACCAATGGTTTTAGATATACATCAATGTCATTACCGACTTGAGTCGGTCCGCTTATCAGCAAAGGCATCATAAGAAACTTGCGCTTCATACACAGCCATGACGGAAGATTGTAGATACATAGTGTCACAGGCCAAGTACTATGTGTGTCCTGTGTCTCCAAATGGATTCATCCCATCTGTACTCAACCCCAATCTTATATTTCTTAATTCAACTTTAAAGTTCTTGTATTTGTTGTCAAAGTTCCTCCATTGAATTCCATCAGTCGGGTGTCAAACCTTTCCATCTTTCTTGCACCCTTTCTCGTGCCATTGCATCAACTCAACATTTGCTTTGTTAGCAAATAACTGCTTTAGACGAGGTATTATTGGAAAATGACAAGCAACCTTAGCAGGTGTTCTTTTAGACCTATTGTTTTCACCCATATCATCTCCATCAATATGTTCACTGTTGGACTTGTAGCGTGATGAACCACAAACACGGCATTCCTCCAAATTTGCATCATCTTTGTGAAATAACATGCAGTCATTCCGACATGCATGTATTTTTTCCATTTTCAGTCCTAATGGACAAACAATCTTATTAACTTGATATGTGTTTTGAGGTATAACATTGGTAGGAAGTAAATCCTTCAAGAATTACAATAATACAGTAAAACTTTTATGGTACCAACAGTTGCTTAACTTCATTTGCAGCAATGTGAGAACAATATGCGACTTGTTGTATTCTTTCTTGCAACTGAAGTACACGGTGTCTCATAGTCTTCTTTCATCTTTAAGAGCTTTTGAAATTCACTTTCACTAGAGAAATCATCCTCCACATTACGCAACATTTCATCAAGGTCATCAACATCATTGTGCAACGTTTTATCTAGGACATCAACATCATTTTGCAACGTTTCATCTAGGTCATCAACATCATTTTGCCTCTCTACTGTCACATGCTCGCTATCCATGTCTGACCAATATGTAGTAGGATTATTCGCTTCCAAATCCTCCTCAACTTCACCTTGTTTAGTCAAACATAAATATCCATACATAAACCCCTTGTAATCAAGTGTGTACGAACCTCTTCTATATCTGAAAACTTCTTCAAGTTTTTACAATCACGACATGGACAACATATATAATAAATGTCAGACTTGTTTTTTTGGCTTCTTGTATGTTGTGGCGGCTTTCAAAAAAGTTTCCAATCCAACGAGGAAGCATTTAGTAAGAGTGCTACCATCATACATCCACGATCGATTCATCTGGTACATTAGAATTATTAGCATCATAAAAAAAATAATTATATATATACATATATATATATATATTCATCGTGAAAATTACATAAGATCTTTGTTCCTCCATGTTTGATTGTCGAGCTTCGCATGGGGGTGGGCTCGACTGATGGGACTCACCGTGTAATGGTTCTCGTTGCCTCTTTCAACTACTAGACGATCGCATCATCAACTCCTAAAAAAGGTGAGATCACATAATCTCAATTAAACTTATTGCTTTTAAACCAAAATTCATAATTATACAATAATTACTAACAAAATTACATCTATTTTTCATTACTACAAATAACGATAGTACAATAATTACTAATAATTTAGTAGCAACAACTTAACAACCATATAATAATTCAAGCTTTTAAACCAAAATTATATATATTCAAAATTTGTAGTTCAATGTTTTTCAATACATTTCGTTTAACACAAAATGTTCGAATGAGCCTACAAAGGCTCTAATTACCTGCTGCTGCGGCAGCCTATTATTCATTTATTATTATTATTATTATTATTATTATTATTATTATTCATTTGTTGACTTCTTGCACAGTATTTTGTGCAGCTATAGACTTTGTAGCCTTATTCGATCAGGGCCACAGTGGAAAAGATCGAGCTAAAAGTTGAACAGCAAAAATATGCATGAACGACATATATATATTAAAAAAATTAGAGGAGTACCCATTCAGTCAACTTGAGCAATATCGAAATAAAGCAATCTTCAATTAATAAGCAATCTTAGAGAGTAATATAGATCAATCTTCCAATGTAAGTAATCTTAGAAAGTACAGAGCAAGCACTAAGTGTAGAGAGCTCGATCCACTAACTGTAGATATTAAAACCGGGTGCTAACCTTCGAGAGCAAAAGTCATCGAAATAAGAAGGAAGAGCGCTTCACTAACCGTAGACAACTTTAGATAGGTTGATTTCTTCCGAATTTTGAATTATTCACCCGCAACAATGGAGCTAGCTCCTGTCCCCGACCAGCAATGTCCTCGTTCCTTTGGAGGAGGAAGAAGCACCGTTTATATACTATGTACATTATCTATACCGGTTCATAACAAAAACTGATATTGAAAATAAACTATCAGTGTCGGTTCTTGTCAGAACCGGTAAAGATACTTTTTCGCACTTTCAGTGTCGGTTTTTGTTGTGAACCGGTACTGATAGTCCATTTTCAGTACCGGTTCTATAGGCTCAATTATTGATTTGCGGCAGGACCTTTGGAACCGGTATTGAAAATGTATTTATACCGGTTTGGAAATATGCGGCATTGATGAAAGGGTATATTTGATGGTTTTTGTAGTAGTGACCTGTGCCTTCCATAGAAGGAAATTCTCCCTGGTAAGCTTCTCCAAGATGATCTGGTTGAGGATGATGTGGCGGCAGGAGAACTAGACGACATGGCTAGACTAGACGTGGAGGAGAGGCTCTGATTACCAACCATATAGAATTGATCAACGTGTGAGAGCTATGGCTCACGGTTCCATGTTTATATAGGGAGATTACATAGCCGAGATACAACAGAATTAGAGATAAAGTCTATCTACAGGATACGTTTACAACAGAGTATCCTAAACTAACTCTAACGTCTATCGTTAGGATATCAAATACTTCCAACACACTTCACATGTCACCATCGTTTTTTGCATGGAAGGAAAGCACGGCTCCGTGAGCCGGCCGACCTGCTGCAGCCTGCAGCCAGCTCCTCTATATACTGCTATGCTATGCTAATGCATGGCATGGAAATATTCATGACATCACTTTGAACTGTTTGTTAACATAAAACAGGGACGGCGCCGACGCGCGCGGACAAACCAACTACAGCAATTAACTCCCGCGTGTTCACATGCGCGCGGCGTATACCTCCAAATTACTGAAATGGACCTGTGTCTTCCTGTGATGTGCAGGCTCTGCGGCTCAGGAAAACTGCCAAAGGACGAAGGCGGCGGCAGTCACGGTCCGCGCACCTCGGGCTGGCCGGCCAGTCAGCCTCAGCCATGCTGCTTTTTTGTTCTTTTGCAGCTCGCGCCGTTTGTTTTCAGGTTTCTTGACGTCAAGTTTATGTATATACATACATATGTACATGCATGCATGATGGGAGTTCAGCCATGCATGCTAATCAAAAAGTAAACTTCCAAGTCAAAGAGGTGAGAGCTCTCGCCCTAGCTCCCTAACTCTGACCACCAACTCATATATATGTGACAAGCAAGTTGGCATCCAAGGACGAGACACTGTTGCGCGCGCCTTAAATTTTTTACCCCAAATCTTTGTATTTGAATTGGAATTTGATGAATTATAATTGTTCCTAGCAGTCTCTAGTTTGAATTTGAATTTTTTAGAGTACTTAAACCTTAGCTAAAATTCTTGTAGAAAAGTATAGATTTAAATTCGTTTGGTGGACAGGTACGGTTCCTCGATTGAGGGAACATTAATTCGTTTCGTGGTGAATTTCTATTCAAAAAACAAATCAAGTCGCTTCAGAAATCGAAGCTAATCGGAGTCTCTGAACATTGTTAAAAAGATGCTCATCGCCTTCTTCCCTCCTCTCTCTCTCTCTCTCTGAGCTAGATAGCCAAATCAACGGCAACCTAAGGGGAATTGAAGATTCATTTGTTTGTTCATCATCCTGTCATTCCTCGTCGCTTCCACACTTAATTAAGCCACCACGTACCGGCCCACCCCCGCAATAATAATAAGGATGGCACACGCGCTCGTATTAGGCGAAGATCGATCACAAGCTGTGTGGTTAGTTGGGTCACGGGCCAATAAGTAGGCACCATGGCTACGTACGTACCGTATGTATTATACTAATAAATGAACCAAGGGTTCACGAAACGGATATCTCCATGGAACGCAAAGGAACATCCCTCGCCACGCATCGATGGTTGTATTATCCATTACTATATATATATATATATATATATATATATATAATATCTCCCAGAAAGACGAAACGGAGCATCTCCATTACGTTGGCACTCCGCGATTCCTCTTCATGGCTACTACTACCAGCGAGAGAGAGAGTGGGTAACATAACATGGAATTAGCAGCAAGCTGTATGTATTGCGCGACACAGACACACGCGGCGCGCTCTCATTCGCCGAGGCCGCCTATTTAGGCAATGCCAACAACTGGCCCGTGCTCTGCGTCGTCGTCAAACACACAGACATAGCTCCTCCTCCCGCCCCGGGCGCGCGCCAGCAGCCATGGCCGCCGCCTTCTACATGAATAATAATGTCGGCGGCATGGCAGCGTTAGTAGTAGTAGTACTGGCGTTGTGGCTGGCGGGAGCATCATCATCCGCGCTCGCAGCCGCCGCGGACCCTCCGCCGTTCTCGTGCGCGGCGTCGTCGGCGGAAGCCTCCGCAGGCTACGCGTTCTGCGACGCGAGCCTCCCCGCGGCGCGCCGCGCGGCGGACCTGGTGTCGCGTCTGACGCTGGGCGAGAAGGTGGCGCAGCTGGGCGACGTGGCGCCCGGCGTGCCGCGACTGGGCGTGCCGGCGTACAAGTGGTGGAACGAGGCGCTGCACGGGCTCGCCACGTCCGGGAAGGGCCTCCACTTCGACCGCGGCAATGTCCGCGCCGCCACTAGCTTCCCGCAGGTGCTGCTCACCGCCGCCAGCTTCGACGACGACCTGTGGCTACGTATCGGACAGGTACGTACGTACCTTCTTCTTCTTCTTCCGTGCCTGTTTCCTCTCTCTTTTTTCTCTCTCTCTATCCCTCTGTACATGCATCATGCATGGGCGCGTGAGTGATGGCGGCATCGATCATGGCGTTATGCATGGGAAGCCGGCCGCGAAAGAGTGGAGTGCTGGCGAGAGCACGGGCGGCTGGTTGGTGAGGCGTCGATCGGACCCCCCATCATATCCATCCATCCGTCCGTGCATGCTGTACCATCGAGGAAGACGACGCTGGCGCAGAGCAGGCGGCTTTCAGCTTTTTCTCCGTTGGTTTGGGATGGGGGGTGATCCGTGATGTGGCAAGGGACAAAAGAGGGTGCGGTTAGGTGAACAGGGATCCGATTCCGTGCTCTCCGCCGGATCACGGTTCGGCTATACCGTGCGCATGAAAATAAGAGTAATACTACTAGTAAATAAATTTATATATTTACATACACAGCATACCGTTATCGATCCCTATATACGTCCGTCTGACCACCGAACAGAATTCAAAAATACATATACTCCCTCCATTCTTTTTTTTTTCATCATTAACTTTCATCAATAACTTTGATCATTCATCTTATTTTAAAAATTAGTTAAAATATGTAAAAGTAAAAATTAAGATTAAAGAACTTTGAGTAATAAATCAAATCATAATAAAATTTTTAATATTTTTTATAGTTTTTTAATAAGACGAATGGTTAAAGTTAACGATGATAAAAAAAGAACAGAAGGAGTATATATATATAACCACTTTCGTGTCACCCACTTCTGCTGGAAATAGGCACTTTCACAGTCAAAAAGTGAGGGACGTGCAATGAAAATTTGGGATTGTGTAGTGCTGGTACACCAGACCTACGTAGTTGTGCTACGTCCAACTCATGCTCACTGGCCTAACCATGTTCTTCCAATACTCTACATCTCGCGCCATACCTTACCAATTCAAAAGCATATAATTGTACAACGTTACTTAAATGATTATAGTCTATAAGTAGTTATATGTATCAAACACCTAAAACTTATAACTAATTATACTCACATGAATCTTTAAGTTGTTTTTAAATTTATATCAGTATAAGTTGTTTTAGATGTAAAAAAAATAGTACATTTTTATAGCTTATAGATACACATAACCACATAATATATTTTATAAGTTGTTTTGTCAAACACTTACAAACATAAGAAAATTATGCACATAAGTTTGCATAAGTATTTGAATAATCGGCTATAAGTAATTTTATAATCACTTTGATAATTCCTATCAAATAAATCCTTATTATGATTGTTACCTGTTGACCCATAACGGAGAAAAGCTTATATATATGCATTGACAGAAGGACTTATTACGGATATAATGGCGGGCCTTTATATCCGTGTGGCTGGTAGAGGCCGATTGAAACAGGGCTTAGGTATTTAGGTCTCGAAAATCATGTTCTATATGCTCGCTAGCACGTCCCAAACAATAGGCCAAACAGCTGAAGTTACAGTATTATACTCCCTCCGTTTTATAATAGCGACGTTTTAGGAATCGATGTGAAAATTAAGAAAATTTAGCAGAGATAGGCGCATAAAAAACGAGAATAAGAAAAATTGAGATAGCGATATATTAAAAATAAGAAAAAATATATTAAGAAGAAAAAAGATAAGTATTTTAAAAAAATTTAAGACGATTAAAAAACTAAGTATTTTAGCATGGAGGGAACAAGAACTTGGACAGAAAAAGGACGCAGCACACGTGAACCCGCCCCATGTTGGATCGCGCAAGGACAGTACCGCAGCGGAATGTTGTGAGCGCCTTTTTCGGTTGGCGACGTCACATGCGCTTTGTGTCTCTCTTTTGGACCGTGCGTAGTGTTGTACTCCTAACCTACCTAACCGGGCGAGCCGTGAGTGCGGCGTGCCCACGCGTGAACTGGTACTGGGACTGCTGCGCTGGCAGCAACATCGTCGTGCTGCTGTTGGATTGGATCTCAACAGTGGGGCAAAGAGCGGCTTAACCTTTTCTCTTTTTTTTTGCAAAGAGCGGCTTAACTTAACTTATCTGTGTCGCATTTTATGATTATTGTTATTATTGGCCGACCAATGTTGGCTGCACAGGATTTTTGCTGGTCCTAGTAAATCGAAATACAATACAGTAACACGTACGTATCCAATTTGTATGACGACACGCGCAGGCGATCGGGCGGGAAGCCCGGGCGCTGTACAACGTCGGGCAGGCGGAGGGGCTGACGATGTGGTCCCCGAACGTGAACATCTTCCGTGACCCGCGGTGGGGCCGCGGCCAGGAGACGCCCGGCGAGGACCCGGCCGTGGCGAGCCGGTACGCCGTGGCCTTCGTCCGCGGCCTGCAGGGTGGTGGTGGTGGAAACTCGTCCTCGCCGCCGCTGCTGCAGGCATCGGCGTGCTGCAAGCACGCGACGGCGTACGACCTGGAGGACTGGAACGGCGTGGCGCGGTACAACTTCGACGCCAAGGTCACGGCGCAGGACCTGGCCGACACGTTCAACCCGCCGTTCCGGAGCTGCGTGGTCGACGCGGGGGCCACCTGCGTCATGTGCGCGTACACGGAGATCAACGGCGTCCCGGCATGCGCCAACGGCGGCCTGCTCACGGATACGGTCCGAGGGGACTGGGGACTCGACGGGTACGTCGCGTCCGACTGCGACGCCGTCGCCATCATGCGCGACGCCGAGCGGTACACGCCCACGCCAGAGGACGCCGTCGCGGCCTCACTCAAGGCTGGTACGAACCCGTCGCTCCCTCCTCTGCTTCTATCCTCTGTTTCTCTGTTTTTGTACTCATCAAATTAGAATGCGACGACAGGGTTGGACATCGACTGCGGCTCGTACGTCCAGCAGCACGCGGCGGCCGCGATCCAGCAGGGCAAGCTCACGGAGCAGGACGTCGACCGGGCGCTCACCAACCTCTTCGCCGTGCGGATGCGTCTCGGCCACTTCGACGGCGACCCGCGGGGCGCGGCAGGCGGACCGTACGCCTCCCTCGGCGCCACGGACATCTGCACGCCGGAGCACAGGGCGCTCGCGCTCGAGGCGGCGCAGGACGGCGTCGTGCTGCTCAAGAACGACGCGGGCCTGCTCCCGCTGGACCGGTCGGCCGTGGCCTCCGCGGCGGTCGTCGGGCCCAACGCCGACAACGGTGGAGCGCTCATCGCCAACTACTTCGGCCCGCCCTGCGAGTCCGTCACGCCGCTTAAAGGTATCCAGACGTACGTCGTCGACGTGCGGTTCCTGGCGGCGTGCAGCTCGGGGACGGCGTGCGACGTTGCCGCGACGGACCAAGCCGCCGCGCTCGCCGCCGCGGCCGACTACACGTTCCTCTTCATGGGGCTCGGCCAGAGGCAGGAGAGCGAAGGGAAAGACCGGACCACGCTGCTCCTCCCGGGGCAGCAGCAGAAGCTCATCACCGCCGTCGCCGCCGCCGCGAAGCGGCCCGTCATCCTCGTCATCCTCTCGGGCGGGCCCGTTGACGTCACGTTCGCGCAGTCCGACCCGAAGATCGGGGCCGTCCTGTGGGCCGGGTACCCTGGCCAGGCGGGCGGGCTCGCCATCGCCCGCGTCCTCTTCGGCGACCACAACCCCGGCGGGCGGCTGCCTGTCACGTGGTACCCGGAGGAGTTCACCACAGTGCCCATGACCGACATGCGGATGCGCGCCGATCCGGCCACGGGCTACCCCGGACGCAGCTACCGGTTTTACGACGGCAGGACCGTGTACAAGTTCGGCGACGGGCTCAGCTACTCCACCTACTCACGCCGGCTGAAACTGATCTCCGGCCGCCACACGAAGCCGCCCAACGCCCACGCCGTTCTATCCAGCCTAACAGTAACAGAGACGCTGACAGAGGATGGCCTCGGCGCCACCAGCTACTACCACGTCGACGACATCGGCGCCGACGGCTGCGAGCGGCTCAGGTTCCCGGCCGTCGTGGAGGTGCAGAACCACGGGCCCATGGACGGGAAGCACTCCGTGCTCATGTTCCTCCGCTGGCCGAACAACTCGACGGCCAGCGGGCGGCCGGCGAGGCAGCTGGTCGGGTTCAGGAAGCAGCATCTCAGGGCAGGCGAGAAGGCCAGCCTCAGGTTCGACGTCAGCCCGTGCGAGCATTTCAGCAGGATCACGGAGGACGGCAACAAGGTCATCGATGAAGGGTCGCATTTCCTCGTGGTTGACGAACACGAGATGGAGATTAGATTTGAGGCGTGATTTGAGATGGTGGTGCCAAAGTACACCTGCTCAATGTACTTATAAGGAATGCAATTCTTTCCGTGCACTACGTACTACTTGTATTCTTCATTCAAGTAAAATCAAAGAATGTGAATTTTACTTGTTCAAAAGAAGAGTGTGTTTGCTATACCTCTAGGCCTCGTTCTTTCAGCTACTAAAAAGTCTCCTGATGAAATTTATCATGATAAAAATGATCTTGTGAAAATTCATCGATAAAAAAGAACCTTGACTAAAACTTTCAGAAGCATAAAAAGCAGTAATATATTGCAGTACAGTGTGGCATAGCAAGATAACTAAGATATTTTACTATGGGAAATAAGAGACCGAGGAATTGCGATGGCTCTGAGGCCCTCTAACTATAACTGAATTATAGTTAAATAAAAACATATTTTAAGCTCAAATATGTGTATAAATAATCAATATATCAAACTAAGGGAAAGGGACAACAACGCCTTATTCTTGGAAGTAGTAGTGTACTCAATCAAGTGAGTAGTATAGGAATAAAAAGTTGCTCTTTCTGTAAATTTGGTTTAACTTTTTTTTAGAAAAAAAATAACATGTAAGTTATAATTCAAATCTTACAACAAGCCCTATGTGACACTCCAGGTGTCACTTAAGAATTCATCGACAAATCTTAAACCCTAAAAGTAAATTCTTGCACTTTGAAGCAAAATTGACACTTGAGCTAATAAGTAATCTTGTTTTAAACACTTCCATGAACCTCCATAAAACTTTTGGTAATTTTCTGAGCACTTTGGTTAGATCAGGAATATGTGAACCACAGTACCAAAATTAATGTCTAACAAATAAAAATTCAAGCACCTCTTTCAAAATCCATCAAAAATTTTATATGACCCTAAAAATGTTTTTACATGGAAATTAAGTTGACTTCAAGATAAATTTTGGAGATTTTATCAGAATTTTTAGAAAATATTTAGCCCCCTTAAAAATTCAAATAAACTTGAATATAATTAGAAATTCCTAAATTTTTAGGAGCAGAATCAAGACTTCTACCTTTAATGAAAGTTGTTCCAAATAATTCACTGAGTGCCTACAAAAATTTCAAAATTCTTTGAGCTCAGCGAGTATAAATTTCATTTGAATTTAGGAAGGAATTTTGAAATAATTTTGTAACACTTCGTTTCGTCAGCGAGTGCAAAAAGGGGATTAAATTAATTAAAAGAGAAAATGCCAAGGTTTAAAGATTCAAAGTAATTAGCAAAATTTTTAGTAAGTGCTAAATAGAAATTATCTCATTTGGTCCAAGGAACTATTTGAATACTTGCAAGAGAATCCTCGCAAATTAAAAGCTGGTCAAAAATTTGAATTTGTTAGTTTAAAACTTTAAATTCAAAATCCAAACTCCATTTTAATTCTTGGAATCAATTTCTAGGCTCTTGTCAAATTCCTGAGAATTTTTGGGCTTTTCTAAAAAATTTGATCACCAATGGGACCCACTGGTCAGTGGGCCCCATCGGGCAGCCCCTTCCTTTCTTCCTCCTTCTTTCTCTCTCTGTTTTTCCTTCTGTTCCCGCGCGCGCACTCTCCTCCACGCCCCGACCGAGGCAGGGCGCTTGCACCACCTGCCGCGCGCGGTCTACGCCGCGCGCGTGCGTGGCGAGCGCGCGCGAGTCGCCCGGGTGCATAAGAGGAGTGCCTCGGCCGGTGCTTCCTCCGTTTCTCTCGCCCGCTCTCTTCTCCCTGTTTCTCCTCCTCTGTCTTCTCCGCCGAGCCAGCCGCCCGCGCAGCCGCGCCCGTGCTCGCCCCCACTTCGGCTGATTTCTTCACAAATCGAAGCGCCCGACATTCCTCTCCCCTCCTGAGCTCAACCGCACCACGAAGTTCGCCGGAGCTCGTCGATTTGAGAACACCGCCGTCGGTACTCGCCGCCGAGAGGCACCTCACGGTGAGCATCATTTTCGTTTCACGCGGGAGCTCACCTTTCTTGTCTTTCGGAATCCCCAGAGCACGGCAGCTCCTCCCGCCGGCTGTTGTCCAGGGAAGGCAACCTCGCGGCCGGAACGCGTGACATCGCCGGCCGCCGCATTGGCCGTCGCCGCCGACCGACTTTCTGGTGAGGGCCAACCCATCTTCCTCCTCCCCTAGCTCCGTCGTGCCGCGAGGAGACTTCTCGGCAAGGTGCCTCGACCGGCCGCACGTCGGAGCGCCGCCGCGCCATTACCGCCGCCCTGGCCGCGCCGCCGCTCGTTGCCGCCGTCGTCCGGTGCTCCCCGAGTGCCATGAGCCAGTGAAATGGAATCCCCGCGCCGAGCTCTTGCCGTTGGTGGCCTCGCCGCCGGCCGCCGTCGCTGGCAGCGCCGCCATTCCTCGCCGGCCGAGCTAAGGCAAAAGCCCTAGCTAGGGTTTTGGCTTTATTCTTTTCAAATGACTCATTTATCTCGGCTGTAAATTTCAATAAATCATAGAAAATCGTTCTAGCTCAGAAAATTATAAATCCAACTGTTCTGGAACTAGAGAAGAATATAGTTTTTATTAAAAATATAAAACCTCATTGTGTAAAATTAATAATTTTGAGATTTATTTAATTATCCAAAAATGACCAAAAACCCTATTTAATTAATTTGCAACTATTAAAATTTGGAAAAATTTGTATAACCCTAGGTTTAACCCAGGCTACTTATTGGTGTTGCGATAGCTTTGGTTAGGGTTGTTTTGGTACTTCTTAAAGCATTATTTCGGATTAGGTCAAGAATCCTTTCTCGGCAAAACCCTAGTTCCTTAATTGCTGTCGACCATTTAATTTTTGAGAAGATCATTAAATTACTGATGTCACCTCTGTAATTGTATCATGTAGACGCCAACGTGAACGAAGTAGCCATCGAGGCGGACCCCGAGTTTGCAGAAGACACCATCGTCGTCGACCAGGAAGTCTATCCACAAGGCAAGCCCCGGTGCACTACTGCTTTTAAAAGTTTTTTTTTTGCAACAGTATATGTGGTCATGTGATGTGCATTTAGGTCGACAGGAGTTGAATGAAACCCTAGATGCATATGTTTCCAGTAGTGCCTATTCTGGAATATTGGTACAGGTAGCCCGATGTAGCTGCTATGCTTAGGATTTTTCTTCGGTAGAAGTCGAGCAGATTGGACACTGCTCGCGATATGTTAGGAATTGATTGAAATTTTCACTTTTGCTAGAGAATTATTTTATCAGATTTAGGTTTAATGGAAAGAAATCGGGGTCAGACAGAGAATGATAGGAAGACAACAGACCGGGGTTCTGTATGCGGTAGCTCTGTCTGATCCGTGGGGCACAGTTGGTTGAGTATTGAATGTACTGCTCACATGCTGAAACTATGGGAACCAGTAAACCTAGGTAGCCTAGAGAGCTGAACCTACCTTACAGTGTCTGATTGGCGACGTTCTGGGGTGGACAGTGTGTGAACTCCACAGGTACCGTCCGGGACGGGTGATCTGGTGGGCCACGGCACTGTTGAGGTAGCGTAAGAGGGAATTAGCTTTGTCAGATCTGGTGCGAACGATTGCCACGTGCGGTCCGGGACGCGCACGTGTCGTGTGACCAGGTTAACCCTGCAGGTGTAAATCGTTTCGAACCGCTGACACTCTCAGTCTAGAGTTTACTCAATCTCTCTATCGCATATGTTAAGAAGTGAATAGAAGAAGAATGATGATTATGGTTGTGATGCTTATACTAATCGTTGTTTGTCAACATGATTGTTTAGTTACAGTGCCTACTAAAGTTTATTTTTCTCCAACTTAATTTGAGCTAAAACTTGAAAATAGGAGGCTACTTAGTAAGGCGTGTCCTTTTGCAACTATCCTACCCAGAGTCAGCCATGCATGTCTAGGTGTTGGCGGTAGACAGCCATGTTGACGGGTTAGACTTGCTGAGCTTCTTAGAAGCTCACGCTTTGCGACTTGTGGTTTTCAAGAGGGTTCGATGCGACCGGTGGTAGTGGTGGCCAGTTCTGGGAGGAGTCGTCCCCTGACTGGGGTAGTTTCCAGTGGGAGCCGCTTGAGTAGCCGCTGCTTGTGTGTGGCTAGTAGCAAGGTGTCGTTGGGCAAGGCCCCTTGCTTTTGCTTAGAGTCAGAGTCGGAGTCTGTATCTTTATCTTTCGCTTCCGCTTGAAGATTGTAATCGTTTTTGCTGTTTGTGAAAACTGTTCCTGTGGTGCTAAACTCTGTAATGACACTCATATAATACTTTTCTTCTGTGTGTAATCCGTGCTTTTTACTGCCTGTGTTGTACCTTGTGAACGTTCGCTTCGACGAACGTCGCCCAGAATGGATCCCGGGAGGAGGATCTTCCCAGTTTCAGGGGTGGTCCGCCACAAATTTGTAAAAAATCAAAATAATAATCGGCCCGCCGCCGCAACGGCCAATTGGCGCGCCGTAGCGGCTGGCAGCCGTGGCAGGCCGGCGCGTCTTTTCTTACAGGGCATTCACGCCATCGAGCAAATCCTGCGTGAAGATCTTCCTCTGCTCCCCTCTCCTCCCTCTCTCTCTCTCTCCCCCTCCCGCACTCTCTGCTTCTCCCTCTGGCACGCCACCGCTCGCCTACTCCAATCCCCGATGCGGTGCTGCCACCCCCCTCCCCTTCTCCCTCTCCCTGCAGAGCATTAAGCACGCACCCAAGCTCCTTCCACTCCCCCACGCTCCATTCTTCCTCCCGCAGTGCTGCGCCCAGCCTTTCTTCCTCCTCCGCTCCGCGCGTGCGCCGCCATTGCTGCCACCAAGCTCCGCACGGTGAGCGCCCCCTTTCCGATCGAGTTCCCCGCTTTTAACCTTGTCTAACATCTTCCTCCGGTCCTCGTGCAGCTCACAGCGACCACCTTTCATCAGATTGTCGCCCGGCTCGACGGGAACGTGAGGTCACCGCCGTCCGCCACAACGCGCTCCGTCGCCAGCGACGCTCCGGTAAGTAATCGCCCCCGTTGTGGTGTTGCCAGGCATTTCCAGGGCATGTAGAAGATGTAGGAGGAAGTCCCACGCGTCGCCGTGCTCCGCGCGCCACCGCAAGTCCGTCGGAGGTCTCTCGAAGCCGCCGCTCGCCGCCCGACCCGCTCCACTAGCCACCGCCGGCCGCTGTTGTTCTCCCGGAGTACCCTGCACAAGCCTAGGGGACTCTCCCCGTAGCTCCCCATCGCCGGCAAGGCTGCCGCCGCCGGAGCTCGCCGGAGAAATCCCCAGCGCCCACTGTTCTCCCCTGTTTCCTCCATTTTCGAATTAAATTCAATTTCATATTATCTAGCCAGTTTTGTAAAATGCATGGTAAATCGAGGAAAACTTCACAAATGCTAAACCAAAATTCCTTGGCATCCTTGTAAAATACACAATTAACTGCTGAAACACTTTTTTGAAAAAGGTTCATGGAACTTCCTCAATAAATAGATTAATCGTTTTGGTTTCTGAATTTTAAACGGAGTTCCAGAGATCTTCTAGGGTTGAAACTTGATCCATTAGTGTACCATGGTATTGTGCACCTCCTGTAATGTTATCAGGATTTAACTTGAACAACATTATATGCATGTCACTAAATATACTCCAAACTGCCATTTTAATTTGTCATTTTCAAAAATACATTGTGTATGTCAACTAAAAATCAAAATCATTAAGCAAAACTTTAGCTTAGGTACTCACTAGTACATCTATCAATTTTCATGATTTTACCATAAGGTTTAGTATTTATTTCTGACTTTATAATTTTAATAAATAGAAAATTTACTGAATTTTTATAAAATGTAGAAATTTCGGTTTAACCTCAGCCAAACCCCAAAATTCATTCTTCAGAGAACACTGTCAACTAAAAATAGTCTCCTGGTATGATATGAAGTTTCACTTCGGTCCACACTCATTAAGAATAATTATTGTAATAAAATGTCGTAGTCAAAATATTTAGGGTTAACTCTAAACCCCTAGATGTAATGATGAAAACACCATTTTATCTATGATGAGAACCCCAGATTACATTACATAGTCATAGCTCATCTCATTCTTGTTGCATCATGTAGTCACCAAAGTGAGCGAAGTAGCTGTTGATCCGGAGTGGTCGATCCTCGAAGAATTGCCATCACCAACCCCGGAGATCAAGACAAGCCCCGGTGCACAACCTGTTTAAAGTTTTTCCTTTATCAATATGTGTCGTGATTGTGCATTAGGTTTTTAGGAATTGATTGAAACCCTAGTTGCATCTGTTTTTCATAGGAAACCCAAGCGGTACTTGGTATAGGTAACCAAAGTAGTATGCTATACTTAGATATAGTTTCCGGTAGAAGTCGAGCAGAGTAGACGCTGCTCGCGACTGCTAGGGTTTGATTGAAACTATCACATAAAACATATGACACATGGCTAAGGATGATTAAGGAAAGATAAAACTGGAGGGTCAGACAGGGTAAAGGTAGGTCGGCGACTGGACTAGGTCCAGGGTGACCGTAGTCTTGTCTGAACCGTGTGGTTTGAGTCTGATCGAGCATTGAATGTACTGATCATATGCTGGGTATAATGGGGCCCAGTAAATCTACGTACCCTAGTAATTGCAAAGTCGAACCTATCCTACGGTGTCTGATTTGGAGGCGATCTGGGGTGGCCAGTTGTGGAAACTCCACAGAAAACCATCCGAGACGTGTGTTCTAGTGGGATGCGGCACGGCTAAGGTAGCGTAGGAGGGAATTGACTTTACACGATTCGGTGTGAACGGTTGCCATGTGCGGTCTGGGACGCGCACGTGTCGTATGATTACGTTATCCCTGCAGGTGTAAATCGGTTCGAATCGCTATCGCTCTCAACTATGAGTATGCTTGTGAAACGCATCATATTTTAATTAAGATGATGAGCTAGAGGATAATGATTAAGCGATGATGATTATTTATCTATTGCTTATATTTATGTTTGACTAGAGCAGTGCAAACTAAAGTTATAATTCTAATCACTTAACTAGAGCTAAAACTTGACCAAGAATAGCTTTAGGTAACGCGAGTTCTTTGGCAAAGTAACATACCCTGAGTCAGCCAGCACGTCTAGGTGTCGGTTGTAGATAACCAATTTGACGGGTCAGTCTTGTTGAGCTTCTTAGAAGCTCACGCTTTGCGAATACGTGGTTTTCAGACGTCGACATGTATACCCATGATGATAGCTACCAGTGGGAAGAGCCTCGTCCAGAGTTCGGAAACCTCCAGTGGGAACGTTGTGATTCGCCGCATTGAATCTTGGGTGGCTAGTAGCATGGTGCCACTGGGAAAGGCTCATGCCTTTGCTTAAGGTCTAAGAGTCAGAGTCTGTACCCCGTTTAATGCTTCCGTTGTACCTTGTGTTTTCAAAATTTTTATTCGTACTCTGATGATATAAGACTTAATTCTAAATTTATAGAACTATGTTGTATTAAATTCTCTTGTCCTATAAAAGATTGTTGTTTATCCTGCCTGTGTTGTACCATGTGTATGCTCGCTTCGCCGAGCATTGCCCAACAGGGTCCTGGCGAGATGGATTCATCCCGGATTTAATTTTTTTCTGGGGCGGGTCTGTCGCAACTGATATCAGAGCCGTGTTGGGAATTGGTACGACATTTAAAGGCATATTTGCTAAAATTACGTGCGAGTGAGGTACGAGCCCTAATAGGAGTAAGTAGTATCAGGTGGCAAAGCTAACCTAGTGCAGGAGCTAACTAAACCCAGTTTACATTTACATTCCTATAACGACGCACCTACGTTCACGTAAGCAAGATAAGGCACGCCGCTCAATTGCAGTAAAATGTCCAAAAATCCCTGTTGCGTCAGCAACAGTAGCATTTTGTACCGTGGTGGTATGGAAGGAGGTATTATGTTCGTTATAACATAGTACACCCCCTTGCTGTTTAGGGAGAAAAATGAACTCCGTACGAGGTGTGGGTTATGGACCTGTTGCGAATGTAGACCTTCGCAACAGTGGCGTCTTGTGCCGTTGGTGCACAAGAGATGAGTTTGTTCCTCACGACTTAGGTTTTGCGGAACCCTCTCATACCTCCGCTGCCTGAGGTAAAGTGTAGTTTGTCAATGCGCAGTGAAGGTCGGATACGTGATCCCCATACGTGGCCTACTCGGGGCGACCCATATGGTAATAATATGGGTTGATGATTTTACTTTGGATATATATTATATTGCAACTGCCTGTAATGTCTATCTTCTGTAGGTCCGCTAACCACGATATCGTAAGAAACGTATAGAAACGTCTGACTTGAGTGCGATCTGCCACCGCCTAAACGTATATTCTGTTTATTTTGGTGAGGACGTATAGGCCGATGCAGGATTGCATTGCATAATAAAATTATAAAACAAATGAAGTTTATAGATATCTAGCCTATCAAAACCTTGGAACGTTAAAATACTTTAAACTTATACTAAAAACATCCAGGAGCAAAAATTCCATCATTGGCTGTAGCACTTCAGGAATAAAAGAGTCAACCTGGACCTCCCTCCCTTAGAGAATGTGTGACACCCAATTTTACAAACAAGTCCTAATTAGAACTCCTTGTCAAAATTGAGCCTTTTGCAGTACTGTCCTTGATAAGAAGATTGTCTCCTTGACAGGTCAACTTAGATGGTAAAACACCTTAGAAAATTAATGGTCATCGCTAGATTAGCAATGATCATGCCATTAGACATGTCGATCATGGATTCCTCTTTTACGCAGAGATGAGAATATTTTACGTATCTGAAGATTTTTGCATGCCTTGAACTATGTGTCAACATGTGACTTCTGATTAATAAAATATTATTCATCTCAGTGATGCAGATGTCTGACAACATAAACGAGCAGGGGCCAGAGGAGTTTGGAGTTGAGAACTCCACTCCCACTCGCGTCACCAAAGAGTCGGGACTCAGGGGATTTGTTGAGCTACTCTGCCAGACGCTGCAGTCGCTAGGCTGTACGGAGACTCCTTGATTTCAGAGACGGGAGTTCAGACAGCATGGCCAACCTCACTGCTCAGCCATATTTACCCTACCTGCTCACGTTCAACGAGCTGATTGGCAAACTTGGACCGTCACCTAACTTGGTTCGGACAAGGCTGAAGCTATCGAGGCGGTTGCCCACAGAGCTCTATTGAGACTCTGGAGGAACATCTGGAGGACTTAACGGAACGGCCAGCGGCACTGTTTCCGATACGGCACCAGATCGATGGTACCTGGTGCCGCAATGCCAAAAATGCCATTGACAAGACTTTCAAGGGAGAAAAAGACCATGTGACTCCACTTTTCACGCTGAGCTTGGCGATGCTCAACTTGCATGAGGACACCGTTCTCACTGTCGAGTTCGACCGTCAGGCTCTGGGACGAGCTCCAAGAAAGGATTAAGAGCTTGGAGAGCAAGAACAATGGGCTGCGTGCTCATTGCGACTCCTGAGCTCTGCAAATTGCCAAATTGGAGCAAGTCTCTGCAATTAAGACTGCTCAGTTGCATTCCCGGGATAATAACCGCAACATTATGCTGCAGCACATTCACCAGCTGGAGATCCTTCAGAGTGAGGCTATGCAGATTGCTGAAAACCTCGTTGACGAGAACCATCACCTGCAGCATCAGGTTGAGGGACTCTTGGAGGCACAGCAACCGCCTCCCATGAACGATGATGCACCTGAGTCGGAAGTGTCGGACCCTAATGCTTCAGACCCAGAGCCCGAGGAGGAGTAGTTCAGAAACGTCCTAGCAAAACATGTTCATCTAGTTGTTCGCATACGGAGTGTGTTGTACCCGTTGTCGTGTTCGGTGTTGTGTTTTCTCGTAAGGCTACCTTAGCAACAGTGTAAACACCATGATGTAATGTTGGCTTGTTTGACAGTCTAGGAGGCTTGTGGGATTGATGTACCGTCATAATTTTGGGAATGAAAGAAGTTGGATTTTTATGAGTTATCAATGCATTGCTTTATGAAATTCCTTTTCATATGTCAAGACAGAATCATGGAATGAACTGCACTAATGGGCACCTTTTCGCTTTTTCAGTATGGTGAACACTAGGGGTGGACGCCAAGATGCTGAGAGCTCAAACCCGCCACTCCCGCCGAATGAGTCGACCTTGGCCGCGGCTATGGCGGCCATGTTGCAGAGCAGTCAGCAAACCAACGAAATGCTGTGGGCTATAATGGAGAATGCTAGCCAGTACCGAGGCCCCAGGAACCAAAACCAGGACAGCACCTATGCTGATTTTCTGGCAATGCATCCCCCTGAGTTCAAAGACGAGCCGATGGAAACGGATCACTGGCTTCGCACGATTGTGGCCAGATTTGGGCTGCTCCGTTGCACGGAGCAACAGAAGACCTTGTTCGCCACCCAAATCCATCAGGGGCACATAGGTGCTTGGTTGGCCAACTACCTCGCCACCTTCCCACCAAACACCCCAGTGCCTTGGACATAGTTCAAGGAAGCGTTCCGCGCCTATCACATTCCTGTAGGCTTAATGCAGAGGAAGGCCAAAGAGTTCATTGCCTTAACCCAGGGCAACCGTTCTATGCATGAATACTCCTGAGTGTTCAACCAGCTCGCTCTGTACGCTCCGGAGCAAGTGGACACGGACGTGAAGTGGAAACATCGCTTCATGGAGGGGTTGAATATCACACTCCAGGGTTGCTTTTCGCTAAATCAAGGAGGCTCATTCAATGATTTGTGAGCAATGCCCTCAATGCCGAGAAGTATCTGGAAAAGGAGCAACGGGAGAAGAAGCGGCTCTGTGGCAGCCAGTCAAGTGCACCACCCCCAAAGTACCGTTTGGTGTACACAACACCGGATGGTAGGAAGTACAGGGCTGAACCTCCGTAGGGATAATCATTCTGCCCGCCTAAGCAACCCTACATGCCCCCGCAGAATCAGCCACAGGGTGGCTACCGTGCACCACCGCCCCCACAACAGAGGAACCAGGATTTTCGCCCACCTCAGCAAGGCACCCGACCTGGACCAGGAACCCCGTGCTTCACTTGCCGGGCAGCCGGGGCACTTTGCTCGCAAGTGTCCTATGCACCAGCAGTCTGGAGGCAACCGTCAGGCCAACCAGGGACAGGGCCAGCAGAGGGGCCAGAAGGCCCACAAAACAGGTCGGGTGAACTACACCACAGCCGAGGAGATAGCCGAAGGGGAACCTGTGCTTGCGGGTACATTCTCGCTCTCTGGACATTCCGCATTCATTCTGTTCGCTTCCGGTGTCTCCCACAACTTTATCAGTAAAACTTTATTAAGGGTAAAAACTTCGTTACTATTCTTCTAGAGCCACCCTTCATCATAAAATCACTTGGGGAAATAGTTTGTCACAATATGGCTTAAGGGAGACACCACTAAATCTAGGACGTTAAACCTATCCTACCTCATTCATAATCCTAGACGGGCAGGGTATCGATATTATCATTGGTGTAAAATGGATGAAACACCAAAATGCCCTCCTCGTCACCACTTCACGGGTCTGCTTCCTTAAACTTAGATCACCCTAGATCTACCCCCAAGCAAATCTGCCATGTTACCGGGAAAAGTTTGGATAAGATACCAGTAGTGAGAGAATTCTCAGATGTGTTCCCAGAGGACCTACCTAGCTTACCCCTGGACAGGGATGTTGAGTTCCAAATTGACCTACAGCCAGGCACAGCCCCAATTTGCCGCAGACCATACAAGATGGCACCTAAAGAACTAGCTGAATTGAAGTTGCAGCTGAAAGAATTGCTGGACAAGGGTTTCATACAGCCTAGTTCCTCACCTTGGGGTTGTCCAGCTCTGTTTGTGAAGAAGAAGGATTAGTCCTTGAGACTATGCCCGGATTACCGCCCCTTGAATACGGTCACCATCAAGAATAAGAATCAACCGCCACGCATAGACACTCTGTTTGATCAGCTGGCTGGAGCAAAGGTCTTTTCCAAAGTTGATCTTAGATCTGGCCATCATCAGATCAAGATTCGTCCCATAGACATCCTAAAGACAGCTTTCTCCACCAGATATGGGTTATATGAGTACTTGGTGATGTCATTTGGACTCAATCATGCACTGGCATACTTCATGTATCTTATGAACTCAGTTTTCATGCTGGAATTGGACAAATTTGTGGTGGTATTCATTGATGACATCCTAGTGTATTCCAAGACTTCCGAAAAACATGCTGAGCATTTCCGGGTAGTCCTACAAAGGCTCAGAGACCATCAACTCCATGCCAAATTCAGCAAATGTGAATTCTGGATTGAGCGTGTCCAATTCTTGGGGTCACGTGGTATCAGCTGAAGGCATTTCTGTTGATCCGGGGAAGGTGCAAGATGTCATCAATTGGAAAGCACCCACGTCAGTCCACAAAGTACGTAGCTTTTTGGGATTAGCTGGATATTATCGTCGCTTCACCCCCAGCTTCTCCAAGATTGTTAAACCTATCACAGAGCTACTCAGGAAGGATCAAAAGTTCAAATGGACAGAGAAGTGTGAAGAGGCTTTCCAAACTCTGAAGAAGCACTTGACCTCAGCACCGGTACTCGCCCAACCGGACCTGAACAAGCCTTTCGACGTATATTGTGATGCGTCAGGAATTGGGCTTGGATGCGTGTTGATGCAAGAAGGACAAAAAAATTGCTTATGCTTCCAGGCAACTCCGTAAGCATGAGCAGAATTACCCAACACACGATCTGGAGTTGGCAGCCGTGGTGTTAGCTCTGAAGGTGTGGAGACATTATTTACTGGGAAATCTAGTGCATCTCTACACCGACCACAAGGGCTTAAAGTATATCTTCACTCAGAGTAAGTTGAACATGAGGCAACGCAGATGGCTAGAGCTAATCAAGGATTATGAACTGGAGATTCACTACCATCCCAGCAAGGCCAATGTAGTTGCAGATGCATTGAGTAGGAACGCTCACCGCCATTACTTAGATCAAGGGGTTCCAACGGAAGAAACAGAGCCAACCTTGAGAGTTCTACCTCATGGATCTCTATACAATCTAGCCTTAGTTCCAACACTCAAGGACGAGGTAGCCAAAGCCAAGCAACTTGACAAGGGCATGGAAAAGATTAGACTAGGGTTAAAAGAGAAGAAGATGCAGTGCTTTCGGGAAGACGAAGATGGAGTTTTGTGGTTCAAGAACAGATTGGTAGTGCCAAAAGATCACGAGCTCCAAAGAAAGACCATGGATGAGGCTCACTTGTCCAAATACTCCATTCATCCTGATAGCAACAAGATGTAGCAGGATTTGAGGAAGAAGTTTTGGTGGACGAGAATGAAGAGAGAGATTGCTGGGTACATAGCCGAGTGTGACACTTGTCAGAGAGTGAAGTCAGATCATTTGAAATGTGCAGGTTTGTTGCAAGCTCTAAGCATTCCATCCTGGAAATGGGAAGATATCAGCATGGACTTCATTGTCGGTTTACCCATGACTGCTCAAAGATTAGATTCTATTTGGGTCATAGTAGATCGTTTAACCAAAACAGCTCATTTCATTCCTGTGTCTACCAGACACAGTATGAAGAAGTATGCCTAGCTATACATTGATCGAATAGTGTGTCTGCATGGAGCGTCCAAGACCAAAATCTCTAACCGAGGTAGCCAGTTCATAGGACGCTTTTGGAAGCAGCTCCATGACTCGCTAGGAACTAGGTTAATCCATAGCTCTTCCTATCACCCCTAGACAGATGGCCAAACTGAAAAGGTAAATCAGATCTTTGAGGATATGCTTTGAGCTTGTGTTTTGGAGCATGGGAAAAGCTGGGATAGTTATTTGTCATTGGCGGAATTCTAGTACAACAACAGCTATCAAGAGAGTATCCAAATGTTGTCTTTTGAGGCATTATATGGTTGTAGCTGCAGGTCACCACTCAATTGGTCGGAAGCAGGTGAAAGGATTATACTTGTACCTGACGTAGTGCAGCAGGCCGAGGAAAAAGTACGGGTCATTCAAGCTAATCCGAAGACCGCCAAGTCCCGACAGAAGAGCTATGCGGATAGGAGGCATAGACCACTGAGTTTCAAGATAGGAGACTACGTCTACTTAAGAGGCTCGCCCACAAAAGGAGTTCAGCGGTTCAGAGTTAGAGGCAAGTTAGCACCCCGATACATCGGTCTATATCTCATCACTGCCAAGTGCGGAACCGTGGCATACCGGGTGGAACTACCAGAAAGGTTATCCGGAGTACACAACATTTTTCACGTCTCCCAATTGAAGAAGTGTTTGAAGGTGTGACACCTCAGGTGTCACTTGAAAAGTCATCGACAAAACGAAAACCCTAAAAAGGACTTTTTACGCTTTTGAGTTAAACTAGCACTTGAGCTAATGATCAATGTTGCTTAAAACACTTCCATTAACCTACACAAAAATTTTAGTAAATTAATTTTTGAACACTTTCACCAAACAGGGGCCCTCAGTCCACAGTACATGGTCATTTCCTATTCACACTCCAATCCAAAACCCTAATCGGTAAATTTCACACTTAAAAGCAAAATTGACATTGGAAATAAAATGAAATGGTGTTTGAAATGCTTTAAAGAAACACTACAAAAACCTTGGCACACAACAGAACACTATAGCTAAAGTCGAAAAAATTCAACTAACATTGTTGAAATCCTGTTAACAGGAATTAACTCCAAATCCTAACTCATGGCTATCCAAATTTCCACAGAACCCTAGCCATATTTTTACATAAAAATTAAGTACACTTCAAAATATAATTTTGAGAATTTATTAAAAATTTTTGGATAAGATTTAGACCTCCTTAAAAATTCACACAAACAATAATTATCTTGGAAATTCAAGAATTTTTAAAAGCCAAATCAGGACTTGAACCTTAAATGAAAAGTGCTCCACATAAATCACTGAGCCTACACAAAAAGTTTCAAAATTTTGAAACTCAGGAAGCATGTCTTTCAATTGAATTGGATTCAAGCTTTAATCAATAGCAGAAAAAAAAAATTTGAAGCAGAGCAGTGGCGGGCCACAGTGCCGCGCCTCCCGCCCGAGCGGCGAGCGGCAGGACACCGCCCCGGCCGACATGGCTTTCCTCGGCAACGACGCGCAGGTCGACTTCATTGCCCCGGCCCCTCTCTCTCTCTCTCTCTCTCTCTCTCTCTCTCTCTCTCCCACCTCCACTGCCGCGCCGCCCGAGCGCCGCCGGGGAGATGGCCGGCCATGCCGCCACCCCCTGTTCCCACTATTCCCCACTCCGAAGCTCTTCAAAAGCGCGCGCCCTTCCTTCCTTCCCCTCCCCTTTCTCCTTTTTCCCTTCACCACGCGCGAGGCTCCCTTCTCCATTGCTCCCAGCCGCCGCCACCATTGCGGAGCTCCCCTCACGGTGAACTTCGTGCTCCAGTCCTTCTCCACCCTAATCACCACGCCTAACTCCTTCCTCTCTTCCCCGTGAAGCTCTCAGCACTTCCACTTCTCCGAAATTGAGCCTCGGTCACCGGAATTGCCACGCCATCGCCGCCGATGCCATTGCCGAGGAGGGCCCTCGGTGAGCTTCCCCCTCTGGCCCTCCTCCGTCCTAATTCCCTTGTATAAATCCTTTCTCTCCCTCCCATGCAGCTCAGCGCACCCTCCGTCCTTTGGAACCGAGCTCCAATCGCCGGGAAAGTCACATCGCCGCCGCCACCGACGCCGCCCACGGTGAGCCCTCCATCCCGGCATGAAACCTTGGCCTTCGTTATGTTGCCGAGTTTCCCCATGGTCCGTAGAAGGTGTAGAGTCAAGGTCTCACTGCCAGCGACCACCCCATCGCCGGGAATTGGTCGCCGGAGCTCGCCGGAGAATCTCCCCTGTTTTTTCTTTTTCCTTTTATTTTCCATATTATTACTCTGTCTTGTAAAATCAGTAGAATTTAATAGAAAGCTCCAAAAATAGAAAACCAAACTTTGTTAGAAACCTCATGACAAGGACTAATTTTCTGTTAAAACACTTTTTAGAAAACGGCCAAAAATCTGCAGAATTAATTAGAAATATCTTTTCTGTTTTTGAATTTTAATTTGAATTCTAGGGCAGTGCTAGGGCTAATTTTTGATCTACAAGTACTACACGACAAGGAACACCTCCTTGAATTTTACGAAGATTTTAGGACCAGGAAGTTGCATCTAACCCTTTTAAAAAACTCCAATCTGCCTAGTTAAAGTACCTTTTTCTAAAACACATTGTAAAAGTCATTCAAAAGGTTAGACCCAAAAGCAAAGTTTTTTCTTTGGTTTTCGAGAATTCCCACATAAAATTTCATAATTTTATTCTAAGTTTTACTAGTGCTTTATGATTTTATAAAGTTCAATAATAGGAAATTTGATGAATTTTTATAAAATATACAAAATTCATTTAGGCCCCAACCAAATCTCAAAATGCTTACTTCAGAGAGTGATATCAACTAAAAATAGTTTTGAGAAAGAATTAAAAGTTTTATTTTAATCCTAGGTTAATAGTCGAAGATGTTAAATAATTATTAACTCATGAAAAATGTTGAATTAACCTTAACTAAGGTTAAAGTTGTTGAACATGCCAACTAAAAGTCACGTCATGAGAATTGGAATAGATTTCCTTGAACCTCATTCTGTCACATCCCAAAAGTTTCAAACTTTTGTCCATTTAATATGAGCTCACTGATTTAAATTTTGAAGATTGACTTTTCCTGTTTTGACAATTGTGGGTCAGGGTTTCGAAGTTTTGTCGATTCGGGTAACCCTAGTTGTGCTCTCAAGGAGTCTTCTCTTTTTCTTAATAAAAATACCCCAATATTTTTGCATAACAATTAACTACACATTAAAATATAATTTTGGAGATTTTATCAAAATTTTTGGTAAAGGTTTAAACCCTTTTAAAATTCCAACAATTTTGAACCAATTTAAAAATTCACAGATCCTTAGGAGCTGAATCAGAGAATCTTTTTATAAGCAAAGTTGTTCCAAATAATTGCTTTAGTACACCAAAAAAGTTTCAAAATTCTTGAGCTCGGGAGCTAGGGCTTTCTGTTGAATCAAGAGGGAGGATAATTGAACTAATTAAAAACCAAAATTGAAAATGGCGTGACGGGCTACAGTGCCGTCCGCCCACGACAGCCATTGCCGTGGCTGGCAGCCGAGCACCGCGCCGGCCACCTCCTCCCCATGCGCCTCCTTTACTCGCCCAAAACAGAATCTCGCCTAAAGATCTCGCGCTCTCTCTCTTCTCCCTCTCTCCTCCCTCTCTCTCTACCCGGTGCGCCCTGCTTTCCTCTCTGCCGCATGGCACCGCCCGGCAGAGCACCGCCCCTAGCGCCAATCACCGCTTGCCGCTCCCCTCACCAATCAACGGTGCGCCACAGCTCTCTACTTCCTTGGCTCACCCTCCACTCGAGTATAAAGCCGCAAGCCACCAGCTTCTCCTCCCTTCCTTTCTCTCTGCCTTAGCACCGCCGCTGCTAGTGCTGACCCGCCGCCCCCACGACGTCAGCCCACTCCAGCGAGTCCCCAGCCTCGCCACCATGCCGCCTAGGTTTTCCTCAACCCCCTGAAGCTCTCCAGCCATCTAGCCCCCGCGGCCGTGCACCCCTTTCACCGGAACACCGCCATCTCCCTCTCGGCCGAGAACCTCACCGCCGATCGCCCCTTCTCGAAATTCGTCATCGCGGTACAATGCTTTTTCAATTCAACTCGCTGGCTACTTCCTCTGGTTATGGCGCACCCCTTTGACATCATCTCGGCCACAGGTGATCGCCGATGACGAAGAACGCCGCACGCCACCCGTCGGCCGCCATTGAAGCCACCTCGGAGCTTCACGTCGCCAACCCCTTTCCCCTCTCTCCCGGCCTTCATCCTTTTCAAATCAGTGCTTTGAATCAAGGTGATGCTCCACGACCATTTAATCCCTGCCCTAACCCCCTCCTCCGGCGAGGATTCCACCGGAGCTGCTGCCGTGCCCTAATTCCCCTGTTCTGTGTTACTGTTCCATTAAATTCTCTATTTTCCTTTAATTATCCAGAAATTGTAAAATGTATAGAAACAGTGGAAAAATCTAAAAATGCCAAACCTAATTTTAATTGAATCCTTGAACAATGAATTAATTTCTGTTAAAGCACGTTTTCGAAAATGTCCCGGGAATTTCTCTAATAATTCAATGAAATATTTCTGTTGTTGATTTTTATTTGAAGTTCTAGAAGGTTTCTAGGGTTGATTTTTGTACCATAATTGTATCTTGGCATGATGCATTTCCTTCATTTTTACCAGAATTTTTCATGAACATTTGTGCATGCATGTCATTGATAATACTCATAAATGCCTAGTTTATTTGTCCTTTTCTAAGGTACATTAGGAAAGTCACCCAAAAGCCCAAGCCCTTTAATAAAAACTTTATTTTAGATGCTCAGTAGTAGATCTATAAAGTTTCATGATTTTTCCATATTAGTACCTGTTTTCGATTTTATAAGTTTGGAAAACAGAAAATTGTTTGATTTTTAGTAAATTCATAGAAGCTCGACTTGACCCCAAACCAGAGCCAAAAGTCTTAGTTTAGAGCCTACTTTAAGCTAAAAATGGTCCCATGCCTGTAAATTAACTTTAATTTTCACAGAAAAAGTCGTTACGACTTTTACGGTACCGTTACGGTTTTTCCCGATGTCATAAACGGGCAACGACAGTCGGAGAGCTCGTGTTCCTGCTAACGCGAGTCAAAACCACTCAAACTTAGTCTCATAGTAACCCAAGCCACTTAGTAAAGCCTGTACATGAGATGTGTTTTGGGATTTTTCCCGGAAATGACATCCGTGTGCCACCCGATATCGGAACCGGAAACCCGGGAACCCGTAACCGGAATCGGTAAAACTGTTTTGGTAACTTGAGCTGTAGAACTCCGATTGACTTGATTCCTAGACTCAGTAGCTACCTCCCTGCATCGTATCACATCGTTTGTGCATCATGGCATCATGGCATACATCTTATCGACGCTTTTTTACTTTATAGCTTACGAACCGCCAGAGAGTGACGCGGGTGCTGCTACGGGAGAAACACTGGAGGTTGATCCAGCTGCTGAGGAAGACAAGACCGCTGCTGTTGAAGGCAAGCACCTCATATTGCTACCCTAAGTAATTTACTTAATGATTAATATGAATGCTTACGTATAGGACTGCATTAAAGTCGGGCATAGTGATAAAGTCGGGAACACCTATTATTGTTGCATGTACCCCTCCTTGGTATTGAATACGTCACCTTGTCAACCTGGGTAGAGTGTCTTTGTTCGAGTCATGAAATGCTTAGCCATGCTTAGATAACACGGTAGAAGTCGAGTGGTAAGTCCCACTCGCACGTATAGGATTTATCCTAGTTGCTTATGAGCTTGTGGCAAGTTCATATGTTGGTAAAAGTTGAAAAGTGTTAAAAACTGAAATCCGGACAGTGGGATAGGAGTGCAGCAAGACATGGAGGTCTTGTGTGCCGTAGGCCCCGTCTGGGTTGACCTAGGACCCGACCGTGTTATTCTTGGCCTGAACACTTTCCGTTCATACCACATGTCCGATATAATGGTAAGACAAGCTAAGTATCTCACTTCGTACCAATGTTTGGCCGATGACTGCACGGTGTGTGGAACGAGGGAGTCATGGGTGCCTGCGAGGCCGTGATACTCGACGAGGGAGTCACGTGTGCCTGCGAGGCCGTGGTATCGGCACCGTGTGGATTTTCCAACCATGTGGGCACCAGTGTGAAAAAGGTTGACATGAGTACCTCCTTGTGTAACTTTAGCGGGTTGCATGAGCCGTATGGTCCTCAGTTGTGTGGGTACAGTTGGACTCCCCTGCAGGGTGTAAAATCGGTTCGAATCTGCCGCGATCTCGGTTATGATCAAGCTTAGTGTTCTTTGGATAATATCGTAGAGTTGTCACATAACATGATGGGAATTGGGATATCGTTGATGGAATTGGGATATGGGTATTGGTATCCATGGTTCGGATGGAACATGGATGATGGTATGTACATGGTTTATGGTTGCATGGCACTTAGGGATTGGGTTTAGTAGATGCTCATGCCCGCAGAGTTCTTTTACTTTATGCTTATTCACATATGCTTAGTTTCTGCTTTAAGCAATCGAGTCCATCCCTATACCTTATTTACCTTGCTACAGCCTCATTGCATTATCCTTAAAGTTAGGAAATAATTCCCACAACAGGGTAAGACTTGCGAGTATCTTTGTACTCAACGTTTGTTGCTTAAGTTTTTGCAGGTGAGGATGAGTTGGTCTTCGGCTACTTTGTCCCCGCCGATGCCGGCGAGGGCGAGGCGTAGTCAAGACGTTCGAGTGACCGTGATTTGTGATGTTCGTGGGCTGGACATCGCAATCCTTTGTTGTTTTCTCATTGCAAATGCTGCGACTATCATGTTCCTTAGAATTGCTTCCGCTCTTTTATTTGTTAGTTTCAAGACTTATGATGAACCTTGGTATGTAAGGATATTTTAAATTGGTGTTATTAAATTAATGTGACCTATGTAATGTATCACCTATGACGTTGCCGACGTGCTTGGATCTTGGGCGTTGCTTGAGAAGCATGTCGGGGGACTGCCGGGTTTATATTCTCTTTTATCGGGTTGAGTTCTCGCATACCATGCGTGGGCCGCGAGTCAACTTGGTAAACTTAAATGTAAATTGGTCGGGTCTCTCACACATTCACAGATTAAAAATTAAAATAAATCGACAGCGTCGAGTAATTAGGGTTAACCCTAATTCTAGGCATCGCCGATTGAAACCCTAGATTACTATTGGTAAAAGCAATGAGTTTCTTTTCAATTAAACTTATCTTAATCATACTGCATCATGTAGATTCTGAAGCGCACGAAGTAGCTGCAGATCCGGGTTCTTCGATTTCCACAGAAGAGGTCAACCACAGCTCCGGAGAACCAGGCAAGCCCCGGTGCACAACTGATATTTAAAATTTTGCTATTATAACTCAGTGTGTCTTGTTTGTGCATTAAGTGCTAGGAGTTGATTGAAACCATAGTTGCATTGTTTCTCATAGGAAACCCTGACGGTAGCTCGTATAGATACCCTTAGTATGCTATGCTTAGCAGATAATTGCCGGTAGAAGTCGAGCAGAGTGGACGTTGCTCGCGAGTGGTAGGAGATATTGAATGAAACCATTACATGAGATGTGCCACATGTTTGTGAATAAGTAAGGAAGATAAAAGATTGAGGGTCAGACCGGGTACAAGTAGGTCGGCGACTGGTCCGGGACCAGGGTGATCGTAGTCTAGTCTGATCCGTGTGGCACAGCTGGGCAAGTATTGAATGTATTGATCGTATGCTGGGTGATATGGGCTCTAGTAAACCTACGTAGCCTAGTGATTGCAACGTCGAACCTGCCCTACGGTGTCTGACTAGGAGGAGATCTGGGGCGGGCAGCGTGGGAACTCCACAGAAACTGTCTTGGACGTGTTGTGTGGTGGGATGCGGCCCTGCTAAGGCAGGCGTAGGAGGGAATTGATGTTGCAGGAGCTGGTGTGAACGGTTGCCACATGCGAGTTTGGGACACGCACGTGTCGTACGATTAGGTTAACCCTGCAGAGGTATAAAAGTCGGTTCGAAGCGCTGTCGCTCTCAGCTATGAGTTTACTTGAACTCTCTGTCACATTCTAGTAAATAGGTTGAGAAACAATGAGAATGAATTATGATTATTACTATTGCTATTGTTGCTTCTGTTATGTTTGATAGTTCAGTGCGGACTAAATTTATATTCTAATCACTTAATTTGGTGCTAAAATTTGACCAAGAGTAGTACAGGCTTACGAGTCCGTTTTTGCAAGTAAACCCACCCGAGTCAGCCAGCATGTCTAGGAGTCGGCTGTAGTCAGCCACGTTGACGGGTAAGTCTTGTTGAGCTTCTTAGAAGCTCACACGTTAGCGATATGTGGTTTTCAGGCGCCGACATGCAGGACCAAGCTGGTAGCATCCATTGGGAGGAGGCTCTCCCCGAGATCGGGAACCTCCAGTGGGAGTTGTGCGAGTCGCCGCGGGAACATTGAAGTGGCTAGTACCATGACGCCCTTGGGCACGGCGCGTGCTTTTGCTTAAGTTTGAGTGTTGGAGTCTGTAATCGTTCAAGTCTTCCGCTGTTGTATTTTCAAAAAACTTTTGCGTACTCTGAATCAATGTAAGACTTAACTTCAAATTTATGAATTTATGTTGTATTAAATTCTCTCTCCTTGTAAAATTATTGCTGTTTATTCCTGCCTGTGTTGTATCGTGTGTACGCTCACTTCGCCGAGCGTTGCCCAACAGGATCCTGGCTCAACGACTGACCAGATCCGTCCCGAGACAAGATTTTCTGGGTGGTCCGGGTCAACTTTGGTATCAGAGCCGTGTTGGGAAACGGTACAGTGTTTAAGGCATATTTTCAAAAATTACGTGCGAGTGAGGTACGAGCCCTATTAGGTAATAGGTTATCAGGTGGCAAGCTAACCTAGATCAGGAGCTAACTAAACCCAGTCTAGATTTACTTTTCTGTAACAACACACCTACGTTAAGGTAAGCCACGTAAGGTACGCCGCTCGACTACGGTAAAAGGTCGAGAAATCCCTGTTGCCTCTGCAACAGTAGCGTTCTATACCATGATGGTATGGAAGGAGGTATTATGTTCGCTGTAACATAGTGCGCCCCCTTGCCATTTAGGGAGAGAAGCGGACCTCTACCGTACGAGGTGTGGGTTACGGACCTGTTGCAAATGCAGACCTTCGCAACAGTGGAGTCTTGTGTCTTTGACATACAAGAGATGAGTTTGTTCCTCACGACTTCGGTTTTACGGAACACTCTCATACCTCCGCTGCCTGAGGTAACGTGCAGTCTGTCGCCGCGCAGGGAAGGTCGAACACGTGATCCCCGTACGTGACCTACTCGGGGCGACCCATATGGCAATGACATGGGTTGTTGTCTTTACTTTCGATATATTACTACCTGTGATGCATTTTCTGCAGATACACTAACCCCGGTACCGTAAGAAAACGTGTAGTAGCGTCTAACTTGAGTGCGATTCTGCCACCGCCTACGCGTATTCTTTTTACTTTTGTGAGGATGTATAGACCGATGTAAGATTGCATTGCATATTATAATTGGAAACCAAATAAAATCACCTAATAAAAAGGAAATCAATTGCTGGTTAATAGAAAAAGGCTAACTATAACAATTAACTTGTTGAATTTAAGTAACAACCCCAACATGAAATAACCCAGCCGTTTGCTAAGTAGTGGGTGCGGATTTAACAGTAGTTTGGAAGGATGGGTAGCTACATAAAGGTTTAAAAGAGTCACGTCAAGCTTTGAATATCAATTATGTATAATCATGTTAGGGTCAAACCCAAAGCCTTCAGAATCAAAAGAAAAAAAAACCAACCTTAAATGTTTCCAAACCATTTCACTTTAAGGGGAAAGGTTCACCTCAGCCTAGGAATTCTTTCATATCCTCTACCACTTGAATATTTTGTACTTATCAATTTTTATTGATAAGTGAACCACCTTGACCAAACCGTGAAACCGTGTCTGGAAGCAAAACCTTGTCGCCTCCTGCGAAGGTTATCAGTCTCGATTTTCTCATTCAGACGACATAAGGTTGCATCCTAGTGAGAATTAAACTCTTCGATAACACCTCCTATGGCGTGAGAAAATGTTCATGTTTTCAGGTCTACTTGTAGGCATACAACTCTTGTGTTCCAGAGTCATTCCTGTACACTTTATCATTCACCTTGTCTCCTTCTTGGGATCCATAGTTTTGTGGTCAATTCTCTGATATCATCTTACTATTCGACAAATCGAGTCTTCACACATCTCAATTTTTCCAAAACCTAGGAACGATAAAATCATTCAAACTTATACTAAAACCATCCAGGAGCTAAATTCCATCAATAATGGCTGTAGCACTTTTAGGATAGCAGAGCCTCTCCTAGACTCCCGTCATAGAGTATACGTAGCACCAAATTCAACAAGCAAATCCTAATAGAACTCTGTGTTAAAAATTGAGCCTTTTTGCAATAGTGTCCTCGATGAAAAGATTGTCTCCTTGACAGGTCAACTTAGATGGTAAAGCACCTTGGACTATCTGTGCGACTGTCGATGAGAAAAGGGGTCAATAGTGGAGCAGGAAGTGGACCTAACTATGGAACAAACATGGCCATTTGGGTAACATCAAAAACCTTTAGGGCTAATTTTTGTGTTAAAACACTTTTTAGAAAACGGCCAAAAATCTGCAGAATTAATTAGAACTCTCTTTTCTGTTTTTGAATTTGAATTTGAATTCTAGAGTAGTTCTAGGGCCGATTTTTGATCTACAAGTACTTCATGACGAGAAACACCTCCTGGAATTTTACGAAGATTTTAGGACCACGAAGTTGCATCTAACCCTTTTAAAAAACTCCAATCTGCCTAGTTAAAGTACCTTTTTCTAAAATACATTGTAAAAGTCATTCAAAAGGTTAGACCCAAAAGAAAATTTTTAGCTGGTGTGAACGGTTGCCACGTGCGAGTCTAGGACACGCACGTGTCGTACGATTAGGTTAACCCTGCAGAGGTATAAAAATCGGTTCGAACCGCTGTCGCTCTCAGCTATGAGTTTACCTGAACTCTCTGTCACATTCTAGTAAATAGGTTGAGAAACAATGAGAATGAATTATGATTATTACTATTGCTATTGTTGCTTCTGTTATGTTTGATAGTTTAGTGCGAACTAAATTTATATTCTAATCACTTAATCTGGTGCTAAAATTTGACCAAGAGTAGTACAGGCTTGCGAGTCCGTTTTTGCAAGTAAACCCACCCAAGTCAGCCAGCATGTCTAGGAGTCGGCTGTAGTCAGCCACGTTGACGGGTAAGTCTTGTTGAGCTTCTTAGAAGCTCATGCGTTAGCGATATGTGGTTTTCAGGCGTCGACATGCAGGACCAAGCTGGTAGCATCCATTGGGAGGAGGCTCTCCCCGAGATCGGGAACCTCCAGTGGGAGTTGTGCGAGTCGCCGCGGGAACATTGAAGTGGCTAGTACCATGACGCCCTTGGGCACGGCGCGTGCTTTTGCTTAAGTTCGAGTGTCGGAGTCTGTAATCGTTCAAGTCTTTCGCTGTTGTATTTTCAAAAAACTTTTGCGTACTCTGAATCAATGTAAGATTTAACTTCAAATTTATGAATTAATGTTGTATTAAATTCTCTCTCCTCGTAAAATTATTGCTGTTTATTCCTTCCTGTGTTGTATCGTGTGTACGCTCGCTTCGCTGAGCGTTGCCTAACAGGATCCTGGCTCAACGACTGACCGGATCCATCCCGAGACAAGGTTTTCTGGGCGGGTCCGCATCAGAAGGCACCCGTGGATCAAGCAAATCTAGAAGTGGAAGAGTTGCAACCCGATCTAACCTACCCAGAAGGTCCAATTTAGATACTAGATGAAAAGGAACGGGTTACTAGGAAGCGACTCAAATTCTACAAAGTCCTGTGGAGCAATCACTCAGAAGATGAAGTCACATGGGAGTCTGCAAAATTCCTTCGATCACACTAGCCCGAGTTACTCCCAGCCTCATAGGTACCCATGACCAACCTAACCCTTTCTTTAATCTCAGGACGTGATTTCTTTTAGGGGGAAGGGCTATGACACTCAAGTGTCACATAAGAATTCATCGACAAATCTTAAACCCTAAAAGTAAATTCTTGCACTTTAAAGCAAAATTGACACTTGAGCTAATAAGCAATCTTGTTTTAAACACTTCCATGAACCTCCATAAAAACTTCCAACCAGGAATATGTGAACCACAGTACCAAAATTATTGTCTAACAGATAAAAATTCAAGCACCTCTTTCAAAATCCATCAAAATTCCATATGACCCTAGTAATGTTTTTACATGGCAATTAAGTTCACTTCAAGTAAAATTTTGGAGATTTTATCAGAATTTTTAGGAAAGATTTAACCCCTTAAAAATTCAAACAAACTTGAATTTAATTGGAAATTCCCAAACTTTTAGGAGGAGAATCAAGACTTCTTCCTTTAACAAAAGTTGTTTCAAATAATTCACTGAGTGCCCACAAAAATTTCAAAATTCTCTGAGCTCAGGAAGTAAAAATTTTATTTGAATTTAGGAAGGGATTTTGAAAAAATTTGCAAAAAATCAAAATCGAAATCGGCCCGCCGCTGTGGCGGCCAACCCCGGCGCGCCGCAATGGCTGGCAGCCATGGCAGGCTGGCGCGCCTTTTCCCGCCGGGCATTCACGCCATCGAGCAAGTCCCGCGCGAAGATCTTCCACTGCTCCTCTCTCCTCCCTCTCTCTCTCTCTCTCTCTCTCTCTCTCTCTCCCCCTCCCGCGCTCTCTGCTTCTCCCTCTGGCACGCCCCCGCCTGTCGGCTCCAATCCCCGACGCGGCGCGCTGCCACACCCCTCCCCTTCTCCCTCTCCCTGCAGAGCATTAAGCACGCACCCTAGCTCCTTCCACTCCCCCATGCTTCATTCTTCCTCCCGCAGCCGCGCCCGCCTTTCTTCCTCCTCCGCTCCACGCACGTGCTGCCACTGCCTCCACCAAGCTCCGCACGTTGAGCGCCCCTTTTCGGTCGAGTTCCCCACTTTTAACCTTGTCTAACATCTTCCTCCGGTCCTCGTGCAGCTCATGATGACCACCTTTCATCGGATTGTCGCCCGGCTCGACGGGAACGCGAGCTCACCGCCGTCCGCCACAACGCGCTCTGTCACCGGCGACACTCCGATAAGTAATTGCCCCCGTTGTGGTGTTGCCGAGCATCTCCAGGGCACGTAGAAGATGTAGGACGAAGTCCCGCGCGCCGCCATGCTCCACCTTGCCTCCACGAGCCCGCCGGAGGTCTCCTGAAGCCGCCGCTCGCCACCCGATCCGCTCCGCTAGCCGCCGCCGGCTGCCGTCGTTCTCCCGGAGTACCCAACCCTACGCAAGCCTAGAGGACTCTCCCTGCAGCTCCCCATCGCCGGCAAGGCCGCCGCCGCCAGAGCTCGCCGGAGAAATCCCCCGCCGCCCACTGTTCTCCCCAGTTTCCTCCATTTTCGAATTTGAATTCAATTTCATATTATCTAGCTAGTTTTGTAAAATGCATGGTAAATTGAGGAAAACTCCAAAAATGCTAAACCAGAATTTCTTGGAATCCTTGTAAAATACACAAATTAACTGTTGAACACTTTTTCAAAAAGGTTCATGGAACTTCCTCAATAAATAGATTAATCTTTTGTGTTTCTGAATTTTAAATGACGTTCCAGAGATCTTCTAGGATTGAAACTTGAACCATTCGTGTATCATGTAGTTTGCACCTCCTGTAGTTTTATCAGGATTTAACTTGAACATAGTTAATGCATGTCACTAAATATACTCCAAATTGTTATTTTAATTTTTTATTTTCTTAAATACATTGTGCATGTCAACTAAAAATCCAAACCCTTAATTAAAACTTTAGCTTAGGTGCTCACTGGTACATCTATCAATTTTCATGAGTTTACCATAAGGTTTAGTATTTATTTCTGATTTTATAATTTTAATAAAAAGAAATTTTATGAATTTTTATAAAATCTAGAAACTTCGATTTAACGTCAGCCAAACATCAAAATTCATATTTCAGAGAACACTATCAACTAAAAATAATCTCCTGGTAGAATCTGAAGTTTCACTTTAGTCCATGATTTGATTAATAGAAAACTTAACTGAAGTTTTATAAAATCTAGAAAATTCAGTTTGACCTCAACCAAATTCTAAAATTCATATTTCAGAAAGCACTCTCAACTAAAAATGGTCTCCTGGTATGATATGAAGTTTCACTTCGGTCCACTGTCATTAAGAATAATTGTTGTAATAAAATGTCGTAGTCAAAATATTTAGGGTTAACTCTAAACCCCTAGATGTAATGATGAAAACACCATGTTATCTATGATGAGAACCCCAGATTACATTACATAGTCATAGCTCATCTCATTCTTGTTGCATCATGTAGTCACCAAAGTGAGCGAAGTAGCTGTTGATCCGGAGTCCTCGATCCCCGAAGAAGTTGCCATCACCAACCCGGAGATCAAGGCAAGCCCCGGTGCACAACCTGTTTAAAGTTTTTTCTTTATCAATATGTGTCTTGATTGTGCATTAGGTTTTCATGAATTGATTGAAACCCTAGTTGCATTTGTTTCCCATAGGAAACCCTAGCGGTACTTGGTATAGGTAACCAAAGTAGTATGCTATACTTAGATATAGTTATCGATAGAAGTCGAGCAGAGTAGACGCTGCTTTCGACTGCTAGGGTTTGATTGAAACTATCACATGAAACATATGACACATGGCTAAGGATGATTAAGGAAAGATAAAACTTGAGGGTCAGACAGGGTAAAGGTAGGTCGGCGACTAGGCTAGGTCCAGGATGACCGTAGTCTTGTCTGAACCGTGTGGTCCGAGTCTGATCGAGCATTGAATGTACTGATCATATGCTGGGTATAATGGAACCCAGTAAACCTACATACCCCAGTGATTGCAAAGTCGAACCTACCCTACGGTGTCTGATTTGGAGGCGATCTAGGGTGGGCAATTGTGGAAACTCCACAGAAAACCATCCGAGACGTGTGTTCTGGTGGGATGCGGCACTGCTAAGGTAGCGTAGGAGGAAATTGACTGTACACGATCTGGTGTGAACGGTTGCCACGTACAGTCTGCGACACGCATGTGTCGTATGATTACGTTATCCCTACAGGTGTAAATCGGTTCAAATCGCTGTCGCTCTCAACTATGAGTATGCTTGTGAAACGCACCATATTTTAATTAAGATGATGAGCTAGAGGATAATGATTAAGTGATGATGATTATTTTATCTATTGCTTATATTTATGTTTGACTGGAGCAGCGCAAACTAAAGTTATAATTCTAATCACTTAACCTAAGCTAAAACTTGACCAAGAATAGCTTTAGGTAATGCGAGTCCTTTGGCAAAGTAACCTACCTCTGAGTCAGCCAGCACGTCTAGGTGTCGGCTGTAGATAACCAATTTGACGGGTCAGTCTTGTTGAGCTTCTTAGAAGCTCACGCTTTGCGAATATGTGGTTTTCAGGCGCCGATGCGTATACCCATGATGATAGCTACCAGTGGGAAGAGTCTCGTTTAGAGTTCGGGAACCTCCAGCGAGAACGTTGTGATTCGCCGCTTTGAATCTAGTGTGACTAGTAGCATGTTGCCACTCGGCAAGGCTCATGTTTTTTCTTAAGGTCTGAGAGTCAGAGTCTGTACCCCGTTTAATGCTTCCGCTGTATCTTATGTTTTCAAAATTCTTATTCGTACTCTGATGATGTAAGACTTAATTCTAAATTTATAGAACTATGTTGTATTAAATCTCTCATCCTGTAAAGATTGTTGTTTATCCTGCCTATCTTGTACCATGTGTATGCTCGCTTCATCGAGCATTGTCCAACAGGGTCCTGGCAAGATGGATTCGTCCCGGATTTGATTTTCTTTCTTGGGCGGGTCTGTCGCACCCTATTCATAAAATGTAAAGCTGACAAATAATAAAAATTCTGCAAATAATAAGCAGTATATCTCATGCATTATTATGATTGTTAGATCTGCAATCACTGCTTTAGTTAATTTCGTAAGGATAGCATTGAAATAAAGGATCTAGATGAGACAGATAAGCCAAATTTATGGAACTAGATTTGCATTTTCGTATTATATGTATTATGTACCTAAACGACATCCTAGACTACGTTTAAGAAGCCACACATGAGCTCTTTGAAACTATGGAGCAAGTGACACAAGGTAATCGAACAAGTTTAAGGACTGATCACATACAGTTTACTCTACTTGTAACAAGTGGTGTCGGTGATACTGATCGATGTTTAATCATGGTTAAACAATTCGTGTCGGTGATTCTGATCGATCTTTAATCATGGTTACGTGTAATAAAAACTTTCTAGTTTATTGTTTAGCCACCACTGCTACTGCCACTTATTACTTCCACCGTAGGGAGCTAATAATAGCACTTGTACAGTGAGTGCATCAGAAGCAACAGCAGACCAGTGACTACTTCTCCCCGCCATGGCCGCCTTGTTGTCCTCTATACCACATGCACGCCGGCATGGAGAGAGGCACTGAGCTCCGCTCCTCCTACTAAGGCAACCCTCTCCCATTATCCGAGATCGTCTATTTAGCCATGCGCCATACTCTCTGCTAATAACTTCTTGACCTTCCACATCGATCATCCTTTCGATCGATCCGTCCCTGCCATGATCGACAGAAAGTCTGGAAGCATGGCGGCACTAGTACTGCTATGGTTCCTGATCCCGACGACACTGTTCAATAAGGCAGCGATGGTGGCGGGAGCGCCGTTCTCGTGCGGCCCGTCGTCGCCAGCCAAGGCGTTCCCGTTCTGCAACAGCAAGCTCCCCGCAGCGCAGCGCGCGGCGGACCTGGTGTCGCGCATGACGGCCGCGGAGAAGGTGGCGCAGCTGGGCGACGTGGCGGCGGGCGTGCCGCGGCTGGACGTTCCGCCGTACAAGTGGTGGAATGAGGCGCTGCACGGCGTGGCCATCTCCGGCAGGGGAATCCACCTCGACCGCGGCGCCGTCCGCGCCGCCACCAGCTTCCCGCAGGTTCTGCTCACCGCCGCCGCGTTCAACGACAACCTCTGGTTCCGGATCGGGAAGGTACGTACGTTCTCATGTCGTGCGTGGGGGACATGGTTGTTGCATGACCCATGACGCACGTCGCACGCCGGCGCTACGGTTCCATCATTGTTGGATCGTAATTGATGTCGTGCATACGCAAGAGTGTGTGTGTGTTACAAGCATTTGGACGTCCAACTGCCGGGTGAATTCGAATTCACTGTTCATGCTGCACTTCATAGGCCACTGGGAAGGAGGCTCGGGCGCTGTACAACATCGGGCAGGCGGAGGGGCTGACGATGTGGTCCCCGAACGTGAACATCTTCCGGGACCCGCGGTGGGGCCGCGGCCAGGAGACGCCCGGCGAGGACCCCGCCGTGGCGAGCCGGTACGCCGCCGCGTTCGTGCGTGGGCTGCAGGGCAGCCCGGCGGCTGGCGGTCCGGCGTCGCTGCCCGTGCCGCTGCAGACGTCGGCGTGCTGCAAGCACGCGACGGCGTACGACCTCGAGGACTGGAAGGGCGTGTCGCGGTACAGCTTCAATGCCAAGGTGACGGCGCAGGACCTGGCTGACACGTTCAATCCGCCGTTCCGCAGCTGCGTGGTGGACGGCAAGGCCAGTTGCGTCATGTGCGCTTACACCTGCGTCAACGGCGCCCCGTCGTGCGCCAACGCCGACCTGCTCACCAAGACCGTCAGGGGCAGCTGGGGCCTGGACGGGTACGTCGCGGCGGACTGCGACGCGGTGGCCATCATGAAGAACTCGCAGTTTTACCGGCCCACGCCGGAGGACACCGTCGCGACCACGATCAAGGCCGGTATGTAAACATCATGTGGTCTCCTTGATGAGATCACTATTGACGTCGTCCTCTGTTTTCTCCATTTGGATGAGTGACTTACCGGCCATGGGACCATGAACTTCTAGGACTGGACATCGACTGCGGGCCCTACGTCCAGCAGCACGCGGCGGCCGCGCTCCAGAAAGGCAAGCTAGCGCAGCAGGACGTCGACAAGGCCTTGAAGAACCTCTTTGCGACGCGCATGCGGCTAGGCCACTTCGACGGCGACCCCACCAAGGCGAACACCGCGTACGCAGGGCTCGGCGCCGCCCACATCTGCACGCCGGAGCACAGGGCGCTGGCGCTCGAGGCGGCGCTGGACGGCGTCGTCCTGCTCAAGAACGCCGCGGGCGCGCTCCCGCTCCGCCGCGGCGCGGTCGCCTCCGCCGCCGTCATCGGGCCCAACGCCAACGACGTCCTTGCGCTGCTCGGCAACTACTGGGGTCCGCCGTGCCCGCCCACCGGTACCACGCCGCTCGCCGGGCTGCAGGGGTACGTCAAGAACTTGAGGTTCCTCGCGGGATGCAACTCGGCGGCCTGCACTGGCGCCGCGACCGACCAGGCGGTCGCGCTGGCGCGGTCTGTCGACGAGGTGTTCCTGTTCATGGGGCTGAGCCAGCAGCAGGAGAGCGAAGGGAAAGACCGGACCACGCTGCTCCTCCCCGGGCAGCAGCAGAACCTTATCACCGCGGTGGCCAACGCCGCCAAGCGGCCGGTGATCCTGGTCCTCCTCACCGGCGGTCCGGTCGACGTAACGTTCGCGCAGAACAATCCCAAGATCGGCGCCATCTTGTGGGCCGGGTACCCCGGTCAGGCCGGCGGGCTCGCCATCGCCAAGATCCTCTTTGGCGAAAAGATCCCCAGCGGGAGGCTGCCGGTGACGTGGTACCCGGAGGAGTTCACCAGGTTTCCCATGACCGACATGCGGATGCGTGCCGACCCGGCCACCGGGTACCCCGGCAGGAGCTACCGCTTCTACAACGGCAAGACCATCTACAAGTTCGGCTACGGCCTCAGCTACTCCAAGTTCTCCTACAGGCTAGCGGTTGGCACCAGCAAAAACCCAGCATCATCCAACACAACGACCTCCTTACTCGCCGCCGGCCTGAGACCAACGAAATCTGAGGACGACAATGCGAGCTACCACGTCGACGATATCGGCGCAGAGGCGTGTGACCGGCTCAAGTTCCCAGCCGTGGTCAAGGTGCAGAACCACGGACCCATGGACGGCAAGCACTCGGTGCTCATGTTCCTCCGGTGGCCTAATGCGAGTGAAGGCCGGCCAGTGAGCCAGCTGATCGGGTTCAGGAACGAGCATCTCAAGGTGGGGAAGAAGGCGAACCTCCTGTTTGACATCAGCCCGTGCGAGCATTTCAGCAGGGTCAGGGAGGACGGCAGGAAGGTGATAGATAAAGGGTCACATTTTCTTATTGTAGACAAACATGAATTAGAATTTAGATTCGAGGCTTGATAGATAAACGGAAAGGTGATAGATACATGTTATTACAGACGATATGATTCTTCTTAATAGTCATGCTACCAAAGGAATATTCAAATGAGCAAATAAATACAGCGAGGTATAGCTCAGTTTGTCACCATCATTTCCTTGCCACAGAGATGTCACATAATATCATCTAAATGATACCAGAAAGCCTTAACTTGTGTGCACCCTCAAGGATACCTCTCTTACCAAGCTTGCAAGTTCTTACTGAAAGCATAGCACTCCATGTTATTCTTGTGTTGTTCTGCATAGTCCCAACCTCAAATATCATTTTTGTGTGGGCCATCTAGCGGGATTGGCCACCATCATTTCAGAATCAATCTTTCTGAGCAACGAGTTTCAACCTTCCTCTGTAATCTGACTTCTAGACAAGACTTGATTTTTCATGATAAAAATTAGTGCTTCTCAATGGAGTGATTTCGTGGCTGTAGATAAACAGTTTGTGAAGATTGCATCTCATTATGCTAGAGAACATGATGCTAATTTTCTTGTTCTGGTTTCCTTTTCTCACACATAGAAAAATATGGCAACTATGGACATCCATCTCATCATGTGATCTGATCCCCACGAAAAAATTGCAGGGATCATGTAATGTAAATTAATATGTAATAACCCTTCCAGAACCTAACAAAACAATTAACAATGCCTTTAGAGACTTCCATGAATCAATACATCTGACATGATCATCTCAATTTGTTACCAGATATGTACAGATTACAGTTCCAGAACGCAAATACTTAATACAGGCCACTGGGGTTACAGAGCACAAATGCCTCATGCAGTGAATCAATAGCTACCATAGCTGCATGTAGCCCGCTACTTGAATGGATGCATACCAATTGGAGTCCCAGCCCTGATTATTCAAAGGCTCCATATCCTTGAGTTTGCATTCCAGAATAAAAACAATGCATATTTCTCTCAGGTAAAGCCTTCATATTTCCCTTACCAAAGTCTCATTTTCAAGCATTTGTGCATTTCATGAAAATTACTTTTTGTCAGACATCCTTGAAAAGAAGATGGAATCTGGGTATTCTATGTGGTGGAAGTGGGCAGGATACTATCAGTTTACCTTTCATTGCACCCCTAAATATTGCCTACAAAGCAGCATGTAAAAAGATTAGAGATAACATGTTGATGCTAGAAAAAAGCAAAGCTGGAGTTAGAAAAGCAGTGAGCATCATACACCTTGCGTAAGATCATCAGTTTAGTCATAATACTATATTTTTATCCAGTTTGTCACACAGGAGTGCTGATGGTAAATCCCATTCAAAGGCAAAACTGACAGTAGCTCAGTTGGGTAAAAGCCCCCAAGTGTGAGGCTACCCACCAGGGTTCAAATCCTGGTGTGCCCAATTGTGGAATAAAAAAAATCCACTCGCTGTGTCCCATTTACTCGGTTGATCAGACCTATGGTGGACGGACCCTCATATATGGGTGGCCTCAAAGCATGGGTTTCTTTTATCAAAAACGCAGGAGCTCAAAGCATGGGTTAAGGGCCGAACCATAGGGGGCGGATCCCTGAGGATGGGACCCGGGTTCGTGGATTTTTCTCGGCCCTGCTTGCAGGTCTCTTCTTAATTGAATACCGCGTGGTCGGTCGTACCCCGGGCCGAGTTTTTTTTTTATCCCATTGAAAGTCAGGGCAAGTTTTGATCATGTGTCAGCTATCCTTCTTGGAAGACAGGATGTCAAAAATAACTAGGATTGAGGAGATCTGAAAGCATTCAAATATTCTGGTCTCTATCAATGGAAGGAAGACCAGACAGAACCAATTGCTGCTTTCATATAGAAACCAAGGTGATGCCCCTGTAACATTGCAACATCCCTGGTGATAGCAAGTACGAGGATCACATATCTTTTTATGTAAGCAAGATGTATTGGATCATAAATGTCAAGCAACCAACTGAACCAATTGAGTGGTCAATATCATACATGCCATGTACATGTAAAGCTGCTCCAGGGGACATCCCAAGGCTGCAGTGAAGTACCTTGTTTTTACATTATCATTGACAACCCTCTGATTCCCAGGATCTTTCATTAGTTGTGTGGCCTTTCTATCTTTGTAGAACTGAAAACTGGTCTTCCTTGAGTTACGACAGACTAACTATTTTTTACTATCTGGTCCAAAAAGTGCCAAAAAACACAACTCTTCCAATAAAAAATTAGTATCATTTTATGAGCATATTGCATTAATACGTACTATATGTCAGTTCTATGAGCCACATATACATGGCGGAAAATTGAAATCCAGGTCAATTCACATGGGTTGTGAATATTTCATTTGGAACTTTTGGAATTTTTTTAAAATTCATTGAAACTATCTGATTATTACACCAGATATAAAGTAACAGGTCCAATTTTGGGTGAAAAAAGGACCAATCTTGCAAAAGTTGGGTGAAAAAGTTCGAATTTTGCAAAGCCCCATGAAGAGGTCTAAAATTAGAATTGAGGAACAAAAGAGATCCAACTTTGCAACTGTCCCAAACCTAATTCCTTCTTAATTCAATCTGACTACAACCTCTCATTCTATATAGAGGACTTGACTTCCACCCTCCTGGCGAGGGCACTGACAGACCTAACCCTAGGTGCAGCTGCCACCAGGCAGGGTTGGCGGTTGGGCCACAGCAGTATAGGGCTATGGGCCCTTTGGCCCATAACTGTTCTGTAATAAAACAGCAGTGCAAGACAAGCATGACATCTCTCAATCACAATTAAATCTCTAATTTCCTGGTCTGAATTCATTAAACCCCTGTTATCTTAATAAGTTCTGTTTATTAATAATCACGGTAAAGAGATGATGACATGCAGGAAGAAGGGCAAAGTAGACAGCCAACCAGCGCACAAAGAAAATTGTGGCCATTATCAGATATTAACTGAATGAGACTTCTAGAAAGTAAATAACTCATGGGTTACATACATCAACCACGTCAATGAAGTCTTGCTTGCTGTTGAAAGAGCCAATCCATTTTGTGTGATCAGGTGTCCTGTTCATAACAAATAATGACTTTTTGCAAGGAATAGTTATTTGTTTCCTGCTAGAGTAGGCCATATGATAAAAAAATACAAAAAGAAAAAAAATATTTCTGTGTGCATGTCACTTGATAAATTTAACTAAATTATAATTAAAGAAATAGAACAAATTTTAACCTTATCATGAATTCAGGGTTACAGGCATGAGTTTATTTTTATCATGTACATATGGACTATATATATGTTGCTTAGATCCTATAGTCATTCAAAACCACACTCATTCCAAAAAAGTATGCTTCTTGATTATATATACAAGTACTCCATAACTGTTGATGATTTTAGTGTGTTATAATTCCAACATATTTTATGGCATATAGAAAAAAATAATATCATGAAGTTCATTGGTGATTCACCGACAAAAAAACATGGGAATCATGTATTCAACAAACAAAAAAAGCAACGGACAGAAAAGACTTCAATGGATTTCAATGGATATAATTATTTGCAGAATACCATATGCAATGTCCAGACATCATATATAAAAGAAATAAAGAAATAAAATAAATTCATACCCTGAATCCATCTTCATGTGATGGGCGTTGAAGAAAAAGATGGTTGCTGGAACCAATGTTATATCAAAATAGTCGGTGTAAACTTGAATCTCCTCAGAATCGATGTCAACCAATGCAACTGTAGCAAATTTAGATATGTCCCACGAAGATTTAGCCAGCTGTTAAAAAGGGATGAACAAGAAAATATCAGCAACAGACACAGAAGGTATACTTGCCATAGGAATGATGTGGATTGTAAACTAAAGCCTTCAAGTCACGAAATGTACACATTCTTGACAGAATAGCTAGGGTCAAAACGTCCAAGCCAGTATCCCACTCTTTTTTGCCGTTGTCTTCCATAATTTCATCTTGTGACTATGAGACAGGTAAACTGAATTTCTAAGGTTTCTATGTGAAGTTGCACACCCGCACTACCAAATTGCTAAACCAAAATTGTTTTCTTCTAAGAAATATAATGTATTTTTTTTCAAAAATGGAAAAAAAATCAGACTAATACGATTTAGCCATTGGAGAGGGATCAAAGGAGGGCCACAGATATAAGGTTCTGAAGAAGGAAGCTCAATGGCTCCTCAAACAAATGTAACTTTTTGTTTGCTAGTAGTACTTAAACTGATTTCTGGATTCATAACCTATTAAAGCTCAAGCTTCCAGAACCCAACGACCGAACAGAACAGGTCGAAATAGTTTGGCATATGAACTCGGCCCACTGCAAACTGCCACCAAGTCCAATGGTGGAACATCTTCGCAGGCAACAGGAATCGGCGAGCCCAGTACCCAACCTTTCCTCTTTTCCCTCAGCGACTGAATATGCCGCGTTGAATAAGTCCCTAAATACGAGGACAGGGGGGAAGCGAGCAGGACGCCGAAGGGAGTAGGGAGGGGGGAGGGGGAATGATAGAGGAAGAGGCTCACGATATCGTCTAGGTGCAGGCAGGCGGCGTCCGTCGCGCGACCGAAGCGAAGGACGAGGACCTTGTCAAGGGTGTCGCGGATGGCGGAATCCACCTCTCGCTTCCGCCGCAGCGTTGGCAGCAAGGCTGATGCCATCCCGCGCCCGCGGCCGGTTCGGGCCCGAGTCGACGGATCTACAAGATTCCGGCGGTGGGTCGTCGTCTCCGCTCCCCACGGACGGCGGTTCTCGGCTCTTCGGCTTGCAGGCCTGGTTTCATTCCGTGAGAACCAGATCGGGGCTGTCCACGCTGCATCCAACGACGCTCAGCTGCTTCTGCTTGCTCTGGTACATTTTGTATAGGAAAGAGGCTTTTTTACCTCTTAACTTTGAGTCTTGTTATGATGCTTTAAAATTAATTTTTATTATTAAAATTAAAAAATTAATATCGGACTTATCTTTTGGTACCGATCCATCATTTTAAGTATTTTTTAAGTAGATATTTCTATATTTTTAACCGTTAAATCTGATCAAATGAGCGGTTACCGTTAATTCCAAGCACCATAACAGAACCTTCTTAAGTTCCGAAATAAAAACTTTTGTTAAATTTTTATTTATAACACCAATAGGATGACTCTTCTTAAAACCAGTTTGGCTTTCTCTCTCCATGATTTGAGAGAAAAAAACTAAATAATATTAAAGATTTTTCCTTTTAACTAATGTACCAGCTGATAACATCCTCACAACTACGTAAGAGTGCGTAACGCGGTCACCTACTCTGAATAGTCATTGCACAGGCGCATGAGGCCCAACACAACAAAGGACATGAGCACCTCTTTGACCACACCCGCGCCACACACATGCTCATGGGGTGGACGATTGCTCGCATTATCGATGTATGACTAACAGTCTAACAACGAAAGCTTCAAGCATTGGTAAATGGATATTTACGCATATCATACCCATAGTATCTCTTTATACGATTTCTGCACTAAAAGAGGGCCAACCAGCATGCCACGTTACCTCCTTTTCTAGGCCGTTGGATCGACCGGATAAATGTGCCAGATCGAGCGTAGCCAGGGCATTTTTGGGAAAAGCCCTCTCACTTTTGCGGAATCAACCTGCAGTCCGATGTGCTCTTTTAGATAGTTTTACAAAACAGCCCACCAACTTTACAGAACTCAAACCGCAGTCTACATCGTGCGAGTCCAGAATTATTTTCATAAGACCCCTCCAACTTTTACGAAATCAACCCATAGTCTCATCTTTTCACTCAGATGTTTTATAGAACAACCCTCTAAATTTACTAAAATCACGCGATGATCCATATCTTTTATAATCTTTTTATTTTACGAATAAGATTTGCAAAAAGTTTGAAATAGCGTAGTAAATTATAGAAAAATCATAAAATAGAAAAATTATTTTGAAATCCTCATAAATAGATCTATGCAGTGGTTCCAAAATAAAATATCTTTTTAATATAAAGTTTTAACCGTACATTATTATCTATATTTTAAAAGGGTAATATAAAAACAAAAACAAAAAAAATAAAATAAAATAACTCTTGAATCAAATCCTTTTCCAATCTTTTACTAATATTTGAACATAAATAATCGTGTATACATATACATAGATAATGCTTCACCATTGATTTTCCTTATCTATTCATCCTTTTCTTTTATAAATAAAATTTTCTAAAGCTTCGAATGGCGTAGTAATCACATTAAAATCTTAAAATATAAAATAGATATATACATTGCATCCAAAATATAAGATTTCAGTAAAAAGTTTTAACCGTACATCTATATTTTAAAAGATCAATATGAAAATCAAATAAAAAATAAGAATAATTTTTTTTACTAATACTTGAACATAAATAATCACGTCTATAGTATTTAGGGTTTAATACTTCACAATATATTAGTGAAATTATCTACATACTTTTTCATTCACTGTAACTTTAAAATCATCTACTTGTAAACAACTCACACGCTGGCCACCCGCGGCAACGCCGCACCTATTTCTAGTGTTTATGAAAATACCGTTTGTAAAACAATAGAAATCAAAGATACACTAACATGCACAATCATACAATTTTAATTTGAATTCGTAGACCTTATTTAATTAACTTTGAAGTGTTGTATACATTTAGTTGATAACGTCACGCTCCAAAATATTTAATGTAATTCATACTAACATGCAATATGGATATAAATCACATAAAGATTGATTATTTAATTTGATCGTGAGACAACATCTTGTTAGTATCTTTGTAGATTTTTTATCTATATACTTATAATAGAGACAACACACTAAGTGTTATTAGTGACTATTTCTCTCAACTCTCGGCGAGCCACATCACCCCAAAAATTTCATCCAACAGATCAAAGTTTAGAATGCATCACGTCCGTACCTTGCATCCAGCTTCTTCCTTCTCGTGCACACTTTATTGACCACCACACCAGTAACCGGCATGATTATGTGGAATTCAATCAAAACACCACCCACCGGAATTAAAGTTAGTACTAATAGTCTCCTCTCAATTTATCCTGCACTCTCCTTGCAATAGTGTTCAATGAAGCTTATTACCTTGGCATTTAGTTGCTTGCAAGAGAAAACTGCCACCAACGTTGGACAATCAAGACACCAAAAATCTCCTCGAATTCCTCTCCTATATATTCTCCCCCTCCTACAACCCCTTGCTAGCCTATATATAATCAGCTCGGTTATCCTAGAGGACATGTTGTATTTTGGCTATCTGCAAAATAGGTGATCTTATTTTTTTACATATAAGACTCCCTCCCTTCCTCTTTGATTTTATACGCAGGGTTTCTATTGTTGTGCCCTGGTATATTTCAGCAAAATTATATCAAGAAATGAGTTATCATCAGGATTTTAGTTTTTTTTTTGTTTCGTGCCTTCATGAGATCGGCTTCTCAATCCAATAAGATACTGATTAATGTTAGTGAAATCTCTATTTACAAACAAAAAAAGTTATCTAGTACTAAAGTTGATTCATTGAAGATGTAACTGTCACATCCTAAAGTTTCAGTCTCTTTCGTTCAGATGGAAATGAGCTCACTGGCCTTGTTTTTAATTTTTGACCATTTTTCTATTAATGGGGAGTTTTGGTTCCGGGTAACAAATTTGTTCGATTACAGGTAACTTTTTTAATGCTTTTCCAAAATCTTCTGTTTGGAATAAAATCACCCCAATATTTTTGCATATTAATTAACTGCACATTAAAATAGAATTTTGGAGTTTTTATCAGAATTTTTGGAAAATTTTTAAACCTTTTAAAAATTCAAACAAACCTGTGGAGGATTGGTACCTGGGCTAATTAATCGTATTAGCCCGGAAGGCTAAGCCGCGCAGTATAGCCAAACCATCTCCGCTTTAATAGACCCAGGCCCGAGGACGAGGGAGGTCACTCCGTCTCGCCCGACCCCGACCTTCGGGACTCGGACGGGCAGTGCCCGACCCCTGAGGTCGGACAAGAGTTCCGCCTCGCCCGATCCCGACCTCGAGGGGTCGGACGAGGGTTCCACCCAGCCCGACCCCGACCTCGAGAGGTCGGACGAGAGTTCCTCCTCGCCCGACCTACGGGGTCGGACGAGACTGGGCGATCCAACCACCCCGAACAAGACGGGTGTCCGGGGACAGTTGAGCCATGAATACTCCAAGCTCCAACTCCCGATCGGACAGTGGCGATGACCGCTCCCCTAAACGGAAGAGTAAATGCGCACTACGTGCACCGTCCGTGGGATGGGCGTCACTCCAACAGCCCCTGTCAGAGACTCACCGTCCTGTGCAATAGGACGCCCCGGAGCGACGGCCATCACCACGGCGTCATCAAGCCGGCTCCTACAGTGACGTCTCCTCCATACGGATGGAACCCCGCCGAACGACAGCACAATGCCACTCCGTCGAACAGGAACGGCGCGACCGCACCAAAGGCATCGCTATTACAGCTCGGCCTAACCGGAGTACGGCTGCTGTCAAACTCACGGAACCGGTCCTCCTCACGCCACCGTATAAAAGGGGAGGGAGATCAAAGAAGAAGGACAAGTCTTCAAGACCGACGAAGTTCTCCAGGCACAAGCACAGAAAACCACACACACGTACACCCTTGGAGGCTGGGAGCGCCTTCGCTTTCTCCTCCGCTTGTAACCCCCCATTGTAATCTTTGTCGCGAGTAATACAAGCAGCACAAAGACTGGACGTAGGGCAACGTTGCCTGAACCAGTATAAATCCTTGTGTCCTCTCGCGAACAATCGAAGCTTTAAAACACACTCCCCACGATAAATTTACTAGTCGACAGTGACGAACATCGACAAAACCTGAATTAATTTGAAACTTTGCAAACTTTTAGAAGCAGAATCAGGACACCTCTATTAAACAAAAGTTGTTCCTCGTAATTTCCTTAGTGCCCTCAAAAATTTTCAGAATTTTCCGAGCCCGGGAGGTGTGATTTTCATTGAATTAAGATAGGAATTTCTGAAATATTTTAAAACAAAAATAAAAAAAAGAAGGGAACAGGCCACCGCCCCGGTGGCCAACCACTCGGGTCCATAAAGGAAAGCCTCACACGCACTTGTTCAAAACAAAGCCCCGGACGAAGCACCCTATTTCTGTGACACCCCACGTGTCACTTAAAAAGTCACCGGCAAATCATAAACCCTAAAAAGAAAATTTTGCACTTTTGAGCAAAACTAGCACGTGAACTAATGAGCAATGCTGCTTAAAACACTTCCATTAACCTAGACGACAATTTCAATAAATTAAGTTTAACACTTTTACCAAACAGGGGCCCTCAGTTCCACAGTACATAATCATTTTCCTACCAGGTAAGAATTCACGCTCCAACTGTAAACCCTAATCCATAAATTCACTCGCTTAAAAGTAGAATCAATCTTGGAAATAAAAAGGAATATTGTTTAAAATACTTTAAAGGGACACTAAGAAAAATTTGACAAACAACAGAACACTATAGCAGAGTCCGAGAAAAATCTCAATCAGCAGTGTTGAAATCTCGTTAACAGGAAGAAACCCAAATCCTAACTCTTGACCATCAAAATTTCCACATAACCCTAGCCATATTTTTACATAATAATTAAGTACACTTTAAAATAGAATTTTGAGAAATTATTCAAGATTTTTGGAAAGGATTTAGACCTCCTAAAAATTCGCACAAGCTATAATAAACTTAGAAATTCAAGAATTTTTAGAGACCAAATCATGACTTGAACCCTAAATGAAAAGTGTTCCAAATAAATTTCTGAGCTTGTACAAAAACGTTTCAAAAACTTTCGAGCTCGGGAAGTGTGCGATTTCATTGATTTGCATAACTGTAGAAAAATAATAATAATAAAACTGTTTTGCCGGGCAGGCAACAGTGTCCCGCCGCCCGCCCGACAAAACGTCGAGCGGCAGGGCCATGCCGCGCCCGGCCATACCCGGCCATACCCGGCCGACGCGGCCATGACCCGCACGCCTCCCTCAAATTTCGCGCTCTCTCTCTCTAGCTCGCTCTCTCTCTCTCTCTCCACTCCCCGCTCCGCGCCTCTGTAACGCGCCGCCCGAGCCGCCCACTTGCGCCGCCCGCTGCGCCGCCCATGCCGCCGTGCTCCTCCCCTTTCCCCCCCCCCAACCCAGGCTATAAGTGGCGCATTTTCCTCCCCAACTCTTCCCCTCCTCCAGTCTTCTTCCTCCCCCGCGCAAGCCCCCGTCCCCTGCCCCGACCGCCGGCGCCATAGCCGCCACAACCACCCTCACGGTGCACTCCACCTCCCGGCCGTCCTCCAATCCAATTCCCCCAACAAATCGCTCCCTCTCACTCCCGTGAAGCTTCCCACACTCTCCATCCTCCGAATTCAAGCCCCCATCGCCGGAATTTTGCTCACCGCCGCCGCCCTGAGACACCCCCACGGTGAGCACCACCTTCCCGGCCGAAACCTTGATGAATAGTATGTTGCCGAGCTTCGTCGTGTCTAGTAGATCGTAGAAAGCCAAGGTTCGACGGCCGGCGACCACCCCATCGTCGGGAATTGGTCGCCGGAGCTCGCCGGAGACAGTCCCCTGTTTTTCTTTTTTCTTTTTATTTTTCCAGATTATTGCTCTATCTTCTAAAATCCCTAGAAATTCACAGGAAGATCCAAAAATGGCAAACTAAAATTTGTTAGAACCCTGGTGAAAGGGACTAATTTTCTGTTAAAGCACTTTTCAACAAATGACCAAAAATTTGCATAATTTTTTAGAACACTCTATTCTGTTTTTGAATTTTAAATTGAAGTTATAAAACAATTCTAGGGCCAACCTTTGATCCACCAGTACACCATGGTACTACACACCCTCTGGAATTTTATGAAGATTTTAGGAACACGAAATGGCATCTAACCCTATTAAATAACCTCAATCTTCTTAGTTTAAATACCATTTTCTAAAGTGCATTGTAAAAGTCATTTACAAGGTTAGACCCAAAAGAAAAGTTTTAGATCTGGTGCTCAGGATTGCCTACATAAAATTTCATAATTTTATTCTAAGGTTTACTTGTGCTTTCTGATTTTACAAGATCTAAAAACAGGAACTTTGATAAATTTTTATAAAATATAGAAAATTCATCTAGGCCCCACACAAAGCCCAAAATGCTTATTCCAGGAAGTACTACCAACTAAAAATAATCTTGAGGAAGAATTAAAATTTTCATTTTAACCCTAGTTTAATAGCCGAAGGAATTAAATAATATTAACGGATGAAAAGTGTCGAATTAACTTAACTAGAGTTGAAGTTGATGAACATGCCAACTAAAAGTCACCTCACGAGAGTTGAATAGATTTCTTTAAACATCATTCGTCGATTAAGAATTGAATTTAATCGACGGCGTCGAGTAATTAGGGTTAACCCTAATTCTAGGCGTCGCCAATCTAAACCCTAGACTTACTATTGATAATAACAATAAGTTTCTTTTTCTTTGAACTTATCATAATCCTACTGCATCATGTAGATTCTGACGCTCACGAAGTACCTGCGGATCCAAGTTCCTCGACCCCCCGCCGAAGAAGTCAACCTCAGCTCAGAGGAACCAGGCAAGCCCCGGTGCACAACCGCTGTTTAAAATTTTCCTTCAATGACTAAGTGTGTCTTGTTTGTGCATTAAGTACTAGGATTTGATTGAAAACCATAGTTGCATTTGTTTCCATAGGAAAACCCTAACGGTAGTTGGTATAGACACCCCCTTAGTCTGCTATGCTTAGTAGGTATTGCCGGTAGAAGTCGAGCAGAGTGGACGCTGCTCGCGAAAGGATAGGTTGTTGAATGAAACTATTTCATGAGATGGGCCCCACGAATGTAAATCAGTAAGAAAGATAAAAGTTTGAGGGTCAGACAGGATACAAAGTAGGTCGGCGACTGGACCGGGTCCAGGGTGACCGTAGACTTATCTGATCCGTGTGGTCCGAGACTGATTGAGTGTTGAATGTACTGGTCGTATGCTGGGTGTTATGGGCCCCAATAAACCTACGTAGCCTAGTGATTGCAACGTCGAACCTGCCCTACGGTGTCTGACTAGGAGGAGATCTGGGGTGGGCAGCGTGGGAACTCCACAGAAACCGTCTGGGACGTGTTGTCTGGTGGGATGCGGCGCTGCTAAAGCAGGCGTAGGAGGGAATTGACGTTGCAGGAGCTGGTGTGAACGGTTGCCACGTGCGAGTCTGGGACACGCACGTGTCGTACGGTCAGGTTTCCCCCTGCAGGGTATAAAATCGTTTCGAACCGCTGTCGCTCCCAGTTAGTGAGCATGCTCGTGAAACGCACCACATTTTAGTAAATAGGTTGAGACACAAATGAGAAGAAACCATGATTATTGCTATTACTATTGTTACTTCTGTTATGTTTGTTTAGCTCAGTGCTAACTAAATTTATTTTCTAATCACTTAATCTGATGCTAAAAATTTGACAAGAGTAGTATAGGCTTGCGAGTCCTTTTGCAAGTAAACCCACCCGAGTCAGCCAGCATGTCTAGGAGTCAGCTGTAGTCAGCCACGTTGACGGGTAAGACTTGCTGAGCTTCTTAGAAGCTCACGCATTAGCGTTTTGTGGTTTTCAGGCGCCGTCATGCAGGACCCAGCGGGTAGCTTCCATTGGGAGGAGCCTCTCCTCGAGTTTGGGAACCTCCAGTGGGAGTTGTGCGAGTCGCCGCAGTGATTTGTTGAAGTGGCTAGTAGCATGACGCCCGTGGGCACGGCGCGTGCTTTTGCTTAAGTCCGAGTGTCGGAGTCTGTAATCGTTCTAGTCTTCCGCTGTTTTTGTTTCAAAACTTTCGCGTACTCTGAATCAATGTAAGACCTAACTTTAAATTTATGAACCAATGATGTATTAAGTTCTCTTTCCTTGTAAATTATTGCTGTTTATTCCTGTCTGTGTTGTATCGTGTGTACGCTCGCTTCGCCGAGCGTTGCCCAACAGGATCCTGGCTTAACGACTGACCGGATCCGTCCCGAGACGAGGTTTTCTGGGCGGGTCGTGTCAATTTCCCTGCCTTCTTTTTCCTCCGCACGCCCGCCCGCCGGACCGCCATTGTCGCCGACGCCACCTTCACGTCGACAGCGCCGTCCGTTGATCTCCGTGCTCCGCCACCGTGTCGGCTAAACTCGCCTCGCCCTCCTTCCTCTCCCCAACCGCCAAGACGTGCTCTGGTTCCCTCCTCCGCCCGGAACGCTTCTCCTCTGTCCTTCGACCGAGAGCGCCGCCGTTGTCCTTCAACCTTCGATTTCGTCGCCACGATACACCCTTGTTTCAATTCCTCTCGCCGGCGAGTTCACCCTATTCTTGTGCACTGACTTGATAAAGGTTGGTCCACAGAGGATCGTCGGTGACGACAAATTCGCCGCGCCACAATCGGCCACCATTAACGCTGCCCGCAGAGCTCACCGTCGCCGACCACCTTCCAATCGCTCCCGTAGTCTTCATCACCCACAAACCACTCCTACGTGCACGGAGAAGCTCTCCGACTCCCCGAACCTCCTCTTAACCCACTCCTACGCCATGCGCATCGCCGGCGAGGAAACCGTTCGCCGCCGCTCGCCGCTGATGGTGTTCCGGCCATCGCCGGACCTCGGCGCCACCTCCAATCGAACCCTCTTGCCTCGCTGATCACAGCCGTGGTGGCTAACAGCACCCTTTCGCGGCCGTTGAGCTCGCCGCCGGCAAGCCACCGCCGCTTCCCCTGTTTTTGGTTTTTCCATTTTCCATTTAAATTGTTATTATTTAGCCAGTTTTTGAAAAATGTGTAGTAAATCAAGAAAAAATCTAAAAATGGTAAACCAAATTTTATTTGAATCCTTGTAGAATGAACTAATTTTCTGCTGAAACACTTTTTCAAAAACGTTCATGGAACTTCCTCAATAATTAGAGTAACCTTTTCTGTTTTTTGAATTTAAGTTGGAGTTCCAGAAGGGTGCTATGGTTGAAATTTGAACCATGGGTGTATCATAACATCTTGCACCTCCTGCATTTTTATCATGATTTTAACAGCAAAAATATTTGTGCATATCGTTGACCAGACTCCAAAATACCAATTTAATTTGTTATTTTGTAAGTCATCCAAAAATCATAACCCTTAACCAAAACTTTAGCTTAGATGCTCACTCATACCTCCATCAAGTTTCATGATTTTACCATAAGTTTTAGTGTTGGTTTCTGATTTTATAATTTTAATTAACAGAAATTTGTTAGATTTTTAATAAAATCTTGGAAGCTCAACTTGACCCCAAACCAGTGCGAAACATTTTGCTTTGGAGGCTACTTTGAACTAAAAATGATCCCCTACCCGTAACTTAAGTTTGATTTTTCATCGGAAAGTCGTTACGACTTTTACGATGTTTACGGTGTTTACCGATGTCGTAAACGGGCAACGATAGTCGGTGGGCTCGTGTTCCTGGTAAGGCGAGCAAAAACCTTCAAACCTAGTGTCGTAGCAACCCCTAGCCACCTAGTGAAGCCTCTGTACGAGACATGTTTTGGGATTTTTCTCGAAAACAATGTCCGCGTGCTACTCGATATCGGAACCGGAACCCGGGAACTAGGAACCGGTTTTCTGAATCAGTAAAAATGTTTTTAGTATAACTTGAGCTATAGACCTCTGTTTGACGAGCTTCTTTTGCATTATATTCGTAGTCTTAGTAGCTACCTTTCTGCACCATATCGCATCATTTGTTGCATCATGGCATCATGGCATACTTCTCATACCGACGCGTTTTGCTTTATAGAGTACCATCGTTGGAGAGTGACATGGGTGCTGCTGAGGGAGGAGCACTAGAAGCTGATCAGGTTGTTGAGGAGAACACCACCACTGCTACTGAAGGCAAGGACCTCATATTGCTATCCTAAGTAAATATTTAATGTTAATATATGCTTACGTATAGGATTGCATTAGTCGGGCATAGTGGTAATGTCGGGAAATTCTATCATTGTTGCATGTTACCCCTCCTCAATATTGATTACGTCACCTTGTCAACTAGGTAGCTTGTCATTGTTCAATTTACGAAATGCTTAGCCATGCTTAGATCAACGGTAGAAGTCGAGTGGTAAGTCCCACTGACATGTATAGGATTCACCCTGGTTACTTATGAGCTTGTGGCAAGTTTATATATTGATAAAAATTGAAAAGTGTTAAAACTGAAATCCGGACGGTGGAATAGGAGTGCAGCAAGACGTGGAGGTCTTGTGTACCGTAGGCCCCGTCTGGGTTGACCAAGGACCCGGCCATGTTATTCTTGGCCTGAGCACTTTCCGTTCATACCACATGTCGAATATAATGGTAAGACAAGTTGAGTATCTCAGTGCCTACCAACGTTTGGCTGATGACTGCATGGTGCGTGGAACGAGGGAACTCACGTGTGCCTGCGAGGCCGTGATACTCGACGAGGGACTCACGTGTGCCTGCGAGGCCGTGGTACTCGACACCGTGTAGATTTTCCAACCGTGTGAGCACGAGTGTGAAAAAGGTTGACATGAGTACGCCATTGTGTGACTTTAGCGGGTTGCACAAGCCATATGGTTCTCAGTCGTGTGGGTACAGTTGGACTCCCCTGCGGGGTGTATAATCGGTTCGAATTCGCCGTGGTCTCGGTCATGATCAAGCTTAGTGTCCTTTGGATAATATCGTAGAGTTGACACATATCATGATGAGAAATGGAATATGGTTGATGATATATGTGGTTTATGGTTACATGGTTCTTATGATCATGGGTTTTAGTAGGTGTTTATGCCCGCAGAGTCTTTTACTTTATGCTTATTCACATATGCTTAGTTTCAGCTTTAAGCAATCGAGTCTATCCCCATGCCTTACTTACCTTGGTACTGCCATATTACATTATCCTTGGAATCATAAAATAATTTCCACAACAGAGTAAGTCTTGCGAATACCTTCGTACTCAATGTTTGTTGCTTAAGTTTTTGCAGGTGAGGATGAGTTGGTGTTCGGCAACTTTGTCCCCGCCATTAACGCCGCCCACGGAGCTCACCGTCGCCGACCACCTTCCAATCGCTCCCATAGTCTTCATCACCCACAAACCGCTCCTACGTGCTACGGTGAAGCTCACCGACTCCCCGAAAACCTCCTCTAAACCCTCTCCTCCACAGCGCGCCTCGCCGGCGAGGAAACCGTCCGACGCCGGTCGCCGCCGATGGTGTTCCAGCCATCGCCGGAGCTCGGCGCCTCCTCCAATCGAACCCTCTTGCCTCGCTGATCACAGCTGCGGTGGCTAACGGCACCCTTTCACGGCCGTTGAGCTCGCCGCAGGCAAGCTACCGCCGCTTCCCCTGTTTTTGGTTTTTCCATTTTCTATTTAAATTGTTATTATTTAGCTAGTTTTTGAAAAATGTGTAGTAAATCAAGGAAAAATCTATGGTAAACCAAAATCCTTGTGGAATGAACTAATTTTTTGCTGAAACACTTTTTCAAAAACGTTCATGGAACTTCCTCAATAATTAGAGTAATCTTTTCTGTTTTTGAATTTTAATTGGAGTTCCGGAAGGGTGCTAGGGTTGAAATTTGAACCATGGGTGTATCATAGCATTTTGCACCTCGTACATTGTTATCACGGTTTTATAGCAACAAATGTTTGTGCATGTCGTTGACCATACTCCAAACTATCAATTTAATTTGTCATTTTCTAGAATACATTTTCTAAGTCATCCAAAAATCCAAACCCTTAACCAAAACTTTATCTTAGATGCTCACTAGTACCTTCATCAAGTTTCATGATTTTACCATAAGTTTTAGTGTTGGTTTCTGATTTTATAATTTTAATTAACAGAAACTTGTTAGATTTTTAATAAAATCTTGGAAGCTCAACTTGACCCCAAACCAGTGCGAAACATCTTGCTTTGGAGGCTACTTTGAACTAAAAATGATCCCCTACCCGTAACTTAAGTTTGATTTTTCATCGGAAAGTCGTTACGACTTTTACGATGTTTACGGTGTTTACCGATATCGTAAACGGGCAACGATAGTCGGTGGGCTCGTGTTCCTGGTAACGCGAGCAAAAACCTTCAAATCTAGTGTCATAGTAACCCCTAGCCACCTAGTGAAGCCTCTGATGAGACATGTTTTAGGATTTTTCTCGAAAATGATGTCCGTGTGCTACTCGATATCGGAACAGGAACCCGGGAACCGGGAACCAGTTTTCTGAATCGGTAAAACTGTTTTCAGCATAACTTGAGCTGTAGACCTCCGTTTGACGAGCTTTTTTTTTTGTATTATGTTCGTAGTCTTAGTAGCTACCTTTCTACACCATATCGCATCATTTGTTGTATCATGGCATCATGGCATACTTCTCACACCGACGTGTTTTGCTTTATAGAGTACGAGCCGTTGGAGAGTGACACGGGTGCTGCTGAGGGAGGAGCACCAGAAGCTGATCAGGTTGCTGAGGAGAACACCACCGCTGTGCTGAAGGCAAGCACCTCATTTTGCTATCCTAAGTAAATATTTAATGTTAATATATGCTTACGTATAGCATTAGTCGGGCATAGTAGTAATGTCGGGAAATCCTATCATTGTTGCATGTTACCCCTCCTTGATATTGATTACGTCACCTTGTCAAATGGGTAGTGTGTCATTGTTCAAGTCACGAAATGCTTAGATCAACGGTAGAAGTCGAGTGGTAAGTCTCACTCGCATGTATAGGATTCACTCCGGTTACTTATGAGCTTGTGGCAAGTTCAAATGTTGATAAAAATTGGAAGTGTTAAAACTGAAATCCGAACGGTGGAATAGGAGTGCAGCAAGACGTGGAGGTGTTGTGTACCGTAGGCCCCGTCTGGGTTGACCTAGGACCCGGCCGTGTTATTCTTGGCCTGAGCACTTCCCGTTCATACCAGATGTCGAATTTAATGATAAGACAAGCTGAGTATCTCACTACGTACCAACATTTGGCTGATGACTGCACGGTGCATGGAACGAGGGACTCACGTGTGCCTGTGAGGCTGTAGTACTCGACACCGTGTGGATTTTCCAACCGTGTGGGCACGAGTGTGAGAAAGATTGACATCAGTACCCCTTTGTGTGACTTTAGCGGGTTGCATGAGCCGTATGGTCCTCAGTCATACGGGTGCAGTTGGACTCCCCTGCAGGATGTATAATCGGTTCGAATCCGCCGTAGTCTCGGTCATGATCAAGCTGAGTGTCCTTTGGATAATATCGTAAAGTTGACACATAACATGATGAGAAATGGAATATGGTTGATCATATGTGTGGTTTATGGTTACATGGTTCTTATGGTCATAGGTTTTAATAGGTGTTTATGCCCGTAGAGTCTTTTACTTTATGCTTATTCACATATGCTTAGTTTCAGCTTTAAGCAATCGAGTCTATCCCCATGCCTTACTTACCTTGCTACTACCATATTGCATTATCCTTGGAGTCGGAAAATAATTCCCAAAACAGGGTAAGTCTTACGAGTACCTTCGTACTCAACGTTTGTTGCTTAAGTTTTTGCAGGTGACGATGAGTTGGTGTTTGACTACTTTGTCCCCGCCGATGCCGGCGAGGGTGAGGAGCAGTCCGGACGTTCGTGTGATCGTGATTTACGATGTTCGTGGGCTGGACATCGCAATCCTTTACTGTTTTATCATTGCAATCATTGCGACCGCTCTTTTCCTTAGAATCGCTTCCGCATTTCAAATTTCAGGACTTATATGTTGAACCTTCAGTTTGTAAGATTACTTTAAAACTAATGTAATTAAATTACTGTGACCTATGTGATGTATCAATCATTGTTATATCGACGTGCTTGGATCTTGAGCATTGCTTGAGAAGCATGTCGGGGGAGTGCCGGGTTTTTCATTCCTTTTTATCAGGTTGAGTACTCGCATACCGTACATGGACAGCGAGTCAATTTGGTAAACTTGAATGTAAATTGGATGGGTCTCTCACCGTGCTGGTATCAGAGCTAAGGTTCACAAATTACACCCTAAAATTTTGCTTAGCAACACGGGCTGGATAGTTGTGTCTTAAAATCACTAAAACCAACTAAAATTTGAAAGTAGTAGTTGCTGTTTTTATTCCTCACCATTCTTAACTTTGTTTTGGTTCTAATGATTAGGAATGTACCCCTTGCCTACTACGCTCCTTGTTAGATGGGTCGTTAGAATAGTTTAGCGGGTCTTGGCAGCCGCGCACCTTGTGATAGGGCGTGTGTTTTCTCTAAAACTCTTATGTTGTTCAAAATCGCCCATGTTTGATGTTGTGTGTTTATTTTCAATAGTGTGGCTTGTGTGTTTGGAAGAGTTTTATGCATCCGTGTGAGAATCAATAGTGCGAACCATTTTGCATATCATCTCATGCATCGATCATCTCCATGCTTGTTTTAATCTGTAAATTACTAGTTGTGTTTTGATCATCTATTGTTGACTGGTTTTTAACAACAAAATGAACATGTTTTGTTTTGCCGTTGAAACGACTTGCTCAATTCTCCTAGCTTTTGCTACTGTTTTGTGTTAAGGGGTAGTGAGCTTGTCAAACCTAAAATGTCGGTTTATTTTGATCTACACACTATGTTTACAATCGTTGCCTTCGTGTCACTGATAACGTTCCAGCAAAACAATTTTCCTGATTATGACACGTCCTTGTTGTCATAAGATGTATCGCCTTGTTATCTTTTCTTCCGGTCGCTAACCGTGGTTTTGACGATAGGATGAATACCCGTAGCCGCAACTGTGAAGTTGGTGAAACCTCTAGAGCTGCTGGAGGCGGAGGACACCAGTCACCACCACCGCCACCGCCAGCCCCTACTATGGGTGAAGTGCTCATGCAAATCGAGCACAATCGGTGAGAGCACTCCGAGTACCTGCGTATCATTGCTGAGGGCATCGGTCAGCATGGTATGGAGCGTGCCACTGCTCGTGAGGATGACTTCTCCGACTTTTGCCGCACCGAGCCGCCTATCTTCACTCGGGCAAAGGATCCCCTCGACGCAGATCACTGGCTTCACACCATTGAGCAGAAGCTCGATTTACTCCGGTGCGGAGAGTACCAAAAGGTCCTCTTTGCTGCACATCAGCTGCAGAATGAAGCCGGTGCATGGTGGGACACCTACCGTGCCACTCAACCCATCAACCACCATTACACTTGGCAGGAGTTCCGTACCGCCTTTCGTGCCTTCCACATTCCGGATGGTGTGATGGAAATCAAGAGACCGGAGTTCCTTGCTCTCAAGCAAGGCAATCGTTCTGTGATGGAGTATGTACACCAATTTAATTACCTCGCACAGTACGCTCGTAGCGAAGTGGCAACTGACGTGAGCAAGAGGGGCTATTTCTACAATGGCCTTTCTGAGGAAATGCAAGACAAGTTGTCCATCATAATCTCGGAGGTCCACAGTTTTAATCAGCTCGTGGATCGTGCCATTGTTGCTGAGGACAAGATGAACAAGCTTGCAGCCAAGAACCGCAAGCGTGCTGCCCCGCCGCCACAGAGTGGAAACCCACAGCGTCCTCGCACGGGCTCAGCTCAACCGCAGCCCATAAGGATGGTACGCTGTGCCCCTCCTGCTGCTGGACAAGCTCCTAGGCCACCAGCGGGACAAGCTGGAATTCAAGGTGTGGGTCCGTGCTTCAACTGCGGCCAGCGCGGTCACCTTTCCCGTGGCTGTCCGCACCCGAGGCATGGAGCGGGGGCTGCTGCTCTAAATCAGCCACCGCGCCCACCTATTGCTGCTCCACCACAGCAGGGCAGAAAGCCCAAGTCCCCAAACGTGGCCGTGTCAACTACACGACCGTTGCTGAAGTGCCCGAAGGTGCCGACGTGCTCGTTGGTACGTTATCCGTCAACTCTCGTCCTACCAAAGTTCTTTTCGATTCTGGTGCATCACATTACTTTATTAGGCGAGAGTACGCCACGCAATATAACCTAAAAATATTCCCTACTCGTACACTATATATCATAGAATCACCCGAAGCAAAAATCCACATAGATTCCAAGGTTCCAACCTCGTTGACTCCAATCAGCGGTGTTACTCTGCAAGCCAATCTCTTACTCCTGGATCTGCAAGGGTTGGATGTTATTCTTGGGATGAATTGGATGATTTCTCACGATGCCGTCATCCACGTGGCTTCTAGAGTTGTTTCTCTGAAAGGCCCAACCGGCAACCGTTTTTCACTACCCCTCGCGGGTGATAGTTCTGGGTTGTACCATTTAAAAGGTGTGACCAGCTCTGAGCTTTCCTACATTCCTGTAGTATGTGAATATCCGGATGTTTTCCCTGATGATTTGCCGGGTATGCTGCCCGACCAGGCTGTTGAGTTTGCCATCGAACTCGAACCTGGAACGGCTCTGATTTCGAAACGGCCGTATCCAATGTCTTCCGAGGAGCTAGCTGAAATGAAAAAGCAGCTGAAGGATCTCCTCGAGAAGGGTTTTCTTCGTCCAAGCTCTTCTCCTTGGGGTTGTCCCGCCATCTTTGTGAAAAAAAAAAGACGGCACATTGCGCATGTGTGTCGACTATCGTCCATTGAACGCTGTTACCATTAAAAACAAATATCCACTTCCGTGGATTGATATCCTTTTCAATCAGCTTGCTGGGGCCCGCTGTTTCTCCAAAATTGATCTGAGGCTGGGCTACCACCAAATAAAAATCAGAGAGGAGGACATTTCGAAAACCGCTTTCTACTCGTTACGGCTTGTACGAGTACCTTGTCATGTCCTTTGGTCTCACTAATGCCCCTACCTACTTCATGTACTTGATGAACTCTATTTTTATGGAGGAACTCGATGTATGTGTGGTGATCTTCATCGATGATATTCTTGTATTCTCCAAGTCAGAAACGGATCATGCTGCTCACCTCCGAATTGTACTCGGGAAGCTTCGTCATTTCAGCAAGTGCGAATTTTGGCTACACGAAGTGGCTTTTCTTGGGCACGTCATTTCTGAAAATGGTGTTGATGTGGATCCACCAAGGTACAAGAAGTACTTGATTGGTCTCCCCCAACCAACATAAAAGAAATCTGCAGTTTTCTTGGACTTGCGGGTTACTATCGTCGGTTTATCATGGATTTCTCCAAGATTGCCAAGCCAATGACTAGGTTGCTGCATAAAGGAGAGAAATACCTTTGGTCCTCCAATTGCGAGCAAGCTTTTCGGACGTTAAAGACGTTGCTCACAACAACGCCCGTTCTCGCTCAACCCGACATCCACAAGAGCTTTGACGTTTATTGCGACGCTTCTCATGTTGGACTCGGATGTGTGCTTATGCAAGACGGGAGAGTCATTGCTTATGCTTCTCACCAATTGAGGCCACATGAGGAGAATTATCCTACACATGATCTTGAGCTTGCCGCCGTGGTTCATGCTTTGAAAATATGGCGACACTATCTCCTTGGCAAGACTTGCAATATTTATACCGACCACAAAAGCCTCAAGTACATATTCACCCAAGCTGATTTGAATATGAGGCAAAAGAGATGGCTTGAGTTGATCAAGGACTACAAGCTAGAAGTGCATTATCACCCAGGCAAGGCTAATGTTGTGGCCGATGTGTTGAGTCGCAAAAGCCACTGCAATTGCCTAATCGGGAAGACCTGAAACCACTCCATATGCGAGGATTTTCGGAAACTTGGTCTGCAAATGGTGGAAGAAGGTTTCCTTGCTAACCTTGAAATAAAATCCACACTTTTGGATCAGATCAAGGAAGCCCAGAAAAATGACAAAAGCATGGCTCATATCCGGGAGAAAATACAATCGGGTAAAGCCGGATGTTTTTCTCTTGATGAGCAAGGCGTGTTATGGTTCGGAAAACTAATTGTGGTGCCGAAAGTGCATGAGCTGAGAATGAAAGTTCTCAATGAAGCCCACGATTCCTTGCTGTCCATACATCCAGGGAGCACAAAAATGTACCAAGACTTGAAGACCAAATTTTGGTGGACTCGCATGAAGCGGGAAATTGCTTAAAATAGGTCTCCAAATGTGACGTACGTCAGCGGGTGAAAGCTAGCCACCTAAAACCCGCACGCTGCAACCATTGCCTATTCCATCATGGAAATGGGAGGATATTAGCATGGATTTTATTGTTGGTACGCCTAGAACTTCAAGTGGTTAAGATTCCATCTGGGTGATCGTTGACCGATTGACAAAATCTGCATACTTCCTTCTGGTCAAGGCCACATATTCTTTCAAGGAGTATGCCGAGTTGTACCTCACTCGCATCGTGTGTCTCCATGGTGTTCCAAAGACAATAGTTTCAGACCGAGGCTCCCAGTTCGTCTCTCGGTTTTGGAAAAGTCTTCATCAAGCATTGGACACCAAGCTAATTCATAGTTCGGCTTACCACCCGCAAACGGGAGGACAAACCGAACGTGTCAACCAAATCCTCGAGAACATGTTGAGAGCTTGTGTGCTAACCTACGGAAAAGATGGGAACTTTGCTTATCGTTCGCGGAGTTCTCTTACAACAATAGCTACCAATCTAGCCTCCAAATGTCCCCATTTGAAGCACTCTATGGGAGTTGTTGTAGAACCCCATTGAATTGGTCTGAGTCCGGGGAACGACCTTTCTTCGGTCCTAATTTGGTTCGCGATGCTGAAGCCCAAGTGCGCCAAATTCAGGAACATCTCCGAGTTGCTCAATCCCGCCAAAAGAACTACGCCGATCGTCGTCGGGTAGAGCTTTTCTTCAAGATCGGAGATTATGTTTACCTCAAAGTTTCACCACTCTGAGGCACAAAACATTCCAAGTGAAAGGGAAGTTAGCGCCATGCTACATTGGTCCCTTCAAAATTCTTGCAAGACGTGGTAACATGGCATATGAGCTAGAGTTGCCATCCTCTCTAGGTAACGTCTACAATGTCTTTCATATCTCGCAATTGAAGAAGTGTCTCCATGTTCCGATCGAGGCTATTTTCGTGGAGCATGTCGAAGTCCGACCCGACCTCTCTTATGTGGAGTATCCTCTGCGCACTTGCGCATTCGGAACGCAAATTGCGCCAATCGTGCAATCAAGATGGTTAAAGTGCAATGGAGCAGACACACCGAAGAAGAAGCAACGTGGGAACGTGAGGATAAAATGCGGGAGGACTACCCTGAGCATTTCGCTGAGCCGTAAGTCCCCTCGTTGATTTCCTTCACATTTGCTTGTTGCATTCCATCCTTATCGTTGATATTCCTTTTCCGCCGCCCCTACTTAACCTGTATTCTCGGGACGAGATTATTTTAAGGGGGGGTGGTCTGTCACATCCCAAAGTTTCAGTCTCTTTTGTTCAGCTGGAAATGAGCTCACTGGCCTTATTTTTAATTTTTGACCATTTTTCTGTTAATGGGGAGTTTTGGTTCCGGGTAACAAATTTGCTCGATTACGGGTAACCTTTTTAATGCTTTGGCAAAATCTTCTATCTGGAATAAAATCACCCCAATGTTTTTGCATTTTAATTAACTACACATTAAAATAGAATTTTGGAGTTTTTATCAGAATTTTTGGAAAGGCTTAAACCTCTTAAAAATTCAAATAAACCTGAATTAATTTGAAAATTTGCAACCTTTTAGAAGCAAGAATCAGGACACCTTTCTTAAACAAAAGTTGTTCCTCATAATTTCCTTAGTGCCCTAAAAAATGTTCAGAATTTTCCAAGCCCGGGAGGTGTGGTTTTCATTGAATTAAGATGAGAATTTCTGAAATATTTCAAAACAAAAATAAAAAAAAGAAGGGAATAGGCCAAAGGCAGGCGTCGGGCCGGTGCATCTTTTGGCGCTGCGCCTTCAAAACGACGAGCAAATCTTAAGCCAAGATCCTCTCCTCCTCCCTCCTCTCTCTTCCTTTCTCCCTCTCCCTCCTTCCCTCACTCGCCGTGCTCTGCTCCTCCTCTGCCGCACGGCATCGCCGCCCACGTGCGCCAATCCGCCGCTCTGCACCGTGCACCGCCCTCACACCACTCGGGTCCATAAAGGAAAGCCTCGTGCACACTCGTTCAAAACAAAGCCCTGGACGAAGCACCCTATTTCCCTGCCTTCTTCTTCCTCTGCACGCACGCCCGCCGGACCGCCATTGTCGCCGACGCCATCTTCACGTCGACAGCGCCATCCGGTGATCCCGTGCTCCGCCACCGTGCCGGCTAAACTCGCCTCGCCCTCCTTCCTCTCCCCAACCACCAAGACGCGCTCCGGTTCCCTCCTCTGCCCGGAACGCTTCTCCTCTCTCCTTCGGCCGAGAGCGCTGCTGCCGTCCTTCAACCTTCGATTTCGTCGCCACGGTACACCCTTGTTTCAATTCCTCTCGCCGGCGAGTTCACCCTATTCTTGTGCACTGACTTGACAAAGGTTCGGCTATAGAGGATCGCCGGTGACGACAAATTCGCCGCGCCACCGTCGGCCACCATTAACGCCGCCCGCGGAGCTCACCGTCGCCGACCACCTTCCAATCGCTCCCATAGTCTTCATCACCCACAAACCGCTCCTACGTGCTACGGTGAAGCTCACCGACTCCCCGAACCTCCTCTAAACCCTCTCCTCCGTCGCGCGCCTCGCCGGCGAGGAAACCGTCCGACGCCGGTCGCCGCCGATGGTGTTCCGGCCATCGCCGGAGCTCGGCGCCACCTCCAATCGAACCCTCTTGCCTCGCTGATCACAGCCGTGGTGCTAACGGCACCCTTTCACGGGCGTTGAGCTCGCCGCCGGCAAGCCACCGCCGCTTCCTGTCGCAACCCCGTCCGATAAAATCGTACGGTTGCTCATCCAGGATCATTCGGGGGGGCCGCTTGCCGAAACAAGTGACTTTACAGTACAATAATTAACAAGGACTCGCATAAATGACTTAAAGATACATTAATTCTGGTTATATTACAACTGATTTCAGGAGTTTTGGAAGTGCGGTAACGTAGTTTTGATAACAAACACGAGGATTTCAGCGGAAACAAAAATCTAACACTCGACGCCTCGATTAAACACCCCAGCCCGATGGTGTTTAATCTTCACGGGGGGACCCACTCGAAAGTCCACTCCGAGGGCGTCTCCTCTTCCCAACCACCCTGGCTACAGTCAGCACTATTACCTGCAAAACAACAATCAACAAACCGTGAGCGACTGACGCTCAGCAAGTCTTACCCGTCAATAGGCCTTCTAAGGCCGACTCCTAGAATGCTGGAATATTGGTGGCAGCTGGTAGATATTTGCAAAATACAGCACTACTAGTGGTTTTCAGTATTTTAGCTAAGTTATCAGAATTTCTACTGGAAATTTTACTAAGTGCGACAGCAACTAAGCAAGCAAGTGCAATACAACAGTTCTGAAATTTATTCTCAAACCTCCCATTACAATTCCTGCTACCACATTTTATAGTGTCGCCACGGCAGAAAGGAGCAAGTGGTACTCAATACCGCGAGGGACGGCAATTATAATTGATTTTACATCCTGCAGGAGAAACCCGAATAACACGACACATGCGCACTCCACGAGTCACACGTGGCCACCTTTCACTGCATCGCGACAGAGTTGGTCCAACATCCATCTCTCCAAGGATATGGTCCTCCAGGCAACGTCCTGCGTTCCTGTACGGCCCCAAGCCTTTCCCACTAGCACATGCCCAAGAAAAACAGAAATGCGAATTCATCCACCATACTGGTCCGTTCACCCGAAAAAAGAGATGGCCAATTGTCCAAACACTGCGCAATGAGCTACGTCGGTTTCCTGGGTCCCATATGCTAGTATGTATTCGGTACACAACTCAAACTTGACCAATGCAACCGCACCCGACACCGTGCTCAATTTTTTATTCACACAATGTTGGGTCCTGACTTTCTCAAATACTTCTATAAATAATCCCCTGAGTAGTCTCCATACCACTCAAACCCCTTTGTTGCCCTATCAGTAGGCATAGCACTAACGTACTGGCTCTAACAGAACAACCCGTAGGAGATCCTAACAAGTCATGCAACTAAGTTTTCACACAAGCCTCAAAACTTAATGCACAACAAAAACCTACATACACAGTGAGAAAGTAAAACTTTAAACATAGGTATGCACCGGGGCTTGCCTCGGTTCGGGGAGAAGTTAGCACAGTCGATGGCGGGGTCGGCAGCAGGGAAATCCTCCTCAGCCTCGGTGGCCGTTTGCAGCTCGGTTTCTATATGAAGATGCAAGGTAACTTAGTTTACACAGGGATTCAATGCTGGTGGTGGTAACTTGTATTAACAGAGAAGTGAAGGTGCATGAATTTCTTTCTAACAAATTTAGTGTGTTGTTTCGGTAAACGGGATTTAGCTAGACTGGTTGGACGGCAAAGATTACCAGAGGGCTGACGGTAAGAACGAACGACAACGGAGACCGGTCGCCGGAAAAGAGATGTGGACGCGCCGCTACTTCTGCAATAACGCGGAAGAATGGGGCGGCGGTTAGAGATGATAACGACGGATGATGGAACCGTCGGCAGGGCATGGGTTACCGAGCTCACCTGAGCACGAGAGAAACTTGCTCTGTTTTGGGTCCTGCGGAGCTCTTCGGCGGTAATGGCGGAAGGCAGAGGAGACGAGAGCAGAGAGACAAGCGTGCAGAAAGAGCAAATGAGTGCGCACGAGTGAAGCGTTTCGTCTCTGGAAAATATCAGTCTCCGTTCCTTTTGTCTCTCCAGGACACGGCACAAGTTGGCGCGGCGGCAGCGTACTGCGGCGCATGGGCGCCAGGCGTGCGCGTCCCATCACGAAGACTTTCGGCGCGGTGGCGGCACTGCTGTGTACGGCCAGGCGCTTTTACGGTTGGGAAGATGGCCGGCAGCATTAATGGCGCGGCAGCTCTGAGCTCGGGTCCGACGAGCCTGTCCGACCTCGGGGTCGAACGAGGCGGAGCGAAGAGCGGCTTGTCCGACCTCGGGGTCGAGCGAGGCGGAGCGAAAAGCGGCTTGTACGACCTCGGGGTCGAGCGAAGCGGAGAGTGCTGACGAAGGATCGGACGAGACGGAAATAATGTCCGACCACTGGGGGTCGGGGTCGGGCGAATCGTAAAAATCCTCCGACCTCAAGGTCGGAGGTCGGACGAAAACAGACTCACAAAAGACGGGGTCGGGAAGACAAGGAAAGGAACAGGGAAGCGGCGCCCGGGGTGGAGCTCGACGACGGGAATCGCCGGTGGCTTGACGGCGGCGGAAATGGAGGGGAGCTTCACGCTCAGCGTGATGTGGAGAATCGATTTGAGCAAGACGGGGGTGGCGGAGCTTGCCGGATCGGGTTGGCGACGAGAGGCGGCGGCTCGGAGGGGTGGCGTTGGCGGCGGCCGGAGACAGTGGCAGGGAAAGCCGACCGCGAGCGGCTACGGCCTCGCGGAAACTCGGGGAAGAGACCGGACTCGTCGACGAGAGTCGGAACGGGCCGGAGCAGGGCGGTGGCTTCGGATCGGGCGGCGCTCGTTCCTGCTCGGAGGCGGAGCAAGGCCGGCGGTGCACGGCCGAAGGAGCAAGGTCGGGCGGCGGCTCGCGGGTGGGAGAACAGAGGAAGTCGGGCGGCGCGACGGTGGAGAGCGGGGGTTCCGGCGGCGCTAGCGAGAGCAGGCTCGGGCAAGCCGGCTACGGCGAGCAGCGACGGCGGCAAGCAGCCGCACGGCAGCAGCGCGACGCAGCTGGGCAAGGGCCGGCCTGGTCAAATCTGCATCGGCAGAGAGGAAAAGAGAAGCAGCAAAGAAAATGAAGATTGGATTTCAAATTAGATTTTGAATTTAAGTTCTTTTGATTAGATCCTATGATTTCATTTACTTTGAGTTTTGAGATTTTTATTGAACACAATTAAGCCTTTATTGACAATTGATTAGCGAGAATTTAGTTCGGAATGTTACACTTCCCCTGTTTTTGGTTTTTCCATTTTCCATTTAAATTGTTATTATTTAGCCAGTTTTCGAAAAATGTGTAGTAAATCAAGGAAAAATCAATGGTAAACCAAAATCCTTGTAAAATAAACTAATTTTCTACTGAAACACTTTTTCAAAAACGTTCATGGAACTTCCTCAATAATTAGAGTAATCTTTTCTGTTTTTGAATTTTAATTGGAGTTCCGGAAGGGTGCTAGGGTTGAAATTTGAACCATGGGTGTAGCATAGCATTTTGCACCTCGTACATTGTTATCACGGTTTTATAGCAACAAATGTTTGTGCATGTCGTTGACCAGACTCCAAACTATCAATTTAATTTGTCATTTTCTAGAATACATTTTCTAAGTCATCCAAAAATCCAAACCCTTAACCAAAACTTTATTTTAGATGCTCACTGGTACCTTCATCAAGTTTCATAATTTTACCATAAGTTTTAGTGTTGGTTTCTGATTTTATAATTTTAATTAACAGAAACTTGTTAGATTTTTAATAAAATCTTGGAAGCTCAACTTGACCCCAAACTAGTGGAAAACATCTTGCTATGGAGGCTACTTTGAACTAAAAATGATCCCCTATCCGTAACTTAAGTTTGAATTTTCATCGGAAAGTCGTTACGACTTTTACGATGTTTACGGTATTTACCGATGTCGTAAACGGACAACGATAGTCGGTGGGCTCGTGTTCCTGGTAACGCGAGCAAAAACCTTCAAACCTAGTGTCTAGTAACCCCTAGCCACCTAGTGAAGCCTCTATATGAGACATGTTTTAGGATTTTTCTCGAAAATGATGTCCGTGTGCTACCCGATATCGGAACAGCAACCCGGGAACCGGGAACCAGTTTTCTGAATCGGTAAAACTGTTTTCAGCATAACTTGAGCTGTAGACCTCCGTTTGACAAGCTTTTTTTTTGTATTATGTTCGTAGTCTTAGTAGCTACCTTTCTACACCATATCGCATCATTTGTTGTATCATGGCATCATGGCATACTTCTTATACCGACGCGTTTTGCTTTATAGAGTACGAGCCGTTGGAGAGTGACACGGGTGCTGCTGAGGGAGGAGCACCAGAAGCTGATCAGGTTGCTGAGGAGAACACCACCGCTGTACTGAAGGCAAGCACCTCATATTGCTATCCTAAGTAAATATTTAATGTTAATATATGCTTACGTATAGCATTAGTCGGGCATAGTAGTAATGTCGAGAAATCCTATCATTGTTGCATGTTACCCCTCCTTGATATTGATTACATCACCTTGTCAACTGGGTAGTGTGTCATTGTTCAAGTCACGAAATGCTTAGATCAACGGTAGAAGTCGAGTGGTAAGTCCCACTCGCATGTATAGGATTCACCCCGGTTACTTATGAGCTTGTGGCAAGTTCATATGTTGATGAAAATTAGAAGTGTTAAAACTGAAATCCGGACGGTGGAATAGGAGTACAGCAAGACGTGGAGGTGTTGTGTACCGTAGGCCTCGTCTGGGTTGACCTAGGACCCGGCCGTGTTATTCTTGGCCTGAGCCGTTCATACCAGATGTCGAATTTAATGATAAGACAAGCTGAGTATCTCACTACGTACAAACATTTGGCTGATGACTGCACGGTGCATGGAACGAGGGACTCACGTGTGCCTACGAGGCTGTGGTACTCGACACCGTGTGGATTTTCCAACCATGTGGGCACGAGTGTGAGAAAGATTGACATGAGTACCCCCTTGTGTGACTTTAGCGGGTTGCACGAGCCGTATAGTCCTCAGTCATGTGGGTACAGTTGGACTCCCTGCAAGATGTATAATCGGTTCGAATCCGCCGTAGTCTCGGTCATGATCAAGCTCAGTGTCCTTTGGATAATATCATAAAGTTGACACATAACATGATGAGAAATGGAATATGGTTGATGATATGTGTGGTTTATGGTTACATGGTTCTTATGGTCATGGGTTTTAGTAGGCGTTTATGCCCGCAGAGTCTTTTACTTTATGCTTATTCCCATATGCTTAGTTTCAGCTTTAAGCAATCGAGTCTATCCCCATGCCTTACTTACCTTGCTATTGCCATATTGCATTATCCTTGGAGTCAGAAAATAATTTCCAAAACAAGGTAAGTCTTGCGAGTACCTTCGTACTCAACGTTTGTTGCTTAATTTTTTACAGGTGAGGATGAGTTGATGTTCGGCTACTTTGTCCCCGCCAATGCCGGTGAGGGCGAGCAGTAGTCCGGACGTTCCTGTGATCGTGATTTGTGATGTTCGTGGGCTGGGCATCGCAATCCTTTGCTGTTTTATCATTGCAACCGCTGCAACCGCTCTTTTCCTTAGAATCGCTTCCGCATTTTAATTTTCAGGACTTATATGTCGAACCTTCGGTTTGTAAGATTACTTTAAAACTAATGTAATTGAATTATTGTGACTTATGTGATGTATCAATCGTTGTTATATCGACGTGCTTGGATCTTGGGCATTGCTTGAGAAGCATGTCGGGGGAGTGCCGGGTTTACATTCCTTTTTATCGGGTTGAGTACTCGCGTACTGTACATGGACAGCGAGTCAATTTGGTAAACTTGAATGTAAATTGGACGGGTCTCTCACAGTAACAATCTAAAATCCATGTCAATTGTTATGACTTAAAATGTTCTATACAATTATTTTTGCCTCCTCCTTCCTTTTGCATATAGCAAACAAAAGATGTTTTGTTGGCAATCATATCTATTCAGTTCATGGTTTTAATCATTTTTTTAATTCAGAAGATATTGTTGCTCACTATCTAATTTGTAATGCAATATTTTTGAACACTAATTAAAAGAACATTCTATAAGGCGTTTTTTCCTCAAATAATAATAATTTAATGATTAATTTCAAAAATAGGGGTCAATTCAGATAAATTGCAGAAATAGAAGGCAGTCGGTAATCGGATGACCGATAAGGGACCTATCGGTCGTCTGAAAACTGATAGCCAATGTGGCGGTGACGAGGCATCGACGTGGTGCCTAGGAGCTGAGTAATCGGAAGTAGATATGTCCGACAGGACCTATCGGTATCTCAAGACCGACAGGTCCCAGGCTCCTAGGGTTTGTCTCCTGTCGGGGATGTTTTTAAGACCGAAAGGAACCTATCAGTAACCGGAAAACCGATAGGCGCCCACTCCCATTATCACATGTCAAATCATGCAATGTTGTTGAAACAAAAAGTTTTGTTTATACATTTTATGTGTATGTTGTGGATATGTATTGGGTAATATGATTATTTTGTTGCACATTGTAGTGAGAACAAAAAATATTATTAAATTAAGAAAGTATACATGCGGATTATTAAAATTACGAGGATACATTACTTGTTTGATAAAGAGTGAGATACAAGTACAATACATTCCCTTCTACATTACGGTAACTTGCGGGGGTATTGTCGATTATTAGTACCAGACTTTATTGGATTTCCTAACGCTATATGCAACCGCATGTCAGAGATCGGAGTACCGAATAGGGTATTGGAGTCAGTGTTGAAGCCCGCCATATTTCTGTGCGACGAAATAATGATTGAGAGATGTACTTTATTGGATTCCTTGGCGTTATATCGCAGCGCATGTCAGAGATGGAAGGACTGAAATATGTAACAGATATCTGATAATATACATAATGATAATGCAACATAACCATAGTACAACATAATTATAGTGATACATAACCATAGTAGAACATAACCCTAATACGAGATATGCATAGGACAATATAGTCATCATGAAGCACTATAGTGATGAACATTCAACCATCACGACGTCACGTCTTCCGGTGCCTAATCTGATTTGTTGGGTAAGTGAGGTGCTCCCGTGCATGGCGAGTCCTAGGACCGTCCAAAGGGGTCGAATCCTCCTGCTGCGTGAGCTGAGTCGGTACTGGAGCTCTGGGCATCTGTGAATAACCCTGCACTTCCACGTTGCTCCACGACGTCAGCTCGTCGACATGTTGAACATTGCTTTAACATATCACTCTTGCAGGTATGTTTGTATTCCACGTGTTATACCCTCAACGATAGCTACAAGTGGAAGGCTTCGTGTACCTTTCATAATCCAATTATAAACCTCAGCAAGATTAGTTGTCATTATACCATAATGGGATCCATCTCGATCTTCTATCAATGACTTTCTCCATTGACTCCTTCTTTATCCAGTCCGAGAAACACCTCACTCTTCTTCCCCCCTTCCGCCTTCGTGTCACGTTGCGTGCTTCATTCGGAAGAGGATCCAAAGGAAGTGCCTCTGCATCATAACCTGGCGGAGCCATATCTCTTCACTCCTTCATTTGATTGCCAGTTAATTTATCAAGCTCCACTAATAGGTTATCAAATTTTGAACGTTGGTTCTGCTTACATAGCTTCTTGAACATATTCATCAGATGTTGGCTCTTCAATTATCGGTGAAAGTTTGCAGCCAAATGTCTCATGCACAACGACTATATAAATCTTGCCAAAATGCTTCGTCCACACTATTCGTTTGCAACATATCAATTGCTGATAAATAGACCAGCATTTCGATCATGTATGATGCAAATATCTGATCTATTTTTAACAACAGCTCTCTGGTGCTCCACAACCAAGTTTCAGTTCTCTCGTGCTCCACAAATGCAAATGCAATTGGCACAACCTGATTCTCTCCATCAACCCCAATAGCAGTAAGGATTTGCCCCTTATACTTGCCGGTCAAGAATGTACCATCCACACAAAACACGGGTCAGCAGTGTCTAAATGCTGCAATCATGCATCCAAATGACCAGAAAGCACGTTAAAGTGCCTTGTTACCATCTGCATTGACAAAGTCGTGCCATGTAATTACAGTCCTCGCGTTTCGAGCTTGAATGACTTCAAGTAATGCAGGAAGATTATGATATGAATCCTCGTAGGTGCCAAACCTTCTTTCCAATACTTTCTGTTTTGCCCTCCATGACATATCATACGATATGTCATACCCATATCTGTTCTGTATGCTATGCATGATAGCGAAGGGAGACATTGCAGTCTTTTGCACTATCTCTGAATACAGCGCATCAGCAACAAATTTTGTTGTCATATTTCTATGCTTCAGAAGAGTATTTCACAACATACACGAGTGAGGTACCACAATAGAGACAACAAATGATGTCTCATTCTTTGGTAGGTACCCATGAACACGTCACGTGCAGTCTGGAGCAATGCACTTTACATCATATGTTCTTGGGTTTGAAATTACCACTCTGGGCTGCTTCTTCTCAGAATACGCCCACCGCTTCACCGCTATTTGCAAGTCCCCCTTATTACGAAAATCTGGCCTTGCCTCACTTCTACAGCATCGTATTCCCAGGCTGAGTTGTGACCATCATCACATGTCTATTGTCCATATCAACCCAGTCCTCTAGCTCTTCATCATCCTTCTTTCACCCGGCCCGTGTCTCCACAAAAGTTTCATACTCATCATTATCCCTCTGCATCTCATCTACAATGACCTTATTCTCTTCTCCACAATCTGCAACCATCATTTTCATCCGGCCTTCTCCCACCTCATCATGCGTCTGATTAACCTGTTCTGTGGTACTATTATTCTAAACTTCAATATTTTGCTCTATGATCTCAGCGATTGCTAAAGTATTTAAAACATGCACATAACTCTCACCTACTTCCTCATGGCCTTCCATTGTGCTACTCGATTCATGTTGAACAAGCAGCACGTGATCAAACTTTTTCTAGATACCCATACATACGAACTTCCGCTAACTTGTTGTGTTTTTAATCTCAAAAAGCTCTCATTTGTATACCCCTTCGTATATCTTAGGAATTAAAACTTTCACCACTAACCGATCATGTAATGGGATATTCAACAATTCTTGCAACCATCTCCACGCTTCTACTCTAGGCACCTCACAGGGTCCATTAAACCAACATCCACATATGAAAATTCATTCAAATCTACACCATATTCACAATGTCTAATTTCTCCTTTCCCATAAAATACTCTAAATCTGACGACATTGGACATCCTAACAACAAAAATATTTTTAGCTACCGTTTATTTACTATCTAATTTCATAATATTTATATGAACATCAAAATTTTTTTTTACTTATGCTCTATATATATTGTACGTATATAATACAAATTTTATGAACCAACTAATCTGTACTATAAGACAATAATCTAAAATAAATCACTATCTAAACGATCATCACAAAACTAAACTTGTATTCTACATAAACTATTATTCTAGTTAATCCAACAATAAAATATTATACTTACTTCTAATCTCACGTGGACGTTCTTCTTCTTCTTCCTTCTTCTTCTTCTTCCTTCTTTTTCTTCTTCTCCTTCTTCCTTCTTCTCTTCCTCTTTCTCCTTCTCCTTCTCTCCTCCTCTCCTCCCGCGAGCACAGGCCGCCCGACGCGCGCCTTCGGCTCTCCCCGACGCGCGTCCTCCTCTGCCTCCGGCTCCCCGCGCGCCCCTCTCGGCCTCCGGCTCTCCCCGCGCGCGCCTCCTCCTCTGCCTCGCCTCCCCTCCGCCCTCTCTCGTGTAACGTGCAAATGCAGTCACGGGCCACCGCGCTGATATAGGGGGACCTATCGGTCTCCCGCAAACCGACTAGCGAAGGTAATCGGTCGCCCGGTCGGGTACCAACTAGTGGAGCTAATCGGTCGCCCGGGTACCGACTAGCGACACAAATCGGGCCCGCTGGGCCCCGATTGGCCCAGAGCTGCTGCAGCCTGTCGATAATCCAACTACCGACAGCCTGTTCATCGCCCGACAACCCGTTTGCGCCGCCGATAGGCCACGTGGCAGTAGATGTGTCAGCTAGTCGGGTTTTCGAAACCCGATAGGATGATATCAGTTTTCAGATGACCGATAGGCGCCTTATCGGTCATCTAATTACCGACTGCCTTCTATTTCTGCAATTTCTCTCAACCGACCCCCATTTTTGAAATTAATCATTAAATTATTATTATTTGAGAGAAAAAAACCTATAAGGCACGCAGCAACGCGCGGGATATCAGCTAGTTTAATAAACAAATAAGTGATGGAGTTTAGTAGTAATTGGTTTGCTTCAATTCTTCATTTTTAACTTGATTTTTAAAATATTATCAGAAATTATATGAAGTGTATGATATTCATCTTGAGTCTAATATAATGATTATGATTTGTTAATGATGTTAATCCAACGGTTAATATGTGTTGATCAAGTGGTTTAACGTGGTGCGAGAGAATTAGTTAGGAACAATAATGTTTCTTTATAAAGGTAGATCAATCTTTCAACAAGTTGATAAGGCACAATTAGACCCAACGGAATGAAGCAGAATCATATTGTGGGAGACTCTTGCTTGTAATGACCTTCATGGAACTAGGGAGACTCTTTTATAAAAAAAGGAAATAGTTCAATTTACTCTCCTAAAGTATGAACGAAGTCCGGATAATCCTCTAAACTATTTTTTTAAGTTTAATTTACCCCAAATTTATGTCATTTATATGTCATTTAGTTTAATTTACCTCTAGTAAAAATTTGTCTTTTTTATTTCTTCATGCATAATTTTAATTTGAATTTAAAATTTTATACTGTGGTAGTGGACATCATAATGTATATTTAAAAAATATTTTAAAATCCTTTTGACATTATTTTTCGTATAATTTTGTGTCATAATGCTTATTTTATAATTAAATATCCTTCTCTATCAAAATAATGTTAAAAATTTTATAAAATATTTTTCTAACATGCGTTATGATGTCAACATCATTACATAAAATTTTGACTCGTAATTTCATTTATGCATGAAGATATAAAAAAGATAAATTAGGTTAGTGGATAAATTAAACCAAATGACGTAACTTTAGGATAAAGTAAACCAAAAAAAAAAGTTTAGGCGGTTATCTAGATTTTGACTATAGTTTAGGAGAGTAAATTGGATTTTTTTTTCAAAAACAAGAAGGTGAATAATTACGTTATGTTTCAGTCAACGGTGCTTTTAATTATAGTGCGTTTAATTATGATGCCACTGAATGATGCAGTTAGAACAGCTAGCACGTACAGATTTTACAGCAAACCGGAGCGGAGCGGTGGTTCTCGTAGGCCACAATTCATGCATCGTCAAGGTGCTACTGCGCGGCCTCACGGTAAAGAACTAAAGATGGTTTTCGCAAACCATACATGGGTCTTTTGCACAAATGTTCAGTACTTTTTGGTTAATATGTGTCTGCCCAAAACTTCAAGAAATGTTCAGTATTTTTAACCCAAACAACCCAATCGATAGCAATTACTTGCATCCCTATGTATGTTCTTTTGACTATAGGCACGTATTTATGAGGCTCGTTTGGCAAATCTTAGTCGTGGAACCCCGCGTTTGCATCACCGGCGTGGATGGGGTTGACCCCATGAGACCACACCATCACTTGGCTAGCGGCGTGGATTAGTTGCAGGAGCAGGTGTCCATGTCTGGGAGAAAGAAACTGGGCGAATGGCATACTCACTCATGCTAAGAATTACTCCACACGCTGTCATTACAGTAACTCTTTACATACAAAATGAAAAGAACTACTCAATCATGCCAAAAAAAAAAAGGAGAAAATTTTCAAACGACTCATCACAAAAAATAAAAAACCAAACATGAAACTTCAAGTACTCAATCAGACCAAAGTTACTCTTATTTTACTCTGAAATGAGCATGTTTTTGCAGCAAAAACCTCATTATAACAACTGTTCAATACGTAGAAGTTGGAACAATATCCACAAAAAATAAGCATTACAAACGGAGGCAAACTCTCTACTATCGAACTTGATAACTCAGCCTGTAAAAGATATGCCAGACTTCAAACCGACAACCTATGTTTCATGGTATATTTGGTACACAATTTTCACATAACAGTTTAACAACTAGAACGAAAGGGAAAGAAAAAGAGCAAACGAGGCTATGATCTGTCATAATCCTTCCTGTGAATGCTGACTTCCACGTACTTGATGCCGTCATCCTTCCCTAGTTGAATTCAGACTCGAGCATGTATTTCATCTGAGTGCTTGATGCCATCACCCTTCCCTACTGCTACTCTGTTAAATACCAAGTATTTCATCTCAAACAAATTACACAATATTAACTAACACTAAACAAAAACTAGCACCATCTTAAGCACACTAACTACCACATATTTGCTACTACTGAGAACAACATCTTGTATTAAAGAAAAATATTTGCTGCTGCTGAGAACAGCAAACAGACAATGCTTTCACTGTCAAACTGTGCCAAACATATTTATTTCATCTCAAAACATGCAACAGATTAGTACATCAGTAGTACTAGTATAGTAGCAATGACAAAAAAATAATGTCAATCGAGACATATTGCTATAGTTGCTTATGAAAGTGCTATTGTATTGTTGTTCCTAGTTTCTACAACTACACTGAAATGTCATATATTATTTGGGTTTCATAACTTTTTTTTCTCATAACAAGAACTAACAGATTGGTAAATAACAAGAAGTAACCTATGTATTTTTGCTACCGCACGGTTACAAACATATGTATTTCAGAATCTTTTCTTCTGATAACAAGCAACAGATTGGTAAATAATAAGCAATAGCTGTTACTTATGATCTTTCTCCTTAGACAGATGATATGTGAGGTTGGTTCTGCTGTAATGAAAATTTCTCTACTTTGTGCATCCCTAAAAACATCATAAGCATTTGCTTTCTCCTCACTCGGGAGTTCTTCCATGGTGGCCAATAAACCATTGCAATTCTCGATAGAAAAATCTGTAGCTTCCTTTGTTCTACCTCTTTCTTGTTCGGCAACTTCCACCTCTACTTGCCTTGTTTTCAGTTCAAGATACTGCCCATCATATTAGCAACACCCTCATCTTGCTTTTGCTTATGTCCATGCTTTCCCCCTTGTGCTCCTGTGATAGCACTCTCTTGACCTCTCAAAACAGCAGCCTTTTTCTTCCTTGAAGCAGTAGCATCATGTCTTTGATCTGGTTGATGCACTACCCACACATCATCATCATCATCATCATCATCATCATCATCATCATCTGTGTCTTCATGGTCTTGTCCAGATGTGTTGGAAGTCTTTAGCGAAATAAAACTTCCTACAGCTCCATCATCATCAACATTCTCTACTGGTGGGCCATTATTCATTTCTACAGCTCCATCATGATCGACCTCATAGACTTGTGTAGGGTGGGTTGGCTGAATAGACATGAAGTTCATGGAGCCCTCAGCTATATGGCCTGCACATAGAGATTAAATGAAAACATTGCAGATATTAAGGCTTAGAATTCAATGATGGGATATATGATATGAGAACCATGTTGAGATGAGCCATGGTTCAATTTATAAGATGATGAGTAATTGACATTGGTGATTTAAAGTTTGAGTTGAAATGCGGGATTTTAAGGGTTGCATTTTCATTTGAACGATTATGTTTATCACTAACCGGAGTTGGAGAAGAAGTTGGAGAAGTTTGGAGGAGAAGGAAATGTGTTTGCCTGTCTTATGATGTGTAGGTCAATGGAGTCAACTTGGCGGTCAACGGCGAGAGGATCGGGCACAAGTTGGGGACTTGGGGCCGGACGATCGGGAGGCCGGGTGAGGTCAAGGGTGATCCACACCGTACACATGAAGAAGGCAAGAAGCACGGACGGTTTCCCGGTTTGGCCTCAAAACCGGCGGCGGAGGATGGTGGTGCACGTGGCACCATCACGAAGCTTGCTTCGATGCGAAGCGAAGTCGTGAAGGGCTCGATGGCGTTCGGGCGACGAAGGAAGAGTTGGACCATTTTGCCCCCGTGCTAAGTGGGAGTGTGTTATGTAACCAAGGGCGTTGTGGTCTTTCGGTCGGAGGACCTAGGCTATAAATAGAGGGTGTTGGCTGGTGGAGAAGGGGTCTCTCTCCACCCAAGTTATTTATTTTCTCATTTTGCCTTAGGCTAGGGTGTGCTTCATGTGAGAGAGGAGAGGAGAGATTGTGTGAGAGACAATCTTTGTTCTTCCAAAGAGTGGGAGGATGAGGGCGGTTTCCTAGCCAAGATTCAACTGTAATTCGTATGCTTTGATCAATGGAATGATTTCTAGTTGAATCTTTGTGAAGTTCATCCCTTTCCCTTTTTTTCTTTTCCCCATGTCTTTCTTGCAAAATTCGTGATTTCCTTTTTGCTTGGGTTTTTGGGTGGATTTCTTGGATGGATTCGATGCTAGGACGATGAGGAAACTTTCCCAAGTGGTCTCGTTGCAAATCTCCTCACGAGCATCACGAAATCATGAATTTCGTCCAAGCAGCCACCTTTTGCTAGGGTTTTAGTAAAAACTCCATATCTCCGTCAATTCAAGAGCTTTTTGAGTGCTTCTTGTTGGAGAAGATTCTCAACGTTGTAAGGAAGCTGCTGTCCAAATTTCATCGAATTCCGAGTTCGTTTGATTGGGTTTTCGTCACTTTTACCGAGGTGCTGTGCAGCAGTGTCGGACCGTCCGGTTCCGAACCGGAGGGTCCGGTAACCTGGCTATATTTCGTGTTCCAGAGAGTGCCGGGTCGGAGTGTCCGGTCCCGGGTCGGACCGTCCGGTGCCGGAGTGTACGGTGCGTGACCGGAGTGTCCGATAACTGATTTTTGGGCTCCAGAGAGTACCCCATCGGAGGGTCCGGTCCCAGGTCGGAGGGTCCGGTGTTTTCTGACTCGGTTGGTTGTTGTTTTCGCTTCCGACCGTTCCTTTTTGGTTCTAGCTTGCTTCCACTTTGTGTGAGACCTTTCCGAATCATTTTTAGGGTAGCACATCACAAGTTGGTGTGTTTGCTCTTTGTGATTGCTGTTGAGGCACGTTGGGTAGTAATCGGGACATAGGCCAAGTTCTCGTTGAGAATTTTATTTGGCTCCCATTCACCCCCCCTCTGGTCGCCTTGTTCGGTCCTTCAATTGGTATCAGAGCCGGTGTGATCACGTGTTGACCTTAACCGGCTTTGTGATCCGAAGGCGACATGGAGAAAGGTGATACAAAGCTTGTGGTCTTCAATGGGGAGGACTTTCCCTATTGGAAGGCTCGTACCAAGGCTTATCTCATGAGCCGAAGTGTTGCAATCTGGGAGATTGTTGAGCAGGAGTATGTGATTCCGCCCAACCCTGACAATGGGTCGCCGGGTGAGAAAACCAAATATGAAAACAACTCCAAAGCTATCAACATTCTATTTGCTGCACTTAGTAGAAAAGAGTTCGATCGCATCAGTCACTTGACCACTGCTCATGCTATGTGGGTCAAGTTGTGTACCTATCATGAGGGTACCAACCAGATCAAGTCTATGCGCAAGGACTCTTACAATAGGCAGTATCAGACCTTTGCACAAAAGCCTGGAGAGTCTCTGGATGACACTTTTGCTCGCTTTGAGGCTATCATTTGCAATCTTCGTGCATGTGGTGTTCTTGCCTACTCTGATAACGAGAGAGCAAAACAATTGCTTTACTCACTTGATGAGAGTGTTTGGGGTGTCAAGATTTCTGCTTTGGAGGAAACTGCTGACTTTGATACTCTTGATTGTGAGAGTCTGTTTAGCAAGTTGAAATCACATGAGCTTGCGAGAAAATCGAGACCCAATCATGATCAGTCCTCTTCTAGCATGGCTTTGCTCTCAAGTTCTAAAGCTACTAATGATACCTTGCTTGGAACTAACCCCTCACATCACAAGTCTTCCCTGGATTTTGCCTTGTCCTCTTTGATTTCAGCCTCAGATGAGCAGATGGAAAGCATTCCTGAAGAAGAACTGTCACTCCTGACAAGGAAGTTCAAGAGGTTCTACAACAACCGCAGGGAGAGACGAGGTGGTGGTTCCCGAGGCTGCTTCGAGTGCGGTGATCCTCATCACTTCATCGCCGATTGCCCCAAGAAGAAGAAGAAGTACGACTCCCACGACTACAACCATGATGAAGCCAAGAAGAAGAAGATCTTCTACTCCAAGAAGGGCAAGGCTTCCAAGAAGCTTGCCAAGGCTGTAGCACGGGCTTGTGTTGCTGCAATCAGCGACGTCGACTTCTCTTCAAGTGATGACGCCACAAGCTCAGAGGATGAGACCGAGAAGCCTCGAAGGAAGAAGGAGAAGGACTTCACCGGCCTCTGCTTCATGGCCCACAGTGATTCCGACTCCGACAGTGACTCCAGTGAGGTACCCCCCACTCTTGACCAACTCACTACTGAGTTAGAGGGTCTTCAGTTTGTAGTGCTTGAGCAAGACAAGAAATTTCGTCGTGCTGCTCGTGAGAGAGAGGAGTTTAAGTCAAAACTTGATAGTGCTCATGTTGAAATAGCTTCTCTTAGATCACAGCTTACCGATGACATTGTTGAGTGCAAATCTTGTCAAATTGCTTTAGAGAAACTCGCTCAAAGTGAAAATGTGCAAGCTCAAGTTGCAAGTCAGCTTGAGAGTGCCATGAAAGAGCTTGAGGAAAGCAAAGCTAGGCCAACTCTTTTGGGTGCTTGCAAGAATTGCAATAAGCTCACCATTGAGTTGGATGCTCGATCCCAAAAGGTCAAAGAGCTTAAGTCCAAGTTGCAAACTGAGACTCGCTCAAAAGTGCTTTCCACACCTTGTAACATGTGTGTATCCTTTAAGGACAAGTTGTTCATCACTCGAGAGGAAAACAAAAACCTCACCAAGGAAAATGAATACCTTACAGCCCGCCTCAAAAGAACCTTGGTGAGTGAGGAGAAAATTGAGAGTGACTTGTTCAGAATCAAGGAGAGTGCTTCCACTTCCACATACAAACTGGGTTTGGGTTATGAGAGGTGTGACAAGGAGAGTGAGAATAAGGGTAAATTTGTACCAAGCTCCACCTACCAAGATGAGAGTGAAACCCTCAAATCTGAAGACACATACTACCCACCTAACCCAAAGCCTGCCTTCAAACCCAACCATGCTGAGAAGCCAAAACCTGAACCACAAAGGCATCCTGAGCCCAAGAGAGACTACATTTGCATGTTTTGTGGTAGAAAGGGTCATTTGGATGATTTTTGCTTTAGGCGACAGAGAATTCAGAGGAGGCAAATTGAGTTCACTAGGAATGCTATGCATAGTGACTATGTTGATTTTGAGCCTTCTCGTTCTATTCGTGCCTATCGTGGACCTAACCATTGCTCATATGGTTTTGGTTCACGAAACAGGGGTTTTGACAACCCACGCTTTTTCCGTCGTTGTGTTCACCCTACACGTGGTTTTCATCCACGTGACACAAGATTTGAGAACCAACGCTTTGACGATCCACGTTTTCCCCATCGTGGTACTCGTCCCATGCGTTCGGATGATGATGTGTACAAGACTGTTTTCACCTCCTCTGGTCGTGTGGTGAAGTGCTGGATTCCTAAGATTTTGCTCACTAACCCCAGCACTAAGCCCTCGACTCTTCATGGCTGTGTCATGTAGGTGGCAGATGGAGGCCTGGAGAACACGTGGTTGATTGACTCCGGATGTTCACGTCACATGACCGGAGATGAAGAATGGTTCTCCAGCCTCACCCCAGTGAAGCGACATGAATACATCACATTTGGGGATGACAAGAAAGGTAGGGTAAAGGCAAAGGGTGTGATCAAGGTAAATGACATCTTCACACTCAAGGATGTTGCTTTGGTTGACAATCTCAAGTACAATTTGCTTTCTGTTTCGCAAATGCTTGATGATGGCTTGGAAGTGCGCTTCAAGAAAAATGCTTCCAGAGTCTTTGATTCGTCTGGTTCTTTGGTCTGTTGCATTTCTCCTGTTGGCAAAGTGTTTCGTGTTGATTTTGCCAAGTCTTTTGGTTCTCACAAGTGTTTGATTGCCCAACCTGCTTCTGAGCTCTGGAAATGGCATAGGAGACTAGGTCACATGAGCTTTGATTTGCTTTGTCGCTTGAGTGGCCTAGGTTTGATCCGAGGATTGCCTAAGCTCAAGTTTGAGAAAAATCTGGTTTGCGTGCCTTGTCGTCATGGAAAAATGGTTGCTGCTTCTCACCCACCAATCAATTTGGTGATGACTGAACGCCTAGGGGAATTGCTTCATATGGACACTGTTGGTCCTTCCCGGGTTCGTTCGGCGGGTGGCAAGTGGTATGTACTTGTGATTGTTGACGACTTCTCTCGCTATTCTTGGGTTTACTTTCTGGAGAGCAAGGATGAAGTGTTTCAACACTTTCGGAGCTTAGCTTTGAGGTTGTTCAAGGAACTTCCTGGTGCGTTACGAGCCATTCGTAGTGACAATGGCACCGAGTTCAAGAACTCTTCTTTTCATGCTTTCTGTCTTGAGCATGGTCTTGAGCATCAATACTCCTCGCCTCGTGTTCCTCAACAAAACGGGATTGTGGAAAGAAAGAACAGAACCTTGGTTGAGATGGCCCGGACGATGCTTGATGAGCATAGGACTCCGAGGCGTTTTTGGGCTGAAGCCATCAACACTGCTTGCTATGTCTCAAATCGGATTTTCTTGCGCTCAATTCTTAATGTGACTTCCTATGAGCTACGTTTTGGGAGGAAGCCATCTGTATCACATTTGCGTGCTTTTGGTTGCAAGTGCTTTATCCTCAAACGTGGCAATCTTGACAAGTTTGAGTCAAGATCTTCCGATGGCATATTTCTGGGTTACACTCCACATGGGCATTCATATCGGGTTTTGAATTTGGAAACTAACACCATCGTGGAGTCCTGCGATGTAACCTTTGATGAGTCAGATGTTTGTGCAAGCAATGTTGTTGAGCATGCAGGTAACCAGGAAGTGAAGGAGAGCATCTTTGTGGAAGACTCACTTGCTCATAGTGATGATGATGATGATGATCCAGAAGGTCCTGCTACATCTTCTTCGACTCCTGCTGATCCTACCCCTGCTGTGGTTGAGGGGGAGACACACTCCGAGTGACAAGCGCCTCTCCACATCCAGCGTAATCATCCACCTCAACAAATGATTGGTAATCTAAATGAGAGGACTACAAGGTCAAGGTCTGCACATCTTGCTTGCTTTACCAATTCTGCATTTGTTGCCACTTTTGAACCCCGAGATGTTGGACACGCTCTTTCTGATTCTCATTGGGTCAATGCCATGCATGAAGAGTTGGAAAACTTTGAGAGAAACCAAGTTTGGACCCTTGTAGAGCCTCCTCATGGTGTCAATGTCATAGGAACCAAGTGGGTGTTCAAAAACAAACAAGGTGAAGATGGTGAGGTTGTGAGAAACAAAGCTCGGCTTGTTGCGCAGGGTTTTAGCCAAGTGGAGGGTTTAGACTTTGGAGAGACCTTTGCACCAGTTGCTCGCTTAGAAGCCATTAGAATCCTGCTCGCTTTTGCGGCGTCCAAGGGCTTTAAGCTCTACCAGATGGATGTCAAGAGTGCCTTCCTAAATGGTTTCATAGAGGAAGAAGTCTTTGTCAAACAACCCCCTGGCTTTGAAAATCCCAAGTATCCACATAGAGTGTACAAGCTTCAGAAGGCTTTGTACGGGCTAAAGCAAGCACCTAGGGCTTGGTATGCTAGGCTTAAGACCTTCTTGCTAGAGCATGGGTATGTCATGGGTTGTGCGGACAAAACCTTGTTTACTCTCAGGCATGGCAATGACTTTCTAATGGTACAGATATACGTGGATGATATCATCTTTGGTGGTTCCTCTCATGCTCTTGTGTCCAGGTTTCAGGAACTCATGGAAGGAGAATTTCAGATGTCCATGATGGGAGAGCTCACGTTCTTCCTTGGGCTTCAAATCAAGCAATCCAAGCAAGGAACCTTCATCCATCAAGCCAAGTACACAAAGGATCTCATGAAGAAGTTCGACATGGCTGATGCAAAGCCAGTGTCGACACCGATGGCTACTACCGCGGCTCTTGATCCGGATGAAGATGGTGAGCCGGTGGACCAAAGAGAGTATCGGAGCATGATTGGCTCCCTCTTGTACTTGACGGCGACAAGACCCGATATACAGTTCGCAGTGTGTCTTTGTGCTCGTTTCCAGTCTTCACCAAGAGCATCTCATCGCCAAGCGGTGAAGCGCATTTTCAGGTATCTCAAGCATACCCCTGAGTTCGGTCTTTGGTACTCTACATCTTCCACTCTTGATCTTTATGGGTATGCGGATGCGGACTTTGCTGGGTGTAGAGTCAATAGGAAAAGCACTTCTGGTACTTGTCATTTCTTGGGTACTTCTCTTGTTTCTTGGGCAGCTCGCAAGCAATCCACTGTAGCCCAATCCACCACTGAAGCTGAGTATGTAGCTGCTGCTAGCTGCTGCTCTCAAATCCTATGGATGACCTCCACAATGAGAGACTATGGGTTAAACTATAAAAGAGTGCCACTCATGTGTGATAACTCCAGTGCCATATGCTTCGCCAAAAACCCAATTCTTCATACCAAAATGAAACACATAGAGGTGAGGATCCACTTCTTGAGAGACCATGTTGAGAGAGGTAACATTGAGCTGAAATTCATAGATACCCATAACCAGCTGGCCGACATCTTCACCAAGCCCCTGGATGCTGCGAGACTTGCTTTTCTTCGAGGGGAACTTGGTGTTTGCCACCCCTATGGCATTGTTTGAGGGGGAGTTGATGTTTTTGTGTATATATGTATCTTGTTTTTCTGCATTACATCTCATCATGTAATATATGCTTTTTAGATGAGCTTCACCTATTATGCTTCCATGCATTTACCTTTGCTATTATTGAACTAGCACCATACTGTGTGACTGTGAGTAGCAAACTCTCAAACTTAGGCTCTTCTAGATGGCTTGTCATAATTTCTTATTGAGCAACTTGCTAATCCTTAAGGTGAAATTTGGCAACTTGTGAAACTGATGACCTAAGCATGCTTATCTTGCTCACCATATGTATAATTGCTCATATCCTTATCAAAACCTGCTTTAAGGCTAGCTTAGATGATGTCTTGACTTGGCACCTTAGTTTTGAGTAATGGACTTTACAAATGGAGCTCATGATGAACCATTGAGGGGACAAGTGTTCCTTTTGCCGCAAAGGCATGCTCTTTTTGTCTTGTGCTTAAATGCTTATGATGTGCATGTTATAAAACTCAGTCTGTGCTCAAAATGAAAATAAGTCCAAAAATAGTGCCTTGATGCCTCGGGGTGTTTGCCGTAACCAGTCGCGCGACCCTCCGCACGGATAAGAGGTCACTTGAGGATAAGTTATAAATTTTTGAAGAAAATCTTGTATCCTCTTTGGCTGCTTAATCACCTGATCAAACTGAGTCTTTGTTTCATATGTGAGCGTTTGTTAAAAAGCACATGTTCTCGAATCTTTGTTGCCCTGTTAAGATTGAGGCTAGCTAGTTTCCTTAATACTTGTTTTGCCTTGGATAAGTATTATTATGCTTGTAGTGACATTTTTGATCATGCTCGGTATATGAGCCAACTAATCTTCATGCTTAGCCTTGTTAGCTCTTTGTTGTTGTGCCATGTCATCTATTACGGCATTTGTGAGATTGTAAGCTCTTACCTTTACACTTCATGGTACCTTGTTCATTCTAGCAAATTTAAATGCTTGGTCGCATAATTGTTGAAGCTTTGTAGGTTCTAATCCTCATGCATTGCATTTTTTGGCTCTCTTGTGCTTGATGAGTTCATTGTCAAAGGGGGAGAAATTTTTGGGAGGTTATGCACAAGATAAGTGAATAACTAAAAATTGACCTCATTTGCATTTCATGAGACGATAACAATTTGAGGGGGAGCATATCTTACTTTTTGAACTTTGTTTTGAGTTCTTTGAGTTTTTGCGGTTTTCAGCGCTTTTCTTACCAACTCGTGGTTTTGTGATCATTCTTATGCTAGATGGTCATTTTCTATCTTTTCATGGTTTTTGAGCCATTTAGATGATCTTACTTGGTTTTGCATTTCAAACTCATTTTCTTGTGCAATTTGGTGTTGTCAATGTACTCATCAAGGGGGAGATTGAGAACCATGTTGAGATGAGCCATGGTTCAATTTATAAGATGATGAGTAATTGACATTGGTGATTTAAAGTTTGAGTTGAAATGCGGGATTTTAAGGGTTGCATTTTCATTTGAACGATTATGTTTATCACTAACCGGAGTTGGAGAAGAAGATGGAGAAGTTTGGAGGAGAAGGAAATGTGTTTGCCTGTCTTATGATGTGTAGGTCAATGGAGTCAACTTGGCGGTCAACGGCGAGAGGATCGGGCACAAGTTGGGGACTTGGGGCCGGACGATCGGGAGGCCGGGTGAGGTCAAGGGTGATCCACACCGTACACATGAAGAAGGCAAGAAGCACGGACGGTTTCCCGGTTTGGCCTCAAAACCGGCGGCGGAGGATGGTGGTGCACGTGGCACCATCACGAAGCTTGCTTCGATGCGAAGCGAAGTCGTGAAGGGCTCGATGGCGTTCGGGCGACGAAGGAAGAGTTGGACCATTTTGCCCCCGTGCTAAGTGGGAGTGTGTTATGTAACCAAGGGCGTTGTGGTCTTTTGGTCGGAGGACCTAGGCTATAAATAGAGGGTGTTGGCTGGTGGAGAAGGGGTCTCTCTCCACCCAAGTTATTTATTTTCTCATTTTGCCTTAGGCTAGGGTGTGCTTCATGTGAGAGAGGAGAGGAGAGATTGTGTGAGAGACAATCTTTGTTCTTCCAAAGAGTGGGAGGATGAGGGCGGTTTCCTAGCCAAGATTCAACTGTAATTCGTATGCTTTGATCAATGGAATGATTTCTAGTTGAATCTTTGTGAAGTTCATCCCTTTCCCTTTTTTTCTTTTCCCCATGTCTTTCTTGCAAAATTCGTGATTTCCTTTTTGCTTGGGTTTTTGGGTGGATTTCTTGGATGGATTCGATGCTAGGACGATGAGGAAACTTTCCCAAGTGGTCTCATTGCAAATCTCCTCACGAGCATCACGAAATCATGAATTTCGTCCAAGCAGCCACCTTTTGCTAGGGTTTTAGTAAAAACTCCATATCTCCGTCAATTCAAGAGCTTTTTGAGTGCTTCTTGTTGGAGAAGATTCTCAACGTTGTAAGGAAGCTGCTGTCCAAATTTCATCGAATTCCGAGTTCGTTTGATTGGGTTTTCGTCACTTTTACCGAGGTGCTGTGCAGCAGTGTCGGACCGTCCGGTTCCGAACCGGAGGGTCCGGTAACCTGGCTATATTTCGTGTTCCAGAGAGTGCCGGGTCGGAGTGTCCGGTCCCGGGTCGGACCGTCCGGTGCCGGAGTGTACGGTGCGTGACCGGAGTGTCCGATAACTGATTTTTGGGCTCCAGAGTACCCCATCGGAGGGTCCGGTCCCAGGTCGGAGGGTCCGGTGTTTTCTGACTCGGTTGGTTGTTGTTTTCGCTTCCGACCGTTCCTTTTTGGTTCTAGCTTGCTTCCACTTTGTGTGAGACCTTTCCGAATCATTTTTAGGGTAGCACATCACAAGTTGGTGTGTTTGCTCTTTGTGATTGCTGTTGAGGCACGTTGGGTAGTAATCGGGACATAGGCCAAGTTCTCGTTGAGAATTTTATTTGGCTCCCATTCACCCCCCCTCTGGTCGCCTTGTTCGGTCCTTCATGATATGAATTTTTAATGGTTAGAATTCAGAACTGATACTTATCATCGTGAAGCTCTCCCAAGGAATCAAATAGAAGAAAAGACATTCTGAAATTTACTAGCTTTTGGATGGGACAGTTGAACACAAGCAATAAAAATAATTACTTCAAACAATTCAAAATTGAATAACAACTATTAAAGACTAATTGCTTGAAAGAATTCAGAAGTGAACAAACTTACAACTATAATGTTAGCCCAAACTGGAGGGTTAGCAACAATTCTACATGGAGTATCATCCCAATGGACTCCACTTTGCTTACTAGCCTCTTTTAAGATCCTGTAGTCCCTTTTCAGTTCTTTTTTTATTATTCTGAATCGCTCCTTACGAAAGGGTAATACGGGAATCTCTCATGGAACAATTTAATCATTTTATTCCATGCATCCGTAATATAACCATTTTTGCCTTTATAAGACTCCGAGTTATGCTCATGAATAAGGTCCACCAATCCCTTTTCTAGACCACTACTCCAAGCGGCTCTAGAACAGCTGGCTGTTTAAGTAAATGCAACATTTCAGATTGGTGACTTTACGTAAATAGCTAGTTGTTTAAGTAAATGTTATATTTTGCAAATTGGTGACATTAAATAAGTAAAACATTTTAGATTGGTGAATTTAGAACAGATCAGATTGGTTACTAGGTAAATGACAACATTTTATATTAGTGCCTTTAGAACATATCAGATTGGTTACTTAATGAATGACAACATTTTAGATTGATGCCTTTAGAACAGATCAGATTGGTTACTAAGTAAATGACAATATTTTAGGTTAGTGCCTTTAGGACAGATCAGATTGGAGCTTTTAGAACAGATCAGATTTTTTACTAAGTAAATGGTAACATTTACGATTAGTGCAATTTGAACAGATCAGATTGGTGACTATAAGTAAATGACAATAGAGAAATACCTTTTGGGGACTTCCGTGATCCTTTAGCCTGTCGTGATGCCCTCTTCTTTTGCATCGCTGCAGCTTGCATCATGTTGAACTTGGGAGACACCCTAAGCATAGTTTCTGTATTGATAAAACAAATATTAGAAAATGTAATATTATAACACAAAGCACCAACATGGCTACAAAAACAAGTACTGCTGACCTTAACTGAAATATTATAAACACATCTAGTTAGGACTGTAATCTTGCCACATTTGAAAGGCAATTGCATCTCTCACAGCATTTCCATTTTCTATTTGACTACTAAGATCAGCTACATCATTATTGTCATAACTATTATCTCCTTCGGGAAGATCAATAAATGCAGAAGAAAGATATGTTCCGGGTAATTTATCTAGCCATGCATCATCCTCATGATGCATACGGATCAGGTTGTGGAAAACCGTTACAGCTGCCGGTATCTTGACTTGGTTTGCCATAGCGTGAAGTGTTCCAACTTTAAATATAGGAAAAATGCTTTTTCCACACAGTAATAGCCCTTTTCTATGTAATTCCACAAGACTGCGTGACGGTAACAATTCTTTATATTTGTTGGGTTGTCGGTAACCATGTCCAAATTCTTTTAAATGGTATCTCACACCACGATAAGGATCAATGAAACACGTAGTGTTTGCGTAACCACCATCAACAAGATAAAAACTCCCTTTCGACAAACGAAAACCACCTAGAATGGCTGACCGTAGCACCTGGACGTCCGTAGCTGATCCTTCCCAACCAGACGATGTAAATGTGAAATTGAGATCAAAGTTGCAAGCTAGCATCATGTTTTGGCTCAGTGTGCCCTTCCTATTTCTATATGGAGCTTGCTTGTCTTGAGCTATGGTAATGGGAACATGAGTGCCGTCAATAGCTCCAAAACAATTCTAAAATATTGAAATGAATGTGAACATGAGCTATATCCCTAGGAGAAATAAAGAGGCTATAACCTTAAAATGAATGTTAACCTTAAAGTTTGGGAAGAAGCGTTCATCACCGCTGATCCTCCAATGTGTTTCGTTAGTGGTAAGGGCAGGCTTCAAGAATCGGTAGGTAAGAGCAGGGACTGTGCCAAAAATTGCTTTGATGTGTCTATGAATTGCTTCCCCGCTGTGACTAAACTCATACGCAGATCCTCAAAACTTGCATTGTGAGATAACATAAACATAAATAGTGCTAACTGCTCCTCCACACTCACACCTCTTGTGTCCCATAGGAGGTTCTCAGCTCTAACATACAAAGCACTTGCTTTGAAGACATTAGGTTGCGTACGAAATGCTACGCAACAGTCTTTCCAGTGTCCATCTAGTGTTTTGCTGGACATGTACCTTGCCCGGGAGGCGATTTGCATGTCGTGACATTTTCTCACTTCTACTGCTACCGTTTAAAAGGTGTAAGCTAGGTAAGAGGTGTTAGCTTCATGATCATTGTGCTCCAAAGATATGAATGTTTTGGTGATTGAATAAACATGATCTCACTTGTTGAGTGTAGCTCCTACTACCATCTACAACCTCAAGAGCGAAGTGCCTCGGCAAATGTTGATGACAACCCATGTTGAGCCTATGATGAGTACGTGGTTGAAGAATGGATCCAGACCTTGGAGCGTGGAGATCAAGCTTGGCGAGCTTGTGTAGCTAGGTTTTGAGTCCATAGGAAAAACTGGTACTATTAAGAGGGTTTGGGATGTCTAGCTATGTCTCACTAGTGTAGAGGTGGTGTACAACGTGTGTGAAGGTCCCATAGCACTTGGAGAGCACCTAGGAAGCCGAGGAAGACGATTTGTGAAGCTTAGAAGCAATGATGCAGCGAAGAATTCAAAATTCCAATTTCAACAGAATCGTCGTACCATTTTTCAAAAGATCTGGTAAATTGGGGCTGGTTAGGAGAAAAGAGTCGTTGTATTGTATGACGAGGTCATTGTACCATTTTCCAGAAGATCTGAATGTTGGGCCAAGCCAGGAGAGAAGAGTCATTGTACCATACGACAGGGTCGTCATACCATTGGAGCTGCTGGAGCTGAGCTAGGGATGACAGGAGAGATATAGTCGTCGTACCGTACGACGGTATCGTCGTACCATTCTCCAGAAGACCTGTTTCAGAGTTGGGTTTAGGAGTTATAGTCGACGTACCGTACGACGGTATTGTCATACCATGATGGTACAACGATTGACTGTGTAAAGGGATTTGAGTGTAACGGCTAGTAGGCGTGGTTGGCCCTATAAATAGTCGTCCCTCTCGGTTGTCTGAGAGACTTTTGGCCAGTGGAACAGCAGAGGAACCCAAGGAGGGCCAAGAAGTCAAGGAGAGAAGCACTTGGGCAAATAAGAGACGATCTTTGGGTGCTTGTGGGAGAGTAACAAGGTGCTGCCTGGGGCGGCGGAGGAAGTCCGTGTCTTCACTCGAGGAGTGAAGCGCACCTTGGGTGATACCGTTTCGTGAACGGCGGGAGGGACCAAGATTCCGGTGAGAGTGGTCCAACGAGGACTAGGAGAGGAGCCATCCTCCGATACCTCACCAAAAAATCCTTAAGCATTTCTATCCCTATCTTCTCTATTTGAGCTTTGTTCTTGTCTATCTTGATCTTGAGTAGAATTGCATAGGATTTGCCTTGGTTGTTGTCGTTGCTCATCTTGGTAGCTCTCATACTATGTGTTGCCACTAGTGTAGTTTTTTATCTATCACTAGATTGCATAAGGCTACCGTGTATTGCTTGTGATTTAGCTAGTAGTCTTAGTACCTCTTTCATCACTTCTAGCTTCTTCTCTCCTTAGTAGTTGTGTTAGCTATTCTAGCTTGTTGCTTTGCTTGCCATATCTACTAGCATGCTAGGAGTTGTTTGCTTGCACTATGTGGTAGAAAAGTAGAAGAGTTTGAACTAGTGTGGGTGCCCGATTCAACCCCCTTCTCGGTTACCCGATCCTTACAAGAGGAACAACATTAACTCATCATCATCTTCTTCTCTCCTTCTCAATCCCATATTGCTACAATGCCCATTTAATTATTTTTAGCAGCAAATTATATTACCACCATGTAGCAGAAAATTATACCAGGTCATGTACTAAACAGATCATCATTATCATGCAGTTACAAACATGCATAATACCATTTCAGGTGTAAATGGAATGGAGTTTCAAAAAACAATCCATGCAGCCATCATGCAAAGCGACACATTAACAGGAAAAAAAGAAACAAACAATGCCACTATAAAACAAAGCCTCACATTATCAATCACAGTAAAACAGAGGTCACAATTATCATACACTAAGAAACTTAAAATGGTTGAAGAACACTAGATTGAGTGGTGTACCTGGTGGCTGGTGCTTAGTGAGGTATCTGAAAGATACTTTTTTTTCCTGTATGCCTCCTGAGTCACTGTCAAAAAGTATAAGCGTGGATCAGTAAGCTAGTTACTAAAGAATGTTGAACTAAAAATACAGGTTGGTGAAAAATATTGAACTGAAAATACAGGTTGCAACAGAGACTACAGAACCAGCAATATCACACATTACCATGATAATAGTATAAGCATGTTCCTCAGCAAGATAACCAGAAAGGGAAAAAAAAACACCGCACACTACCTGGTAGCCAAAAACAATACATGATTAAGCGGGACAAGACAAGCACTAAGAGAAGGGGGACAGTCATGCACAATAATCTTGTAGTAGGTGATGCTAATGATTAAGTGATGCAGTATTTTTGCTTTTATAATACGGTATAATCTGATACTGATGATTAAGCAATGCAAGACAGTCATGCAATATAATGCAGACTTAATTATTTTTGGCAGAAAACTATATTATCCCCATGCAGCAGTATGTATAAGCATATCACACATTATATTATACAATGAACATGAAGCCTCTATGCTCCTGTATGACCATGGGTGCTACTTCCATAGTAAAACTGCAACTGATGTACAGCCGATGCATTGTAATAGCAACTGAATAGACGGAAATAAGGTGAGTATGGTGCTCCTGGATTTTCAAAGAGACAATGCACAACTCAGGAATGAAATAGTCTATTTGATTCTTCTGATTTTCAGAACTTTTTGAGAATTAGGCAGGAGGAATCTATCCTTCTTGATTTTAGCAGAAAATTATATATGAGCATGTCCCACACAATCAACATATATATCACATACGTATATCACACTTAATTTTAAAAACCATCTCGTCGCCATATCACACATTATATCAGCATGTATATCACACATTATCAGTTATTTTCCACCAACCAAAGCCACCATGTATATATCAACAATGATAATAATATGAACATGTTCCTCAACATGATAACCAGAAAAAAAAAAAAACAAACAATGCCACCATCAAGCAAAGCCACACATTATCATTCACAATAGAACAGAGGTCACAATTATCATGAAGTCGCATTAAAAAAATGTGCATAAGGTGTGAATAAACAGAACCAATCTGCACTAAAACTTGAAATGCTTGGAGAACACTAGAATGAGTGGTGCACCTAGTGCTTGATGAGGCGCCTGGGAGATACCATTGTTCTTGTATGTCTCCCTAAGTCACAGTATAAGCATGAATCAGCAGGTTCTAAAGGTCAAACTTTAGTTGAATTGTTATATACCATCGATATAGCTGAACTGAAAATGCAGGTTATACAAATACAGGCAACAGAGTCAACCTATCCCTGATTCGGGATATTCACCCAAAGTACATTGCACATGTAATTTTTGCAAGAGAAAAAATCGAGAGGTCCTGAACATCGTCAACACAAGTGCTAGCTAGGCCATCTTCAGTTCAAGCCCAAGCAGTTGCAGACTGTCCCACAGACTTCAATTTTAAACTGCTGTGACCAAGTCTGATGCACAAATCCTCCAGCTTCTTCCTTGTGCCTCCTCCACGCGCTCTCCAAAGCCTCCTGGTTGTAGACGGAGCCAGCTCGAGGGAGCTCTAGAAGCTGCACCGGACTCAGAGGCAAGATGGGGTGGGTTCCTGACTGAGATGTCGTTCCTCGCAGCTGGCATCCTCTTCACGCCCGATGCGCTCCTCGACGGTCCCTCCACAGGTGAGGGGAAACGGAGGAGGAAGAGGAAAAAGATCGAATGGGGGAGCAGATCTTACCAGGTGGTGGCATAGGTTGGGAGGAAGAGGAGGTTCGGCAAGAGAATGGCGACGACGGCGGCGACGACGAGAGGACGAGCGCGCGTTTTATTTCCCGTCGTGTGGAGAAGGAGGTAAGGATACACGGGGACGGACGGGTATCGGGCGAGTTCTGTGTGTTTCTAGTGCTTGCCAAACGCGTTTTCTATATTCCACACCGAGATCTCTTCTCAGTGGATGTCGGATTTCACGAATGGCTAGGATTTGACCGGGATCCCAGTCGATCCATGCCTATCCAAACGAGCCCTGAGCATGTTTACATCAGATCTCCAGGTTATCCCTGCTGAATTTGTGCACATCACCGAAGCTGAGACGAGCAGCCGACAGCTGGACGTCCTTCTCAACCTTTCCGACAAATACTGGCAAGTGGTGGTCGAGAAGGACAACCAGTCGGGCACCCCGTTCTTCACAGGTGATGGCCGCTGGGCGAAGGTTCACTGTTTCTGGTGTCCAATGGCATAGCCGAAGCCTGAAGGTGAAGCTCTGCTGCTGAGGTACGAGGGAAACTTGGCGTTCACGGTCAAGGCGTTTGGGCCGGACGGTTGCCAGAAGAGTTTCAGGTCCCCAAAGGTATCAAGTTCATCAGGCCTGCAGGAAATATTAGAGCAAACTTAGGACCAATGAGTGAGTTTTTATAGTACAGATCTTCTATTACGGTGGACTATACTACTTTAAACATGATAGTAGTATAAAACAAATCGAACCGTCCGTTGTGGGGCACAATTTTGTAATTGATTAATTAATCGTACTTGATTCTCTCCGCTATCGTCACGCGACTGCCAATCAAGAAGATCCTCCATGGCAAGGCGACCAACCGGAAGTGTGCCGTGCGCTTGAATCCTTGCATCGCTCTGAAGGTGGGATAACGCGCCAACGCCCATCACAATTCGTTCTGTCCCTTGAGGAGCTCGTTGGTGAGTGCAGTCTTGTCGGGGTTCGTTACCGCCGACTAGTAACTTTATCATGGGATACACGTTTTGGGGCTCCGATGGTTCGCGAGAGGACACAAGGGATTATACTGGTTCGGGCAACGAAGCCCTGCGTCCAGTTTCGGGCTGCTCGTGTTAGTCGCGACTTATTTGTAGTAGAGGGGTTACAAACGGGCGAGAGAGGGAAGGCTTCCGAAGTATCTGGATGAAAAAGAGTGTGCGTGGAGAAGTGTCGTTGTTCCTCTCCAGAAGGATGGCCCGTGTTAGGAGTTCAGATCTCAGATGCCCTTCATGCCCCGGTTCTTCCTCCTTTTATACCGTGAAAAGGGAGTCTCGAGTTCACGTCGTACCGGTGGTCGTGACCGTGCGCCCCAATTAGACTTCGTCGCTGTAGGTGACGCAATCAGCATGGCGGTACCCTTCCGGTTTGGTAGCATGGTGAGTATTGTCAATCGTGGCCGTCCTGTCCGCATGGAGGAACGGCTCTCATTGGGCGTCGACGAAATGGTGCCGTCGTAATGGCCGTCGCTCGGAGACGTCCTATCATAGTGGAGAGGTGGGCTTCTAACAGGGGCTGTAGCAGCAGTGCTCGTCCTATGGTGGGTGCACGTCGTGTGCATTTATCGCCACTTGCTTGGGTAATCAATGGCTCCTTCTGTCAGCGGGCGTGGGAGTGGCAGGCATTTATTGTCCAACCGCTACCACCCCGCTACTCGCGGCGTGGTAGGCGGTTCGCCCAACCCTAGGGTCGGGCGAGGCGGAGGTGCGGTCTCCCGACCCCAACGCGATAGGGTCGAGCCCGTCGGTTGTGCTGCGGAGGATCCGACCCCTCCCTGGGGCGGTCGAGCGAGGCGGAAATTCCTGTCGATCCGGCCCGTCGGATGTCCGCATGACATGAGGGTCGGTCGAGGTGGAGATTGTTCCTGCCCAAATCGTATTGCCAAGGCCGTGGGTTATTGAGGTTAATTACCCTTGGTATTGACCCTCGACAGTAGCCCTCGAGTGAGGCCTGATCTCCACGCGAGAGGGAGTCTGGGGTCACTCAAATCGGGAGAGGAAGGCCTACGAGCGTAGACTCGCTTTCTGCCTTTATCGAGTCCACGTGTTCTGCGATCCCGTATTGGATCTCCTTTTGCGATTCCGTTCCACGAGACCTTCGCTCGTTGCGGTGGTCCGTTCGCGGACACGGTTCAACTTGTATCATTCCCCCAGCGCGTCCATTCGCCAGACGAGGAGGTTGAGCCGGACCACACTTTTACCGCGGGGATTGAAGTGTGGCGTTCATCGAGCTGCTAACGGGAGAGTTCAAGTGAAGCCCCGGGGTCCCTTCGGGGGGACCTCGATGGACCAGCTGGTGATCGACCTCAATATTCCCTATTGCCATCCCAATCTGGTACCCGGATGCTGTTCGATAGGCTCCGAGGGCTCGTTGCCTTTCTGTGATGAAATACCGATGGGCCGGTTCGAACCAGGACTCGAACGTGGATCGTGATGCCCCTGGCGCTCGAGCGCCAGGGTACTGGCCGCTAGCGGGCCCAACTCTTTCCACCCCTCGCTCTATTTTCGCCCTGAGCGGCTGTCGAACCCGTTCGCTGGGCCAGCCTTCGAACTCTCTAGGCCGTCGGGGCATATTCCAGCCCAAGTTGCTGCCTGTCAGTATTTATTTGTGGCAGAGGCGCAGCAGAGACGCCAGCCACGACGGGACACGCGGCAGCGTTGGTCTTCAGGCCTCAAGAGTGCACGCACGCCTGCCCGCGCTGAGGCGGCCACATGGGCCCCACTTGTAGTGATTAGGGGAAACTGCCAAGCGGGCGGGGGATATAACCGTGCTGAGCGAGGCGGACATACGGGCCCCACTTGCAGCGAGTGGGAGGAAGACGCCAAGCGGGCGGAAATATAACCGCGCTGAGCGACGCAGCCATGCGGGCCTCGCTTGCAGCGAGTGGGAGGAAGACGCCAAGCGGACCGGGGATATAAATGTGCACCTTGCGCGCTGGTTCGCCATCACTTGTCATTTGCGTCCATTCGTCTCCCCGCGCCGCTTTGCCTTCTTGCCCTTGCTCCTCGCGATCACTTGCCCCTCAGTTCTTCCCCGTTCGCCCAACTCTCCCGCATCCTCACACTTCCCTTAATGGCGAACTGGTGGAGATCCGACGTGCGGAGGGTGCGCTTTGACGGCCTAGTGAAGCGCGGCCTCCTTGTCGTGCGGACGGAGGCGAGGGAGTGGATGCTCCTTGGCGAGAGACGGCGCTGGCACCGGCGGACGGATACATTGTATCTTTCGCCCACTTCCATGAGCGCGGGCTGGGAGTCCCCGCGCATCCTTTCCTGCGGGGGCTCCTCCACTACTACGGCCTCGAGCTCCAGCACCTCAACCCCAACGGGATCCCACACATCACCGCCTTCGTGGCGCTGTGCGAGGGATTCCTAAGGATTGCGCCCCACTTCTGTAACGTCCCGCCTCCTTGAGGCCGGGCCCGTTTACATCAGGTAGCTTTTTATAGGACGTAGGCTGGCCTTACAGACCAACACAAGTCTTTTTTGCGCACATTTGTGCTCACTCGTGCGCACCCAGGAATAACTTCTCGGTCGGTCACCCATCCTGAAATTGCTCCAGGCCAAGCACGCTTAACCTCGGAGTTTTTCAGAGCTAGGCTACCGGAAAAGAAGTTGCAACTTATTGATATGAGTATCCTATTAATCCTATTAAGCCCTGGATCGGAGTGTCACATACTCACCCTCTTAAGAGACCGACGTCCTAGTCGGTCAATCCCAAGCCAGAAACGTTCTCTCTTGACCACGTCCATGTGTCCAGTACCAGCGTATGTGTCATGTTGTGTGACCACTCTGAATCCACACTAGCCATGCACACCATGCCTGTGCAACTGCGACACAGGCGCCCGTGAAACCATGAGAGTCGGCTCTGATACCATTATGTAACATCCCGCCTCCTCGAGGCCAGGCCCGCTTACATCAGGTAGCTTTTTATAGGATGTAGGCTGGCCTCACGGATCAACATAAGTCTTTTCTGCGCATATTTGTCCTCACTCATACGCACCTAGGAATAACTTTCCGGTCGGTCACCCATCCTGAAATTGCTCCAGGCCAAGCATGCTTAACCTCGGAGTTTTTCGGAGCTAGGCTACTGCAAAAGAAGTTGCAACTTGTTGATATGAGTATCCTATTAATCCTATTAAGCTCTAGATCGGGGTTTCACAACTTCGACCTCTGGCACTACTTCTTCGCCATCTCCCTCCAGACGAAGGAGGGGGCCGCGCTTCACTAGGCAGGGGCTGTAGCAGCAGCGCCCGTCCTGAGGTCGGTGCATGTCGTGTGCATTTATCGCCCACTTGTTCGGGTAATCGATGGCTCTCCTTCTGTCAGCGGACGTGGGAGTGGCAGGCATTTATTGCCCAACTGCTACCGCTCTGCCTACTCGCGGCGTGGTAGGCGGTTCACCTGACCTTGGGGTCGGGCGAGGCGGAGGTGCGGTCTCCCGACCCTAACGTGATAGGGTCGAGCGCGCCGGTTGTGCTGCGGAGGATCCGACCCCTCCCTGGGGGTGTCGGGGGAGGCGGAAATTTCTGTCGATCCGGCCCTTCGGATGTCCGCATAACATGAGGGTCGGTCGAGGCGGAGATTGTTCCTGCCCAAATCGTATTACCAAGGCCGCGGGTTATTAAGGTTAATTACCCCTGGTATTGACCCTCAACAAGTCTCATTTGGCCTCCGTGCCAGTGCGTATGGCGGAAGCTACTGCTGAGTTTTTGGACAGCAGCGTGAATAGCTTGGTGGCATAGAGGACACTGTGTCGCGCTCGACGCCGATTCATCTCGATCGATCCCCACCCCTCCCCCCCCCCCCCCCCCCTTTGTACTATGTAGGAGTTTTGAGTGTCTCGTGGCTGGCGAAGCCATGCATTATACTAATGGAAGCTTGTCCAGGGTGGGCGCAGCGATGGGCCTAGGGTGTTCGGAGGAAAAGCAACAGTGCCGTGACGTTGGCTGGAGGTCGAAGATGACTCAAGAGCCGTTGACGGCAAATCCAACCATCTATATTGTCAAGGGAGAGAAGGATCCACTTCCACTATTATTTGATCTAAAAGATTAATTAAATTAAATCTTTCCATTATTTTTTATTTCCTAAAATATCCATATTACTCTATACTACTTAATCCATACTTCTTCGTGCTACTTAAAGGATTAAAGTAGTATATATCTTCTTGACCGTCAGATCAAAAAAATGAACCATCTATATTTATTTGAGTCCACCGTAAAGAGACTCCAAATCTCTCTATACCTTCTAATCGTCTCCCATTTTGATGGAACATGTGTGCATCCAGAATATATAGTGTATTGAATTTTTGTTTGCCTTGGCCATATTACTGTGCAGACATAAAGAAGAAACAGAATAATGCACATTCGTCGTCATCCCGTGGGAAACGTAAGAGCCCAGCAAGCTCTGCTGCAACTCCGTCCACCAACAAGAGGGTACCGGCAGCAGGCGGTAGAAATGGGAACCGTGCATGATATGATATAGGGCCACATACTTGGATGACGAAGGAGATCGACACCTACGCACTAGCGCGTTATCTCGTAAGAATATATTATATGTTTGAATATTCTTCCTTCATTCTTTTTTATTTATCATCATTGATTTTGATCATTAATTTTGATTATTTATTTTTTAAAAGTTTATTCAAATATGTAAAATTAAATATAATGTTTCAAAAATATTTAGTGATAAATTAAATCATAACGAAACATATGATGTTCATATTTTTTGAATAAAATAAATGATCAAATTATTGATCAAAATTAAAAGTGACAAGTAAAAAAGAACATACCGAATATTCCTTAACAACACAAAAATATTGTAAATATATATTTGCAGTTATTGATGCCGAGATTCTGCAAGGCGATTGAGTTCCTGGCATCCTGCCAGATCACGCTGATGAGGACCTCGACAGGCAACCTTCTGCCAGGACAACGAGCTCAAGCAAGGTGATGTCTGCACTTTCAAAGTCATCAAGACCAGACTGGCAATTAGACATAGCGCGTCGCCATTAATAATATGCTACTATTGTCAGTTTTCTGTAGGGTAATAGTCTTCAGGAAAAGCTGTTTAATTAGCGTTTACATTTGCTCCTGTTATTAGGCTGGTATTATTACCCTCATGCCAGGTATGGTGAAAGACATCTTAACCATTGGTTGATTAAGATCAGTTTTGTTCATTGCAAATGTTAGTATATTGTGACTCAGGTATAGATTCGCTTATGGACACCACACAGCCTGGTAGTGCACTCTAGCCTTCTTTTGTTGTAGGTTTCCCAGAAAAGGAAAATAAAACTAAAAAATATTGAAGTAATTAAGCAACGACAACGTAAGAAGGCAGAAGAGAGAAGCATACACAGTTGTGTATTCCCATATCATTGTGGGTTTTTAGGGTCATAATGTTGAAGTAAGCAGCGCTATCGGAAAACCGGCTCTTTGTCGAGTGCTAGATGCTTTACCTAATGCAATACTTCTAACATTCGGTAAACAAACTCTTTTTGTCAAGTGTTTTTTTACTATGCACTCGACAAAAAAAAATGAACACTCGGGTAAAAATAGTCTTTGCCGAGTGTTTTTTGTTTGGCACTCGGTCAAGGTTTTTTTTGCCGAGTGCTTTTTTTATTTAAAACTTTGTAGTTGAAAACATTTTGATTTAAATTCTTTTAGGGCCTCAAACATGCAATTTATACTCGATTCCGTATGATATGAGAGGAACTAAAACAAAGTATATACATAAGTGATAATGTGGTGTAGCAGTAGAGGGCGGTATGTTTGAGGGGGAGGTCGCCGGTTCGAAAATACCGACTTGCGATTAATCGGGTGACACGAGCTGTTTGCCGTCAAAATCTTTATCGAATGTCCTATGCCGACAGTGGCATTCGACAAACCTTTGTCGAGTGCATTTTAGGTTTTGTCAAGTGTCCCTGGCACTCGGCAAAGATGCCGAGTTTGGTAGTGACGACAACATTTGAAGGCTGAAGAAATATTGTGCCACATTGGCCGCACTTTATTAACTACGTTATCAATAATTACGTACACTATGTTTTCCCTCCGGCTATACCCCTTCCATTTCTGAAAGAAAACAGAGTTCCGTACAACTGGTCGAAGCAACGAGACTGGTGGGACATGCTCCCCCCACCCCAACCCACGAAGGCACTTAGGCACTAGATCTCTAAGCGATGGCATAGGGTGCCCTGGCCAAAAGACATTATGAATCTATAGTTAAAAACTGTGTAGTATCATGCAAGAAGTCAACCAAAACCCACAACACAGGGATACAACTTGTCTTCCGAGTACGGAGCTCCATCGTCTTCGTCAACCTTCGAGATGATAGCTGTCAACGGAACTCAAGTTGGTTCAATCATAATGCACCTCAACTACTGCGGACTTCCTGTGGACCACCTCCATGGTTGCTCTCAACATCATCGAGTCGATCTGCTTTTGCAATGACCACATGATGCATGCCTTCAGAGTATAAGACTGCTCAATATTTCAAAAGGGAAACAGCGTGACAAAAGAATCTCACAGGAATGGTTAACCAATTGATTTCCCTTCAAAAGAGGCTTAATTTGTTCCTGGCTTTCTAGGTGGCCCAGCTAACAGCAACAAAGCCTAGTGTATAAACTGATTTGTCATTTGGTAAAGCAACTGATATCCAGTTCCAGAATTGAACTAGATTACCAAGTCTCGTTTGAACATCAAAGCAAAGAGCAAAATTATCACACCCCATATTACCTTCATAACAGAGCAATTACAAAAACTGCTTAACCCTTTCAATCTGAGCACAGAAATAACAGGTACGATCTTCTTGCCATTTCCTTCTCACCATATCATCTTTTGTTAAAATAGCATTGTCTCTTACAAGCCGTAAGAATTTTTTTTTTCTGAGGATCAAGGGTAGAAAGGTTATTTGATAGCTAAAATAGTACTGTATTTTAATTAGATGGGGTGTCCGACAAACGAATGCTATAAGATATATTTCTCAGCGTTGTCCTACCCACAAAATTGCATTGTTGTTCAATGTTTTGAGATGAACACACACAAATATCAGTGTCCAACAGACAATTTTATCTGAAATTATACTAAAACAGAAGGACTGAAATAGGAATACGCACATTAATTACCCACTAGAGGTCATCCCTACCGTACTTTTTTGCGCCTGAGATTTGGTACCATATTGAAAAATGAAATCATGGATTCAATCGTACTATTTGGTCTTGCAGCCCACCGAACCTTGGCCCGTATTTCCAACCCAGTAACTGTCAGTTGCTGTTTGTAACTGCTAGTAGTAGGTTCCTCGAAGGTGACGTATGTATTCTCACCGTACCATGCATGACCTTTAAGAAAATCCACAAATAAATACCGACTTTGTTTTTTTATTATTGATATTTTTTAAATATAAATTTATATTAAAAAGTATTAATAATTTAAAAACGAAGATAGTATATATAAGAAAAGCTAGGTGTGTGGTATAATTGAAAATGACCACAGAAAGTACCTCTGACTTTGAATCTTTGATCTCGATCGGAGCATGCATGAATGAGAGAGACAAGCGTACGAACCGACGTCCGCCGTTATTCGCGCCGACCACTCCTTTGTTCCCACCAACACCAACAAATTCCGAGCGTTCACTTGAATCTATTGCTACAACACGATGTTCAACAAAAAGAAAAAAAAAGAATATTTCTTCTAGTATGTGTCCAGCAGACCAGCACGCACTGATATAGTTTCCAAATACTCCTACTAGCAGCACCGATCCATATCAGTCACTAAAGTCAGAGAAAGCGACCGGATAGGGTTCTAAAGTATCGGGCCCGACATGTGACCCTTTTTTTAAGGTCTAGTATCTCGGAATGGACGGAGAACGAAAACATGAACATGCACGGAGCTGTTAGATTATTAGAGATGTGGCCAAATGGATCAGGTAGCCGCGTATTTCATTGTTTCAACAAATAATGTACTACAACATTCAAACTAGCAAGCGTCAACAATTTAATGTTACTCAAATTTTAAGCTGCAATATACAAGCATAAATTCGTTAAGAAAAATATAAGCAAGTTGTTAATCACTCAATTCAGAGGTCATATGGCCTATTTGGATACCAGGCCTAAAGTTTAGCCCCTTCTTTTTTAGTCCTTTTTTCCCTCAAATGGATCCAAACAGGAGGGCCAAAAACGAGCTAAACGGACTAAAATTTTTAGGCCCGAAGAGGACCCTAAATTGGGCTAAAAGTTGCTCCATTCCAGCATTGGACGACTGTACCCCTGCCGGCCGACGCCACACACGCCTCACACCCACTCGGCCGCCACCCGCGCTTACCCTCCGCCCCTCGGAGCGGCGGCACCACCATCGCCGCCGCCGGCCCCCGGAGAAAATCTGCCAGCGCCGCTACCCTTCGCTTCACCACGAGCGCCACATCGAGGCTGCTACTTCCCGCATCGTCGCCGCCACCCGCCGGCCAAGATCCGCCGACGCCAGCGCCCCAAGGGCTAAAACAGCCAGTGCTGCCACGCTTGTCTTCCTCACGACCGCCGCACGGAGGCCGCTACCAGCGGCCCCGCTGCCACCCGAGGGCTAACATCCGCCACCCGGTGGCCAAGATCCGTCGACGCGCGTTGCCCCCAGGCCCAGAACCGCCTCCGCCACCCAAAAGCCAACGACCACTAGCGCCTCCACCCTTCAATTTTCCCCGAGCGCCGCACGCACGCCGGTAGCACCGTCGCCACCCCCAGCCCCAGAAGCGCGACGAGCCGCGCTTGTTCGTGGCGCCCGCCTGCTGCGCTGCTGTGGGGCGTCCTTCTCCTGCCGTCAAGGCCAACGGCTCGTTGGCTCCACTCCGCCGCTCGCTGGGCTCATCCCGGACGACCAAGTAGCGCGCTGCCCGCCTGACGGTTCCTCCCCGACCGCTGGCGCCGCTGCGTCATCTTCGCGCACCTCGGCCACTCCATACCTGTGCTCCACTGCCCGCCGTCCTCATCCCGGAGGACAGAGGAGCGCGACGCCCGTGGGAGTCCTCCTCCCAGCCAGCAACCACGTGCACCGGCAGATCCACCTCACCCAGACGTACGTGGACCCTTTTGGCGCGACGGCTCCAGGGATTTCTTCTCGCAGCCCCAGTCATACTCTCAACCTCCGGCCGACGGTTTCAACATTTTCTCCGATACCGCTGGCCTCCATCCGAGCTCAAGCCCCATTCAGGGTACCCGGATTGGCCTCGAGGCAGTCGAGCTCAACTTACAGACGAAGAGTTGGCCGCATATATATGGCTGCTTACCAGGAGTATCTGCAGTCGAGCACTGATGATAGAGGGAACGACGGCACCCGGTCGTTCCCTACCCCCCGACCCCGCACTGTGAATCGATCCCTCACCTTACGCGCGCCTCACAGCAGCGATGGCGGTGTCGCAACCCCGTCCGATAAAATCGTACGGTTGCTCATCCAGGATCATTCGGGGGGGCCGCTTGCCGAAACAAGTGACTTTGCAGTACAATAATTAACAAGGACTCGCATAAATGACTTAAAGATACATTAATTCAGGTTATATTACAACTGATTTCAGAAGTTTTGGAAGTGCGGAAACGTAGTTTTGATAACAAACACGTGGCTTTCAGCGGAAACAAAAATCTAACACTCGACGCCTCGATTAAACACCCCAGCCCGATGGTGTTTAATCTCCACGGGAGGGCGAAGCGGGGACCCACTCGAAGGTCCACTCCGAGGGCGTTTCCTCTTCCCAACCACCCTGGCTACAGTCAGCACTAATACCTGCAAAACAACAATCAACAAACCGTGAGCGACTGACGCTCAGCAAGTCTTACCCGTCAATAGGCCTTTTAAGGCCGACTCCTAAAATGCTGAAATATTGGTGGCAGCTGGTAGGTATTTGCAAAATACAGCACTACTAATGGTTTCAGTATTTTAGCCAAGTTATCAGAATTGCTAATGTAATTTTTACTAAGTGTGGCAGCAACTAAGCAACCAAGTGCAATACAACAGTTCTGAAATTTATTCTCAAATCTCCAATCACAATTCCTGCTACCACATTTTATAGTGTCGCCACGGCAGAAAGGAGCAAGTGGTACTCAATACCGCGAGGGACGGCAATTATAATTGATTTTACATCCTGCAGGAGAAACCCGAATAACACGACACGTGCGCACTCCACGAGTCACACGCGGCCACCTTTCACTGCATCGCGACAGAGTTGGTCCAACATCCATCTCTCCGAGGATATGGTCCTCCAGGCAACGTCCTGCGTTCCTGTACGGCCCCAGGCCTTTCCCACTAGCACATGCCCAAGAAAAAATGAAATGCGAATTCATCCACCCTACTGGTCCGTTCACCCGGAAAAAGAGATGGCCAATTGTCCAAACACTGCGCAATGAGCTACGTCGGTTTCCTGGGTCCCATATGCCAGTATGTATTCGGTACACAACTCAAACTTGACCAATGCAACCGCACCCGACACCGTGCTCAAATTTTATTCACACAATGTTGGGTCCTGACTTTCTCAAATACTTCTATAAATAACCCCCTGAGTAGTCTCCATACCACTCAAAGCCCATCGTTGCCCTATTAGTAGGCATAGCACTAACGTACTGGCTCTAACAGAACAACCCGTAGGAGACCCTACAAGTCATGCAACTAAGTTTTCACACAAGCCTCAAAACTTAATGCACAACCAAAAACCTACATTCACAGTGAGAAAGTAAAACTTTAAACATAGGTATGCACCGGGGCTTGCCTCGGGTCGGGGAGAAGTTAGCACAGTCGATGGCGGGGTCGGCAGCGGGGAAATCCTCCTCAGCCTCAGTGGCCGTCTGCAGCTCAGTTCCTATATGAAGATGCAAGGTAATCTTGTATTAACAGATGAGTGAAGTTGCATGAATTTCTCTCTAACAAACTTTAGTGTGTTGCTTCGGTAGACGGGACTAGCTAGACTGGTCGGACGGCAAAGATTACCAGAGGGCTGTCGGTGAAAAAGAACAACAACGGAGACCGGTCGTCGGAAAAGAGATGTCGACGCGCCGCTACTGCTGAAATACTGCGGAAGAATGGGGCGGCGGTTAGAGACGATAACGACGGACGATGGAACCGTCGGCAGGGCAAGGCTTACCGAGCGCACCTGAGCACGAGAGAAGCTTGCTCTGCTTCGGGCCCTGCGGAGCTCTTCGGCGGTAAAGGCGGAAGGCAGAAGAGACGAGAGCAAAGGGACGAGCAAGCAGAAGGAGCAAATGAGCACGCCGAGTGAAGTGTTTCGTCTCTGGAAAAGATCAGTCTCCGTTCCTTTTGTCTCTGCAGGACACGGCGCAAGTTGGCGAGGCGGAGCGAAAAAAACGGCTTGTGTGCTGACGAAGGATCGGCCGAGACGGAATGAGCGTCCGACCACTAGGGATCGGGGTCGGGCGAAGCGGAAAAATCCTCCGACCTCAGGGTCGGAGGTCGGGCGAATCGGAAAATTCCTCCGACCTCTGGGTTGGAGGTCGGACGAAAACGGACTCACAAATGACGGGGTCGGGAAGACATGGAAGGAAAAACAGGGAAGCGTCGCCCGGATTGGAGCAGGGACTCGGGCGGCGGTTTGCAGTTGGGAGAACATAGGAAGCCGGGCGGCGCTCGTTCCTGCTCGGAGCGGAGCAAGGCCGGCGGTGCACGGGCGAAAGAAAAGAGAAGCAGAAAAGAAAATAAAGATTGGGTTTCAAATTAAATTTTTGAATTTAAGTTCTGTTGATTAGATCCTATGATGTCATTTACTTTGGGTTTTGAGATTTTTATTGAACACAATAAGCCTTCATTGACAATAGATTAGCGAGAATTTAGCTCGGGATGTTACAGGCGGCATTCATGGGCGGGGTGCAGGGCGCACAGAGCTGGTTGGTCGTGGTCGTGTCCAACGCCCTCCGTACCCACCTATTTCTTCAAGCAGCTGTGCCATGTCGTCCGGCCTCCCAGAGCAATAACTCGAGGTGGTGGTCTTGGTGGTGGACGATGCAGTGAAGATGAGGATTATGCTGACAACAATGGTGATGAAGAACTTCGTCTTAGCCCTCAGGTACATTGCAACATCCAAGTATTATTTTCAATATTACTACCTTACGATGTTCTCATATTACCTGTTAACTTCATTTGATCTTGTCATTAGAATAAAACTGATAAGGCTCGGAGAAAAATAATAAAGTGTTGTGTAAGTTGCTGCGTGAACAAATTGCGTTGGGTAACTACAACAAAGGAGTTATGACAGCTAGAGGGTACAAGCAAATCATACATAAGTTTCACCGTGCAACAAATTTGAGGCACGATAGGAGGCAAATCAGTAACCGCATCAGGCAATTGAAGCAAATGTACCAGTTCATAAAAGATCTCCGTACCAATTCCGGACTAGGCCGCGATGAAAATGGATGGCCTACCACAGATCCTGAATGGTGGAAAGATGTAACAGAGGTACATTGTGCTGCACGTATTATAATAAGTGCACTAGGATTCATTGATCACTATCTAACTTCATATATTGACATATGTAGAAACATCCAGAATGGAGAAAGCTGGAATCAGGACCTCCGGAGTACTTACCAGAGGTTGAGGAAATATTTGAGGGAGTTGCTGTGAATGGTTCCTCTTCCTATGATCCTGGACAAAGTAGTTTTGATGCCGAAACAGAACATCCGGAACATGAGGATGATGATGAAGGATTTGAAGAGTTGCAACCGAGTCCAATGACTTCAAGTAGCCACAAGAGAGGAAGTAGTACTAGCAGCACAGCTGAAAGTCCTACAAAGAAATCTAAAAGGCCAATGGTAAAGATGATGAAGGAGTATTTGACTGTGTCTACTAAGATGTTAGCTGAAAGGAACGAGTACTTGAAGGCTGCTTGTACTGACAAGAAAGAGAGGACGTCTGAATTGCATTCTTCAATTACGCAATGTCAGCAGTTGGCTTTAGAGTATGGGGCGAAAGAAACAAGTGTAGAGTTCTACGCAGTTTCACAGATTTACAAAGATGACTGCACTAGACACGTTTTCATTAACATAAAAACGCCAGAAGAAAGGCTGGCCTTCTTACAAAGATACTGCAAGCAGCACAACCTTAATTAGTTTGACCTATGAATGTATTCTATCATCTTTAGTGGGGCGATGAACTCATTACGTCTATGTGTCATGTACACATATTATCCCTATGTGTGATGTGAACTTACTGTGATTATGTTCGATGTGAACCTACTGTGACTATGGAGGTGTGAATCCATTATCTATATTTGTGATTTGTGAGATGTCAATCTGTGATGTCTTAAGTGATCTTTCAATTAGGCACATGTTATAAATTTGGGACTTCTGAACTATTGTCTGATGAGTTTGTTTGCACTAATGTTGCAGGATATGTTTGGCCAGACTGATTCAAGAGAGGATGAACTTGTAAAGCTTGTACTTGAGGAAGAGGAGAGACAAGAAAGCGAGGTCATGGATGGAATGTTCATGTTTGGTATGTATCATAAAACTTACTACCAAAATCTAAGAGGAGAAAGGTCATTTTAAGTGGTCATGATTGGGTTATGAGAAATCTAGCAGATATTTTCGAATGTTATAACATGTTTAGGATGAGTAGACCATTATTTGATCGACTTCATGATTTATTGGTGCACTCATATGGACTACAGTCCACAAAAAAAAGTTCTTCGGTGGAGGCATTATGAATGTTTCTTTGGATGGTAGGTGCACCTCAATCAGTTAGGCAAGCTATGAATCGCATAGAGAGGTCTCTAGAGACAGTGCACCGCAACTTTGACAAAGTATTGAAATGTGTTCTTAAGCTTGCTGCTGACATAATTAGGCCATTGGACCCTGAATTTGGAACATTGCACCGTAGGCTACAGAATCCTAGGTTCTTTCCATACTTCAACAATTGTATAGGAGCATTAGACGGTACTCACGTACAAGTTGTGGCGCCAAAGGACAAGGTGGTTCAACATATGTATCGGAAGGGTTTCACTACTCAAAATGTGCTTGCTGTTTGTGACTTCGACATGAGGTTCACATTTGTTCTTGCGGGTTGGTCGGGTTCAGTACATGACATGAGAGTGTTCAATGATGCTATCCACAAATACAAAGATAAATTTTCACATCCTCCACCACGTATCATGCTATCTATGTTGTCTCAGTATAATGTTCTATGTGCACTCATGGTGTAGGTACTGATTATAACAAAACATTTGACTCGTGTAGGGAAGTTTTACCTAGTGAATTCTGGATACCCAAATCGATGGGGTTATCTTGAACCATACAAGGAAACAAAGTACTATGTACCAGAGTTTCAGCGCGGGTCAATGCCTAAATGTATAAAAGAGACCTTTAATTTTGCTCATTCGTCACTAAGAAATGTTGTGGAGAGGGCATTTGGAGTGTTAAAGATGAAGTGAAGGATTTTATTGAAAATGTCAAGTTATCCAAGGAGAAAGTAAAGCAAAATAATTGTAGCATGCGTGGCACTACATAATTTATTCGAGACAGTATAATTAAAGACATGTACTTTGAGATATTTGATCGTAATGAGACTTATGTTCCTTCAAAGGCTTCGACATTTGAACCTCCTACAAGGATTACTGACGCAAGGGAGGAAAATTAAAGCATGAATGTATTCTGTGATCAATTAGCAAACGCTTTGTTTACAAGATTGTAAGGCGGATTTGTTCTTTGCTATGCAAGCACAGTATTATGTTGTGTAATTGAGCTATTATCCAAACTGAAATATTTTATTGTTGCATGTATGATCATCAACTTTGTTGTATTTAAACAAGGACAATTTTGTCATTTTATGTTGCAGGACTAAAATTTAGTGCTAACATTCAAACACCCCTACAGGATTAAAATTTTAGGGGCTAAATTTTTAGGCCTAAACTTTAGTCTTGCACCTACTAATCCAAACACCTACTTAGTTCAATGATCGATTTTACATACTGGACCTCGAATCATACTGATAAACTGGTTTGATATCAACGAACTGTCAACACACTTCAAACTTCTTTTTTTTTTTTTTTGGTGCAGTGCGCAAGCTGTCCTACGATCATCTTTCCTATAGATAGTGCCTAGGAAAGCATGTGTGCTGGGTTAAACTGATGCCCTGGTTATCTAAAAACCGAAGGTGTTGTTAATCATCAATAATATATAGTATATCAGCAAATCATCAAAATTAGATATAAAATCACCAGCTTACCAATGGATGCAGGAATTAACGTTATGCTTATGGACCTTTTCATAGAAGCTTGAAAAGTGTTCCTTTTTTTTAGCGTGAGACACCATGCACGAATAATCGCCCCTACAATATGTCCCATATATAAAACTTTAAAAAATTAATTGCTTGCGTTCTCAGAGATGACATCAACATGCCCCATAAATAAAATTTGAAATAAAAAATATTGCTTGCATTCTCAGAGATGGCGTGAACAATGTATCATGTGTTACATATTTTTGTCGGATTTCCTCCGCATCAATCTAGTAAAATAAATTAGGGCCAAAGGCTTGGGGCTCGGGATTTCTGATGAACCTTTGGTTTTAAGTTGTTTAATTAGAATTTACATGCCCAGTGGAAGCTGGAAAGGGTAGCTTGTCACTCGTGGTACTATTAGTGGTAGACCAGCAATGGGTGGAAGGTGGAGGGGGTGGATGCAATGGATACCGCTCGAGACTATGGAGGTAGAAGCATATTCTTAGGCGTTGATTAGCAGATCATTGTCTCCTATCCATCAACTGAACACATGCTATTTTGTTACTAAAAATAGAAACTGTTTTTTTTTCTATCCGGTGAAGAAATTGCTAGTATGACACTGCAATTGTGCATAATCCCTTATATGACATCACAAACATGAAAATCCCCAATATGACATCTAGCTGCAAATTTTTATTCCTTTTATGACATCAATCATGCAATAACATTAAAATAAAAAACTTCTGGAATTCAAAAAGTTTTTCAAACTTTTAGTGATGGCAGGTTGAAATCATGTTCCAAAACTTTTCTTTTTGATCCTAATTCAAGTCCTAAAATAGTTTTGAATTAAATTTTAGAGAATAAAATATATCATAACCATTGTTTGAATCATCTAAAATAGTTAGACTTTGAATAAATTGTAAAACTTGACTCATAGCTGCTGTGAGGATCACAGTCACTCTAAACTTTTTGCTCATTGTGTGTTGCTATCAGATTTGTGAAGATAATTTAATAACTTAAATTGAAGTCAAATTTATGAAGGTTAAAAATTTTCTTGAATTCAAATTATTAAATCATTTTCACAAATTTGATAGAAAACAAACAGTGTACATAATTTTGGAGTTATTAGGATCCTAAAATAAATGTTTGGACCAGGTTTGACAGTTTATTTCAAAACATAACTATTTGAAATAACCCTAATTTTTTATGGAACATTTATATATCTAATTTTAAATGAATATAATTTTTGAATTTGAACTCGATCGGATCAACAATAAATTTTGTAAAATATAATTCTACCTGCCAGCACAAAAAGTTTGGGAATTTTTTAGATTTTAGAATTTTTTTAAATTAACTTTCTTTATTACAAGTTTGATATCATAGAAGGGATAAAAATTTGCAGTTCAATATTATTTAGATGATTTTCGTGTTTACGATGTAAAATAAGGGATTGCACACAACTACAGTGTCATACAGGGGTTGATGACAAGAAACATTGTATTAGCGATTAGTAGCATGTCTCCTCAAAATTTAGATGATAATTTGACTTGAATTCAAATTATTAAATCATCTTCACAAATTTGATAATGTTGGAGTTATCAGGATCCTAAAATAAATGATTGGACTAGGTTTGACAATTTATTTCAAAATGTAACTATTTTAACTAATTCAATTTTTGTGGCATATTTATATATTCTAATTTTAAATCAATATGAGTTTTTAGTTTGAAATTGGATCAACAATAAAAGCTGTAAAGTAAGATTTCACCTACCTGCACAAAAAATTGAGAATTTATTAGATTTTCTAGAAGTTTTTTATTTTAATTTTCGTTATTGCAACTACAAGGTCGATGTCGTAGAAGAGATAAAAATTTGCAATTCAATTTCATTTAGGTGATTTTCGTGTTTACAATGTACAATAAAGGATTGCATACAATTGCAGTGTGGGTTGATGACAAGAAACATTATATTGTATTAGCGATTAGTAGCATCTCTCCTCAAAATTATGTCTACTTACAATTACAGTATCATATATGTCTCTTGTTCCCACTCTTCTACTCTGCTACATCGCATTGGCCGATCTCAATAAAATGAACTGTGTTACAAGGGTATCCAAGTTTCATATCCCACTCAAAAAAAACCATGGGAAAGCGTGAATAATGTATCATGTGTTATTTTTGTTGGATTTCCACCGCGTCAATCTAGTAAAATAAATAGGGCCAAAGGCTTCGGGCTTGGGATTTCTGATGAACCATTCATGAAAACATGAACCTTCGGTTTTAAGTTGTTTAATTAGAATTTGCATGCCAACCGGAGAGGGTAGCATGTCACTCGTGGTACTATTAGTCGTAGACCAGCAGTGGGTGGAACTTGCGCAGGGGCATGATCAGGATTGGACCATTTAGGGCGGCAGGGTGGAGGTGGTGGATTCAATGGTGGGGATACCGCCCGAGACTATGGAGGTACAAGGCATATTCTTAGGCGTTGGTTAGTGGATCGTTGGCTCCTATCCATCAACTAAACACATGCTATTTTGTTACTAAAAAGTAGAAACTATTTTTCTCTCTTCCTTGAAGAAAAATTCTTGTATGACACTGCAATTATACATATTCCTTATATGCCGTCACAAACATGAAAATCCCCTATATGACATCTAGCTGCAAATTTTTATCCCTTCAATAACATCGATCATGCAATAACATTAAAAATAAAAAACTCCTAGAATTCAAAAAGTTTTTCAAACGTTTCGTGATGGCAGGAGAAATCACGTTCCAAAACTTTTCTTTCTGATCCTAATTCAAATCCTAAAATAGTTTCGAATTAAATTTTAGAGACTAAAATATATCATAATCATTGTTTGAATTATCTAAAATAGTTAGACTTTGAATAAATTATAAAACTTGGTTCATTGCTGCGGTGTGGATCACAGTCACTCTAAACGTGTTGCTCATTGTGTGTTGCTATCAGATTTGTGAAGATAATTTAATAATTTAAATTGAAGTCAAATTTTATGAAGGTTAAAATTTTGCTTCGATTCAAATTATTAAATCATTTTCACAAATTTGATAGGAAACAAACAGTGTACATAAATTTTGGAGTTATTAGGATCCTAAATTAAATGTTGACCAGATTTGACAATTTATTTTAACTATTTGAACTAACCCTAATTTTTTATGGCACATTTATATATTCTAATTTTAAATCAATATAATTTTTTAATTTGAACTCGATCAGATCAACAATAAAAGTTGTAAAGTGTAATTTCACCCACCAGCACAAAAGTTTGGGAATTTTTAGATTCCAGAAGTTGTTTAATTTAATTTTCTTTATTGCAACTACAAGTTCGATATCATAGAAGAGATAAAAATTTGCAGTTCGATTTTATATAGATGAGGTGTTTACGATGTAAAATAAGGGGTTGCATACAATTACAGTGTCATATAGGGGTTGATGACAAGAAACATCGTATTAGCGATTAGTAGCATGTCTCCTCAAAATTATATCTACTTAGAATTACAGTATATCGTTCCAACTCTTCTCTATATCGCATTGGCCGAAGAAAATGAACTGTTGTTACAAAGGTATCCAAGTTTCATATCCCACTCAAAAAATCATGGGAAAGCAAACTGGACCCAGTAGCACAGGTAAATCTACATGCCCATAGCTTGTACCAACTCACCAACTTGAATGGCAGCCATTTGCCACATCCAGGTAGTATCAAAATTTCGCTTGAGTAGAAAATTCTTGACCTTGCTTACAAGATCGTCCTCTCCGTCATCGTCTTTCTTGGCCGCCTTTGCAATATTCTTTCTGGGGCACTGCTTGTGCAGCGTCCCTAAGTAGGCGTCGAGGTCGTGCACGCAGGCGGGGTCTCCCGCCTCGAAGAAGTCGAGGGCGACCTCGACGCCGACGTGCGTGTAGCACGCGCAGCTCCACGGTAGCTCGAGCCTGCCTCCGAGAACCCTAGATGAGTTTTCGTTGAGGAAGATGCCGGGCATCTTGGTGATGGGGTCGTTGACGTTCACGACCCTGAGCACCTTGACGCCGAGCTGGTCGCATCGGTTCTTGAACGCGACGTTGCCGACCCTGGGGCCGGCGAAGGAGTACACGGTGATCGGCACGGCGCCGCCGGTGGCGGCGCAGCGGTTGAGCCCGAGCTCGGCGAGGTCGTAGCCGAGGAGGATGGCGAGGGAGCTGCCCATGCTGTGGCCGGCGAGCGTGATGCTGAGCTCCTCGTCGTGCTTCTTGCTATACTTGTCGACGAGGCGCGTGAGCTCGGAGAGCAGCTGGTTCCGGCAGCTGCCGCACGTGAACCGGCACGTGGCGTCGTCGGAGGTGTAGACGGAGAGGAACCCCGACTCGACCTTCACGTCGGGACGCGGGTCGGCCGGGTCGAACCTCGCGGGCTCGAGCGAGCTCATCATGTTGGCGACCCATTCCGACCCCGTGACCGTCCCGCGGAATGATACGACGATGTCGCGACGGCCGAGCCGGCGCGCGGCCTCGTCGGACGCGACGGCGACGTACCCGATCCACCGGCTCGGCGCGCCGCCGCCTCCGGGCGCCGTCGCGTAGACGTACCTCGTGACGGCGTACCCGGCACTGGCAAGCCCCACGGCGTCGAGCATGCGGGCCCGGCCGTACTTGCAGTTGAGGTACCGCTTGGAGGCCGGGTCGAGGTCGAACGCGCGGTACGTGGCGCCCACGAGCTCGCCGTACCGGACGAGCTCGGCGCGGAGGAGCGGGTGCAGCGGCGCCGCAAGCCCGGCCCAGTCGTTCGCGCCCTGGACCTCACGCCACACGCTCGCCAGAGTCTCCTCATTCTTCTTCTCCGCCACCGGCGAGGCGACGACGACGGGCGCTGCAGGGGGAGGTGCGTGCCGAACGTTCAGTGCGATGGATGACGACGGAGCAGAGAGTCGCGTGGTCTGCTGCGCGAACGTCGACGGCGGCGCGGCCACTGCCGCCACAGCCGCTGCTGCAGCGGTCGAGGTGGCGCCGCCACGCTGCCGATGCAGCAGCGGCTTAACACGGAACCCAGGAGATGGATTACACACCACCATTGCTTGCTGATCAGTAGTAGAAGGTTTGTTTGCCGTCAAACTGACGAGGAAGAAGAAGGAATAAGGAGGAGAGAGCGAGCTTAATTGGCAGTTGGAGGAGTCAGATGGGTGTGATCGAGCTTATATATGTGTGGTGGCGTGGGGCGGGTGGGGAAACCGACGCGGCGCGTCCGGCCGTTTTCTCCCGCCCGAGACGTGTTGGCTGATTGTTGGAAAGCGAGGGAGGGAGGGAGAAGTTGAGCTATGGTATGGATCACAACTTGCACGTTGCGCGCGGGGATTTGACTGGCGCGGGACGGGCGAGAGCAGCGTTGAAGGTCCCTTTCAGAGCTCGCCCCTTTATTTCCTGAGCTTTTTTGCGTTTGGTCCTTGCAGACTCATATTCAAAGTAATCATTCTGAGTATTGAAGGTCCGCTAACCGACCGGTTCACCACAACGATAAAAAATATTAAGGTTTTCACAAACGATGAAGCGTATCATATTTTCCTTTTTACGATGATAATTATCATATTATACGAGTTTGCAGTGACACACAATAAATTAATCCTAAATATATATACAAATATTTTATAAATATATAATCTAAAATGAATATTCTGTAAGGTAAAGTGTCATACAAACAATATGGATTTTTTTGTGAAAAATCATGTAGGTAAAGAATCTAGACTTGAATCTTTATGTAAAATTTTAAGTCAATTATGTATGTTGAATATTAAGATAAAAAGTATTCAATTTTGGTAAAAAAAAGATAAATATATTCAAAAGAATCATTCTCACATGTTATAGTGTGGTATAGCAAATATTATTGATTCTCGGTGTCCTGCAGCTAATTTCAAAACGAAAGCTGTCAAATAGCAAACACCTATATAATCGAGCAGTGTGCTATAGCAAAATTTATCATTTTTGTTTTCACTCCACTAGTGCCTATATATATAGCTACGTACTCTCCTCGCTGAAAACTGATTTGAGAGTACCATAATAGTATTTTCATGGGCCACGCTACTATGCATTGTTAATGACATTTATCCATTCACTAGCTTATTATAATACCTTCAGGTTTTTAAATCAAGTCGATGAAGAGTTTTTATTAAAGTATTCTAAATCAAGTCATTAGAGTATTACTTTATTTGTTAATAATATTTTCAATAATTAATGCATGTTTAGTTTCGAGGTAAAAAGAAAAAATAAAGAAAAACAAACCAATCCTTACATATCTTAGGAATTGAACCCACACCATATTGATTTGGATCACCATGCCTTGACTACCAAACAGATTTGAACAGAGAAGAAAAGCAACTATATTTATTATGTCTTGATATATGAGATGGTGTCCGAAACGACTTTAGGGACCTAGAGGGAGTAAAGATCGAACGTCATCATCTCGTCACTATAAAGTGCTCTAGGTCTCTTCCCTAAAAAAAAAAAAGTGCTCTAGGTCTCTGCTTAAAAATACAGTAGTACGAAATATAGGAATACGTGAGGTACCCACGTGCAAAATGCGGGCATGGTCGGTACGGTAGGGGGGCCTCCGCGTGGATATATGTGGGGATGGCGTGGTCGTGGAGTGGGGCCCGTGCGAAAAGTCGCGCTCGAAACGTCACCACACGGCGGTGATGGGGTAGGGGGACTTTGTTGTTAGTACTCTCCTAGTAGTAGTGTTGTTGTACTCGATCCCCGCTCGTGATGCAGGACGCGCCGCTGCTACTCGCGACGCGGCACGCAACGAACGACGATGACCGGCGCCCGCGCCCGCCCGCCCGCCCGGTACGGTACGGCTGCCCAGCGTGTTCCTATTTAATTGTACGACACACTATGCCTTTTGTGGTCATTGATTTGACCAGCCAGCATCTCTCTCTGTTCTAGTAAGAACTTAAGGATTTATGGTCAAAATAAATCCATGGTCGGGAGAACGAGAAAAATTCCGATCAAAATAAGGCTCTCTGGTGCTTTTTCATCACTTTCGGAAAGAGCAGAGGAGGATTATGTTGTATGAGAGAGCATTTTTGTGCTAGATATATTTGCATCTTCCAAGAAACATCTCCAACCTTTGCTATATAATAGTCTTATGAAAAAACATATTCGGAATCCAGTCTAATAATAACCAGGCCCAGGCCGGTCCGGTCCCGTTCGTCAAGGACCACAAAAGGCAATGATGATCTATATATGTAAACACATTTAGTCTTAACGAAGAAAGAAAATAAACACATGTCTATAGCGACCACGATTGTGGCTCCAACAATTAGTACCACATTTGACTATATACGTGTACGCATGTAACCTAGCATACATTATTCACCCCAGTCTAGAAATGGAGGCAAAATATGATCCCCACAAATTACTAATTAAAATGGCGCTATAAAGCTAGTACGTACAAGGTAAATTGGTTGGAGGGCACTGTAAAACTAATTGTGACGTCGACATTGAGAATGATCGAATAAGATACTGCTGACTGTAGACTGCGTATATAAACTACTATAGAAGAAAGTATTAGTAAATGTGAGGCTGCTGCAGCCGCAGCCAGCACAACCATCAAAGGCTGATTCAATCATACTATCTCCATTAGGTACGGTGTAGCTCATTGTAAGAGTAGAAAAATAGTCACCAAATTCTTAAATTATATACCACGCAACACACTTAGAGCATGGGGATGACATTTTGAAATAAGTATATGCATTGTGTGTACTTCATTTCATCAATATAATCGATCTCCACACCTTTTCATATATATATATATATATATATATATATATAACATAACGTTTCGTTTCCTTTAAAACTTCCCAATCACACATATACCTAAGAATATGCTGATTATTTTAAGTGAATTGGCTTATTAATTACAATTCCTGCTCATCAATGCACACGCGAATGGCGAATTCGAATGTATGTATGCTCATCATCCGGGGCACAAACATGTAAACACAAGAGAATCCTTTGGCCGGCGTACGTGCATGTTATATACCCTAAATTACTCAAGAGTTACTGGATGACACGCATCGTCATGGATGCATGTGCGTTGTGCGAGTGATGCCGTCCGTATTTAATTTTGACGATATAATTCCCTTCTCCGACCATGATCAGCTGGTTAGGCATAAGTAGGCATCAAATCAAATGGCCTCCATCTACTGAATACTATGAATTGATAGATCGAGTAGCCAACCGACCACAACCACCCTAAATTTTGATTCCTACTGTAATGCTAGCTAGCAATAATAAACTATAGCGGACAAAAAGAAAAGTTGATACGTAGTACTAAGCTATTTTAATTGTGTCAATTGTAAGCTTTTGTCTTATTTTTTAAAAAAATTATACAACTACTAATTTCATACTAGTAGTTATTATAGATAGGACATAAATAAAGCATTTTTAATATGATTTAAGACTTTCCTTTTTTTTCTAAATTATTTGAATAAGATAAGTTATATATATTAGGTCATGCACTAAAATTAAGGAGTGTCAAGTCTTTATTTGAGAAGGGCGGTACAATTTTGAATGGGAGTAATAACATGATGACAAATTAAAGGTTAATTTAATCCAAAGTAAGCTACACGAACAAAGCCACCCCGGATAATTTAAAAGATACTGCTAGCTCAGAGGTCAAACGCGATTGTCATTTACCGAGTCAGTACGCGATTCCCTGCAGCTAGTAGTACGTACGTCAGTAGCTTAATTGGTCGGAAGCAAAAGGGTGATGACGCCAGCCTGGGAAGCACGAGACGTCACCGTCTATCGGAGTAGTCAAACAAATATTTTGTTTGAAAAATGCGGTCCACGTTGTAGCCGATCTCCCATGTTAGTACACACTCATCATCAGTTCGTGTTGACATCAATTCCAAAAAAAAAAAGAAGTCGCATTGACTCTGCAAAACTCATCAAGCTTAGAAATCTAAATTATTAATAGTCGTCGCCGCAAACTGCACATATATGCGACCCGATTAATATAATTAATCAAATACTACTAGTACTTATAGTAATAATTCTCTGCTGATGGTTTGTTTGTTCCTCTGTTGAGGGTGTAGCTGCAAAATTTCAACCGCACGAATGGAACAAGGAAGAAGAAGAACAAGAGGGAATAAGTCGTATATTTGCGCGGGTGCAGCTGAACCACGAGGAACAGATATGCATCTGCCAGATGTCATGTGACCCCAACGGAAAAACGGCGGGAATAAATCCTTTGCAGTTTTCACTACCTACAGTAATGTGAAGCGACGTCCGCGTTGCCATGGATTGAGTTTGCTTGCTTGATTGATTGATTGATGGCTAGTGCTGGTGATTGTGATCCATTTGGAAGCCGAATGCATGCCACGTAACGGTTGCTCTTTCTCTGTGTAGTACTACATAGTCAATCTTCTGCTCGATCTAGGCCCTTTGTTCTAACATAAATGAGATTATTGTGAATTAAAATGAAAAGTGGCATTTAATACTTGTCAAGTTCTTTTTTTCTAAAAATAATCATTTTTGCCTTCTCAATACTCCTTTCTTTTTTTTCTAATACTATATATCTATTATTATTGAATTGTCTCTCTCTTTCTTAGTTTCTGCAACACCTACTCCTACCTTTTTCGTCCTTGTTAATCTTCGTATCTAATTCTAAAACAAGCTTAAGGTAATATGGACAATCCACTCATTTAGGCCTAGATCCAGCGTGATACTCCCTCCATTCTTTTTTGTGTGTCGGCATTGACTTTGATCGAAGACATTTAACCATTCGTCTTATTCAAAAAATTAGTTTAAATGTATAAAATGTAAAGTTAAGATTAAAAACCTTTAGTAATAAATCAAATTCTAACGAAACATTTAATATTTTCTATACTTTTTTAAATAAGACGAATGATCAAAATTATTAATCAAAATCAATAGTGATAAAAAGAAAAAAAAAAAGAACGGAGGAAGTAACCATCAGCCTACCACCAAAATCAGGCAAGGACAAGCCGCTAGCTATCAGAAAACTGGGCGTGCCATGAAAATCCGGGTCAACCATCACTTTTGTGCATCCTATGGCTCCGGCCAGCCGAGACTACTATGGTATGGTATAGCTCCTGTGACGTTCGCGGCACCTCATCAACCACCGTGGTACTAGATTATACTACTCCTGAGTAGGAAGGAGTACAGTATATTACTAGAAGCACAAGCTTATATTGGTGGATCTTTCGAACCAAATGCTGAGATAGGCTGCGACGTCACCACTTGACACTTGAGGTCTGGCACTGTTTGGACGGAGCCAAATTTTTGGGTTAGTTCGTTGTTCACTCTGGTATCTTCTTCTAAATGTAATTGTTAACCCTTTTTGTTTATTATAAGTGTAATCTTAATTACCGTGATAGTATACCTTTAAACAGCTCATAAAGGATTCATAATACTAACTAAAATTAGTTGTAAACTTTTTTTTCAAAATAAACACAGTACAGACGCATATACTCACGTATACTCATGAGTACTCACCCCAATGCACACACGCACGCATACCCTACTCTTATGAGCGTCAATAAAAGACTGAGCCGGTTGTTTTTGAAATTTCACAAAATTACACGGACACCTCGCTGTCAACTAAAACGTCGTCTGTCACTGAACGAATAATTAGTCGTGAATACAATATTCATATCAAATCTAGGATTTAAACCCGAGTGAGTTGGTTCTACCATAAAGAGCCTAGCTATCTGAGCTAAGCTCAATTTGTAAATTCCTTGCAAACTTGTTTCCAACCTTGAACAAAGGTTTTTCTTACGAAATCAGTAACGACAAAAAGGACCTCGTGCCCTCGCAAAAAGAAAAAAGAAAAGGGACGGTGACAGACACCTCCTCCGGCCAACAAGAGCCGGTAACTGCTCCACCCATCGAGCCTGTCCACCGAAGGTACGGCACCTTTACGTAGACCCAAAAGTACAGAGTTCTGGCCGTCCTGCCGGATTCAAGTCGAACAGTGCGGTCGGTGGTCGCCCTTAGCTGCAAACCGTACAGACGCGGACAGGCTGTTGACTTGATCGGTCATTCGTATTATTTAAAAATAATAATTGAAATATGTAAACTTAAAAATTATGCTTAAAAATTTTAATAATAAATTAAATTATTATATATTATTTATTTTATTTTTAAATAAAATAAATAATTAAAATTATCACTCAAAGTCGACGGAAGAAAAGAAAGAGGAAGAGGACCTATGCTGCTGGCAAGATGGAACCGGAAATCCTGCATCCTGGGGCTCGGCTTGGAGATCGATGGATGCTTTCTACTACGTCCACACGTGCCGCCTTTGCATATGAACTCTAAAGTACAAGGGTCTATTTGACATAGCTTCTCTGGTAGTAATCTCTGAGCAGAAGTGATTTTGTGACTGAAATTGATTTTCTATAATATACTCTTATAATTAGGATAGAGAATCACCTCACAGAATTATAAGAAGCTACTTTCTTTAGCTCCTAGCTCTTTAGTTCATTTCAGAGAATCACTCTATAGAATTAGTTAGAAATCACTTCTCCTGTAATAAATCGTTTGACAAAACTCCCTAGATTCTCTCTAAGAATCAACTCCGTGGAACTCTGCCAAAGGAAGCCTAAATAAGTAATAACAAAATCTATGTACTGGAGGAGAAAAAAACAATCTATTGTGTGTCTTTAACCTTACTTTTGATTTTAATTGAGATTTAATCTCTCTTAGGGTTGTGATTTTACCCTCACCTTTAAAAAAGTGAAGTTGTTCTTAGAGCCTATATGTCGGCGTATTGGGAACGGAGGTCCCCAATTCCCTGCTCTTTGGGCCAGGAACCAAGACCCAAAGAAGGGGCGAGGCGTCGGTCCGCGCATAGAAGGTGCAGGCCGCCTGCGTCCTCCCTTCGGAAAAGCCCATTTGCAGCCCGAGGAGCAGATAGATGAATGACGGATGCGCACTGAGAGGCCGAGGCTTGCCGGGGAAGGAACCTCGGGATGACCCCCCGAGACGTCCCGGGGAGCACAGTTAATATGCCAGACCCAATCCAGGGGACAAGACAAGACGGTGAGATATGCGGCGGCATGGGCACCGACAAGGAGGAGTAAATGCGCCCCGCGGTGCCGCCTGACGCAGCTGTCGGTTGGCACAGGCGCCTCCAGCGACAACATCATGACTTTGGGCACGTGCACCGCCTGGCGGAAGGCCGAGGCGCATGGGAGATCACGCTCGGCGGCGGGCGCCGTTCGCCCGAAGAGAGAGTAGGGAGAGGAAGAAGAGGGGCCCACTGTAGTAAAAAGGGGATAGCTCTCTTTTCCCCTATAAAAAGGGATTTCTCCCCTTAGATTTGTAAGCAACAACAGAAGCACACCAGTAATATAATCTCGCAGGCGTAGGACTGTTAGCCCGTCGAGTGGTCCGAACCTGGGTAAACTCCCTCGGCTCCCTTACCTCTGGCAACATTCTGACTGCGTTGTCTGGGTACCATCAGATTTGGGCATCACTAGGTTGTTGGTCAAGGGGGATTCCCAACTTGTGGTCAACCAGATTAGCAAAGACTATCAATGGTTAGATGCACAGATGGCAGCGTATCTATCATAGGTCAGAAAGCTGGAGAGGCATTTTGACGGTCTAGAAGTCAAACATGTCCCAACAAGGACAACTACATCGCCGATGAGCTCTCGCGGCTCGCTTCCTCTCGCGCGCCAGTCCCCTCGGGCACATTCGAGGAGGGGTTGATGCAACCCTCGGTCCGGGTTCCGGACCCAGCACCGGAACACGAATCATCCCCGGATGAAACCACCCCAGCGGCCCTCACGGACCCGACTCCGCCCGACACGACGCCGGAAGAGGCACCTCTGTGGTCGCCTGCATCCGTCAGGAACCCACCTCGATCTCTGAGATCCGTGGGTGTCTACGGAACTTACACCTTCCCGAAGACGACGCTGCAGCAGAGCGCCTGGCCCGACTCTCCAAGTGCTACGTCATCGTTGATGACCGCTTATACAAACGGGCTGCCAAGGGCCTCCTACTAAAGTGCATCGACTGGGGGGAAGGCCTTCAGCTCCTCATAGCAATCCATGAAGGAGAGTGCGGAAACCACTCGGCTTCCCGCACATTAGTCGGAAAAGCCTTCTAACAAGGCTTTTACTGGCCAATGACACTCTCAGAAGCCACAGATCTGGTGAAGCGCTGCAAAGCCTGCCAGTACCACGCCAAGCAGATTCTTCAACCTGCTTAGTCCCTCCACACCATGCCCATCTCGTGGCCGCTTGCGGTATGGGGCATGGACATTGTGGGCCCTCTCCCACCCTCGGTGGGTGGCTACAAGTTCCTATACGTGGCGGTGGACAAATTCACCAACTAGGTAGAAGCCGAAGCAGTGGCCAAGATAGACAAGCACTCGGCGGTGAAATTCATGTGCAGCGTCATCGCCCGCTTCGGTACGCCCAACAGAATCCTCACGGACAATGGCACGCAGTTCACCAGCCACGCTATCACCGAGTATTGTGAGGACATGGAAATCCAGGTATGCTGCCTCGGTAGCCCACCCACAGAGCAATGGGCAAGCCGAATGAGCCAAAGCTGAAGTTCTTCGCGCCCTGAAGACCCGCTCTTTCGACGACCTCAAGAAGAAAGGCAAGAAATGGGTCGACCAACTCCCGGCGGCGCTATGGGCCATCCGCACCTCAGTCAACCGGACCACCGGGGAGACCCCCTTCTTCCTGGTGTACGGGGCCGAAGCAGTATTGCCAACAGAACTGCGACACAGGTCTGCACGAGTGGCAGCCTACGATGAAGAAAAGCAGGGAGCGCGACATCTCGAGGACTTGGAGCTGCTGGAGGAATAAAGGCGACAAGTTGTCATACGAAGCGCACACTACCAGCAAAGTCTTCGGCGTCATCACGAGAAGAAATTACGGCCGTGGTCGTTCCAGCTCGGGGACTTGGTCCTCCGCCGCAAGCTGTCCCGAGCCGGAAAGGATAAGCTGTCGCCCATGTGGTCCGGACCCTTCATCGTCACCTCGGTCATGATGAAAGGGGCGGCGTGGCTCAAAAACAGAGGACGGAGACGAAGAGCCCAACCGATGGAACTTCCAACACCTCAAGCGTTTCTAACCGTGAGCTGGCTCCTTCCCGGGACGATGCCCCCATACATCACCCTAGGACGGGGGCTCCATGTACCCTATATCCTCTCTCTTCTTTGTCAATAAAGTCTCTATCTTTACAAGTTACCAGTAAATAAAAAAACGCATGGAAACCATATCGGGGCCCGAAACGCCCGGGCAGGCAAGCGCACAAGGAAACACCACACTCGGGTTTCATGGAGTCCAGGCACTCCGCCAAAACCCAAAAGGGCACTTTCCAAACGGCTTGCCTGCCCGCCAGGGTGGCGCCACGAGGCAAACAACAAGGGAATAACAAAAACATAAATAAACCTCCCGAAGGCGGTAGAACCTCTAACATCGTTTGCTACATATGCCAATGAGTCCATCAGGGTGATTACAAAAGCGAAACCCAAAAACAGGAAGGAACGCCAGGACCGCGAAGAGTGCTTCACTCCATGGCGGTGGTCCCACTGACTTGGGAGGCGGCCTCGGAGGCATCCCCACTACCGCTCTCGCCGTCATCGCCATTGCCACTGGCCTCATCGAGGTTCCCGATGTCGCCACCCGACTCGCCGCCGCCAGACACCCCTGGGTCGTTGGCCAGCGAGGGCTCGACTTCTGGTTCGCGCTGGAACAGTTGGGCGACCCACGATGCTGTGGCACGAACTCGGGTATGGGTGGCTTCGGCGGCCTCGGGCAGGGGCCCCTTGAGGGCCGGCTCCAGCGAGAAATGGGGGTCCCGACTCGCATAGGACGCCAGCAGGTACTCCGCCACTGCAGTGGCAACCTGGCCTCCTTCCAGCGCGAGGCGCTCAGACAACCGGGCTTGTAGGTGCTGAACGATGGTGGCCACGCTGCCCAAGGCGAACGAATAGTGGGAGGCGCCGCGGATCCCTTGTGAGCCAAGGGAAAGCGCCCCCAGGAGTGCCTTCTCCATCGCCGCCGAGGTCGAGCGGAAGATGTCACGAGCCATGGCCTCAAAGGTCGCCATGCCCTGGTACTCCCTACGAAGGTTTTGCAACTCCTAGAGGGCCTCGGCGGTGGCTCGCTCACCCGTCGCGAGCCTGGCCTGCGCCTTTGTAGGTCGGCTTCTAGGCGAGTGAGTTGCTGCTCAGCGGCTCGGCGGTCCTCCTCGCAACCTCGATGGGTCTCCGCTCGCACAGGCTCCGCCACGGTGCCCGTGAGCTCCCAGAGAGCAGAGCGCTATTCCTCTAGTTGGGTCTCCCGCGTCTCCAGGGAAGCCTCATGTGACGAGGTGGCGTTCTCCCGCTGCTGGAGCTGCTCCTCGCGCCGGATCAGCTCCCCCTCCCGAGAGCTCAGTCGCCCCGCGGTGTCACGGGCCTAAGCCTCCCCATGACCCAGCTTGGCCCCCTGGTGCGACAGGGCCTCCAGGGACTGCTGCAGCTGACCCGCCCGGGTGGCTAGATCTTCCTCCAGGGAACGCAGCCGGGACAGAGCCGCCTAGACCTCAGCTTCTCGACGCGACACCCCGAGCTTCCTCCAGCTTAGGGCATCCTCTCGCTCCATCAAGTCGCGGGCGTGGCTAGTCAGCCCGCGCTCTCAGTCGACGAGCCCGTCCAACCGGGCCAATAGCTGCTCCCGCTCCTGTTCGGCGGCCTCTCGAGCTTCTCGGGCTTCGGCGAGCTCGGCCTCTGCGTCTGCCCACCGTCGGCGATGCTCGGCCTGGCCAACCCGAACCGCGAGGTCAACCGCCGCCGCTCGGTGGCTCGGTGGCTGGAGAGAGCAAGGCGCGCGTGCTGCTCCCATAGCTGACGTAGAACCAGCGTCTCTTCCACTCACCGAACTTGTTGCGGGGCTTGTGGTGCAGGAACCCCAACTCCACAGGCGTGCGGATGGAACAACTTCCGACAAAACCGTGCCACCCGCTGTACCGGATGTCGCAACCCCGTCCGATAAAATCGTACGGTTGCTCATCCAGGATCATTCGGGGTGCCATTTGGCGAAGCAAGCGACCATACAGTACAATAATTAACAAGGACACGCAAAACACGATTTAAAGGGGTACATGAATTCTTAATATTACACCATTGGTCCGAAATAATTTAAGTGCGGAAGCGTAGTTTTGGAAAAACTCGGATTTGATGCTGCGGAAGCGTTAGTTACCACTCGTCGATCAGCAATCCTATAACAAGCATGTCAGCCCAAGACACGCTCATTCCTCAAGACCAAGAAAGATACTGCAAACAAAACAACAAGGGCACAAAGCCTGAGCAACTAATACTCAGCAAGACTTACCCGTCAACGTGGCCATCTAATGACCGACCCCTAAAATGCAGGGAGTATTTGGTGGAAGTTGATCGGGCATTTGCGAAACACAGCGCTAATAGTCTATTTTATTTTTAGCCAAGTTAACAGGCTTCATTATTAACATACTAAGTTTGCCACTATTCTAAACAATCAAGAGTTCAGTACAACAATACAGGATTTGCGACAGCTATTTTTTTTCAACATAAATCCATCATTTACATATCGTTGCGGTGGAAAGGAGCAAGTGCTACTCTTAACCACGAGGAGTGGCAATTATAATTGATTTACATCCTGCAGGAGAAACCCGAATGACACGACACGCGCACACTCAACTGAGTCACACGTGGCTACCTTTCGTAACATCGTGACAGTGTTGGCTCAACATCCATCCCTCCAAGGACATGGTCCTCCAGGCGATGCCCTGCATCCCTGTACGGCCCCAAGCCTTTCCCACTATCACAAGCCCAAGAAAACAAAAGCAAATGCATCCACCTTGCTGGTCCGATCACCCAGAAAAAGGGATGGCCAATTGTCCAACAAAGCACGGTGAGCTACATCGGTTTCCTGGTCCCATATACCAGTATGCACTCAGTACACACCTCAAACTTGACCAATGCAACCGCACCCGATAGGGTTCTCAAATTTTAACCACACTTAAGGTCAAACATATTTCTCGACTTTTCCTTCTTTGAATAAACACGAGTAGTCTCCATACTACCCGGATGCTACCGGATTCCTATCCTTAAGCATCGCATTCTATCGAGGGCTCTACCAAAACAATCCATAGGAAACCTACCAAGTCATGCAACTAGGTTTTCACGGCAATTTCCTCGAAACTTAATGCACAAACAATTCCTACATCCATAGTGGAAAACAGAAAATTTGTAAAACATAGGTGTGCACCGGGGCTTGCCTTGGTTTGCAGAAAAGTCAGAGCACTCAAACAAGAAGTTAGTTCCTGCGGGTGCCTCTTCTGGATTCTCGTTCACCGGCGAAAGTTCCTGGTCGGTTCCTATATGACGAAAATGCAGTGAATTGTTTAATGAAAAGAGTCACAAAGCTTTTATTAAATATTAACTAGGGTTTCATTGTTGGGAATTAGGGTTAGACCGACACTTTGCTCCGAGTATTAATCGTTTTAATAACTGCGACTATTTATCTAGGTTAAAAATGAAATTTTTAATTACCTCCCAAGATTATTTTTAGTTGGTGGCACTTACTGAAACATGAATTTTAAGCTTTGGTTGGGGCCTAGGTGATTTTTCTAGATTTTACAATAATTCATCGAAGTTCCTGTTATTGGACTTTATAAAATCAGAAACCATATGTAAACCTTGGAATAAAATTATGATATTTTGTGGTGTTACTCAGGGGAACCAAGTCTACAACTTTGTTTTTGGGGCCTAAACTTTTTACTGACTTCTACAATGTATTTTAGAAAATGGTATTTTAATAGGCAGATTTGGGGTATTGTTAAAGTATTATATACAATTTGGTGGTCCTAAATTCCCAATAAAATTACTGAAGGTGTGTATGGTCATGAGGTACTTGTAGATCAAAAATTAGCCCTGGCAATGCTCTATAACTTAAATTAAAATTCAAAAACAGAAAAGAGTGTTCTATTTATTTCTGCAAATTGTTAGTGATTTGATGAAAAGTGCTTTAACAGAAATTTAGTTCATGGTTCAAGGATGCAAATAAAATTTGGTTTGGCATTTTTGGATTTTTCTAAGATTTTCTACACGCTTGACAACTCCTGGCTAATTACTAGAAAATGAATAAACCAATGGAACAGTGTCAGAGCGGCAGAAACCAGGGCAGGGCGGCGCAAGTTGCAGAACCCTGGGGTTCCGGCCACCATCGCCAACTGTCAGGAGCGGTCGAGGTTGGTGAAGCGGTGGAGTGTCGACGCGGGGAGGATGGCCGCACCGCCTCTCTCTCCGGTGGTGCGTTCGGCCGAAGCGTGCGGCAGGGGGCGATGGCATGACTGCCGCGCCCGGACCAGCGAGAGGTAGCGTGATTGGATGTCATGGCGGAAGCAAGAACGGTGGAGGAAGAGAAGGGCTGAAGGGGAGAGGCCCGCACAAGGGAGCAACCGCAAGAGAAGGCGAGGGAGGCGAAGCGAGCGAATGATGAACTGAAGGGACTCCGCCCCCGTAGCAGTTGTATTTATGGCTAGCGTGGGAACCTAAAACGCCAAAGGGCCCACCAGACGCCAATGATAGGCACACGATCGAACGTGGGGGGTGCGACCCTTGGCCTTCCAGGAGACCGCCGGAAGGGCACCCATCCACTAAAGGGTGGGGGCAAACGACGGGCGAAGAAGGGAAGCGCGCGGGCGCCCCCACGCCAAGATGTCCTTGCGGAAGACGAACCGGCGACGCCTGACCCCTGGCTGCTGACGAGTGGCCCCAACGTCGAACGCGTCACACTCTCTCACTGCTGGGGTCGGGGGCTCCTGTTCCTTGCTCTTTGGGCCAGGAACCAAGGCCGAAAGAAGGAGCGAGGCATTGGTCCGCGCACAGAGGGGGCGGGCCGCCTGCGTTCTCCCTCCGGAAAAGCCCATCTACAGCCCTAGGAGCGGATAGATGAAGGCCGGATGCACACTGAGAGGCCGAGGCTTGCCGGGGAAGGAACCTCGGGACGACCCCCGTGTGACACCCCGCCTTAACCCTAGCTAATCAAATTAATAAACAAGTCTTTAGTGTAAAAAAATTAAGGAATTAGAGAATTTCACCTATTCCATGAAAATAGAAGGTATTCAATAAATGACATCTAATTCGCCTATTTGAAATGAGTTGTAAGACTTATTGTCATTTTAAACTTACAAATCTATTAATTGAAATTAAGTGGGAGAACAGCACGGAAACCCTTCTTGTAAAACGGACGGAAACGAATTAATGGGTGAATCGGGTCGAACCTTCATCACTAGCCCTAATTAAAACCCTAATTGTCGAAGGATGAATGAATAATGAGGCTAGGAATGTAAAAGAGAAATAAAATTTCAAGTAACAATTCAAATTTCAATTTTTTTTAAATCTCTTTATCCTTCTAGCCATTCCCTCTTTTTAGCGAAGTTGCTAAAGCAATTGCAATTCAAATTTAATCACCTTGATTTGAGTAACTAATTTCCAAATTCACCGAATTAATTTTTCCTTCCTCCCCTTCCTTTTCCCTCCCTACTCTCTGCTGGCGCAGGCCGGACACTGCTCCCTGCCGCGCCGTCCTTCCTACCGAAGTGTAGAGCCGCCCATTCACCGAGTCAAGTGACAGGACAGAGCAGCGTTGCTCGACGTGTGCTTTGAATGAATTCCGCGCGCGCCGCTGCTGCCCCGTCCGGCCGCCCACTCTTGGTACGGCGTCGTCCGGCCACCATCATCACCGGGAGCACGCGCACGCCAAGTCCACCCCCGTGCGCCTCCCGCCCCCCTATTTCTCCCCTCGCGGCTCCCTTTCTCCGTTTTCCACTCCATTTCTCTTACTCCTTTCCTCCCTGAGCACCGACGCGACACCATTCGCCACCGACGAGCCGCCATCGCCCCCTCCCGTCAATTCCTCGTCGCCGGTGGGTCTTTCTTCGATTCCTTCTGCCGGCGAGACCCTCACGAGGTCCGTCTCCCGTTTCTATTGACCGCGGCGACTTTGGTGGAGCAGGGACGACAAAATCGCCGCGCCATTGCTGGAGCTCGCCCGCGCCACCACCTTGCCGTCAACAAACCCCTTCCGGTCGATTTCCCACCCCCTCGCTGTGCCCGACGGCACCACCGGCCTCTGCTGCAGCTCACGGTGCCCGCCATTGATCCTCCCCGACCACCAACTTCTCGGAACACCGCCGCCGCCATCGCCGAAAGCAGTCCTCCGTCGCCAGCATAGCTCCAGTGAGCCCCTCCGCCCCTTCTTGATTGAGGTCATTCCCCGTGGCACGCTGAGCACGCTGGACATCACGGCGACCGCCACCGGCGATCCTCTGTCGAGAACCGCCGACGAGCGCCGTCGGGATGCTGCCCTAGCGCCGCTCCCCTGTTCTGTGCGGCTGACAAGCTGGCCCGGTTCTTTCTCCATTTATTCAAATTCCACAGAATGCCCTAGAACTTGTAAAACTCGCCAAAAATAGAATGCTACTCCAAAAATAGCAAACCAAAATTTGTTAGAAACCTCATGAAAAGGGACTAAACTTCTGTTAGAGTACTTTTTAGAAAACGACCAAAAATTTTCAGAAACAATTAGAATATTATCTTTTCTGTTTTTGAATTTTAATTTAAATTCTAGAATAGTGCTAAAGCTAATATTTGACCTACAAGTGCATCATGACAGTAGACACCTTCTGGAATTTTATAAGGATTTTAGGACCACAAAGTTGCATATAACACTTTAACAATACTCCAATCTGCCTAGTAAACTACTATTTTCTGAAGTGCATTGTAGAAGTCATCAAAAAGATTAGACCCCTTGTTCTGAGTTTGCTTTACTTCTGGAGTTCCAGGACTCTTCTGGGTCCCGAACTGTGCCAGAAGTATATCATGGCAGGCAAAACCCTCTGTTCTGCTTTTGCCTTACTTCTGAAGTTCCAGGACTCTTCTGGGTCCCGAACTGTGCCAGAAGTATGTCGTGACAGGCAGAACCCCATGTTCTGTTTTTGCTTTACTTCTGGAGTACCAGAACGGCCGAAACTGTGCCAGAAGTATATCATGGCATGCAGAACCCCTTGTTTTGCTTTTGCTTTACTTCTGGAGTATCAGAATAGCCGGAACCGTGCCAGAAGTATGTCGTGGCATGCAGAACCCCTTGTTCTGCTTTTGCTTTACTTCTAGAGTGCCAGAACAGCCAAAACTGTGCCAGAACTCTTCGACAGCGGCTGGCAGAGCGGACGCGCGACGGCTTATTCCGCTCGCCAGAGGTGCAGGGACGATAGTTACGAAATTAATAGTGGTAGAGATTCCAAGGTTTACTTATAGTTTCTGACTTCATAATATTTAAAAACAGAAACTTTGATAAATTTTTGTAAAACCTAGGAAATTCATCTAGGTGACACGACCCGCCCAGAAAACCTCGTCTCAGGATGGATCTGGTCAGTCATTAAGCCAGGATCCTGTTGGGCAACACTCGGCGAAGCGAGCGTACACACGATACGACACAGGCAGGGATAAACAGCAATAATTTACAAGAAGAGAGAATTTAATACATCATTGGTTCATAAAATTTAAAGTTTAATATTATATTGTCTCAGAGTACGCAAAAGTTTTGAAAACGATGACAGCGGAAGACTAGAACTATTACAACTCCGACACTCGGACTTAAGCAAAAGCACGCCCCGTGCCCACGGGCGTCATGCTACTAGCCACTTCAACATTTCACTGCGACGACTCACACAACTCCCACTGGAGGTTCCCAAACTCGAGGGGAGGCTCCTCTCAATGGAAGCTACCTGCTGGTTCCTGCATGACGGCGCCTGAAAAACCACAAAACGCTAACGCGTGAGCTTCTAAGAAGCTCAGCAAGACTTACCCGATAAAAGGGGCTGACTACAGCCGACTCCTAGATATGAAGGCCGACTCAGGAGGGTTTACCTGCCAAAAGGACTCGCAAGCCTATACTACTCTTGTCAAGTTTTAGCATCAGATTAAGTGATTAGAAAATAAATTTATTTAGCACTGAGCTAAGCAAACATAACAGAATCAACAATAGCAATATTAATATTCATAATTCATTCTCATGGTGTCTCAACCTATTTACTAAAATGTGGTGCGTTTCACGAGCATGCTCACTAACTGGGAGCGACAGCGGTTCGAAACGATTTTTATACCCTGCAGGGGGAAACCTGACCGTACGACACGTGCGTGTCCCAGACTCGCACGTGGCAACCGTTCACACCAGCTCCTGCAACGTCAATTCCCTCCTATGCCTACCTTAGCAGCGCCGCATCCGACCAGACAACACGTCCCAGACGGTTTCTGGGGAGTTCCCACGCTGCCCACCCCAAATCTCCTCCTAGTCAGACACCGTAGGGCAGGTTCGACGTTGCAATCACTAGGCTACATAGGTTTACTGGGGCCCATAACACCCAGCATACGACCAGTACGTTCAACACTCGATCAGTCTCGGACCACACGGATCAGACAAGTCTACGGTCACCCTGGACCCGGTCCAGTCGCCGACCTACTTTATATCCTGTCTGACCCTCAAACTTTTATCTTTCTTACTGATTCACATTCGTGTGGTCCATTTCATGAAATGGTTTCAATCAACAACCTATCCTTTCGCGTGCAGCGTCCACTTTGCTCGACTTCTACCGGCAATACCTACTAAGCATAGCAAACTAAGGGGGTGTCTATACCAACTACCGTTAGGGTTTTCCTATGGAAACAATGCAACTATGGTTTCAATCAACTCCTAGTACTTAATGCACAAACAAGACGCACTTAGTGCAAAAGTAAAACTTTAAAATTCGGTTGTGCACCGCGGCTTGCCTGGTTCTTCGGCGTTGTTGACTTCTTCGACGGCGGTCGAGGCAACTGGATCCGCAGCTACTTCGTGAGCGTCAGACTCTACATGATGCAGTAGGATTATGGTAAGCTCAATAAAAAAGAAACTTATTGTTATTATCAATAGTAATCTAGGGTTTAGATTGGCGATGCCCAGAATTAGGGTTAACCTAATTACTCGACGTCGTCGATTAAATTAAATTCTTAATCTGTGAATGATGTTTAAAGAATCTATTCAGCTCTCATGAGGTGACTTTTAGTTGGCATGTTTTCATAACTTCCACTTTAGTTAAGTTAATGCGACACTTTTCATCGGTTAATATTATTTAATTCCTTCGGCTATTAAACTAGGGTTAAAAATAAAGATTTTAATTCTTCCTCAAGATTATTTTTAGTTGGTAGTACTCCCCGGAATAAGCATTTTGGACTTTGGGTGGGGCCTAGATGAATTTTCTATATTTTATAAAAATTCATCAATATTCCTGTTTTTTAGATCTTGTAAAATCAGAAAGCACTAGTAAACATTAGAATAAAATTATGAAACTTTTTGTGAGCATTTCTGAGCACCAGATCTAAAACTTTGCTTTTGGGTACAACCTTGCAAATGACTTTTACAATGCACTTTAGAAAATGGTATTGAAACTAGGCAGATTGAAGTTATTTAATAGGGTTAGATGCCATTTCGTATTCCTAAAATCTTCATAAAATTCCAGAGGGTGTGTAGTACCATGGTGCATTTGTGGATCAAAGGTCAGCCCTAGCATTGCTCTATAATGCAATTTAAAATTCAAAAACAGAAAGGAGTTTTTCTAATTAATTCTGCAAATGTTTGGTCATTTGTTAAAAGTGATTTAACAGAAAATTAGTACTTTTCACGAGGTTTCTAAAAAATTTTGGTTTGGCATTTTTTGGATCTTCCTGTGATTTTCTAGGGTTTTTAGAAGACAGAGCAATAATCTGAAAAATAATTAGGAAAAAGGAAAAACAGGGCACAGTCTCCGGCGAGCTCCGGCGACCAATTTCCGACGATGGGATGGTCGTCGGCCGTCGAACCTTGGCTTTCTACGATCCACTCGACACGACGAAGCTCGGCAACATGCTATTTTTCAAGGTTTTAGCCGGGATAGGGGGTCTCACCGTGGGGGTGCCTCGGGGCGGCGGCGATCGATGAAATTCCGGCGAGGTGGCTCGACTTCGGAGGATTTGAAGGTGCTGTGAGCTTCACGAGGTGGAGAGGAGCTGATTGGGTGAAGGAATTTGATTGAAATTGATCGGGGGTGGGTTTTCACCGAGAGGGGCGGCTATGGTGTCGGTGGGCGGCGGCCGGGGCAGAGAGTGAGCTCGCGCGGGGGAAAAAGAAGTGGCGAAGGAGGGGGGGAAAGATGGAGGCGCACTCATTTTAAAGGAAGATCGGGTTAGGGGAGTAGGGGAGTGGGGGAGCAGTGGGGGGGTGTGGTCGGCGCGGCATGGCGGGCGGCGTCGGGCGGCGCGGACTCGGGGCAGGCGACAGAGAAAAAAAAAAGAGAGGGAGGGAGGGGCTAGAGAGAGAGAGCGATGGAGTGAGGAGGGAGTGAGGGAGGAGTGAGGGAGAGAAATGCTTAATTGCGACGTGCGCGGCGAGGCTGGTGTCGGGCGGCGCAGCTGCCCTGCCGCGCCCTGTTGTCGGGCGGGCGGGCACTGTAGCCCGCCCGGCAACAGTTTTATATTTGTTTTTCTTTTTCATTAAAGCTGGAAGGAATTCAATGAATTGGCACTCTTCCTGAGCTTGCAAAATTTTGAAAAGTTTTGTACAAGCTCAGGAATTCATTTGGAACACTTTTTATTTAAGGTTCAAGTCATGATTTGGCCTCTAAAAATTCTTGAATTTCTAAGTTGATTATCGATTGTGTGAATTTTTAAGAGGTCTAAATCCTTTCCAAAAATCTTGAATAATCTCTCAAAATTCTATTTTGAAGTGTACTTAATTGTTATGTAAAAATATGGCTAGGGTTCTGTGGAAATTTTGATGGCCAAGAGTTAGGGTTTGGATTTCGTCCTGTTAACGAGATTTCGATACTGTTACGTGAGATTTCTCCGGACTTTGCTAAAGTGCTCTGTTGTTTGTCAAACTTTTTATAGTGTTCCTTTAAAGCATTTTAAACAATATTTCTTTTTATTTCCATGATTGAATCTACTTTAAAGTGAGTGAAAATTATGGATTAGGGTTTTAAATTGGAGTGTCAATTCTTATCTGGTGGTAATGACTATGTACTGTGGAGCTGAGGGCCCCTGTTTGGTGAAAGTGTTCAAACTTAAATTATTAAAATTGTTGTCTAGGTTAATGGAAGTGTTTTAAGCAGCATTGCTCATTAGTTCACGTGCTAGTTTTGCTCAAAAAGTGCAAAAATTTCTTTTTAGGGTTTACGATTTGCCGGTGACTTTTTAAGTGACACCTGGGGTGTCACACTAGGCCTCAACCAAAGCTCAAAATGCATATTTTAGAGAGTACCATCAATTAAAAATAATCTTGAGGTATAATTAAAAGTTTTATTTTTGATCCTAGATTAGTAGTCGCAGTTGTTAAATAATTAATACTCGGAGAGAAGTGTCGATCTAACCCTGATTCCTAACGTCAAAACCATAGTTAACCTTTAATAAAGGCATTGTGACTCTTTTCATTTAACTTGTCACAATCTTACTGCATTTTCATCATATAGGAACCGACCCGGAATTTCTAACGACGAACGAGAATCCGGAGGAGGCACCCGCAGGAGCTAACTTCTCTCTTGAGTGTGCTGACTTTTCTTCAGATCAAGGCAAACCCCAGTGCACACTCCTATGTTTTATAAATTTTCTGCTTACCACTATGTGTGTAGGGTTGCTTGTGCATTAAGTTTCGAGAAAATTGCCGTGAAAATCTAGTTGCATGACTTGGTAGGTTTTCTTATGGGTTACTTTGGTAGAGCCCTCGATAGAATGCTATACTTTAAGGATAGGAATCCGGTAGAACACGAGTAGTATGGAGACTACTCGTGTTTAATCAAAGAAGGAAAAGTCGAGGAATATGTTTGGTCTTAAATGTGATTAAAATTTGAGAACCTTATCGGGTGCGGTTGCATTGGTCAAGTTTGAGTTGTGTACCGAGTGCATACTGGTAAGTGGGACCAGGAAACCGATGTAGCTCACCGTGCTTTGTTGGACAATTGGCCATCCGTTTTTCTGGGTGAACGGACCGGCAAGGTGGATGAATTCGCTTTTGTTTTCTTGGGCTCGTGCTAGTGGGAAAGGCTTGGGGCCGTACAGGGATGCAGGGCATCGCTTGGAGGACCATGTCCTTGGAGGGATGGATGTTGGGCCAACTCTATCACGATGTTGCGAAAGGTAGCCATGTGCGACTCGTTCGAGTGTGCACGTGTCGTTTCATTCGGGTTTCTCCTGCTGGATGTAAATCAATTATAATTGCCGTTCCTCATGGTTAAGAGTAGCACTTGCTCCTTTTCTGCCGCAATGATATGTAAATAGTGGATTTATGATGAAAGTGGTTGTTTTCACCCTGATTGGTCGTGTTGAATTCTTGATTGTTTAGAATAACGGCACACTTAGTAAATTCTTGGTGACTCATGTTAACTTGGCTAAAATTGGAACAGACTTTTAGCGCTATTTTCGCAATACCCGATCAACTTCCACCACTGCTCCCTGCATTCTAGGAGTCGGTCATTAGATGGCCACGTTGACGGGTAAGTCTTGCTGAGTATTATTTGCTCAGGCTTTGTGGATTAATGTTTTGTAGGTGATGCTTCTAACTTTGCTTCGTTTGGTTGTGGTGGTTGGGAAGGGGAAGCACCCTCGGAGTGGACCTTCGAGTGGGTTCCCGCTTCTCCGACCCATGAGGATTAAGCACCCCAGGGCTGACGTGCTTAATTGTATCGTCGAGTTGAATTATTAGTTTTCGCTATCTTATGCTTGTTTTCGAACTACGCTTCCGCACTTAAATGATTTGAACCAAAGGTGTAATATTAAGAAATTGTGTATCCCTTTAAATCATGTTTTACGTGTCCTCATTAATTATTGTACTGTATGGTCGCTTGCTTCGTCAAGTGACACTCCAAAGTGATCCTGGATGAGCAACCGTACGATTTTATCGGATGGGGTTGTGACACCCCGGGACGTCCTGGGGAGCGCAGTTAATGCACCAAACCTAATCCAGGGGACAAGACAAGACGGCGAGATATGCGACGGCATGGGCACCGGCAAGGGGGAATAAATGCGCCCCGCAGCGCTGCCTGACGCTGCCGCCGGTCGGCACAGGCGCCTCCAGCGACAACATCATGACTTTGGGTACGCGCGCCGCTCGGCGAAAGGCCGAGGCACCATGGGAGATCACCCTCGGCGGTAGGCGCCGTCCGCCCGAAAAGAGAGTGGCGAGAGGAAGAAGAGGGACCCACTATAGTAAAATGGGGATAGCTCTCTCTTCCCCTATAAAAGGGGATTCTCCCCTTAGATTTGTAAGCAACAACAGAGGCACACCGGCAATACAATCTCACAGGACGTAGGGCTGTTAGCATGTCGGGCGGTCCAAACCTAGGTAAACTCCTCGTGTCCCTTACCTCCGACAACATTTCGACTGCGTTTCACCCCCCCCCCCCTAGCCGAATCTAGAAGTGAGGCCCAGCATGCCCCCATCTGTCTGTTTTTTCATACAACGACACTATATATTGTTCATACATTTCTTTTAGGGCCTACATTACGTCAGCATATTCGACGCCTCAGCGAGAACTGTAAAGATGTATGGGATCCACTACCACATGTAAACCATGTGAGCTAGAATTACTCACAAAACCAAACATCTAGGGACCTAAAGCTAATGATTTCAATAGTTCAGCGACCTCAGATACCTAGTTTTGGTTCAGAGAGATGAAAATAAGTTTCGACTTGTAATTGAGGTACGTATGATGAACTTCTTCCTATTTGGTTTGCAATAAATCATCATTTGGTCCTCATTTGCAGGCCTGGTTCTTACTGGGCCTAGTTAATCTGTGACCCATGTTTTTTTCCGTCATTAATTTGATATTTTTCTGAGAAGAACATTACTTTTGATCTTGCTTTCACGTTGAATAAAATTCACCGTTATTAATTTACTAGGTTAATGATCGTGCGTTGCTATGGGTTGTTTTCCTATCTTCTTTATACCTAAAAATGCATTTATATGAATTTTACTATTTTTTCTACATTAATATCTATAATAAAATTGCAGGCTTTAATTTTATGTTGGTCAAAGTTAAAACAAGATAATTTCTTTGTACACAAAATCTACATCACCGCATTGTTGGACAAAAAAAGAATTAATGCATAGAACTTAGGAGAATAAAATTATAATATCGCTATTATCAACGTTTCTTTCCCGTTAGTTCCAATTTAATTTGAAAGCTAATACTAACATAGCAGCAGAAATATAATAAAACTACATTTTCAGAAGCATTATATATAGAAAATTACTCTTTAAATTTATCGTGTTGGTTCAAAATTACAGAAATTAAAACCATTATATAAAAATAAGCTTCTAAAAATAGAAAAAGAACAAAAAACTATCATTTTGTGGCCTGAGGCCAAAAAAGCCCGAGGACTAACTTCTCGCATAGGGCCCAGCGGCTCCCTTTCCCTCCCGCGTGCGCAGTCCACCGAGCTGGTACGGTCCGTTTGCGCACGCTCAGCCCAGCAGCCCTTGGTGGGACGTGCTCTCTCGTGATCGGACGGCTCTCCGGCCGGATCGGAGCGAATATAACCCCAAAACTGGGCGGAAACCCTAACCGATCATTTTCTCTCCCCTCAGCCCCCTCTCTCTTCAGCTCTTCACCGCATGCAGTAGGGCGCCTTCTTGTCGGAGAAAAAGAGGGACGACGGCGTCGCCGCGTGCTCCCTCGTCGACGTGCGTGCTCGCCCACGGCTAATGAGCGTGCCATCGTGGAGTGGCCTCGCGACGGCACTTTCGCTTGGCTCGCTCGCTCGACACAACACGAAAAACGTGGGCTCGCCGGCGGTGGTGTGGTGGACTGGTGGCTCCAGCGCAACGGCATTCCATCGGCGGTGGTGGGAACTCAGGCTTGCTTCCCTATCTCGATTCGGTTTTCTGGGTTTAGGATTAGGGTTCGAGTTGCTTTCTCTTCTTCTTTCTTCGATCTGGATCTACACTCTAGGAGGCTTGGTATGATGGTATCTCTCTTTTGATTTACATGTGATCTAAACTCCTTTTTTTTATCCCATGTGATCTGGACTCCTTCTATTCCTATGAGGCGGACGACCACTCCACGTTTGACGGACGACGGAATAAGCCACGCACGGACAACCAGTACGAAATTAATTTGTAGTAGAGATAACATGTGTTTATTTTGTCATTAGTTATGATTTGGTCTAATTTCTTTAGCCAACTCGAAGAAATGCAATATTTTTGTGAGTGCTTTGTTGGCTACTATTGTGTATTGCATTTTTTTTGGTGAAGTTTTTGTGAAGTTGTTTCCATCTTCTAATTTGCTGGCTACTATTGTGTATTGCTGGCTCACAAATGAGAATGACACTGCAACAAAACTCCTTACATGTATCTTACTCTATATCTTATTTCTCTCTTTGCTTTTCAGACGCATAGAAACAATATTAACGTGGCCAGAATTTCATGCGCAGTCAGTATCACTTATTTTGTCTCTTATCATGACATGCATGTGTAACATACCACCGAGGCCTTGTGTGGTGGTAAAAATGTTGTGTCGTAACTAAAACATCGATTTGACAACGTTATGACCAGAAAAATCACATGAGTTGTTATTCATATACTATTATGAATGATCACATCATACGACGAGAAGCATTTTCCTCATACAATACTGCAGTAACATCAAACAATAAGAAATATAGAATTCACAACATATTATGATTTCCACATACAGAGAGAAAAAACAGAAAAAAAAATTCAATTTACTAAATATGACCAAAGTTTATATAACCTCTTAAACACTATTTTTTTGTTTACTTTACCCACACACCTACGCTACTTTCGCTCATCTATCCCCTATTAAATTTGTCATTTTTGTTTTTCCATATATAATTGGTGTTTTGAATCAAAATTTATGAGATGATAACATGCATCATAATACATATCAGAAAATTATGTCATAATTTTTACCATCATTTTTATAAGAAATGATATTTAATAGTAAACTAAACATTAGGATACAAAATTATACAAAACATTATTGTGAAAAAGTCATATTATATTTTTTGTCATTCGTTAGGATGCGTACTATCACTCTATGAAATGTTAATTTAAATGTTAACTTGTGTATGGAGAAACAATAGTGACAAATTTTATAAGGACATAGAATGAGTCAAAACGACATATGGTGTGGTGTGGATAAAATTGAACTTTTTCTTAAAAAAGAAACACTACCTGGCTGTCCTCTGTTCCATAGTGGAAGTTCGACTAACTAGTCGGAGACGCATTCTCCTGTCTTCCTCCACCACTGGCTTGATGCTCTCCTTGCTCCCTCGCGCCCCCTACCTCGCCTCACTCCCTAAGCTAACCGCCGCCGCCTCCGCTTCCTTGCTGAGGCCACCGGCCATGTCGTCATCCTCTGCCGCAGCACATGCTCTTACGGTTGCCGGGGCGTCGCCGGCGGTGACCCAGCCGAGGAAGCTTCCGGTGCTGCTGTTCGACGTCATGGATACCATCGTCCGAGACCCCTTCTACCACCACATCCCGGCCTTCTTCCAGTTCTGTACACCCTGCCCCACCTCGATCTTTTGAATTGTCTCTGCGAATCGTCGTGGTCTAGTTGTGCCGTTTAAGTGTTCGTCGGAATGCCCGATAGGATCTTCCTGTAAGATGCTGTAATTGTGGTCGTCAATTCTCCGTTCTAATTACCTAAAGTGCTTTCTGATTTTGTAGCAATCAGATTTCCTTAAGGATCCTAATGTGACTTGCAGTGAGTGCTGACAGGAAGCAGAGGATGCAAAGGTGTAGGGTTTGAAACTGATCCGTGAAATGATTAATCAGTGCAATGTTGCGTAATATTACTACAGATCATCAAACAGATGTTTGGAAGTGACCATTCTGCAGTGCCTTAGAAGTACCTCAATTAATTGTTGGCAATTTATCTCAGTTCTGTACGATCTAATGCTCGTTAGAGATTATAAGATGTTGTGCTCTTTAGTTTGGTAGGAAGATTAGCTATGTTCTTCTGTTGCTGGTTTGAAGTTTGTGGAATTATCCTAACATGCCGTGACAAGTCAAAGCATTCTTTAAAGGCAAAATAGTCAATTTCGTCCTCCAACTATCGTTGAAAGGTCTATTTCGTCCTTTTTAACTTTTAAAGAGGTCAAATTTGTCCCTAAACTTTGAGTTTGGTTTAACTTCGTCCCTCGTTTGAGCTAGCCGTTCATATCAGCACGCTAAGTCAGCTCCAGCCCATCCTATACACATGAAATGACTCATTTGCCCTCAAGACCTCTGTAGCCTCTTTAACTACTATATATGCTCGCTTTTTTGCATGAGTCTAGTTTTGTTTTAGCTGCAGCCAAGTGCTGTTGTTATAGATGTTAGATTAAAGCATAAAAAATTACAAATAATTGACCTGTTGCTTGCCCACACAATTAAATATTTTTTTGCAAATCTAAAGAGAAACATAAGCAAAATATGTATAAACAAGCTCACAGGTTCAAAATAAAAGAGCAAATGGAATGAAACTGAGATGATTTTTCTAAATGTTTTGTCTATATTTAAATTTTAGTTTTTGTTATGATAATTCATGCTGCTGGGAGAAACAAAATTTTTGAGAGCCCCATGGAAAAGTATTGAGGGCAAATGGGTCTTTTTCATGTGCATAGGATGGGATCGGGCTGACGTGGGGTGCTGATATAGACGGCTAGCTCGAACGAGGGACGAAGTTGAACCAAAACACAAAGTTCAGGGACGAATTTGACCTCTTTAATAGTTGAAGGATGAAATCGAGCTTCCGACGATAGTTAGAGGACCAAATTGACTATTCACCCTTCTTTAAATGTAAAGTCACAGGACATATCAGTGATAATTTGAGGACTAATTGCAAAATGTCCTCAGGTGTATTAATTATTCCTGAATAGCATAGTGTTATTAGGTGTCAGCAACTATTTAGGCTTTGATTAAATACTGCTGCAGTGAATTGTGAATAACTTACAAATCGATTTTTGTATCTGATGTTCACTATCCTTCCATTTGTTCAGAGCTTATTTAGTACTACGTGTTACTCTAATAATTTCTTTCCTTGTTTCTTTCGTAGAATGTCCATGAAAGAACTCCTAGAAAGCAAGCATCCAACAGCATGGTCAGAATTTGAGATGGGACTAATTACTGAGGTACAAGCTAGAAAAGCTTGATTTATTGCTTGGTTATTGGATACACAGTATCTATAGTAATCATTAACACGATTTTCAAAATAAAATTTAAAGTTAATATAAAGATACGCAGCTCTCCTACGTATTCACTGAAAATATAAAATTTAAAGTTTACACTTTTGAACAACTCCTTTCATAATGAAATAAACCATGCTGCTAACTAGGGAAGGAAGAAAAAACTTATTTATTCTACATGAAGCAAATTAAGTCTGGCATTAAAATATTCATAGAGGGATAGTGTGCTGTAATAGGGATGGCGAGAAAAATCAGTCGTTCTATCTCTTTTACCTTGATATGGCCGAACTGTTACTATCTTCCTTCATTCACATTCTTCAGTACAGCACAATTGTCATAATAGTATAATTTTTTTTGTAAGCTACAGGATATCTAATAGATTCTATCCTTCTGTTCTCTTTGTACTACCTCCATATTTTTATTGTTGTTGTTAGGTCAACATTTCTAGTTCAAGAATGAACTAAATTTGTTGTCCTAACGATATCATTTTAAATATGGAGGTAGTATGGTTGGAATTGTTATCGAAGGCTATGCATATGTGTTTAACGTAGTTCTTATTTTCTTCACATATTCTGCCCACAGTTGTACCAACATGGGGATCACAGTTTTATCATTCTGTTTGATATTTTCAGGATGAGTTGACCAAAAAATTCTTCAGTGATGGCAGATATTTCGATATGGAAGGTGAGAAGGTTACGATAGAAGTCCCACTTGGGTAGAGATAGTTTCTTTAATAACTGCTGTGATAAATCACATTCTTCATGTGTTATTTTCACCTTTGATGACTGCACCTCGGAGACAATTTAACCTCTTGTTTTCTATGCACTGTCAATTAATCATGATCATGTGGCAAATTATCCCATCATGAACTTTCTGTAGCCGTTTTTCTCCAATAATAAATGTATTTAATAATAACACTCGTACTCTTGATTCTCTTCTTGTCTGGTTGCTAATACTTACTAAGATATAAGTTCTTTTGGAACAATGGCTGATTAGTCTGTTTTTTCCCCACTTAGACTAATTTTGTGGCTGTAATACCTTGCAGGTCTCAAAGAGTGCATGGTGAGAGCATATGAATACGTTGATGGTGTCGAAGAGATTCTTTGCTGTTTGAAGCAAAATAACTATGAAATGCATGCTTTTACAAATTATCCAGTGTGGTGAGTCCTAGCTTATTCTGGCAGATTTGCTGATCATATCTGTTCCTGAGATATGTTTTCATAGGTATCAGTTAATTGAGGATAAGTTGAAGCTTTCAAAGTATTTGTCCTGGACATTCTGCTCCTGTCTAACTGGTAATTTTCTGCCTAAAATTTATTTTGTTTCCTATATGATTCTGTTGGTAGCTTCACCATGTTGATTAAAAGTGAGTAACATAGAATGATCTGAAATTTAGCTTTGTAAATCAAGAGTTTTAGTTGGAAAATTTCAGAGGAAATCTTATAATATGTAAAGTGTGTCCTTCTTTTTATCCTGTCCTTGAGCAATGAAAAAGTAACATTACACTATTCATCCAAACAGCTCCATAGCCTAATGTAACCAAATATTTATTATTTTGGTACATCGTATTTGCCCCTATTCCACAATAGAATCCAATCCCAAAATCCCCATTGCAGGGGTTCTCCATGATTGGTCGGATGTATGGATTTTACACTAAAGTTGTGCCACATGCAATATGTTCGACCTCAAGTCCTCGTGATGGAGAATTTAATGAGAAAAATATGGAAAACAGTATGAGGCAGAGAATGACTATTATCTTATCTTGTACTATGAACATACATAGGGAAATAATCACGCATTATTGGGTGGCATGAATGTACATGACCGGCCCTTTATCACCATGAATGTCTTGAGGCCCATGTTATCTTAGGCTTTGTTTGTAAAATGAAGTAGGGTTATTGTCCTAACTATAACAATTCAAGCTCGGAAGGAGAGGTCATTCATTATTCATGTTATGTGCAGAGAAAATTATTTTCTTTTTCTATTTATTTATTTATCCACGTTGGAATCTGAACTTTATCAATAGCCCTCTGGCCTATTTCCGATGTATTTTCTTGCAACAATTCTGTCAGCTCAATGAGTTATGTGAAGGAGAAGCACAGAAAAAGGGTCAGCAAGTAAAAGAAGATGAATAGTAAATAGTACAAGGGATGCAATGCGGCAATATGCTTATGGTACCGTCTCAGTCCTCCTAGGGGGGCTAGTTAAGTTGCGTATTACAGAAAGTGTGGTATAATACAGAATATTCTTATATTCACCCGTAGTTAACGTTTTGGTCCTGTGTTTCGAAGATGTGAGCCAAATATCATATTCCCTCAACTGTTTAGAACATGAGACGAAATATCTTAACATAAAACATCCAATGTTTTGAATATCTTTTGCACTCCTCAAAGGAAACGGAAACACTCTGAATTTGCTGCAGGAGGCCTTGAATCTGGGCTTTCACTGGCAAGAAAAAGTATAGTAACCTATTTATGTAGCCCTTTTATGCCCATGGCCTGATTTCATCATATTTTAATGCTGCAGCAATTAGCATAGGCTGTATGCCCTTTGTAGCTTTGCCGCACATGACCTATAGTTTTACTCGCAACATTGCTGAAGTAGATTTTTCTGATGTTTCCTTTCTACACCATCCTACCTATTATTTAAGCAGCAGAGTACTAGTTGTTACACTTTCAAGCTGGACAAATGTAACCTTCTTTGATATCTTCAAAAATATGGATATATCTGATGAACATGTATGTCTATAATTTTTTTGGAGCTTCTATGTCATTCACTCATGCAGGAAAACGTAAGCCTTCTCCTGATTTTTATCGTCAAGCCGTAGACCATCTCAATGTGGATCCAGCAAGCTGTATCTTTATTGATGACAGGTAACTGGTTATTTTTGAAACTCTTGTATTTGCTGTCAGTTCCATGAGTTTAATTAATAATATCATGTTTCGAATTGTTATGCTGCAGGATGGCAAACATTGAGGCGGCTCTTAGCGTAGGTATGGTTGGGTTGCATTTTAAAAACGCTGAGGATCTCAGAAAGGACTTGTGCTCGCTGGGAGTTGAACTGTCTCCTCTTATTCCTGAAGATGCAGACGCTCGAGTACAATAAGGTTCTGTGCTGTTAGTCTTACGCTTGAAAATCACAGTTCATATGTGCACATAATGCTCCGTTTCTTTGTGAACTATAATGTCAATAAATTAATGTGCTCTGCTCCTGCTCCTCGTGTCTACTTGTCAAATACATGCAATAGTTGGCTTTTTACATAAAGATGAAAAGCAAATGCCCATATATAACAACGAATTCAATCCAGACGTGCTTACCTCTGACTTTTCATCTAGTGCAAGTAATGGAGAATACATATGAATGATTGACTCTGGAGCTGCCACTCACGTAACTTCTGCTTTGTGCGTCGTGACGAGACATAGTTTGCTGTTTGCTTCGTTACTTACACTTGATAATAACCAGCCGCTGTCAGTTTACTCTTTTATGGCTGGTGGTTGAAATGATGCGTGTGTCGGTTCTGTTACTGTCCTAGGTATTACTAGTACTACTTTTTGTAGCTAGGCGTGCATGCATGAGTAGCCAGATCTCTTCAGGGGAATTTGGTTAGATCGAAAGCAAAAACGCACTTTTAACGATATTTTTTTTATACAATCTGGGATTGCTTCACGCAGAGACGTTCAGACAGAGGAGGACGTGTACATAAGCCGTATTGACTTTTAACGAACGGACGGATATGGCTGGGCATTCGATTAATCCGGTTAATTTGGTTCTGTTAAAAAAGGAAATTTGGTTAATGAAAAATGATAATCATGATCGGGATAAACATTAACAACATATTTCAATTATGGTTAATTTGGTTTGGTTATTTGATTAACCGCAATATCAAATTTTAGTTCTAGTTGATTTAATTTGGCTTCGTATTGCCTCGTTATCGCATTGTTGGAAGCATATAACTTCTCCTCCTCGCGCGCTCCGTTATCCATGCCTCATCCATATCATCATTGTTGACTCAATTTAGTTATTTATTTTGCACAAACGTCTCATTTAACTAATGAAAGTTGTTGGATTGCTAGTTAAATGGATCTAATTCAGTTAATTCGGTTTGTTCGGTTAACCAAAATCAAAATCGAATAAAATTTGATTAACCGTAATAGATAAAAATAAAAATTGAATTAAAAAAAATTTAACTAATCATATATTTAGATGTGATTCAGTTCAATTCGGTCGATTAATCATATTTGCGGTTAACCGTGCTCACGCTTAGGGACGGGTTCCTTTGCCCGGATCAGTAAATATAATCCCCCAACCCCAGGAGGCCAGGAGCACCAACCAGCCCACTCCAACGCTCGCTGCCTTTGCCGGCCCGCAACCCGGATCTGCATGCCCGCGCTGCCATCATCATCATTTCCGCCACCAGCTCCAGCGCACTCCAACACAACACAACACAACACAACAAACACAAGAGGGGAGGAGCTCTTCTTCTTCCAGCGAGCGCGCTTTGCTTGCCTTCTACGGCCCTCCACCGCTCACTCCGCTTTCCGCCTTTCTTCTCTCCATCTCCATGCTTCTTCTTTTCCCCCGCCGGCGTGCTCCGCGTCTCCATAACATACATGCTGATATGCACGCCCCGTACCGTACGATTGAATCAGGCCGGTGGCAACCAACTAACTCCGGGCCCCGCCGTAACAAACGCCTCACTACTATACCTCGCCCATGCCATCGATCGATGATGACACGGGAAAGCCTGGTACTTCCCTACTGCCTGGTGCGGCAATTATCAAGCAGTGCGCATTTGAAAATGTACACATTTTGAAAATCGACGATTACAAAATGTTACACATTTTGAAAATCATCTATTATGAAATCCACGTTCCCCAATATACGTAGTTAACCTTTCGTACTAGCTATACTATAGCTGCCAGCCCGACATCCTTCCCCCGACAACGCTCTCTCTTAAACGGTACCGGAGCTCATCCAACGACTCTCTGACCTCCCAAACCTAAAGCAGGTTCCATGGCCAAGTGATATCATCCGCGATTTTGTAGTAATCAGTACTACAAATATACTCACTTTATTCTTTTTTTATTTGTTATCGTTAATTTTAATAAAAATATTTTAATCATTCGTCTTGTTTAAAAAATATTAGAAATATCAGCTATTTTTTTATAATTTAGTTTATTATCAATGGTTTTTAAAACATGATTTTTAATTTTATATATTTAAATACAATTTTTAAATAAAATAAATGATTAAAATTTATAGTCAAAATCAATAACGATAATTAAAAAAAACAGAGAGTGATACGTGATTGGCGCATGTATACATGGAGTGAGTTTCACTGGTGTGGTTGATCGAGCGTTCGCCTTCATTATTAAGCCCCCACAAAGCTTGTCGATGTCGCCCGCTTAAATACGCTCGCTTCCCCTGACCCGCGTCTCATCACTACATAGTGACACGATTATTATTGCGTACAAATTTTGCTTCTCTGAGTGAGTGAAGCCATCGTCTTCCCTTCCTTCTCCACACTCTCGATCTCGCGCGACAGGCGACACAAACACGCTCACTCCGTCCGTCCGGCTATCTCGCCGCTGAACAAACCAGAACAAAAGAAGTATACTGACCATTGTTGCGGAGGGAGAACACCAAGCCAACACGCACGCCGACATTAAATGAGGCGCCTACTCCACCCGTCACTCGGCAGCATCCTTCTCCCGCTGCTCCTCGCCGTCGCGGCGGCGGCGGCTCCGGCCGCCGCGCTGTCGGCCGACGGGAAGGCGCTGCTGGCGTTCAAGTCGGCGGTGACGGACGACCCGACGTCGGCGCTGTCGGCGTGGTCGGACTCGGACGCGGACCCGTGCCGCTGGACGGGTGTGACCTGCGTGAACGCCACCTCCTCCGGCTCCGGCGCCGGCGGCGAGCCACGCGTGGTCGGGGTGGCTGTCGCGGGGAAGAACCTCTCCGGCCACCTCCCGCCCGAGCTGGGGTCGCTGGCGTTCCTCCGCCGGCTCAACCTCCACGGGAACCGGCTGTCGGGGCCCGTCCCGGCGGCGCTGGGCAACGCCACCGCGCTCCACTCCGTCTTCCTCTACGACAACCTGCTCACGGGCCCGGTCCCGGCGGCGGCGCTCTGCGGGGCGCTGCCGCGGCTACAGAACCTCGACCTGTCCCGGAACGCGCTGTCCGGCGCGCTCCCGGCTTCCGAGCTGGCGAAGTGCGGGCAGCTGCAGCGGCTGCTGCTGTCCGGGAACGCGATCTCCGGGGAGGTCCCGCGCGGCGTGTGGCCGCGGATGGCCAGCCTGCAGGTGCTGGACCTGTCGTCCAACAACCTGAGCGGCGCCATCCCGCCGGACCTCGGCAGGCTGCCGGCGCTCGCCGGCACGCTGAACCTCTCGCGGAACCGCCTCTCCGGCGGCGTGCCGCCCGAGCTCGGCCGGCTGCCGGTCACCGTCACGCTCGACCTCCGCTTCAACAACCTCTCCGGCGAGATCCCGCAGGCGGGGTCGCTCGCCAGCCAGGGCCCCACCGCGTTCCTCAACAACGAGGCGCTCTGCGGCTTCCCGCTGCAGGTCCCCTGCCGCGCCGCGCCGCCGCCGTCGGTGTCTTTATTACCGCCGCCGTCCATCCGTGGCGGCGGCGGCGCGGAGGGAGCAGGCCCCCGGCAGCCGATCAAGACCAGCCTCATCGTGCTCATCTCCGTCGCCGACGCCGCCGGCGTCGCGCTGATCGGCGTCATCGCGGTGTGCGCGTACTGGAAGCTCTGCGACCGGCGCCGCCGCCGCCGCGGGGGCGGGGCCCCCTCCAAAGGCGGCGGCGCCGGCGACGAAAACGACTTCGAGGAGGAGGAAGAAAGGCGCCGCGGGCTGTTTCCGTGCTGCATGCGCTCCGACGCGTCCTCGGAGCTCTCCGACGACGACGGCGACGGGAAAGCCAACAACAAGCCCAACAACGGAGCAGAAGGCGAGCTGGTGGCGATCGACAAGGGGTTCAGAATGGAGCTGGACGAGCTGCTCCGGTCGTCGGCGTACGTGCTGGGCAAGGGCGGGAAGGGGATCGTGTACAAGGTGGTGGTGGGCAACGGCACCACGCCCGTCGCAGTGCGCCGGCTCGGCGGCGGCGCCGTGGCCGCCGAGCGGTACAGGGAGTTCGCGGCGGAGGCCAACGCCATCGGACGGGTGCGCCACGCCAACGTCGTGCGCCTGCGCGCGTACTACTGGTCCGCGGACGAGAAGCTCGTCGTCACGGACTTCGTCAACAACGGCAACCTCGCCACGGCCATGCGCGGTGAGTCGTTTCGTCATCTTATCTGCCCTTGGCATGCATTGCTCTGTTTTGGTTTTCCTTGCTTGTTACACTCTGCTTTGGGAGGATGCTCTGTTTCTTCTTTCTTGATGAGGGGCGAGGCTCACCCGACTGTCAGTGAACCGGTAGTAGATTTCGTTTTGCCACGGTATTATTTACTATTCGATTGTGCCACTAGTTGACTTGCCGTGACTATTAGGGTCAAAAAACAAACACGCTGATCTGAGTGAATGCCAAAACTGGCACGTCTCGTGCAGAAACGAACAGATCGTGGTAACTGTATCCTCTTGAGATCGCGTGTGCTTCGTTCGTTCAAATAGAATAGAGACAATCCGTGGGCGGTGGTATGAAGAGAAAAAATTAAGCACCTTGTTTTAGAGTCATTTTGTCACATTTTATCGGATTTCAGACACCTTTCGTTCATTGGTATTCATTGAAAATGCCAGAAATGTACTACTATGGTCTTGTAAAATTTACTACTATTCCTTAGAAAAAGTGGAACGCCGGGTGGAGATGAACATTTATTACAACGACTGGATGGAGACGAAGCAAGCTGAGACGAACTCGGAGGGAATAAAAGCTTCCAAACCACGGCCAGGTAGTACAGTATGTGGCCGTGCTGTCGGCTGCCACCTTTTTCTGCGGAGATGGTCCATTCCATTCCACTCCGCAGTTAGCTACTACGCGCCACTGCATGCCACCTTTCTGCTCTTGTCTCGGTCTTTCTTTCTCAGTTAATGTGATGATGGAATGGAGAAGGCGCCTGCTTAGACTGAGAATGAGAGGTGTTCAGAGCACCATGTGATCATTGGAAGGTCAAGGTGTGTGCGGACAGAAAGTGAGCGGGAGCCAACAAAACGGCCAGATTACCAAGGGCTCCATTCCATGGCCACACAAAAGGTCCTGCCTTTCCTTGGACTTTACTGCTAGCTTACTGTATGACCAAAAAACAGGGGAAGCAGCTAAGTAAAAAAAGCTGTGACGTCTTTCTGGCCCGCCGCCGGCGACGGGACCGTGTTTGTAGGGTCGTGCCCTGGCAGCAATCATGGTCTCGAGCCTGAGAAAAGCTAGCGCCGGTAATAAGAGCAGCAGAAAGTTGCCGCAGATTAGGCGTACGTAGGAGAGTACACTAGTGATAGTGGAGATCGGTGAGCTGAGCGAAATACGCTGCAGTGAACGACTAGTCCTAGTAATTGTGAGTGAACGTTGTGCAAGCAAAGCTACCCTTTCCACTTCCACCCACCCCCGGGCGTTCAACAGCTAGTAGCTGCTCGCTGCTGCTACTAATGGCGTTGGCCACGGAGATGGAGCATTTTGCAATCAACCTTGAGCTTCACCCCCTCTTCTCCACACTCCACTAGTAGTACTAGCTAAAAATGACCCGTTTATCGGTGAGAGCACAACAACATGTCAACATGGGTGTGTCCTCCTACCCAGCCATCAGAGCAATGATCACCATCACGCCGGCCGGGTAGCCTGCTGATAAGTGATAATAATGACTCTCAGTCCCAGGGCGGGGTCCCCTCTGTCCTCTCGATCGTGTCTTTTTTGGGAGACAGAGGGCACCGCTGTCAGCAAATGTTCAGCACCTGCATCGAACGGCAGCTTCCTACTTTCCCTGCAGTACAAGCAGGGGAGAGTTACCTCACCCGGACCTGTAATTATTAGTGCCGTGTCTGCAATCCTGGCAGTGCTAGGACTGGAGTAGTTTGCAATCCTCACCTCACACAAACCATTGATGTGGGTTCTTCGTTCCAAAGAAGAGCGGATGATGCAGTGTCGGAGAGCTTATTATTTATTAATCTATGCCACGCCTGATGATTGCCTGCTGGTCTGGTAAGTAGTATACTAACTAGCTATCTATTCATTGTGTGTTGTGCAGGTCGGTCGGGGCAGCCGAGCCTGTCGTGGTCGGTGCGTCTGCGGATCGCGAGGGGCGCGGCGCGCGGGCTGGCGCACCTCCACGAGTGCAGCCCTCGCCGGTTCGTGCACGGCGAGGTGAAACCCTCCAACATCCTGCTCGACGCCGACTACAACGCGCTGGTCGCCGACTTCGGGCTCGCGCGCCTGCTCGCCATCGCCGGCTGCACCGACGTCTACTCCGTCTCCGGCATCATGGGCGGCGCGCTCCCGTACGCGCGCCCGCCGGGGTGCTGCGCTCTCGACCGCCCCAGCGCGTACCGTGCGCCCGAGGCCCGGGCGACCGGCGCCGGCGCGCGCCCGCCCAGCCAGAAGGCGGACGTCTACTCGTTCGGCGTCTTGCTGCTCGAGCTGCTCACCGGGCGCTCGCCGGAGCACGGCGGCTCGCCGTCCGCCGCGTCCTCGTTCCCGGCGCCCGTCGGGCCCAACGAGCAGCATCAGCTGCAGCAGCAGGCGCCGCCGGAGATCGTGAGGTGGGTAAGGCAGCGCTTCGAGGACGCGCGACCGCTGGCGGAACTGGCCGACGCCGCCGTGCTGCGGGACGGCGCCGGCGCCAGGAAGGAGGTGATCGCCGCGTTCCACGTCGCGCTCGTGTGCGTCGAGCCGGACCCGGATCGCCGCCCGCGGATGAAGGCCGTGTCCGAAAGCCTCGATAAGATCGGGGCCTGAGGGACTACGTGAGCTTGTATTGGAATGAACTCGTTGTTTTGATTAATTACGTGATTACGGCGGAGTTCTTCTTCGTTGTTTCGATTACCCCGTAATTAATTGCTATGCCTGCATTATTGTCCTCTACCTGGGATTATTCTACAGCAAGTAGATTTTTGTGTGTATTTTCCGTTTCATACCTTATCTTGTGCCGTTTCTGTTTGTATGAAGGTTATACTACTAAATTATTGTACTGACGAAAAGTTAAGAAAAAGAAAAACTATTTTACTACAGTAACACACACGTCAGAGCGCAAAAGCAAACATACGACCTTTTGATCGAAAAGATTGGAAGCCTAGTGGACGCGGTCCCTTTCATTTGGTCCGCATTTATAAGAGGTGGCCTGGGCTTTGGTACAGGGTGGTTTGGCTCTTGGACACATGCAGGATACTTATTGTTACTATCATCCAAGATACTACTACTAACCAAAGTTGAATTCACATTTCCAAAAAGTTGTGAGAGACACCTATGCAGCAGCGCAGGAATAATAAGGTCAAGAAAATTGGTGTATTTATGACACAAAAGGTGACGATTGAAGCTCCGATGAAGGGCAACCACAACTACAATAATTGTCTTACTTAAGGTAGCAAACTATCGTGTCATATATAACCTTGTGCTACCTCAACCCAAGGTACAATCTCAAATATATCATTTTTATGGGGGCACTCTCTTTCAAAAGGTTAAAAGCGCCAACTTCTTGGGCCAAACGGACATTTACGGCAGTGCAAAATTAAAAGTGAGCTTTTACTTTTATATAATCTACTAGTTAAATATCCATGCGTTGCTACGGGTTGTTTTTCTATCTTCTTTATAACTAAAAAAAACATTGACATAAATTTACTATTTTTTCTACATTAATATCTATAAAAAAATTACACGTTTTAATTTTATGTTGGTCGAACTAAAACATGATAATTTCTTTGTACACAAAATCTACTTCACCGCACCGTTGGACAAAAATAGAATTAATGCATAGAACTTACGAGAATAAAATTATAATACCCTATTATCAACGTTTCTTTCCTGTTGGTTCTAATTTCCAACTTAATTAGAAAACTAATACTATCAAAGCAGCAGAAACATGATAAAAGAACATTTTTAGAAGCATTATCTATAAAAAAAAGTTACTCTTTAAATTTATCGTGTTGGTTTAAAATTATAGAGATTAAAACCATTATCAAAAATAAGCTTCTAAAAATAGAAGAAGAAACCAAAAACTATCATTTTGTGGCTTGAGGCCACAAAAGCTGGAGGACTGCATTCACGCGTATGGCCCAACGGCTTCCTTTCCCTCCCGCGTGCGCGGCCCATTGAGCTGGTACGACCCATTTGCACGTGCTCAGCCCAACGGCCCTCGGCGGGGTGGGCTCTCTCGTGGCCATCTGATCAATATCGAACAGCTCTCTGACTGAATCGGAGTGAATATAACCCCACCACTGGAACCCTAACCCTAGGATCATTTTCTCTCTCTCCCCCTCTTTCTTCACCTATGTAGCAGCTCAAAGGAAAAGAGGGCATCGTCTTGCCAGAGAAAAAGAAGGGCGGTGGCGCCGCCGCGGCTCCCTCATCAACGCACGCTCGCCCATGGTTGATGTGCGCGCTGCCATCGAGCGGCCTCGCGATGGCATTCACCCTTGGCCTGCAAGCTCGACGCGAAGGTGTCGTGGTCGTCGGCTAGCCAGTGATCAGGGTCTTTTGAAGCGACAACGTTCCATCGGCGGTGGTGGGAACTCAGGCGAGTTCGCCTTCTCAATTCGGCTTTATAAGTTTAGGGTTAGGGTCCCAATTCCGTTTTGTTAGATCGAGTTGCTTTGTTCTTCTTCTATTCCCTGATCTAGATGACGGTGGTAGCGGTACTTGTCTCCCTGGAGCTGCGGCAGGTTTATGTTGTAATGTTTTTTCTTTGATCGGGATAGGTTTATATGTTGTAAAGAGATAGAGATGTGGTTGAGATGGAAACCTACGTGATTGTTGATAGGATTAATTTGTGGGCTCGTTTTATTGAAGAGGTGAGCCGGAATTTTTGACAAACGACAATAGCACTTTTAATATGTAGTAGAGATTCTAAAATGTTCTCATTAATTAATCATTCATGATGTTTCCTATGTTATGACTGTGTATAGATTATAAAAGAAAATATGACTTGAACTCTAAATCTATATCTAAGAGTTGTGAACATTGATGGAAAAGGACTCATGATTCTAATCTATTGAAAATTGGATGCGCGCTTTGGAGGGTTTGAGTGATAGAGCTATACTTGTAATTCGGACCGGTCCGGCACGGGCCCGATCGTGCTCGAGCCTTAGAGAAGAGGCATGGCACGGGCCCGGATACCTTATCGGGTCGTGCCGTGTTGTACCACGGGCCGCTTCTCCGGCCCACGGCACAGCACGGCAGTGTATTTAGCGTGCCGGGCCAGCCTGAATTTGAAAACGGGCCCGTGCCTTACTAGGCCCGAAAGCACGATTTTAGCCCATCGAAATTCACTAAAAAACACAAAAAACATCATTTTCGAAAGAATTTCAACGGATTTGAACAGATTTGACATCCAAATCTAATAATTCCATAAACAGATAGATTGATTAATGAAAAAACAAACATAAATATTTGATGAAGTCTACAACCAAGTTATAAATCCAATAACCAGAATTATATAGCAATTACAGAAACAGAATAGATATTTGCTTTAAGTCCAGAACTTCAGATTCCAGAACAGCAGATCCATACATAACAATATAACATAAAGTTCAAATGTTCATTATAGACTTTGTGAGGTTATGAGCCGTCTTCAACGTTAAGGTTGCCTCGTTAAAAACCTTGCTAGGTAAAAACTCATGAAACTACAACCTACATGAGAAAACCCTAGAAGGAAAAGAGTACAGCTACGGCACACTCTCACTTGAGTCTCGTCAACATGTTATGGTCTAGGTACATGTCGGCGAAGGCGAGCTCCAGGTCTTCATTCTCCACCGTGTGCTGCCCTCGAGCGGCTGCAAGCTCCCAATCCTACGCATGAAATCATCTCCACCATCTCACTGTTCAAGCATTGTCGACGCTCCTCAATGACCCTGCCAAGAAGAGAGAAAGTTGATTCTGAACTAATAGTGGAAACAGGAACCATCATAACATCTCTAACTAAGATGGATAGCACCGGTAATGAATGCTTATGATCTTGCCACCAGCTTAGAATGTTAAAGTCATCATCGTATTGAGTAATTGGATCACTGTCTAAATACGATAACAACTCAGAAGCTTGAGGAGCAGCTAATGCAGGAGCAGCAGGTGTAGCAGATGTTGAAGAAGTTCCAGCTAATCCAGGAGCACAAAAAATCTTCCCCCATGCAGTTCTCCTCCTGCCAGCGATACTTCCAGGTGGTGTTTGTCGCTGTAGTCTAACTGTACCAAATTTTGCTTCATACTTGAAAAAAACGTTGGTCAGTTCAGAACAAACATTGTCATAATAAGCAGCATAATCAACATTAGTAAGGTTAGAAAGCAAGTTCAATATGTTCATGAAACCCCTCATCTTAGCTCTAGGGTCTAAAACAAAAGCAAATGAATAGAGCAAAGGGATTGTCTTCCAGTACTTCAGAAATTTTGGATTTCATCCTAGCCACTGCACCACACAATAGTTCATCATTTTGAAAAGTGTGCAAGTGTCCAGCAGTATCAAGAATATGATGTAACATGAGAGGAGCAGTGGGGTAATAAACACCAAACAAAGCAACTGTAGATTCATAAAACAACTCCAAAAAATTCAAAACCTTGTGAGCAACCTGCCAATGATCATCACTAAGTAGTGACTTGCCATGAATTTTTTGATATTCAGTTTCAATAAAAGGTGAGAATGTGCCCTGATATGGAACAAGATGTTTCATCATGAGATAAGTAGAGTTCCATCTCACATCCATATCTAACTGAAACTTTCTAGGTCTTACACCCAAAGCAAGACAATAAGTTTTGTACGGTGCAATTCGTTGATTACAAGAATTCAAAAAAGAAACCGCAGTTCTAAAGTCCTCAACAAATCGCTCCAACTCTGTCAAACCAGCTTTAACAATAAGATTTAAAATATGACATGCACATCTTTGATGCAAAAACAGAGAACCAATATATCCAGAGCACACAAGAGTGATATAAGTCATGGCAGTAGCATTGGCAGAAGCATTATCAAGTGTGAATGAGAAAACCTTATTAGTTAAGGCCCACTCATCAAGAACATTGTTAACACGAGAAGCAATATTTGGTCCATTATGAGAAACATCGATCAATCTCAAGCCAAGCAACCTTTTTTCAAGTTCCCAATCGGACTAACAAAATGAGCAACAACACTAAGATAATCTTCCTTAGCATTGTCATTCCAGATATTAGAAGTAATTGAAATAGCTGAACAAGATTGTACTGAATTCTTAAGAGCAACACGCATTTGATTGAAAAGCTTAACAAAATCCCTACTAGTAGTTTGTCTACTAACTTCAGCATATCTAGGATTATAAGCAATTTTAATATACTCCTCAAAAGCATCAGTGGCACCAAAACCCAAAGGAAGGTCTAAACGAGCAATCAATCGACAAAGTTGAGTACGGGCAACATCAGCATTGTACTCCCATGACGCGGACCCGCCCAGAAAACCACGTCTCGGGACGGATCCGGTCTGTTGTTAAGCCAGGATCCTGTTGGGCAACGCTCGGCGAAGCGAGCGTACACACGATACAACACAGGCAAGGGATAAACAGCAATAATTTAAGGAGGAAGAACTTAATACAACATTAGTTCCTGGATTGTAGCTTAAGTCTTACAAGAGTTCAGAGCGCACAATAAAGTTTGAAAATCGTAGCAGCGGAAGACTCGATTAATACAGACTCCGACACTCAAATACTAAGCAAAAGCATGCGCCCTGCCCGCGGGCGTCATGCTGCTGGCCACTTCAAGGTTACTGCGGCGACTCGCACAGTTCCCACTGGAGGTTCCCTACCTCGGAGTGAGACTCCTCCCAGTGGAAGCTATCGTCTTGGTTCTGGGTGCCGGTTCCTGAAAACCACATATCGCTAACGCGTGAGCTTCTAAGAAGCTCAACAAGACTGACCCGTCAAAAAGGCTGACTACAGCCGACTTCTAGACATGAAGGCTGGTGGGGGTGGGTTTTATTTGCCAAACGAACCCGCAACCTGTACTACTCTTGGTCAATTTTAGCACAGGTTAAGTAGTTAGGATATAACTTTAATTAGCACTAATCTAATCAAACATAATGAAAGTGACAAGTAAATAGTAATCATCATAATGTCAATCTCATTGCATCTCATCTTATTGCAGAAATGTGGTGCGTTTCACGAGCATGCTCACCAACTGGGAGCGACAGCGGTTCGAATCGATTTTTATACCCTGCAGGGGGAAACCTAATCGTACGACACGTGCGTGTCCCAGACTCGCACGTGGCAACCGTTCACACCAGCTCCTGCAACGTCAATTCCCTCCTACGTCTGCCTTAGCAGCGCCGCATCCCACCAGACAACACGTCCCAGACGGTTTCTGTGGAGTTCCCACGCTGCCCACCCCAGATCTCCTCCTAGTCAGACACCGTAGGGCAGGTTCGACGTTGCAATCACTAGGCTACATAGGTTTACTGGGGCCCATTACACCCAGCATACGACCAGTACGTTCAACACTCGATCAGTCTCGGACCACACGGATCAGACAGGTCTACGGTCACCCTGGACCCGGTCCAGTCGCCGACCTAATTGGTATCCTGTCTGACCCTCAAACTTTTATCCTTCTTTAATTATCTCATCATCAGGTGTCATAATGTATCAAGTGGTAGTTTCATCCAAGATCCTACCTTTCGCGAGCAGCGTCCACTCTGCTCGACTTCTACCGGTAATAACTTGCCAAGCATAGCAACTATTTGGTCATCTATACCAACTACCGGTAGGGTTTCCTATGGGAACAAATGCAACTAAGGTTGCAATCAACTCCTAACAACTTAATGCACAAACATGACATGACCCACTGAGTTGTAAAAAGAAAATTTTAAACTGAGGTGGTGCACCGGGGCTTGTCTGGCTCTTCGGCTTCGCGGTTGATCTCTTCTGCTGGAGTGGAGGAGTCGGGCTCTGCAGCTACCTCGCGTGCTTCGGAATCTACATGATGCATCTTGATTAAGAGGAGTTCACAGAAATGATAACACAAAGCTTTTATTAAGGAGTATTTGAGAGTTTCAATCGGCGATGTTTAGAAATTAGGGTTAACCCTAACTCTTCGACGTCACTGGTTTAAAAATATTCGACTTAAGGAATGGGGTTCCAAATTATTTATTTAACTTCTCACGAGGTGATGTGAAATGGGTCAGATTCCCTGATTTAGGCTAAATTCAAACTTTAGGTTGAGAGTTATCGGCACTTTCTTCGGAGAGTAATTATTTAATTAAACTACGGTTATTAATCTTAGGGTTGAAAATGAAAATTTTAGTTGCACTAAAATTTTATTTTTACTAGATAGTGCTCTCTGAATTATGAATTTTGAAATTTGGTTGAGGCTTAGATTAATTTTCTAGATTTTATTAAAATTCAACAAACTTTCTGTTATTTAAAATGGTAAAATCAGAAATAACTATTAAACCTTGGAATAAAATTATGCAATTTTATGTAATCACTCATGAGCATCAAAACTAAAGTTCTGTTTTTGGGTTCAACATTTTGGAGTACTTTTATAATGTATTTTAGAAAAATGTAAATTAGTTAGGCAGAATGGAGTATCTTAAATAGGTTACATATAGTTCTGTGATCCTAAAATCCTGGTAAAATTCCAGAGGATGCCTACTGTCATGCCACACTTGTAGATCAAATTTGAGCCCTAGCATTGCTCTACAATTTGAATTAAAATTCATAAACAGAAAAGATTGTTTTAAATATCCCTAAAAATATCAGGTCATTTAGGAAAAAGTGTTTTAACAGAAAATTAGTGCATCTCATGAGGATTCTAACAAATTTTAGTTTGAAATTTTTGGAGGTTTCTGTGATTTGTTTGGCATTTTACAAGACAGGACAATATTGGAGGAAAATAGAATTGAAACAGTGCTTAGGGCAGAACAGGGGAGCTGAGCTCCGATGAGCTCCGGCGGCCGATTCAGTCAAAATGGGTGATCGGCTGCGCTCGATTCTTTGCCCTACACCATCTACGAGCTATGCCGAGGCCCGGCAACACGACAACGGTGAGGTTCCATCACCGGAGAGGGGTGCTCACCGTGGGGTCTACGGTGGCTGCGGCGAGGAAGAGTTCCCGACGAGATGAGCTAAATTCCGGAGGGAGGAGAGCGCCGCGAGCTGCACAAGGGCTTGACAAATGATTTGGGCAAGGGGAGGAACACTGAAAAAGGCCGGAGCAGGGGGCTCACCGTGAGCCTGCTCCGCTCGGCAATGGCGGCGGCGGCGGTGAACTTTCCCGACGAATGGGTGGCTTGGAATGTCGCTCGATGTAACAGGAGCTGTGTTAGGACAAGAGGGAGAGGTTAGGTTTAGTGATAATGGTGGAGGATAGCCGGTAGGGTTGACTCACCGAGTGACCCCCGTCGGCAATGGCGGGCGGCGGTGGCCGAGCAAGGGAAACGGCGATTTCGTGTCGAGGCAGTGAAATTGGGTGTGGGGAAGGAAGTATGGAGGCTCGGAGTATCCCTTTAAGGCGTCGGGGAGAGAGACGGAGAGGGAAACAGAGAGGGCGGCGGGATTGGGCCATCGGGGCGGTGGCGTGCCGCAGGCGCTCTGCCGCGCGGGGAGGAGCGACGAGAGAGCGAGAGAGAGAGGGGAAGGAGGGAGGAGGAGATCGAATTGCAAGATCCTGTCGGAGGCTTGAATGCGGGACGCCGGGATGTGACCCCGGCCGGCGGGAGCGGGGCGCTGCCGCTCGGCGGATTGGCCGCGTCGGGCGGCAGCACTGTAGCTCGTCAGGCTATTTTCGAAATTTCAACTGAATACAAGTCCCTGCTACACTCGATTGAAAACCCTACCTCCCAAGCTGATAAAATTTTGAAAATTTTTGTGCATGCTCAGGGATTTATTTGGAACACTTTTTATTTAAGGATCGAGTTCTGAATCAGCTCCCAAAATTTCTTGAATTTTTGAGTCCACTTTAGTTTGTGTGAATTTTAAAAAGGTTTAAACCTTATCTAAAAAGCTTGGATAAATTTCCAAAATTCTATTTTGAAGTGAACTTAATTGTTATGCAAAAATATAGCTAGGGTGTCGTGGGAAATTTGGTAGGTCACTCACTAGGGTTTAATTCCTGCCCGAAGGATTAAGTTTTCGACACTGCGGGTGGAAGCCTTCCGAACTTGGTAATCGTGTTCTGTGGATTATCAAAGTTTTTGTAGAATTCCTCTGGGGTATTTTAAACCACATTGCACTTACTTCCATTGTTGATTTTACTTTTAAGTGTGAAATCTGGTCGATTAGGGTTTTTAAGTTGTCGACTTAGGTCCTGGTGACACCTGGGGTGTCACATCCCAATGACAAACAGAACCATCAACATTTAAATTAAGCGAAGACTGATTAGATCTAGCACGACTATGTTTAAGAGCACAAGATTTTCGATGACGTAGCAAATGACCAGTACCACTACTTGATGGAGCAGACAACACTTTCTTACAATAATTGCACTTAGCACCATACCTGACCACCTTAGCATCGTTGACGCGAGAGAGTTTCTGAAAATCATCCTAGGCTTCAGAAGTGCATTTCTTCTGACGCTTGGCGTAGGTGCTTGCAGAAGCAGAACTGCTTGACGGATCTTGAGCATCAAGGTGATCCGCATCCACAGCCGCAGCCGCAGTTGCATCACCGTCAACGCCAACCCCGAAAAAATCCTGAGCACCCAAGCTCATGTCGTCGCCGGCTCCGGCCTCAGCGCCATCTCCCTGCATGGCCATGTCGTAGTCGACGGACGTCGAATCCATCAGAGACAGAGAGCAGCTCAAGAGAGGCCGAGGCTCGAGATCGAGAGGCGAGATAGGGAGCTGGACTGGACTCGATCTGGATGGGGGCTGGAGAGGAGAGACGAGCACGCGACGCCGCGACGGGAGCGGAGGAGGACGAGCCGACTCAGCCGAGGTCCGAGGAGGCGATGGGGAATTGGGAATTGGGGATAGAGATGCTCGGCGAGCGGCAAGCACACGCACGCGGCACGCGACGACGCGACGGTCAGCTTTTGCCGGAGGCGAGCATGCGACGCCGGGACGGGAGCGGAGGAGAAGGAGCCGACTCAGCCGAGATCCGAGGAGGCGATGGGGAATTGGGGATTGGGGAGGATGGATAGAGATGCTTGGCGGGGGGCGGCTAGGGTTAGGATTTAGGAAGGGGTGGGCGGAGTGCCCGGTTGGGTGGGCAGAGCGCCCTTTTGGGAGGGGCGAGGCGGGCCATTTGGGCCATGCCTAAACCATGCCGGGCCAAGATTAGGCCCACCGAGACACATCGTGCCTGTACAAAACGGGCCATGCCGTGCTAGCCCAACGGGCTACAGTGTCGGCCCAAGCACGGCACGATCACCGGGCCGTGCCGGCATGGCCCCAATAATGACTGGGCCATGCCGAATCCGTGTTGGGCCAAAATGACCGGGCCTTGTGCCGGTCCATTTAGCACGGCCCAGATGGTCGGATATAGATAGAGCTGAAAATCTTCTTATTATTCAACGCTTGTTAGCAATTGTACTACACCATGGCCATAACAGTTTTTCAGGCCAAAGCTACACCCATGCCATTAAGTTCTATGATTTTCTTTTCCTTAAAAGGGGAATTGTTAGAAATTGTTAAAAAAAAGAGAAAGAGAGAAGCGAGAATCACAAATAAAAAAGAAAAACTAAATGATCCTAAAATCACAGATAAATGAAACCAAGGTAATATATATATATTTAAAAATAAATGCGTCTCGATCTGGACCTGATCGAGCACACGCCATACTGGGCCCACTAACAACAGTGAATACAGCAAGGAAACGGGAGATTCGAGCCCACGTCCTGCCGGCTGCCACTCTCCCTCTTCACTCTGTCCCCGCTCGCATAGCATCGAGAAACAGGCGGCCGTGGAAAGTCCGTCCGCTCGCCAATGGCAGGTGAGCTCGTCGCCCCTGCGCGACGGACGGCGTTCCTCCATCCCCGCCTCACAGAGCCGCCCTCTCCTCTTGCAGGTGCGCGGCGGCCGACGGCGGGGAAGCCCCGGAGCGGCGGTGGCGCGGCGAGGAAGAACGCCTGGCTGGCCGCGGACGGGAGCAAGCGGTGGGGGGAGGCGTTCTTCCTGCTTTACACGACCTTCTGGCTCACCCTCTGCCTCGGCATCGTCGTACCGTTCAAGCTGTACGAGGTACTACTTCACTTCAACGCTTGCGCATCACTCGTTCCGTATGATTTAAGGGAGCATTCTTAGTATTGGGCCTTCCATTACGGAGGATTGCTTTTGGCCTTGGAGAGAGATGGATCTTGGATTGGATGTGGCCGTGATACTGTGATACTGCATTCTTGGATCGGATGAGCTCATTTTTTTAATACATTATTATTGGATTTTTGTGTCACGTGCAGAGGTTTACGGAGTTGGAGTACCTAATTCTTGGGTTAGTATCCACCGTGCCAGCGTTCCTCATCCCGCTGTTCCTCGTAGGGAAAGTATGATGTCGCACCCTTCTGTTTCCTCCTGACATCATTTAGATGGTAGCTACTCCCCAATTAGTTAACAGCATTCGGTGATGATTTTCAGGCGGATAACGTGAGAAGTCTGAAAGAACGATACTGGGTCAAGGTAATTATTTCCTATGTCAACGTGCTATTTTTTTCCTGTGAAACAGCTGAAGTTGTATAGGATTTAGCTTTCCTATACGTTGCATCCATAAATATATTTTGTTTACAATCTGATATAATTTTCTTAATCAAGTAGCTCCCGTCGGAATCTTATGCAAGGTGAACTTATCAAGTTAATCTGAATAAACTGTCAGAATTGATGTGTACTATTTACATGCACTAAAATAAGGGTGTGTTTGGCTGCTCTGTAACTAAGCGGTTCTGTCTCCAGCACTGTGCAGACCTGTAGAAATGGCTCTGATAATTGTGAAGCAAAGGAAAAATAAGGAATGGAAACTAGCTTCACCGGCTTCTCGTTCATTTTTGGTTGTGAAACAGCTCCAGTCGGTTGTACAACAGCTATATAGTATTGATACAGTAATGTCACAAGGAGCTGAAGTGTTTATTGTAGTCGAATTAGTTTACTAAAACAAGGCCACAAGTTTATTTGGATTGTGCGGTTTGTTGGTTCACTTTATTTCGTCAATATCGTTGTCTGATCGGGGACTCATCTTTCATTGCAGGCTAATATTTGGATTATAATTTTCAGTTATGTTGGTAACTATTTTTGGACACATTATTTCTTCACAGTTCTTGGTGCATCATATACATTTCCATCATGGAGAATGAATAATGTAAGGTTTTCTTAAAATTCCTTTTCAAAACGTGCAAGTAATGTGGTTTATCTCGTTACGATTCGTGTCTTTCTTGTAAGTTGCGAACACTAAATCCTATTTTCATGTGTTGGAACATACATCTAACACGATATTGATGTCTTTGATTCTCCAATCCTAGCTGATAGCAACTAACCAGAAATTAATGTGCAATATGAGATGTTCAGATCACTGTAGCATTTTGATAATTAGTACTCCGTCCGTCCCCATTTACTTGTGATTCTAGGTTCCTACAGTTTCCCCCTTTTATTTGTGATTCTCGCTTTCCAATACACCTTTCTCCCTTCCCAATACATCTCTTTCTCTATCTCTCTCCTCGTTTTCGTGCACCTACTTTATTCTCCTTTTCTTTTTTTGTGCGATATGAACGCAGCACAGACGCAGACACTCACATACATGCACGAGTACTCACCCTTATGAACACACGCACGCACACCCTATCCCTATGAGCACCAACGAAAGACTGACCCGACTGTTCTTGAGATTGCACAAAGTAGCCAAGGGCGCCTTGTTGTCGACCGAAACGTCGGCTGCCACTGAACGAATAATTAGCCGTAAATGCAACAACCATGTCAAATCTAGGATTTGAAGATCGGGTGGGTTGGTTCCACCACAAGGAGCCTAACCATCTAAGCTAGAACTGCAAATATATGGGGACGGAGCGAGTAGTAAATGGCTAGGGTTTTATTGGCGGTTGTTATGCTGTGTTTTGGAATCTAGTTAGATGAATATATACTAGTGTTATTTCTGTTGTAACAGATCTTAAAAACGTGCTCTCAAATGAAACCAATAGTCAAACTAGGAAATAAATATCCACGGAAATAAATAATCACTTTTGATAGGCCACAACAATGCCAAATGGAGCCTAAATACCAATATGAGGACCTTATGGGTGTTGTTCTTATGATTGTGGAAAAAGGGAATGGAAATAGCTATGTTTCTCATGAGGAAGGGATAGGAATGGAACACTGAGAACATCCATGATCTGTAGTTCAATATTTGTTAACAAAGTTTATTTGCTGCCCATGTGTTCTTCCAGCAAATGCTCCAAAGTTACCAACCTACTGGTGGGAATGAATCGTAACAAGAATTGATTCCTTACTCCAATAGTTCTTTTCTTTTTCTTGATCCTTAGGACACGCTCCCTGAACCCTGGCTGTCCGGAAAACCTGCTGAAACCAATTTCTCATGGTGATACTGCACAAACTGGTGTATCCAGGTTTCAAGCTCAGCTGGCCATACCGTTTGTGGGAGGCACTAACTGAACTGCTGCTCAACTATGGATGCTTCAGTGCTTGACGTGCTTATCACTACTTATATGCCCTATTTGTCTTCACCATGGAAATATTGGATTAGAAAAACTTATAACTTCCTTGCACTGTTTCTTATTATAAATCGGAACACTTTTTTTTTCCTTCTATTTCCAGGACTATCCAAAAAGCTGTTTTCCCATTGAGTGGAGGAGATGCTGATTGTAGATTGTAATAGCATAAATTATTTGTATTTTGTAGTGATTGTTGATTTGTTTTCATGTTTCAGGTACCCCATACAACGTTTTTCCTGACCCATGCTTGTTTTCTATTCTACCATATGGCATCAAATATGACCCTTCGCAGATTACGCCACTCTACAGCTCACTTGCCACAGTCCATTCGGTGGTTATTTGAAGCTGCATGGATTTTAGCTCTGTCGTATTTCATAGCATACTTGGAGACCTTAGCCATTGCAAACGTACGTTCATGCATATTACTTATTCCATTCTATCTAGTATGATTAAGTTTTGTTGCATGCAGTAGTTCAGTAACTTGTGCCTTACTCACTGTGGTTTTTAGTTGATGTCATTAGGACAATGACAACCTCTTGTTGCTAAAAAATGATCTCAAAGGGTTTTCCCAACGTCATAAATTAAAAAACAGAGGCAGCCTCTCTCAAAGAATTAGATACACTCTGCCTTGCTACATAAGCTGATTCATTTCATATTATTTTATAACATTGTTGATTGTAATCCTTTCTGGTTTCATTGTACGAGACACATGTCAGAATGTTTAATCAAGTTCTCCGTGATGGTGGATAACATGTCATAGATAATTTAATTATGGTCTTCAAGTACAAATTCTTCAGTAAATCTGATGCAACATCAGTCACAAAAAATTGGTGTGCTAGTTTTTTGTGAAGGCAGTAGATGTCTCCATTGACCCTGTGCTTCACAATACTTTAATGTTTAATGATAATGATAGCGTAAAGCAGTCTATTAAAGTCATCATGACAATAAGGTAACTATGATAATTTTTAGACTATATTTATTGAGAATAAACATCTAATAGATTTTCAAGCATTGTGACCGAATATGTCCTGTAGTATATCAACCTTGCAGTTTATTAAAATGTGGTGCACATAAGCTACCTAGAAACAGCCTCTTGCAGAAATTCAGGGAAAGGCTGTGTACAAAAGACCCAAAGTGGTCGGACCCTTCCTCGGACCCTACACAAGCAGGAGCTACGTGCACCAGGCTGCCCTATTTTTCTAAAGAAGCTACTCATACTAAGTTTTCATGGTGGTTCTAGGTTATAATTGATAGGATGTTACATTTCTTTAAACAGTGAAAGCAACGTTCTTTTCAAATGTCAGCACTTGTGCAAAGATCTACTCTTTTAGCAGTAACACTTACAAGTCTATGGCTAATGTTTTTCGTGTACTTCTGCAGTTCCCATATTATGAATTCATTGATCGAGATGTGATGTACAAAGTTGGATCATTGTTTTATGCAATATACTTCATCGTTAGCTTCCCAATGTTCTCAAGGTAAATTTAAGTCAGACTATAGACAATTTGTGCCATTAATAAGATTCTCTATTTGCTAATCAGAACTGATTAGTATCCTACTGTGAATATAATTGTTTAAAAAGCTGTTATGTATTTTTTTAAAAAACTTGACCAGTGGGGAAAGGCACTATATTAAGAGGAAGCTCAACCTTCTCGCAGTCAAGAAACCCCCCAACACTGGCTTCATCCTATAGGAAAATCTAGGAACAAATATGCGTGGTACTTCAGCTGTATAAAGGAAAATTACGTTTTTCTTCTTGACTTTTATGGTTTTAATTACTCTATCATGTTTCTTTGCATATACAATTCAAGCTTTTGTGTTATCCTTGGTTTCTCTTTTTTTTTCCCTTTTCATCTGAGATTAACCAATTCTGAATCATAGTATTTGCATCCTACGGTTTGACATCCTTCACACTGGAATAACACTGCAGTCTTTTAAGAAGTATGAAGTGACTCATTGCACTTTTAGTACTTTACATTGTGGTAGACAAGTAGAAATCAGAGCTCAATCATTTCCGAATTGTATGAGCCTAAGTATACCTGTGCTCTTTTTTCGTATCCTTGTGACAAAGGAAATATAAATTTTAAGCTTCAGCATCTTGGTTATCAAAGTCTGTGCAACTTTCAGACATTCTGTTTTTATTTGATTTTCAGGATTGACGAAAAAGATGACAAGTGGAACCTATCCAGGGTAGCTGTTGATGCCTTGGGTGCAGCCATGCTTGTTACTATTATTTTGGACCTATGGCGTATATTCTTGGGTCCAATAGTGCCCATCCCTGAGTCAAGACGGTGTGGTCAGCCAGGGCTTGCATGGTTCCAAGTGCAGAACAAAAGCATTTAATTAGCCAGTATAAGAAATTCTTTGCTCCTGGAGAAGTGTGTACACGGCAGTGTTTTGTGTTTTGTAATATCTAATTTGCTCTCATGGTTCAGGCCCATGAGAGCAAATCCCAAGGGGATTTATTTTTGTGTTTTGATGTTGGGAGCAGATCCCAAGGGGATTTTGTTTTGCAACTGAACCTGTACGATAAGTTGTCGGATGTTAAATGGTCTTATTAATGTTTATGGGGCTGCCCAGGATGATTTTAAAGATGAATTCCTTGCAGAGCTTGCTTTCTTTCTGGCCAAGAATAAGGACCCCTATGTTGTTGGTGGGGATTTTAATATTCTTAGTTATGCTTTGAAAAAGATACTGTTTTTCACCCTAATCGATTCTCTGATATGTTCAATGCTATTATTCATCTACATGAACTAAGGGAGATTCACACCACAGGAGGGAAAATACACTTGGTCAAATAATCATGCTAACCCAACCCTAGAAAAGCTGGATAGAATTTTGATGACCAAAGAATGGGAACTGTTTTTTCCTTTGGCAGGGGTCAATAAGAATCCTAGGGAGTTGTCTGATCACAATCCCCTCGTCCTCTCCACTGAGAATATTGCACCGGTTTCTCCAAGGGATTTTAGGTTTGAACTGTCTTCTGCCTAAAGTCCAAGAGATTTGGCAGGCTCCTACCAGGGATGTTGTCCTGGATAGGGTCCAATTCAAACTTAAAGAAATAAGATATTTCAAGGGCTGGGGATCTAATCTTGCTGGTGCTAATAAGAAACGAAAGACTGAAATTGGGGAGCTCTTAGCTAATTTGGAGGCTCTTGAAAAAGATAATTTCCTATCTGATTATCAAATAAAAATGAGATGTGACCTCCAAGTGAAATTGTTGCAACTCCTGGAGGTGGAGAACTATATTGGCTTAAAAGGAGTAATGAAAATTGGTTGTTAAAGGGCGATAATAATATCGATTTCTTCCATAGGGTGGATAATGGGAGACAAAGAAAGAAAACTATTTTTTCTCTACAGGATGGAGCGACTGTTATCATGGAGAATGAAAACCTTTTGAACCATGCCACTTCTTATTACAAAGTTTTGTTTGGCCTGGGAGGGGGGAACTCCTTTGAGTTGGATAACTCTCTCTGGGGCCGTGAGGATAGTGTGTCCCCTTTGGATAACTATGAACTCACTAAACCCTTTGAGGAAGATGAGATTAAGGCTGCTCTTTTTTCAATGGAGAAGCACAAGGCTGCAGGGCCTGATGGGATCCCTGTAGAGTTCTATCAAACTTGCTGGACTATTGTTAGATCTGATATTGTAGAGTTGTTTAATGATTTCTACTTGGGTACACTTGACATCAAGAGAATCAATTATGGGATTATTACTCTCCTTCCTAAGGTAGATGATGCTGTGAAAATCCAGCAGTACAGACCCATCTGTTTACTAAATTGTTTGTACAAGTGGTTTACTAAATGCCTAACTGTGCGTTTTGAACTTAGTTGCTGAAAAGTTAATTCATAAATCCCAAACTTCTTTTATTAAAGGGCGAAATATTATGACCGGTATCATGGCATTGCATGAGATTCTGCATGAAACTAAAAAAAGTGGCAGGACTGGTGTGGTCTTGAAACTTGACTTCGAAAAGGCCTATGGCAAGGTCAACTGGGATTTCTTGCTTAGATGCTTAGAATTGAGAGGTTTCAATCCTACTTGGTGTGCCTGGATTAGAAAAGTGATCCAAGATGGCACGGTGGAGGTTAAGATAAACAATATAGTTGGATCTTATTTCCAAAGTTATAAGGGGGTCAGACAAGGTGATCCCCATTCCCCACTACTATTTAACATTGCTACTGATTGTCTAACCAGAATGGTGCTTAAAGCTCAAGAATCTGGGCTAGTAACCGGGTTGGTTGATAATCTGTTCCCTAAGGGCATAGCCATTCTGCAATATGCCGATGACACGATAATGTGTCTTAAAGATGACACCTTAATAGCTAGAAATATTAAAATCCTCCTTTATTTGTATGAACCACTGTCAGGTCTCAAAATAAATTTCCAAAAAAGTGAGGTGTTGTTGGTTGGAGGAGACAACAATGTTGCTCTTTCTTATGCCACTGTCTTCAATTGTCAGGTTGGCTCATTCCCTTTGAATTATCTGGGTTCCTGTCTCTGCCAGTAGACTTCATATAGTTGATTGGGCGAAGTTGGAAGGAAAATATAATAAGAAGCTGGATGTATGGCAGGGTGGCTCCCTTTCTCTTGGGTGAAGAACAACTTTGATTAATTCCAGCTTTACTAATACCCCTATTTACCAGATGTCCATGTTTTTACTTCCTGAAAACGTTTATCCATAATATGGATAAAGCTCGAAGGCATTTTTTCTAGCAGGGTGGTAGCCTAAGAAAGAAATATCACTTAGTTAAGTGGTCTAAAATCTGTCGACCTAAGAAAAAAGGCGGCCTGGGTATTAAAGATCTTAGGAAACTGGATGTTAGCTTCTTTGCAAATGGTGGTCGTTCTTAAAGAACGATGAGGGTCTGTGGAAGGAAATTGTAAAGAAAAAATATGTTAAGGGTACACCCATTAGTTTGATTAAGCACATAGCTGCAGATTCTCCTGTGCGGTGTGACTTGCTTAAAATCCGGGAGTTCTATTTGAGGCATCAAACTTGCAAGGTTAACAACGCAAAGCTGTGAGTTTTTGGTATGATGTCTGGATAGATGGGGTCTCTCTATCTTCCTAGTACCCCCTTCTTTATGACCTTTCCTTGAATCAGGATAGCTCTGTATCAGATGTAGCCTATGCAGAATGGGTCGTTCGCTTTAAAATCATTTTACCTCCCTTCCTTCGGGAGCAGTGGTATGAACTAGCAAGGCGGCTAAACAAAGTGGGACTCAATAGTTCGACTGATGTGGCTCTTTGGTCCCCTTCAGCATTGAAATCTTTTTTTGCCAAACTTTGTATGATAAACTCACTTCTGGTGACGTCGGTTAGTCATTTAAACATATTTGGAAGTTCAAACTGCCAGGAAAAATCAAAATGTTCTTATGGTTAGTAGAACAAAATGCCATCCTAACAAAAGATAATATGATCAAGAGGAATTGGCTGGGTGATCCTTCATGCCACTTCTGTGATCAACTAGAAACGGTTGACCATCTCTTATTTGCTTGCCCAGTAGCTAAGGTGATCTGGGGGGTTGTGGCTATGAGTTTTGGACATGATTCGCGTCCTACTTCGTATGAAAATTTTTGGCCCTGGATTAAACGTACTTTACCTGGGGTAAAGAGGTGTATGTCTTTGGCCTCGCAGCTATCCGCTAGGCTATATGGAAGACCCGAAATAAAACTTGCTTTGATAAAATCTTACTAAGGCATCCATGTAATATTGTTTTCTATGCTTGTTCCTTTATACGTTATTGGGCAGGTCTCTTCCTAGGGGATATGCAAGCAGTAATAACAGTCGGAGCTGATGTCATGTTGAAGACGGGGCTGCAGTTCTAAGGTACCAGAAGGGAGTGCTCCACTCTTGATGATGATTACTGATGGTGATGAGGAAGCTACAGGTGAATCCGATGACGATGAAGAAGCATGATGCCTGACTCATGGGGAGTGAATTATTCCTGGGAACGCTCATGAGCTTCTGTAATTGGTGAATCAGTTTCTTGTGCTTTTCTTTTTTTCCCCCTCAATTGTTAATCTGAATCAGTTTGGGATTGGGGGAAGGGGGGGGGGCGCGTGTTATACTGTTGCACTTTTATGGACCCCCGTCTCGTTTTGGGGATGGGGTTGGGTTAATCCCAGTTCAAAAATGGTTTAGGCCCATGATGGCTAACTGACATCATGAAATTTTGCATCAACGTTTGAACCCTTGTTACCAAATCGGTCTTGTTTTTCAAGTCTTATTCCTTTAGCAGGTGTTAACGGTGTTAAATACTGTAAGGAAAGATATATATGCCCTTACAAAAATGGTTCTTTTTTTTATTTGAGTGCAAAATCGGTTCTATTTTGATGTTTGCATATATAAATTTGAAACCTTGGTTCGATAAAAAAAATACCTTGAAACCTGGGGATGAGCACCAAGACTGGGAGCAATATGTGAGATGTATTTGGCCGTGCAACCATCTGTTCGTGCTATAACCAACCTTGGTGAAATAGTAATACCAAAGAAAACTTTGGTGTTGGGATGGACCTGCATTGCACCGGGCAACCCAGACGATGGTGCCCAAAATTCCAAACTTAAGCCTTGTTTGGTATGGATTCTCAAACAGATTCTCTTCCAGCTCTTCCAACAATTCATACCAAACAGTTGGAAAAAAAACAGATTCAGCTCTTCTACGATAACGATATGAATAAGGAACTGGAATCGGTAAAAAGGCTGCTCCGCGCCGCTCCTTTTGTCCTTCTGCCCATGCCATCCCAAGCGTATGCCCCTGAATTTAGTGAAAATTACAGAGAAATGACACTGGTAAACAAGCACCTGTACTATAGGATGCAACAGGTAAGTATGGATTGGCCTGACCTGTAGTACGTGTTTACAAATGTCAACACTGAGCACTACAAGCGATTTGTGTCCTACACACAAAATTGAACAGGTAATCCAAATCTAACATGGTATTATGGACATTTCCTATCTTTCATCCTATCTAAAACTTCATTAGAAGTTGTTTTGCCAAAAACTTCTAAAAAATACTTTTAAAGAGAAGCTGTTTTTCTAAAAAAGTTGTTTTAGAGGAGAAGCAATTTTTTGTAGATATTAGAATATGTAAATATCTTGTATTTAGATTACTTGCCGTGCAACTCCCGCGTACAATGTACCCTATATATACTAATCAATAGAATAGAAACCTACGGTGGTTATTCCCTCAAATCTCTATTCTCACATGGTATCACGAGATATCGATCCTAACCTCCGCTGCCCCCAACCCTAATTCCACCATCGCCGCCACCAGCCTTCTCATGGCTGAATCCCAAGATCCCGCCGCCACACTGGCCACCACCATTGTTGCTGCTCTCCCTGCTCCCCCTGCTCCTCCGAATCTTGCCTCTGCCCTCGCCACGATCAACGTCAAGACCCACATCCCCTTCGCGCTAGAACTCGATCCGCCAAACTACTCCACATGGCGCGAGTTGTTGCTCACCCTCGTCAGCAAGTTCGGTGCAACGTCACATATCGACGGCACGCCGCCACCGGACCCGGCTGACAGCACTTGGGCGATCGACTGCTCCGTGCGATCCCTCATCTACTCCTCTTCCTCTTTCCACGTCATGCGTATGATCATGATGCCCGGCGCCTCTGCACACGCGGTCTAGACCAAGGCCGCAAACCTGTTCCGCGCCATGGCACTAGAGGCCAAGTTTCGTGCTCTCACACAGGGTGATCTACTTGTCCTAGAGTATGCACAACACCTCAAGGACATCGCTGACGGCCTTGCTGCCCTTGATCAGCCGGTCTCTGAGAGCACCATGCTGCTCACACTCCTACGTGGCATCAATGAGCCACTGCGTCACATGGCGTCCACCCTGAAGACCAAGGACCCACTCCCGACGTTCCTTGACGCCCATCCCTGCTCTCTCTTGAAGAGTCGGAGCTTCCAACCGCTACGTCTACAGTCGCCGCACTCGCCGCCCCTACACCAACATCGGCGTCGACTGTGGCGCTTGCAGCCCCTACCACGACAACCCCTGCCCCTCGCCCGCCGACGTCGAACGCGCCTCGCCCTGGTGGCAAAGGCAAGGGCAAGGGTAAGGGCAACAACAGGCGTGAGCCTCATCCTCCGTTCGGGAACCCATGGAGTGGCGCCTTCCCTATGTGGCCAATGCCTGGCCAAGGCATCTTGGGACGTCGTCCTGGTGTCATGCCGTTCCAGTATGCACCACCACCCCAGGGTGCTCCTCAGGCTCACCTTGCTGCTGCTCCTACACCAGGCTTCCCCTACGGCGCATACGGCGGAGGGCCGTTCAGTGCTCCAGGTGTTGACCCCACTGCATCCTGGAACCAGGCAGCACTGGCCAACATATTCAACGCAATGACTCTGCAGCAACCCGAGCCGAACTGGTACATGGACTCTGGTGCATCCTCGCGCCTGTCGTCATCTTCTGGTAATCTCTCCTCGACTGCTCCCACACCACCTTCCCACTCAAATATTGTTGTTGGAAACGGCTCCATGCTTCCTATTTCTTGCTCTGGCAACACTGTTTTTTTCTAACCCCAACCGTCCACTACACCTATCTCATGTTCTTGTATCTACAAAACTCATTGCCTGTTCGTCAATTCACTAGAGAAAATTTTTGCTCCGTTGAATTTGATCCCTTTGGTTTATCTGTGAAGGATCTCCACACCAAGGCGGTAATCCACCGATGTGATAACTCCGGACCTCTATCGGTTCCTTCCGGCGTCACCACCAAATGCTCGTGTCCTGCTAGCTGCTTTGGAGACAACCTAGCACCAGCGTTTAGGCCACCCCGGCGCTCAAACTGTGTCTCTCTTGCGTTCCAATAAAGATATTTCAGTTATCTCAAATAAGCATGAGACCTCGCTGTGTCATGCGTGTCAATTAGGTCGTCACAGTCGCTTGCCCTTTACAAATTCTCTTTCACGAGCATCTAAACCCTTTGAGTTAATTCATTGTGATTTGTGGACATCCCCCGTCATGAGCATCTCTGGTTCTAAATATTATCTTGTCTGCCTAGATGACTTTACCCATTACATTTGGACCTTCCCACTTAAACTGAAATCTGAAACTTTCACAGTGTTGCGCAATTTCCACACATATGTCCTCACTCACTTCCACTGTCGCATTCAAAATGTGCAATGTGATAATGGACGTGAATTTGACAACAACGCTGCTCGCTCCTTCTTTCTTGAGCAAGGTGTTCATCTTCACTTATCGTGTCCACACACCTCACAGCAAAATGGAAAAGCTGAACGAGTAATTCGATTCATAAACAACATAATGCGCACATTGTTGTTTCAAGCCTCGATGCCTCCAGTGTATTGGGTTGAATCCCTTTGCACCTCCACACACCTCTTCAACCTTCATCCCTAAAACTTTCCATAACAGTACACCACATCAGGCCCTTTTCGGCGCACCCCCCCCCCTCCTACGATCATCTCCGTATTTTTGGATGCTGTTGCTATCCCAACCTCTCCGCCACAATGCCAAACAAACTTGCCCCACATTCTGCTGAATGTGTTCTTCTTCGCTACCCAGAAAATCACAAAGGCTATCGCTTCTTAAAGCTTACCACAAATCGGGTTATCACTTCAGGTCATGTGCTGTTTGATGAACAAACTTTTCCTTTTGCTCATCACTCACCAGCACCTTTGAGTGCCTATGATTTTTTGGATGATACAGATGACACTATGATGCCTCCTCTTGGCACTACTCCAGTGCTGCCCGGCTCCAGCGACGGCTCAGCTGGCTCTGCTTGTAGCCTTGCCGAACCGCGCACAGCGACCCCAGTCTTTGATGCCGGACCGCTCATAGTACCGACTAGCGCTGTTGTCAGATCGTGCACAGTGCCGACTAGCGCTGTTGGACCACACGCAGCGTCTGCTGGTGTGTCCGGCACTGCTCAGTATGGCACGGTCCCCTCCGCCGGCTCGTCAACCGATGACCCGAGGTCCAGCGTCCGACGGCCTCCGATCACACAAGTGTATGTGCGACGCTCAGTACACACACCAGCTGCTCCTTCAACTTGTTCAACACCAGCTCTGTCAAGCACTTCCAGCTCGGCTGTTGTTCCGGCTGCTCTATGTTCGTCTCGGGCGCCAATTGTGCCCGTCCCTCCAACAGTGAATGCACACACTATGAGAACTCAGGGTAAAGGAGGCATCAGTCAGCCCAAACAGATTTTTTATCTCCTTGCCCACACATCAGAAGTAACCATCAGCCCGTTGCCGAAAACTTATCGTGGTGCCCTCTCTGATCCCAACTGGAAGCTAGCAATGCAAGAAGAATTTGGAGCACTCATAGCAAATCAAACATGGGATCTTGTGCCATCACCACCACATGCCACCATTGTATCTGGCAAATGGCTCTACCGTCATAAACTCAATGCCGATGGCTCCATGGCTCGCTATAAAGCCCGATGGGTTGTTCGTGGATTCTCTCAACAACCGGGTCTCAACTATGATGAAACTTTCAGCCCTGTCGTCAAGCCAGCTACCATTCGCATGGTATTGTCCCTTGCTATCTCCAGTGATCGGCCAATTCATCAATTAGATGTCAAGAATGCATTCTTGCATGGCACCATCAATGAGACAGTATACTGTCAACAGCCACCCGGCTTTGTTGACCCGGCTCGACCTGATTATGTCTGTCGTCTCAACAAAGCTCTATACAGACTGAAGCAAGCGCCGCGAGCATGGTACAGGCGATTCCAGGCCTTTATTACCTCAGTGGGATTTCAAGCCCCAAAATGTGACACGTCACTCTTCATCTACACACATGGGACTGAGGTGGCATATCTACTGCTCTATGTTGATAACATAATTCTCACAGCATCGTCTACGGCTCTTCTCCAGCGGATTATTGACTCTCTCCATCAAGAATTTGCAATGACCGACCTTGGTGCACTGCACTACTTCCTGGGCGTCTCTGCTACTCGATCTGCCAATGGAGTCTTCCTATCTCAAGCAAAGTATGCTGCTGAAATTTTGGAAAAGGCCAACATGTCCTCCTGCAACCCATGTGCCCAACCCATGTGCCCTTCCAATTGAAGTTCAAACCAAACTATCAGCCACCGATGGTCCTCCGGTCGCTGATGTGACTCTATACCGCAGTCTTGCAGGAGCTCTCCAATACTTAACTCTCACTCGCCCAGACATCGCCCATGCAGTTCAACAAGTGTGTCTACATATGCATGACACACGTGAATCCCACTTTGCTCTCATCAAACGGATTCTCTAGTACATCAAAGGCACCATGGAGTTCGGCCTCTTCCTTTCTCGGAGCAGCACTCATGACATGGTTGTCTATACAGATGCGGATTGGGCAGGGTGTCCGGATAGCCATCGCTCCACCTCTGGATATTGTGTTTTCCTCGGTGACAATCTCGTGTCATGGTCCTCTAAAAGGCAACACACTGTTTCCCGCAGAGGCGGAATACAGAGGCGTCGCCAACGCCGTTGCTGAAGCTTGCTGGATAAGGCAGCTGCGGTGAACTGCATCGCCTGCCATCACGAGCCACTGTTGTCTATTGTGACAACATAAGCGCGGTATACCTCTCTACCAATCTGGTACATCACCAACGAACCAAGCATGTGGAGATTGAGTTGCATTTTGTTCAAGAGCGGGTGGCTCTCAGTGCTGTCTAGGTTCTTCATGTACCTACTTCCCTTCAATATGCAGACATATTCACGAAGGGACTGCCGATAGCTGTGTTTACTAACTTCCGGTCCAGTCTTAACGTTCGTTCCTCTCCCGGTTGACACTACGGGAGGATAGTAGAATATTTAAATATCTTGTATTTAGATTACTTGCCATGCAAGTCCCGTGTACAATGTACCCTATATATACTCAATCAATGGAATAGAAACCTACCGTGGTTATTCCCTCAAATCTCTATTCTCACAGTAGAGAAGCTGTTTTATAGAATCCGTACCAAACATGCTCTTAATAGGACTGGCTGAGCCAGGATCTGGTGGCTGGGTATTCCAAAGCTAAAATATTTGTTGAATGACAAAGACAAGAACGTTCATCATAGCATTAATTTAATATATGACACGAGTCCGTATTGAGTACAAAAATTACTATACAAAATATGTAAAGAAATTACAGTATAATTTTGCACGCCATCGGCTTGGAATCGGTTGATGATAGCGTTGTTTGAGAAACAATCACGCTCGAAAAATGTAACCGAATATGTTCAAATACTGGTCTCCCATTCACAACTTATTCTTCATTCAATTCATATGGAAAAATACTCCCTTGTAGCAAAATTCTAAATAAGTGCAAGAAAATCAAAACAAAATTTCACTCACGAGCTGACCAGCAGCCACGATCGATGGCTGTGGCTGATGCTTGATAGGGTTTTGGAACTGGAAAATGTAATCAATCAACACAACGCTCACCACGCGCGTACGTGTATACGTTTTGGGCAGGAGGCTACGGCCAACGGGTGTGGGGTGTGGGGTGGGGCTGTGTTCAGTAGACATGGTTTCTAAGGTATTTGAGGTGTGTGGAACTCAGGAATTAATTGCTTTATGATGTCATAACATAAATTCTGCAATAAAGCTGCATAGTCTTTTCTCTTTGAGCTGGGTGTTCATATTCCTAGGAATACAAAGGAATCATGGGAGCTCCGCCGTATGTTTACGGGATGGATACTACCTCTATTTTTTAATTTTGATGTGTTAGTGTAAAAATGAACCAATTATCTTGTCCTGACATCAATATTAGAAAAATATGGGTAGTATGAATGATCAGCATACAAACAAAAATGATTGTGTACAGCATACCGGAATAAATAATGAACTTGTTTCTGCTAAGACAAAAAAAAAAGGTACCACTATCTGAGTTTACATAACAAGCAACATAAAAATTTACAACCTAGCTAGCGTGCCAGCGTCTGTTAGATTTAATAATTCAAACATTGTAAGCTCAGATCGCAAGCAGCATATTTACACTTGCTATAATGGTTCAGGCCTCGAGCTCGTCATGTACCTCTTCATCCGTGGTGGAAACAATTTGTTCCGTTGAACTCGTACCTGGGTTCATATCCTCATTGTTTTCGTTCAGTTGGTACTCCCTTTGCATTATCTTTTCCCTTATCATTGCCATCAGGTCTTCCTGGACATCTTTGTTTTCCACAAAGTAACATTTAATAGCTTCCTTGCCCTGGAAAGTTTGCCCATTCATGTGATAGAACACTCCTGATTTTGTTATGAGTTTGTGTTCACAGCCCAAGTCAACAATCTCTGACTCACGACTTATGCCCTTGCCAAACTCAAGCTCGAGCTGTGCAGTCCTAAATGGTGGAGCATGCTTGTTTTTCACAATCTTGACCTGGATTTGTGTACCTGTAATCTTTAAATTGGGGCTAAACTTAGGATCACAGATTAGAAAATGACTTAATGTTTAAGATTGCGGTACGAAAATCATGACATAACAGCTGCATAAGTGGTTTCTATCAACCATGAATGGTGTTTTTAATAAGCCCTAACAATTCCTTTTTGTTCATTTTGAGAATCACTATTCCTACTTATTCATCCTTATGAACTCAATCTAACTGCAGAAACTGTGCTGGTTATGAGTTAAAAGAAAAAAGAGCAATTACAAAACAGGAGTATATTTTGCTATGTTCGACGTTTCTGGCATCTGTAGCAAAACAGAATATAACCATGCAAAAATTCAAAAAAAATCTTTTCACAATGATTTACCTCTTCAGATTTTTTTATAAGACCTATCCTTTTAGTGTTCAGGCGAACTGAAGCATAGAACTTCAACGCATTTCCACCACAAGTTACTTCTGTTGGTGCTCCAAACCCACTAAACGTGCTTAGTTTCGATCTTACCTGTACTAATGTTCACAATAAACATAGCGTGTTATCTCTAAAAAAACACGGAAAACACAGTTATCTCTCAAGAAACATGGAAAGCAACTAAGTTACGATGCTAAACAAAAAAGAAACTTTCAAACCTGGAGTCATTTTGGGAAAATAGACAGCAAAGTGAAAAAAGATGCCAGGCTCAATATTCATTGAAGAATCAAGTTCAAAAATATCAAACCTGACATCCAGGTCACACTACGTCCCAGGTCCATGTCAAGCAAGGAATCTAGTAAAATATTGCCTCAGCACATTGTATGAATATAGTTGGCAATTTTGTTCTTCATTTTCTTCTCCAGTTTGATGTTCAATTGCCATGGATGCATAATGGGAGCTCAATACATTGAAGTCTGATGGTATGGACTGTCTTTCTGTCTTATTTCAATGATTTTCTTTCATTCTTTGAAGATTTACTTGATTTTTCTATTGTGGAAATGAAGTCACATACTCAATAGAGTGGAAAATCGATAATTCATAAAATAGAAAGATTAACACAGATCCAAACAGTGCATTTTGAATTGCTCATGTCAGAACTAGAAGCATGCCAACAGATCCAAGAATATAACATAAAGTGCATTTCAAACAAAGCCATCACAGATTCAAGGGTAGCCCCTCATCAAGAAGTTCATCATTTGTTGGGTGCATTTTTTTTTCTTTTTTTTTTTGAGAATTCAAGAAGCTCATCAATACTCAATGAGGAAACAAATGGCAAACCTGATTGATAAAAACCAACATTGTCCTGGAACGAGAAAGTGAATGGCTCAACTTGCGAAGTGCCTGACTCATAAGCCTCGCTTGAAGTGCAACATGTGCATCTCCCATCTCACCATCCAGTTCGGTTTTTGGGACAAGTGCTGCTACCTGTGCATGAGTCAATCATGTAACCATTCCAGAATATGTTTAGCATAACAAGATAAAACCAGTATAACTTAAGCATTGGAGAACCACGATGGATCTAGGTTTTGCAAAGCACACAGAGCTGAAGGTACTAACTTTCTACCTACACTGTCCACAACCACAACTTCAATAGAGCCACTACGAATTAGGATGTCAGCAAGTCCAAGAGCCTGTTCACCACAGTCTGGTTGAGACAGTAGCATGTGTTCTGCATTCACACCGATAGACTCAGCTAAGGCTGGATCCAGTGCATGCTCAGCATCAATAAAGGCACAATATCCTGAATGAATAAAAAAATTGAATGAAACAAGGAATGGTATAGGACAATACAGATTACATGAATCTTAAATCTTGAGGCAGCACCCCACTTTTGGGAAAAGCTAGTTTTCAACAACATAACAAATAATAGCTCCTTCAAAACATTTGTTAATATAAATGTTTGTCCCGACAGTTCGTGTATTAGCATTATATACACAAGTGATCATGTGAAGCAATCACCTCAATAATCTAAGTACATGGTGGTCATCCTCATTCAACTTTTATCTTTTCTCACTATTAAGTCAGATAATTAACGCCCCCAAGTATGGTAAAAAGCCTAGAGATTCGTTCATTTCAACTAAATGCTCTCATGGGGCAGCAGAAAAAAGCTTGAGCTTGGCTCAAGGCAGAATTTCAAACTCAAGCCTGTTCCGAAGCACAACAGAGCTCGCCAACCACTCACATTCCATGCACCTTGGACTTCCGTTAATCCTTCTCAAAAAACAGGAAGTCCCAAATGTCTGACCAAACCACTCTCTCATCCAACCTCGCAACCACTCATCCACCACCTATTTGTCCTCATAAAAAACAGATTGGAGCTTAATGAATAGGACATTCCTGATTTGAGAACACAAAGACAGTATGCTAGCATACTACTCTTCACATTTTCTATTGTATTTGCTTGTATGAAGGTCTTGTAAAAAGCAATAATGTGTTACAAAGTAAAGGGTTTACATGAGACAAGAATTCATAAAATATTAACTTACCTCCACATTTCTGTGCTTCAGCTATGATATGAAGTGCTAATGTTGTTTTTCCTGAAGCCTCGGGACCGTAAATTTCAACAACCCTTCCCTGAAAACGCATCTATAAGCTAAGAGAGTGTTTAGAAATTTTATCAGCTAGGAAAGGCTGCGTACAAAACACCGAAAGCGGTCGGACCCTGCACAGGCAGGAGCTAAATGCATAGGGCTGTCATTTTTTTAGACAACAGAAGCATGAAGCATAACAAAGATGTACAGCTCCTAACCTAGTCAATTTAAGTTTCTTTCACTGTGGACTTTAGCTTGCATATTAGTTAGGTTCAGCTTGTTGCTCAATCATGACAAACTAGCACGAAACATAGTGACACTGATGCCTGATTACCACTTTTACTACTAGTATAATACATGCAGATGCAGGCTTACATGCACCTGGGAATGGCAGAAATGCAGGGAAAGGCTGCGTAAAAAAGATCCAAAGTGTCTGACCCTTCCCCGGGCCTTGCACAAGTGGGTGCTACGTGCACCGGGCAGCCTTTTTATGCAGATTTGTGTGATCAGGACTTGCAAGTAGTAGGTCCAGCTTTCTATGTTGATTGGTACTTCTATAATGCAGGTTCAAGTGCTGAATAAATTGATCTGGGAAGTCGCAAGTCATGTAATCATGTAGGCAGTATCCTGAAGGGCTGGATAGCATACTAGTTATGGAGGAGAAAGAAAAACAACAGCTGACCTTTGGAAGTCCACCAATTCCTAAAGCTAGGTCCAATGCAAAGGACCCCGTAGATATGACAGGAACTTCTTTACGATTATATGAGCGATGTAGCCACATTATTGACTCCTCACCAAATGCTGACGTAATCTGGTCGAGAGCTTGCTGAAGTGCAAAGTCTTTTTTCTTAATACCTTCCTCTCTATAATCATTTTCATCTGTTTTGGATGGTTCCCTACCTAGTAAGCAGCAAGAAATCGAACATAGCGGTCAGATCTTGAAATCGGTAGCTTTACTGAAGATTGACAAATGATATCCCTTATGTTTTTCCAAACAGAAGCATATGACCAGCATCATCACAGGGTGCAGCAATAATCATTCCACTAACTCATAGGCGAACAGTCGCAGATCATGCATAATCAAAACTCAGTCGGATGAGTTGGTCGGACATAAAGCACTTCCGATGAACATAATAATAACCTTTTTAGTTGCAAGCAAATTTGGGCAGCAAGAGCAGTTAAAAGTAGCCCCAATGAATTCTGTAATAAAAATCAGGATGCAACATTTCATGACATAGATCAAATTGTAAGATTGGTGCTCGTTACTCGTAGTAGCTAAAACAACAATAGCACCTCACATATTACAGGCAAATCGTTTCGCTCACTGATCATTTATTCATTTGAAATTTTGAAGGAAGAAACTGCAACAAATTGTATGTTAGAAATACTATGGAAACCAAAGCTTGTCCAGGTTAATTGCTATACTAAATATAGTGGAAAGTAATAGCAACTCGTCAACCTTCTGTAGACAGGTTCCGCAGCTGAACTACACATGAAATGTTTTTATTGCAGCATCCCTGAAAAGAGCATGAGGATGATGATCATTAAATATTGAGCATGAATTTCTGAATTATCAAAATAATTTTTGAATACCCAGAGTACTGGATAGTCGAGATCTTCAATGCCCTCCAGTAATGAAAAATGTCTGCTCATCATTATCATTGCACAACCATGGGTGTAACAAAACTTAGGATATTCATGAATCATGAATTTTGACTATGCTTAACTATAGATAGAAGATCTACAGAAAGGTAAATCAAAACCCTATGGTTAAAATTCACAATCATAGGATTAAAATTAATCATAACCCTGCAGTTAGGTTGGAACAAATGTAAAGTATATTAAAAAATTCACAACCCTAAGGTTAAAATTAATCAAAGGGTAATTGGATAGAGTACAGTTTTTTTAAAAAAAGGAAGATAATTTGCTATAAATCACGACACAAACATGATTAGTTTTTTTTTTTTGAGACAAACCATGATGATTAGTTAAAACCCACGGGAAGTACAATTTCACGGTGTCAACTGAACTAGGGAAGCCACGCACTCAAACCAGTCTTCAGAACTATCATTAATCTTACGATTCCAGCCAGCTTGAGCATTTGGTGCACCATCAACATCCAAACATGTTGTGGATGTACATGTACACCGGACAAACGTGCAAGCGAGTAAGCGACATAGAATCTAAGATTGGTCAAGCCGTGAATCATTCCATTTAATCCGGTTGAATCGCCACGCGGCTTGAATCCGTACCCTGGTCATTCTTAGGGATTGGGACTTGAATAGGGAAGGTTTGAGCTTGGGGAGGTTAGGGTGAAGGGAACGAACCAGAGCGTTTGAGTAGGATGAAGGTGAAGCTGACGCGATGGGAGGCGGCGGCCGGAGGAGCCGCCGGAGGAAGGCCTCGGAGCTCCTGTGAAGGACCCTCGCCATGGCACCTGCCGTCCTGCGGCCTGCGGGTGTGCTGGCTGAAGCAGCCCTAGCGGGATAAGAGAGAGCCCGTTCAGTTGTCGAGCAGGAAGACAAACAACAGTAGCATAGCATACCGGACCGACTAGTTACTGCCTCCGATTTTTTTTAACGTTTTTAAGTATAAATTTATATTAAAATATGTCAATTAATAAAAAAATAAATATAGCAGTATTTTAGATAGAGTAAAATATGCCGGCATCTCTAAACTTTGTCTGACGACATCATTTAACTATAAATTATACATCGCATCCATAAATTTGTCTCGTTGTATCATTTTGGTCTATGAACTTATAAATGATACAATCGTATCATTGAATTTGTTCAATGTTATCATCTAGTCCAATAATAGATTTAATTTTCTAAAATAGTATTATTTTATCTGAGATCTTTTATAAATAGTATTTTAATGTCAATAAGGACAAGAGTAATATACAATCACACATCTATTGTGCGAAAACATAAATTTCATATGTTGAGATATTCAAAATAAAAGTTTGAAAATTTTGAATATATGAAAATTTTAAGTTTTGTACAACATAAGTCCAAAGCATGAAAATTCATATTTTTTATGCTCACAACACATAATATGCTTTTCACATAGTATTTTTTTTATTCATGATCTAGATGGCACACTTGCTAATTAACGTTGCTAACACTAATTAATATAGTTTAAACTCAGAAAAAACACTTATTAAGTCAAATGGCCCAAACGACACATCCGAACAAGTTTGAGGACCTGTATCTACATTAAAAGTTTAGGAATATAGATGACACCTAAGACAAATTTAAGATTTGAATATTTAAATTGAGAGTTTGGAGACCTAGATGATACCTCGATACAAGTTTAAGGACTACTAGTGCACTTTACTCTTTCATAAAGTGCATAGCCGGTACCTAAATTTATTGAAGTGTGTCATCTAGGTCACTCAACTCCCAAAATATGGATATGGCACCCTAAACTTATCAAGGTGTGTTATCTAGGTTTCTGAACTTGTTATACAGTTTATCACAGTCTATTTAGGTCCCCAAACTTGTCTGAGGGTGTCATCTACTCTAACATGGATATGCCTGTTTGATGTCTCTATCATTGCCATATGTCACTATTAAGTGTATGAGCTCATCGTATGCATTAAGGAATCTCTAAAATTCAGTCAACGACTATCTCTGCCCAACGGCTGTCTATCCGTCGGCAATGAAGACCGAACAAACCTCCAACCCTAAGCCGACGATTGCCGCAATGCCAATAGAGTAGTTACTGTAGAGGATCCTCACCCACTACGTATGGCTCCCGTAAGATTTTCTCTTAAGTGTCATGAGAAACGAGGTATCATTTTTCATCCTTATGATTTCCATCATCACTATGAGATTATTATTTGTATGTAGAACATCAGTTTCAATACTGCTCTGTGCACCTCTTTTAGTTATTTCTTTAATCTTTCATGCCTACATTAGCCTTTCATATTGCGTGCTACAGTAGAGGATAGTAACAACTTAACTTTCATGATTTTGCAGTTTCTAGGCTGCTCAATTCTGAAGAAAGGGGAGCAGCGAGGAAGGTTCGTGCTACCAGATTATAGTGCAATTCCCTTGGCTTGCTTTGCGTGAGTGTACGGAACCTTTCATTTCTGTGTGAGTGTTTGAATATGTCATTGAGTGCTCTATTCGCTTTGCTTCCTGATTCGGATTCCTTTTTTGTTGCTATGGGTAATAAATAAAAAAGTTATTTTAATTTCTAAATGACTTTCCTCTCGCATAAGAAAAAATTTCAAGAGACGTGAAAAAAAAGCCGTCGGTCCTTAGACACATTTAATAGCATAACATGCTAAGAAATGCTTCTTGATTATATTCCTATGATAGTGTGTATGTCAACAGTTGGATCCAAATTTAGAAAATATATGATCAGGTACTTTTAGTCTTTCGAGACTTATAGTAAGTAGCGTTTCATATTGCTTCCGACATAGTAATAGCTGAAAAGTTCTTACCTATAGCAAACATATGTAGTTCGGTTGGGTTTCTTGGTTCCTTTTTTTTTTATTTGGAAGGCGGGAGGGGGGGGGGGGGGTATGTAGTTCTGCTCCTATTCTGCTTGTTCTCTTAGTGGTTACAAGCTCGGTGCATGTTTGCTCCCTCCATTTCTAGTTATTTTGTCCCTTCTCTCTATCTACCTTACTTTTTGTCTTTGTTCTGTTCACGTGCAGGCCATGTCTGAGTGTCCTAAAACATTGTCGTCTGTACAAAACCTTTGAGTCTTTGACATGCTTGGTGCCTATGTGTGCTCTTGCAGTTAGTTGTCGTTCCTGTTTGTCTTTAACTATACTTTTATATTATATTCCTCGGTACCCGGTGAATCCCCTTACAGGCGATGCTGTCTCAGAGCAAGACGTCCAAGACTCCAAATAATTTGCGTGATGCCAGTTAGGTATGCTGTGATACACCAAGGTCATGAGGTGTGGATTAACTATATTTGTCCATATAATATAAATTAATCTAGACTGTCCATGAGGTCTAGTATGCGCCTACAAATACTAAAGTTGTTGCTATTGTTTTAGCTATCTATGTGGTTATATTGGGATTAGATGCTTCTAGAGCCAGTTTCAGTTGTAAAAATTTCTGCTTTACACTATCTTTTCCTCTATAGTTGCATATGTTCAGCTTTGATATCTAGATAGTATATGCTGATGTTCAAACTTTTGCAAGATTAGATGTTTTTGTATATGTTTCATGGGATTAAAGCAAAATACAGTTACATTGGTTTCTATATGAATCCTGCTATGTTGCCATCTTATATTTCTTCTTAAACTTTAATGATTTTAATACTACCCTTACGACCGAATGTGTAGTTCCTGAGTGGAAATGAATTTAAGGCATACTTTAATCTATGAAGATGGAAACATAATATTATAAGTGGAAATTTTGTAGCCTTCTATTCAAGGATGACCCATGCATAATTTTATGCTTAGAGAAGATGATAATTTGTTTATTTAAGTTGCGCATGATTTCAGATTGGCTGTCAGTTGGTATATTTAGCTGATGTCACTTGATCGTGGTTGTTTTTTATGTGATGTCAACATAATGTCATGTCTTCTACATTTTCATTGCTATCATTTTGCATGAATAAAAAGTATGTATTCTCGTGTTGTTATTCTAGGTGACAATTATTTCACCAAGACTGGAAGTACTACTGAAGGTCGAAGAGTTTGATAAAGGATATAAAAAATATGTGTATATAGATAGATTTGTAGTGTTACCTTTAGGTTTAGGAAAATTTCAAAAAAGTTCTAGAATTTGAACATTTGTGTTATGAATTTTGTAACTTAAGCACCAATAAATAAAGTCCTATCTTTGCAACAGAAAAGTTTCATTTATGTTGTTGCCTTGATGAAGTGCGCATTCTGATGGCCAATATTAAATCTCGAAAAGTTGACTTCTTTGTTTTGATGCCTTTTGTTAATTCATTTATTACTTTATAGTCATTTTCTTTAAGTATTATGGTGCCTATGATAATGACACAAAACTAGCTAGAATGAGCGAATGAGAGAATATCCATAATACCGTATCTAGCTAGATCCAATTTGAGGGGTTTTATGAGTTCATAAATCAAGGCTTCACAAAAATACTTCAAATGTTTTCCAACAATTAAAGTTTCATATCATGAACTTGCATTTCAATTATTTGTGAAAGGACATTAATTCCTAGAACCTTCTCGAAAAGAAGAGGGTTCTACTTGGCCCATCTCTCACTGTTGTTCGTCTCCTCCTCGACAACTAAACGGTCTATGTTCATGTCCCGCAGCTAGAGAATTTTTAGTTGGTGCTTGTCAATATTGAACCTTTTTCATCCTTATCCCTTAGTTTTTTTGATGACTTTATTTGTAACCTCTAAATATGTTTTCTCCTTTTAGATCCACTGTCTAGAGAAAATTTGTTTGACAGTTGTTTACAAAATTTTCGAGTTGGTTGGCATTGTATAAATTTAAGTCAAATTTAAATTATAGTTCACATGCACATGTTGATGCTATATAAGTAATTAATCTTACACATGATGTCTGAGGATGTACAATAACATGCTATTAGGATTTAGCTTTTTAAACAGAGTTTCTCTGACTCCTTCTACGAGGCCATCGTCTAGAACCATCTCCTGCATGATCGTGGGAACGAAGAAATGGAGAAGATAAGTCATAAAATCATTTTTAATTATTGAATATGAAACTATGAAAACTATATATGAATATATTTCTTTTTAAAAATATTCTTACAAAAGTATAATTATCACAAACAAAATACTCTCTAAAATATCACTCTCAAATGCCACTTCTAAGTGTAAAAGGACAATAACACTCAGCTTCCTTCTTCCTTGAGCTCCCACAAAGTTGGCTGCCGCCATTGTCGTGACTTGTCGTCTTGAACAATGCTAGCGGCACTACGCCCAACTCCTCCAAAAAATCGGCCTCGGTCGAGGTGTTAGCCACGCGCGCCTGCAGGTTGGGGTGGGCATTATCCTTGCCATTGCTGAGCCACATCCCTCGCGCCCGTTGTTTCGGCTGTACGTTATTGGCAGGCATCAATCGGGAGCACGGCAAAGCATAAGTGCTCACGCATGCGAGAGCTGCGTACATGTGAAAGACACAACATTCGACTGGTACAACATTAAGGGCACCGGAGTGTGGGGTCACCATCGTACTCCTGTGACGATCGGCCGTGGCGAAGATAAAACTGATCCGAGGCACTACCTCCGTTTTTAATTTGTACTATGAAAGTGTTAACAACGAAAAACGTAGGTAGTACTTATTGAGACATGGTTCAAACACGATTCGTCGAATGAGTGACGGATGAGTAGTGCAATATCACGGTCACGAGCACAACAAAAAATAGTAATAAAGATGAGGAGGTGGTATTTTCAACGAGCACGTCGCGCCTTTGGGTTCTGCCTTGTGACCTTAGCATAGAGCTTGTGAGGAAGAGAGAAAGAAGAAGATAATCAAATACTCCTCTATTTATTTTTAGTTGACATTTAGGATAATTAAATTACGTTAATTCTAGTACAAATTGCGTATTCCTAACGTCAGATAGAAAAAAAGAAAGGAGTACCTAATAGATCCTCAATGTCTTTAAGTGTGACATTTTAATTGGCTTACTTTTAAGAGTGGACACCGTTAGGACGTATAAGAAGGTAAAAACCCCTTAACAATGTGAGTAATCAGTCAAAGTTCGTCAATACGAGTGTGGTGCATCTCAGGCAGCTTTGAATTGAATTAAGACCACCGACCAGATGGTTCCAAACAACGAGTGGTGATGGAGAACCGTCCACTGACGCTTGGAGCTCGCCTTAAACCGCCGGGTGTCCACGACCCCACGGGCCTCTATCGCCCCCAGCCGTCCTCTGCCTCGGGACTCGAGAAACGGGTCGCACCACTAACTACTACTAGTAGTACCAAAAGCCAGCGGCCAGCGCACCAGCAGCAGCAGCAGCAGCACCTCCATCGTTGCATCCGCCACCACCCCCTTTCCCACTCACACACTCCCCAAGAACCGCACCAACGCCAGAGCTAAGGCTAAGCATCGGCCTCGACGTCGGCCGGCGCCGGAGCTCCAACAACCGACCGATGGGCCGCCCGCGAGGCAGGAAGCGTTCCCGTGGCCGCGCGGACGACGACGACGGCGGCGCCGCTGATCCGGGGCAGGAGGAGGAGGAGGAGGATCTGGCGCTGTTCCCTGTCGGCGCGGAGGTGGAGGTGCGCAGCGACGAGCAGGGCTTCGCCGACTCGTACTACGAGGCCACCGTCGAGGGCTACCTCCCGCACGGCCGCGGGTACCAGGTGGCGTACGCCACGCTCAGCCGGCGTGAGGACGGCAGGTCGCCGCACCGGGAGCACGTCGCCGCGGCGGACGTGCGCCCGCGGCCCCCGCTGGCGGCGCGCTGCCGCCGGGAGTTCGTGGTGCACGAGATGGTCGAGGCGTTCCACAACGACGGATGGTGGGCCGGCGTGGTCTGCCGCGCGGAGGCGGACGGCGAGGACGAGGAGAGCCAGAGCCCGCGCCGGACGTACGCCGTGTGCTTCCCTACCACGCGGGAGGTGTTGGAGTTCGACGAGGCGCGACTGCGCCCGCGGCTCGTGTTCCTGCGCGAGCGCTGGGTCGCAGCTGCAAAGGCAGTAAGCGGCCTTCCCATATATTCTCATTCTGCCTGAGACTGATTCTATGCGTATTTGACTAGTATTTGGGAAATGCGGCCGGAATCCGTCCTCTTGTTTTGTGATCCGTTCTACCAAATGCAATGTTTAATTGCAGTCCTTTTTGTTAAGAATTGAGCAGATGCGAAGATGAACATGTATGCTATTTAATTTGGCTACCATTTCTTTTGCCTTAGGTAACAGCTATATTTTGCTTATGAATGTTTCGGAAAAAAATTGATATCCGAATTCACATTGTTTATTTTTACCTGGTGCAAATTTTTTTGGTGTCCTGAAACGACAGTAGTAGCTCCCAACTTCCCAATAGCGTATTTATTTGCTTGGTATGAGAATAATACTAACAATGTGAGTGAATCTGAGTTATAGTAGTTTCTGCTGCAGGAGGTCTTATTTTACTTCATGGTTTGAGCTAGGCTAGTTTACAAAACAGTGGAATGTCAGTAATACACTCTGGCTCTGCAAGTCCATTGCCAAATCTTACATTCATCAGTGATACTTTATAAACTTGCATATTTGCTTTGGCAAAGGTAAACCATTTGTCAGTTAGGAGTAAATCTTTAGAGTAAGTTGTGGTGGTAGTTAGACAAACCCTTAGCCTGTTGACTAAACATGTATGGAGGAGTTGAGTTAATTATAAATCTGTAACTAATATTGGATGTGCTTGTAACTACAAGATGAACGGTACAGCAGTGTAATCACAAAACTACTCCCTCTCTTTTATTTTTAATTGACAACAATTATGTTTCCAAAATGAACTAAAGTTGTCCTAACGGCAACAATTTTAGAACGGAGGTAGTACAAACTTCTGCATTACTGCTGATGTTTTACTGCATTTACACTAATGCTTTAGTCACTTGCAGGAAAGTAGGAGTCCAATGTTCAAAGAGGGAACCCAAGTTGAAGTCAGCCGTTCTCCAAAAACCTTTGGCGAGTCCTGGAGTCCAGCTAATGTTCTGAAAGTAATTGATGCTACAACTTTCTTGGTGCAGTATGGAGATGTCGGAGAGGATGGAGAACTTGTTACAGAGATTATGGATTCTCAGTATATTCGGCCATGGAGAAACATCAGTCATATGGATTCTAAGTATAGATTTGCTCCATCTTCTTTTGTGGAGGTGTTTAATGAAGGTAGCTGGTGGCCTGGTGTTATTTTGGAGGTTTTAGATGATAAATTTATGAAGAAGTATGTTGTTAAAATTAAGAATCATGAGACAGATATGGATGATGTAGAATGTGTTGATGTGATGACAGTTGAACATACACAGCTCAGGCCACGGTATGACTGGTATGGTAGAAAATGGGTGCGCTGTGTGACAGAGGTATGCGCCATTCCTTTTCTTTGTTTTATCCTTGTTCCTTACTTTCATGGTTTATTTTCAATACTTAAATATTGAAAGGTATGAAATTTTTCTGATACTATGAATTATGGTAATATGGTGATCTTCAAACTGCTATTAATGTCCCCGAAACCGAAGCGTTTGCTTGTTCATTTAAATGTAAATATTTTTACTCATCTCTGTTGTATAAAACGTGAACATATTGACATCAGGAACAATGCAGACAGTTTCGGTAATGGTTCAAAACCTTACTCACAAAACTGCTTGGCTTGCTCAAGTCAATGAGAACAAAGCTTGACACATAATCAATGTTCATGTGCTTCTTGCTATGACCAGTGGCATTATTTGGATCATTTCACTTATAAACATAATGTTGTTACTTCATGTCTCTATTGCAATAAAATGTGAACTAGCTTAAGAGGAACAATTAAGGCAATTACAGTAACACTAAAAAAATCCTATTCTTTACATTCCATTTATAGAGATCTTAAAATAGTTTTAGTTCCTCAGACATGTTTGAAGATTGCCGAACAATATAAAAAATATTATTTACTTCCAGCTATCTGTTGCTACATTGTACTGATATGTTCTTTGGAGTTGAATTAAACTTTTGTTAATAAAAGTTATCTCTAATATTTTGTTTGCTCAAAAGCTATCTTGAATGTGGCCTAATGTTATCATTTCCTCTTCAGAAACAATGTAGTAGAGGACAATTAAATAGAGCCCACCCATCAACATCTATGAAAAGGCAAATTTCTGCTGCTGTTCAATTCTCTAGTGACAATAATAATATTGCTGTTTTGGCATCATGCATCAACAATGATGATATCAGAGATGAACCAGGCTCTTCTATTGAGGAAAAGAAAAATAATGCAGCTGCAATGCTGGAGGCTGTTTATCCTGACTTGTCAATGTCTAACAAAATTGTTGAAATCAAACAGAAGCCAAGCTTGTATCCTGAAGAAACGGTGAAGCAACAATCAGTACTGACGATCACATCTTCACTTGTTTTTCCTTCACAGCTATCAGTGTCAGGCTTGGGTAATTTAAAATATGACCCTCAATTTTTTCGAAGTAACAAGCCCCGGATGATCTCTGTACCTTCTGCTCCACAGACTCGACAGTTGCAGGCTTCCTTGTTTGGGGCATTTGGACAACTAAGACCTCTCCCACAGTGTCCCGTTTTAGGAATCCAATCAATCAATCCGAGTTTTGCAAGCATTGGAGGATCAAAAAAAGCATTTTCGGTTCAGGAAAAGCATCCAACTGATAAAGGTTATTATCTAATGGCTGATCCTCAAGATAAAACCAACGCTGGATCCTTTGTTGGAACTGCTCTGTATAGGAAAAGGAGGAACGAGTGTATTTGTTCTCAGACACCAGTGGAATTAGGAGAGAACGCTGAATATGTAGGTCTTTACCATTAAAGCATTTTTTTACCTCTCCACAATGTGAATTTTTTTTTCTCGAATACAATGTAAAATTTTACATTTTTATTACTTCTTGAACTTGTAGGTACTAACAAAGAAAAGGATAGTTGATAAAAATGTTGAGGAAACTAGCCAGAATGTAGCTTCTTTTGAAGAGCGTAAGTTCGTAGGCGTTGATCCTCGACACTGAATAATACGTATACTACTATTTAGTATTGACTAACCAGTTAAATGTAACAGAAATGAACTCCAAAAATGATTATGACCAAGTTCTGCCTCATGATGGAACTCCTTGTTCTGGAACAGTTCCAGGCATAGATACAGTGGATCACATTGACTCCACACCATCAAAGGATGCTCAAGGTATGTGAACAGCTATTGCATCTTTTTTTTTTTTCTTGACTGGAAGCTATTTCAGCTTCATTATATATACAATTATAACCAATGTCATATTTTCAGGTCCACGAGAAAGAAGTGTTTTTTTGAGGGAAAGTAGTGCTGCTGAAGAGAATATAGCATGTGGAATACCAATTGGAACAGATGAACTTCACCAAGATATTGGGCCGCCATGTGGTGCAATTGATATTAGTATTTTGAGTGAGTGTGCAGTCCACTCTGTCATAGATCTGGATAAACCTTGTGAGGGAAATGTGTTGCTTTCTGATTCATCAACTCATCAAAATAGCAACAAAGCAACTAAAGCTGAAAATTCTGAAATAAGCATGGAGCACGAAGCTAATGAAGAATTCTTTCATGATGTTTTATTTCTTGCTAATGATTCTACTATTGACTTGCTGCCTTCAGAGAAGAGTTGTGAAGTTATTAGGAATGATCATGAACTACATAAAGACAATGCAGCAGCTGTGGTGCAGATAGTTAGGAGTTGTGTCGTTCCTACTGATAATGTGCCTCGTATGTCAAGTGACCTCGTGCAGGACATATTGCTCTCAAGTGAGAACTCTGAGGATGACAGGCAGGCTGATATGGGTGTTGCAGACTGTCATGGAAACAGAATGGAGTTATCCAGTGTCATGTCTGAAACGCAACATGCCAATGCTAATGATCCAGTCTCTGCTACATCTTTGCTTGCGTTCAAAGGTGACATACCTATTAACCAAAGCTCAAAAAAGAATTCTGCAGCAGATGAACATCGAGTGCCACACCTGGATAGCAGTGCATCCATGGTAGAATCTGCAGCTGAATGTAGCCAGTCTATAGATACGTCGGCATTAACTCTATTATCCTCTGCTGATATGGGCAACTATACTGAATCAGAACCTGGTAATGGACTGATTGAACCAAAAGATACTGAGGGTACACCAATGTCCAAGTATGTTCATAACAGGACAGAGGACTCATGCTGCCCCTTATTGCAGAGATCACATGATGTCCATAAGAGTATCCTAGCTGATGAGCCTTCAAAATCCTTGGCTGTGGAGAATCTTCCATTCGTGAAGAAATCTCCTATGTGGGCACAGATCGAGGCAATGGAAATTTTCAGTAAAATGTCTCGGCAGCCAAATTTTCATCAGTTCCAGCAGCATGTTCCAGAGCTCCGAGAAGGAAAAGCATTAGGATTGATGATTTCCTTTGCCAATCTAGGGGAGAGTATAATGCAGATGAGTGTTAAGGATGATAAGTCACTGTTTGAAGAGAAGATGAAGGGGCTTTCTTCATTGGAAGCAGATGGCTTTGATGTGAGACACCTGCGATCACACTTGGTAAAACTGATTGGCATAAAGAGTAGCCATGCTGAACTACATGATGTGATTAAGAAGATGAAGGAGAAGATTTCCCATGAAGAAACTGTTGATAGACAGCTTGGTGCACAGATTGGCATGTTGAATTCAACTATACATCAGCTTGACCTTTACGCACATCTTCTTCGTGGCATGATGCAATCTACAGTCTCACAGAAGATCTACCGTGCTTGGGAGATCTCAAGGCTCAAAGTAGAATCCTATAAGCTCGAGCAGCGTATTGCCAGCACTGTCGAAGCTCCCTGGTGAGCCGCCTTCAATGAATCAGTTGGCTATATATGTCGAAGTAGTTATATATAGTAAGTATTAGTATGTGGAGAAAACCTACATCTTTTGTCTATGTAAATAGTTCCTGGAGCTGGCCTGGTAAACGGTCTTAGTGATGGACCTTCTGCCTCTTTATCTTTCTGGGACGTTACTGAATCTGCTGGTTGTGTAAATATTATGTGCCATGAAGCCTCATGTGAAGATGTGAGCCATGGCCTGGTAATATGCATGTAATGCATTCCAGTAATGTTGTTGTGAGATGTGAGCTCGCATTCCAGTAATGTTGTTGTGAGATGTGAGCTCTGAAGCAGTGCCGAAGGATTCATCTAAATCTGTGCTGCAAGAGCTCTGTTATTCTGCCTATCTGATAACCCTAATCTCTCTCTCTCTCTCTCTCTCTCTCTCTCTCTCTCTCTGTAGTCGCTGTCTGCCCTGTGTCCACGCCATCTCTCCACACTGCCACCGTCATGCTGCTGTCCTAGGGTGTTCGTCATAAGAGATTGCTAATTAGAGCCACCGATGAGCGAATTTTTTTTTTTTGTGGATAAATTTTTTTTTGGATAAATTCTTGCCAGAAAAATATATAGCGTGTTATAGAAAAAATTAGAGTTAATTTATCTAATTCTTTTTACATCGTCACCCTATGTGCCTCCGTATTCTATATCGTCGCCGCCACCATGCACCACCGCTGTCTACCTTGTGCCACCTCCTGAAAAAATATTTGTTGTAATTCTTCATGAAGCAATATACTACATAGTTTAGAAAAAAATTAGAGGCAATTGTACCCAACATTTTCTCTACACCGCTGTCTTCTCCACATCACTACCAACCCGCGCCACTGCCACCACCGCTGCTGCCTATGCAAAAAATTCCTTTTTCCTTACGGCCTCTGACATCCTCACTAACGACCTCACCAATAAGACACTTCCAATTTCGAGAAGGACCCTTCTTTGTCGAAGATTCTGACCCTGCTGCTCGTCGACGGATCTACTGCACCTTCCTATACCGACATTTTTGCTGTGCTCCGCTACCATAAGCTCTCCTTCCCCATCTATGATGGTAAGGATATTCCTTTGCTATATCTGTCCGGTTGTGCTAAGGACCCAACGTCGATATCTGGGATGCCTTCGCTGCTGCCCATCAGCGGCTTATCACGAGCTCCTCGCTCTAACTTCCTCGCTATGGCTCACTACCACAATATGTCGACGGCTGTCTTGTGGCGGTAATGGAGGTTGAATGGTTCTTCACTAATATGGATATGCCGCCAATAGCGAAGGATCTCGAGGATGACCACTCCATCAACTTCATAGATGGTGTTTTTTCATGAGATTGGAGGACCCGGAGGACGGTGTTTTTTATTTCAATATAGTGTGCATCGAACCATCCTCGTATCTAATGTATTTCGTAAGAGGATAAAATCTTTATTATCTCTATTTGCGGCTTATTCCGCCCGTCGACCGCAAGAGTGCGCCCACGTGCCAGCCAGCCAGTGTCCGCCTCCTGCACGTTCCAGCGGAAAAAAAGGCTGCCCACCTGCCGCACCACTCCACCTGCCGTGCTCCATTTTTCCCATACCCCAACGTCGATGTGACTCCTGCCTCCTTCCAACCTGCCGCATTCGCACTCCTCCGGATGCCGCCACAGCCAGCCTGCTTCACCGCGAGAAAGACCAGCGTGTCGCTTCCTCTTGACCTGCCGCGAATCAGAGCCTCTCTAGCCGCCGCCGCCCAGCCTCGCCACAACCCCGCACTCCAGATGCCGCCACCCACCGTTGTCGCGACGATCCAGCCCACCGCTCCTGCCGGATTCACGGTCAGCACATCTAGCCGCACACGAGGATCCTGGATTTGGCCGGAAAGCGGCCGTGAAGAAGAAGTCCGGTGATGCGTGTGGTAGACTAAGAGATTTGGGGATCGATTAGGAGGTCAGAGAGTGTTAGCAGCGCGGGGCCTAGTAGAATTAGGAGGAGATTGGGAAGAGTAGGTGTGATTTGGGGACGAACAGATGAACTTGTGTTTCCCGAATTCAGTTGATAGTTTGTTACATGAATCATTCCTCACGCCTCCTCTCTCTGGTACTAATAGCCAGCATAACAATGGGCCGTGTCCCGACGCTAATCTCTACTCCCACTCAGGCCCAGAGTACTTGGCGTTGGTGCGCCGGGTACGTCTTGATCGGTCCATGTTCCCGCCAGGCCCAGACGATGGTGCTGCTGTCGGTCCGACAACTGGGGCTGATGTAGTGTCAGCGGTGCTAACCACCCCTCCCCTCCCCCCCCCCCCCCCCCCCCCCCCCCCCCCCCCCCAATCTTCAGAGACAGCTTGTCCCCAAGCTGGTGCTGCTGGAAAACGAGTCTTGAGAGCTTCAAGATCTTCCCATGTAGCTAGAGCTGAATCCATTCCCGACCAGCACACTTTGACTTGCGCCACCATGTGACCTCCACGCTCAATCAGCCGTTTGTCGAGCACCTGTATAGGAAATTGTAGGGCAATGTTGTGATCAGGCAAGGCAGGTGTTACCTGGGTATTGCGGCCAACAACTTGTTTCAATTGTGATACATGAAAAACCGGATGCACACAGCTTGATGCCGGCAAGTCTAACTTATAGGCGACTGATCCAATCCATTCTAGTATCTTGTAAGGACCAAAGTACTTAAAGGCCAATTTCTGGTTGGCACGATTAGCCACAGAGGACTGAACATAGGGCTGCAGTTTAAGATAAATCAAATTGCCAATAGTAAAAACTCTTTCTGTTTGTTTCTTATCAGCTTGTTTCTTCATACGGTGTTGGGCCCTCAGCAAGTGTTGCCGAATCAACTTAGTCATTAGCTCCCTTTCATGCAGCCAATCAGTAAGTTCCACCACTGAATAGGCTGTAGCATCGGAAATCCCAAAGTGTCGAGGTGTGTGCCCATATAATACCTCAAAAGGTGTTCTACCCAGTGCTGAATGTAGGCTGGTGTTGTACCAGAATTCTGCGAGAGATAACCAATTTTTCCACTTGTTGGGACAAGCATGAACAAAACACCGCAAGAACGTTTCAAGACATTGATTAACTCTTTCTGTTTGTCCATCTGACTGAGGGTGGTATGCAGAACTCATTTTGAGTTTAGTATCTGATAAAGCAAACAATTGCTGCCAGAAATTGCTGGTAAATACTTTATCTCGGTCTGAAATTACTGATTGTGGCATGCCATGCAGTTTATAGACTCCATCGAGAAAAGCCAGAGCAACAGTAGCTTCTGTAAAAGAATGCTTGAGAGCTATGAAATGTGCATACCTTGAGAATTTATCCACTACCACTAGTATACAATTTGCTGAACTTGAAGTGGGCAGACCTTCAATAAAATCCATAGAAATGACTTTCCAAGCTTGGTCAGGAATCAATAAAGGTTGCAATAAACCCGGGTACTTAGCCCTGTCTGGTTTGGACTGTTGGCATATAGAACAAGAAGACACATATTCATGTACTGAGGTTTTAAGTGCAGGCCACACAAAGAATTGTTTCACTCTTCTGTATGTTACCGGGATTCCCGAGTGCCCCCCCACAGCACTGTCATGCATTGCTAAAATAATCTTTTGTTGCAGAGTCTTGTTGTTGCCAATCCAGACCTATTTTTATACCTGAGAATGCCATCTCGGAATGTAAAGGAGTTACTAGCATCTGGTTGCACCACCAACTTTGCAATCAAAGCGGAAGCATGTTCATCAGTTTTGTACCCCTCGACCACTTCATCAAGCCAAACAGGAGTACACTGGGACACAGCAAACAAACTAACCCGAGCATGTTGCTGGCGAGACAAGGCATCAGCAGCCGTATTCTCACTGCCCTGTTTATAGACGATTTATACTGTAGGCCAGCCAGTTTGGAATATAATTTCTGCTGCCAAATAGTGTTCAATTTTTGCTCATTGAGTTGTGTCAACTCTTGTGGTCTGTATAGATGATGAACTCAGCGACCTGTAAATACGATTTCCATTGTGCCACTGCCATAATCACCACAAGATATTCTTTCTCATAAGTTGACAGGCCTTGATTTCTGGGTCCCAGAGCCTTACTCAAAAATGCAATCGGATGACCTCCTTGCAGTAACACTGCCCCCACGCCAGTGGCACACGCATCTGTTTGTATAGAAAATGTTTTACTGAAATCAGGGACTGCTAGGACTGGCGCTGTAATAAGAGCTTGTTTGAGGGCTTCAAATGCTTCGGTGTGTATCGGAGTCCACACAAACAGGAAGTTCTTTTTCAGAAGATCAGTCAGTGACCTGCTTATAATTCCAAAGTGTTTGACATACTTCCTATAAAACCCAGCCAATCCCAGAAAGCTCTTAAGTTGTTTAGCATCCTTAGGAATGGCCCAATGTTTAATTGTTTCAATTTTCTCAGGATCAGTAGAGACACCCTTGTCATTGATAACATGTCCCAGATAACTGATCTTATTCTGTGCAAAAGCACACTTAGACAGTTTGACCTTCCATTGGTCTTTCTGCAAGAGTTGTAAAACTGCCCTGATATGGTCCAGGTGCTCTGCTAGGGTGGCGCTGTATATCAAAATGTCATCAAAGAAGACTAGAGCACACTTCCTCAGCACAGGAGCCAATGTGTCAACATAGCACTAAGACATGTATTTGGAGCACCTGTTAACCCAAACGCCATGACCTTAAACTCATAATGACCCTCATGTGTCTGAAAGCTGTTTTATGCTCCTCTCCAGGTCGCAACAATATCTGATGATACCCAGCTTTCAGACCTAACTTAGAAAACCACTTAGTAGTAGCCAATTCATCAATCAGCTCATCAAATACTGGCACCGGATACTTCCACTTCACGGTAAGAGCATTTAAATACCTGTAATCCACACAGAAGCGCCAAGTTTTGTCCTTCTTTTTGACCAATAAGACTGGGGAGGAAAAAGCACTTTTGCTCTTCTGAATAACGCCTAATTTCAACATCTCTGCCACTTGTGCTTCTATTTCATCCTTCAGGGCAGGGGGGTACCTGTAGGGTCTTACATTCACTGGTTGAGCACCTGGCACTAGAGGAATAGCATGATCACAGTTTCTGCTAGGCGGTAAACCCACTGGATCTTCAAACAAGTCACTATACTCTGTCAAGATCTCCTGTATGTAACGGGGAGTGGCCTCTGGAGTTAGTGGAGTACCACTATTGGTTTGAAGCATGAGAAAATGAATTCCTGTCAAAACAGGGTCATGCTCACGGATGCCATGTAACATCACGGACCCGGAGAGATAAGGAATGGACACCCATTTTTCCTTCCAATCCACTCGCATAGGACTAAATTGCTCCAACCAATCCATGCCCAAAACCATATCAAAACCAGACAGTGGGAGAACTCGAATATCAGAGAAAAAATCACAATGTTGTAAGGACCAGTGAGCCTTTCTAATGTGCTGGGTACACTGTACAGAAGCCCCATTGGCCACCTGAACCTTAGCGGGATGTATTAGAGCCGAAACCCCTTGCAATAAAAGTATGGGAGCTCCCAGAGTCCAATATATCAAAATGTCATGACCCTGAATAGTGCCATGAAATCTCATGGTTTTAGGTGTATCGACACCCGATAACGCGCCCTGAGATATGACCATGAACAGGGAATGATTGTCATCATGAGGCAAGTGTAAATCCAATGGTACTGTTGTATCTTCCTGAAATAATTCCCAAACTTCTTGCATGGCATGTAACTGCACTGTGGCTGCACATTTATGGCCTCGAAACCACTTTTCAGCACACCTATCACAAAGACCTCGTGCTCGTCTGTAATTCTTAAGGGCAGTGAGTTTGTCATCATTCTTTTTGTCTTCATCGTTACCACCGCCTCCAGCTCGCTCGTGCAATGGTGGAGCCGGCGGGGTGAAGTGCGTCTTCGGAGTCGTCCTGTTGAATGATGACTCGGATCTTGTGTAATCCTTCTTTTTGGTGGATTCCAGCGCTTCCTCGTGCACAAGTGCCAAAGTACAAGCAGCATCCAAATTCGTAGCATGGTGAACCATAACTACAGATTTAGTTTCATCTTTGAGGCCATCAATAAAGCGAGTAGCAAAAAGCAGTTGATCAGAATTAACATCATAAGCAGCCAACTGATCAACGAGTCCTGAAAACTCCTCCACATACTCCGAAACAGAACCTTTTTGTCTGCTGTGAAGCATTTGCCTAAGCAGGCTCTCGTGTTGCATTCTACCAAAACGATCATGGATCCAGGAACAAAAAGTGGCCCAGCTAGTGTGCTGAAGGCGACGCTCTACCGACTGCAACCACCGAGCGGCTGGCCCCTCAAAATGCATTGATGCAATTTTGATCAACAGTGATTTATCTAAACTATACATCTCAAAGTAGTTTTCACAACGAGATCGCTAGAGCTGAGGGTTCTCGCCCAAAAACTGAGGAAAATGCAACTTAGGTAGTTTGCCATGGAGCAAGCGGGAGGCGTCAGAGTGAGAATTACTATGCTTAGGCAAGGGTGGTGATGAGGACATCACACCCATGGATACATACAATAATTCTCCTGCTGCTACAAATGAAGGTCCAATCACCAGAGCTCGCGCCCGTCAACTTAATATAGAGGTGAGCTCGTTCCTTAGCGCTCCATTACGAATTCTTGAGGATAGATTACTATCTAATGATGTTATTATAATTAGGAATCATGGAGAGGTCAGAGGAACGATGGAAGACCAGGTTGGAGTCAGCCAAGGACGTCCAAGCCAAGTCAGAGGCCCAGCCCACGTCGACTTCGAATCCAATTCGGAGTCCAGGAGCAGTCTCCACTAAAACGGACGCCCAGGTTGCATACGGACTCCGTTTTAGGTGATCTACCACTTCACGGAAAGAGGACGAGAGCATCTTTCCAACGGGACCGGTCCCATGTCCAAATTCATTTGGAGTCGACGGAAATTGTTAAAACAGTAAGCCGTCCAGAATCTGTCAGGGTGCTGCGACACTGATTTTGGGCCGGATGGCCTTGTATCGAGTTAGAGTCCATTAGGGTTTCGTCCAGGGGGACTTGCACGTCCCCAAGTCCTTTATATTCAGTCGTCACCCCCTCCATTAGGGTCGGATTTTGCTTAGATTATTTCTGTATACACAGATTTGCCGTTTCATCAGTTTGTGAGACCCCAACTTGTGAGTTTAATCTATATCTGCAAATTTGGTTGCTTTCCACTTCGTTCTTGCTTGTGTTCTTTGATTCGCAGGCAAGGATTAGCCTTCTCGGCGAGGTCATCCGTGTTCGCGCGGGTGATAACCAGAGGAGACGTGGTGCTACGATTGCAGGGTTCGGGACGTGCCGTTCGGAAGCCGGATCGATTTGTGTCGCGACTCCGCCCAAATAGTTGATTATCAGAACCCGTAGGAAGATCGGAACCCCCGTCCCCATCAGGTGGAGGTGGAGGTGCAGAACCAGCCGTAGTACCAAAAAAACGGTGGGCGGAATCATTGTTCGTACCATTGGCCGGGCCATGAGTGTGGGTGTACGCCGACCCATTTCTGATGATCCCGTGAATTGGAGTCGATGCGGTGCCCATGAGGACTGTCGGCGGTGATCTCCAGAGCAGGTGGGCGCTCCGACGCCGACCCGATGGCAGAGAAGATCCCCGGCTTGGTGTAGGGGTTCTCCATGGATCCGCGCTCGAGGAAGCGGTTGAGGTGATTCACCTCCAACTTGACAGCCTCGACCTTCTGCTCGAACTGCGGCCACCATGCCTCACCTTCAGACTGCGCCATCTCTAGCGAAATCAGGCGCGCTTCCATCGTTTGCTCGACGGCATCAACGCGGCGCTCGAGTGCGCCACAACGCCCTTCAATCTTCTCGCCTAGAAGAGTTTCCATCTTCTACATCTCCTCTAGGACGAGCTTGAGGTGGGGATCCATGCAACCTTACGATTTGGGACGCCTGGTGTAGTGGAAGGGATACGGCTGCAGGATGAATGTCTCTGATACCAGGATTGTTAGCAGCAGCGGGGCCTAGCAGAATTAGGAGGAGATTGGGAAGAGTAGGTGTGATTTGGGGACGAACAGATGAACTTGTGTTTCCTGAATTCAGTTGATAGTTTGTTACATGAATCATTCCTCACGCCTCCTTTCTCTGGTACTAATAGCCAGCATTAAAATGGGTCGTGTCCCGACGCTAATCTCTACTCCCACTCAGGCCCAGAGTACTTGGCGTTGGTGCGCCGGGTACGTCTTGGTCGGTCCATGTTTCCGTCAGGCCCAGACGATGGTGCTGCTGCCGGTCCGACAACTGGGGCTGACGCAGTGTCAGCGATGCTAACAGAGAGCTTCACCGTAATGAATAGAATCGATTGGTTGAGGTCCTCGTCAAAGAAGATGGCTGGACGGTACAGCTCGACGGCGAGGTCTGGGCTACGACGAAGAACGGCGACGGTGGCGCGCGAAATCCAACGTATCTGGTTCATTTCTGTGGACAAGAAGATGTCAGTGAGGTGTACAAGAGAAATAGGAATGAGCTGGCGCAAGAAATCGAACCAATTTTATTCAAGGCAGAAGAATTTTGTGGAGGCATGACGGCTGTCAGTTTTTGGGCCGAGGTTGTAGACGACCGCGTTTCTGGAGACTGAGTTTGAAGGAATGAAATTGCTTTGGCTGAGAGCTTTAAGGCGTTGAGGCGGAGCTATTTGGCAAGCTTTCATATCTCAGCGCGCACTATGGTGGCCTGACCACCTGAAGGGCAGAGGGGCGGCCATGGCGAGTAGCTGTGTGTGCGTCGGGGGAAGAGAAAAAATAGAGGAACGCACGTTAGCTAAAGCTCGAAAACGAACTGCTGGCCTTGATCTCTGGTGAGATAAGGAGAGGAAGTGGTGCAGCATAGCAGCAGTGCCTCAAGGCAACTCCGATGATGCGATGAGGCGCGGCGCGTTCTGCACCAAAAAAGCGAATGGACCGGCCGAGAATTCGCAAGAGTAGTCACAAATTAGCAGCCAGGTCAAGCTCTGCAGCAGCCTGCGGCGTCCTCTGGCTCTGGCGAAAGGCGTCCATGGAGGCAAACCGACGAATAGGTGGCGTGCGTCGGCTGGGGTGGCCAGCTTTTGAAATTTTTTTGGATTAACAGATTCAAACCGTTTCATTCTAAAACCGGCCGCCTCGTAATCCTAAAATTACAAAAAAAAATTTATGTAGACTCCATAAATATTTCCAACCACTTTTGTTTTGGAAAACGTAGAAATTTGGCTTCGATAAAAAGTTAATGTTTCACTAATTTAAAATTTTTAAATATTTTTTATGGCCATTAAATGGCTTCATAAAATCTTGTAAAAATCTCCATAATTCTATTTTATTGTGTACTTAATTTCTACATAAAAACATTGACATTGTTCTAATACAAAAAGTTGAGTTTTTGTGTGTGTCTATTTTTGCCTGTTAAAGAAAATTACTGAATACATTACTTTCATTTTTCTTTTTGCAAATTTCGAAATTATTTTAGGTTTGGGTGAGGTAAACTTGAATCTGAACTTACGCATTTGAAAATCTGGGTTTGTGACAGCCATCATATACGTAGTCTCTAGGTTTGATTTATCTCTTCATGGCCCTACCAAATAGTTTCCTTATGACTAATTTCAAATCTTGACAACATGGTCTCACTATCCAGCATCAATGTTCGATCAAACTTCAACTATATATGGTGTTGAAAATAATCATAGTGTCACTCCAGGTGAAAATAGAGATTTGACGTCTATTGTTTGTACATGTACTCATTCCTATCCAGCATCGATGTTGCGACAAATTGTTGATCCCGTAGCAACGCACGAGCATTAAGCTAGTTTTATTATAAGGCCATGGATTTGTTTTTTTGGACAACATCATGTATCGGAGTTCTTCCGTAGCAACACAACATCGTCGACGACTTCAAGGCAAGGAGAATGCGCTGCATAACCAATTGATGACACTACCTTGTGCCTTAAAGCAGTCGTACAACAGATCTTCATCATCAATGTGGGGCTTCCTCGTTCTTGAACCATGGCTCCTATCGGACAATGGCCTTTGAAAAGGGAGGAGATGTTATTGGCCAAACATAGCCCAATGTCTAGCTGATGCCTAGCCGGGTACTATTCACGCTCATGAACAGTACTGCGGCTACTGTAGCTGCCGGTCTATAATAGAATTCTTGGCGATTAAGTTAGATAAGATTTGATCTAGAACTTTTCATATTGTAATAGATTTCTTAAGGGTCAAGTTGTATCCTCTCTATATAAAAAGAGATAGTCTAATAAATAAAGGACAAGTAAAAGTGAAGGGTTAAATTTTAATATCTCCTTCTTTCTCACGCTGGAGCCGCTGGGCTCTGCGTCCATGCTATCTCTCGCCTTCATGCCGCCTCTGCCATGCACCTAGAAACCCTCGCCATCGTATTTGCAGCTGCGCCGCCGTTGCTGTCCTACGATGTTCGTCCTAATAGAATTTGCTCATAGGTAATGTCAGTGAATGATTCCTCATACCTCACCCAAACTAGTCAATGGGTAGTTTTGTTAAGCTCTTCTGTTGGGAACGTCATATTAGGAGGTGTTTGATTGAGCTGTAGCTGTGAAAAAAGCTGTTGTGAGTTGTGAAAAAAACTGCTATGAGGTGTGGGCTGTGCAAAAATAGAAAGCCGTTTGGTTAAAAACTGTTGTGGACTGTAAATTTGACAAGAAAATATTTGTTACCTAAGGTCTAAGAGACTGTTTATATGCAAAATGACACTATTGTTCACTAATTTACATTCAATTCACTATTCTAGAGAAAAAATTTGAACATGTCAAGTTTAACATCCATCATTAACATGTGGTCTTCATAAACAAAATAGTCGCCATTAACATAATAATTCGTTTTTTTCATTATTGACACTTTAGATATTAGACATTATCTTTGATCATTTGTCTTATTCAAAAGTTATGATAAATATCAAATATTTTGTTATGATTCGATATATAACTAAAGATATTTAAACTACAACTAAAAATTTTACATGTTTGAAATAATTTTTTAAATAAGACGAATGGTAAAAAATACTATAAAAGTCAAACGTGTCAATAATTAAAAAAATGAAGGAAGTACAAAGAGATTATTCATATAAAGAAATCTGTATTATCTGTCTCCACCGCTCTCTTATCTTACTCCCTTCGTTATTTTTTATTTATCGCCATTGATTTTGACTGAAAATTTTGATCGCTCGGCTTATTTAAAAAATTAGTTTAAATGTGTAAAATTAAAAATTAGGATTTAAAAACCTTCAGTAGTAAATCAAATCCTAACAAAATATTTGATATTTCTTATATTTTTTTAAATAAGATGAATGATCAAACTTATTGGTTAAAATCAATGACGATAAAAGAAAAAAAAAGAACGAAGGAAGTAGGTTTGAATGATTGGTGAATAGTGCAGTTCACACTGGCCATTTCGAGCAGATTAGAAGCAGCCTGACTTGGCCAGTTAACACATGACGGAGACCAGAGAACACGCACGAGAGTTTGACAAGTGCAAGGAAATCTTCGACCAACTCAACGAGTAGTATGGGCGTATGGCAAGACACCATGACCGGAGCTCACACTCCACACGCGCACTGACCACGCTGAGAGCTCAGTGGGCAACCAGATCACCACTGCCTCCCTAGGCCCGAATCTCGACGAGGTGAGCCACAGCGCCTGCTCAGCGACGCTGGTGGCGCCGTCGACTTCCCAGCGTTCTTGGCCGTCACGGCGCGCAAGACGACGAGCTGCTGCCGGCCAGTCCGCGAGGGAGAAGACGAGCTGCTGCTAGTCGATGCGCGGGGACAAGGAGGAGAGGCGTCATCGAAGAATCCACTGCCGCTCCACCGATGGCTTCAACCCTAGCCGGCGCGTCGCTCCATCGAACCCTAGGTTGCTCCTGTCTGCAACAACGGTCCAATACTTGTCATTTATGATTGCAAATAAAGATGTTTATAGAATTGACTGTGCTCCCCTGAAACTGAAAGCCTGTTAGTGTCGGAGAGTTCATGCTCGCCTGCGTAAGGAAAATACAAGTCGTTGCTGTTGCGAAATAACCGAACTGGTTCAGCAGATCAATCGCTCGTGCACACAGAAAATAAACTGTATAAACACAGTATATAGGAGCAGACTAGGAGCTTTATTTCTCTTTCTATGTATTTCTTACATGGGAGAGCAGTGAGCTGTGATACTCTAGTCCCTTTCACTTGTCCTCTATTTATATTAGATCAAGGATGAAATAGTCTACACAAACATACGGTGAAATTTTTCATAGCCTTAAATCCCGGACCATATTGGAGACTTTGCTCATGGTAGACCAATTCATTGTTTGAAATTCATCCACAACTATTGACTTGGTTTTTCAACACTCCCCCTTGGATGAATTTACATCATGTGTATGCCTCGTTAAAAACTCCTTCTAAAACCCAGTGGGAAAAAAGGACAGGAGAAAATAGTTCATCACATACGTAGCTTGTGTTGCATCTGCTGTCTCGTTAAAAACCTTACGTGAGAAAATCAGGGAAAATAAAAATTCACAAAAAAAAAAAAGAAAGAGTACAACAGCTGATCTTCATGATCAGATAATCTTCTGGATTATCTTGGTGATCTTCTGATCACCCATAGTCTCAGGACTAAGGTTATGGGCTATGATCTCAGGGGTTGACTCCCCCTAATCCCCTGCAACTTAGTAAGTCGTCTCATGCCAATGCCTCGTACATATTTATAGAAGCTGGAGGCTGGCAAAGACTTTGTGAATAAATATGTAACATTTTCACATGCTTAATTTGTAGGATATTAATTTCCTCGTTCTTCTAGAGCTGATAGGCATAAAAGAACTTAGGATGAGCAATATGCTTCGTGAAATTGTTCTTCACATAGTCATATTCATTTGGGCAACGCAAGCAGCCTTATACTCATAGATAACAATGGGGTACTGGTGATGTTCAGACCACATGACTTCTAGATGTGGTTAATCCTCTGCCTCAGCCAAACATATTCTCGTGTGGCTTCATAGAGTACAATATTTCTGAGTGATTGGTAGATGTGGCAATCAGAGTCTGTTTAACAGACCACCACGAAATGGATGTACCACCTTAGAGAAATACAAACCCAGTCTGGGATATGGTATTATGCGGATCAGACATGTAACTAGCATCTACATATCTCACGACAGTTGAATCTTGGTTCTTCAGGAACCATAACCCAAGGTCCTGAGTACAAAGTAGGTACCTGAGGATTGTCTTGATGCCAACTCAATGTCTTCTGGTTGGGGCAGCACTATACCTTGCTAATAAGTTTACTACGAATGGAATATCGGGCCTTGTCCAGTTCGCAAGGTACATCAGTGCTCCAATGGCGCTCAAGTAGGTAACTTCAGGTCCCAACAATTCCTCACTATTTTCTTTGAGCATGAATGGGTCCCTTTCCACTTCAAAGAAACAAACCACCATGGGGGTTCTAAGAGGGTGACATTTATCCCTACTGATTTTTTCAAGAACCCTCTTAGTATAAGTAGACTGGTGCACAAACACTCCTTTAGGAAGGTGCTAGAGCTGGAGGCCCAAGAAAAACTTGGTTTTACCCAAATCTTTCATTTCAAACTCCATCTTAAGGTAAGCCATCGTTTCCTTAATGTCCCCTCCGATGCCAATAATATTTAAATCATCGACATACATGGAGATTATGCAAAAATCCATTTGGGATTTCTTTATGAACACGCAAGAACAATCATCATTGTTGACGTAACCTCTCTTCAGAAGAAAGTTACTGAATCGGTTGAACCACATCCTTCCGGATTTTTTCAACTCATATAACGACCACTGCAGGCGGACCCTATACATGTTGCGATGTCCTTTCCGAGCAGGGATCTTAAGTCCTTCAAGGACTCTCATATAGATCTCCGAATCCAATGCGCCATACAAGTATACGGTCAAAACGTCCATCAACTGCATATCCAAATTCATGTTAGCTGACATGAATATTAAATATCTGAACGTAATGCCACTCATCACAGGAGAGTATGTCTCACCATGATCGATGCTGGGTCTCTATGTGAACCCTTGTGCCACTAGCCTTGCTTTATATCTTACCACCTTATTGTGTTTGTTCCGTTTCCGGACGAACGCCCATTTACATGCTACAGGAATGACTTTTGGAGGTGTTGGGACTACAGGCTCAAAAACATCTCTGTTATAAAGCGAGCGCAACTCTGCCTCAAATGTTGCTTTCCATTTGTCCCAATCTGAGCGCTTCAGGCACTCTACCATGGACTTTTGTTCAGAATCTGAATCCATTAAGCAAGCAATCTTTGAGGCAAAGTAAGCATTCATAATAGTGGTCTTTTTGTTATATAACTCTCCTGAGACAACATAGTTAGTGGCAATTTCCTCATTTATTTCCTCAAGCTCATCGTGGTTTCAAATGATCGAGCGGAAGTGTTTCAATTTCCCAACGCCATAATGCGCACGCGATGCAATGGGATTTCCATCTTCGGGATGGGGTCCTTCAGGGACCATCTCGACTTCTGGTCGAGTTGCCTCTTCAGGGGCTCCGTCTTCTGGACGGTGTCCTTCAGGGACTTCCTCAACTTCAGGTTGAGCTTCTTGAACTGAATTCTTGAGTGAAACAAGTGGATCAGGGTTCTGTCTCCAGGGGACCATGTCTCGAGCACCAGGTGGTCTCCCCCTTTTCCTAGGAATGGTAGAAAGACTAGAGTTCGTAACCTTCTAGGTGACCTTCTAGGTTACCTCTCTCCTTTCCGGCGCATTTACTGCAGGTATATGTGACCTTGTCACTCCTTTGTAATCAATGAAGGCTCCTGGCAGCTCATTTGAAAGATTTTGTAATTTATTATCAGTTGAACTTCCAGTTCAGTCTCACTAGTGCGTGGATCTAAGGACTGCATCTCAGTTGCATTCCAAACAATATCTCGCCATTCTTCAGGATGCCTTTCTCCCCCTAATACTGGGAAATTTTCCTCATCAAAAATACAATAAGCGTACCGAGCCGTATGAAGAACCCGAGTCATAGGCTCTAAATATTTGATTATGGAGAGAATCTCATAACGAACATATATCCTCACTTCTGGTGGGGACCCATAGAAGTACGTTGAGGAGGTGGTATCGGCACATAAACTGCACATCCGAATTTTCGCAAATGGGAACTACTTGGCCTGAGTTGGATGAGTGTTGCAGCATGCAACACTCCATGGCCCTAACAACTGGTTGGTAGCCTACAATTCTGCAATAGTGGCGGGCTATTAACTTGATCCTTTTGATCAAGGACTCGGCTTTTGAGGGTGGACATGTGGTACTGAATGTTCTACCTTAATGCCCATAGCTAGACAATAATCATCACAGGCTTTTGATGTAAATTCACTAGCATTGTCTATCCGAATAGATAGTATGCGATCATCAATGAAGCTAGCCTTTAACCTAATGATTTGGGCAATAAGCTTAGAGAAAGCATGGTTACTTGTGGACAACAGGTCCACATGGCTCCATGTGGTAGAAGCATCGATCAGCACCATAAAATACCTGAAAGGGCGCGACATGGGCTGAATAGGTCCACATATGTCACCCTATATTCTTTCGAAAAAACTAGGGGACTCATCCCTAATCTTCAAGAGGGTGGCCGATTGACCAACTTTCCTTTTGCACAAGTAGTGCAAATAAAATCATTAGGATTTGGGAAGTTTTTTGTATCAATATTATGGGCCGCAGAATTGTTGATGATCCCTCTCATTATTCCCAACCCAGGATGACCTATCATGTCATATTCTAAATGACTATGGGTCTCTAAAGATGGATTCCATCGCAACATACTCCTCGGTGGGTCTTATACGTATAGTACGAACCCGATGGCGATGAAGGGAGCCTTTCCACCACTGCCTTTGATATCCGTCATTTTTTGTAATGAGCAGATATCCAACATCTTGCTCTTGATCGGTTACTAAATGGAATCCGTTCGCTCGGATATCTTTAAAGCTCAATGGGGTACGCTTTGAGTTAGGATACAAAAGTGCATCCTTTACAAATATTTGAGTACCCATAGGGAGAAGTAGAGTGGCACTTCCTGTGCCTACTATATGAGCATTGCTTCTAGCAAAGGTCATAATATTTCCACTTTTCTTATTCAATGTATGGAAATATCTAGTTTCCCTTAGAATTGTGTTAGTGGTGCAACTGTCAACAAGACAGATCTCTTCTTCTGCCATAGTGTCCTACCAATACTGTTTAATGAACATAAACATAAGATCATAATATAAACATTATCTTAAACATATGGGAAACACACCATAACATATATTTGCTCTTCGGGAGCATTATCCACGACCAAGCTCTACGGTACATGTGGGATACTCCATAAAACTTATAAGACATATTAGGAAAAACTACAGTTCCCCAAATATGCAAGATCAACAAGGCCGTCCTCATTCCCATCCATACGGATGCCTCCACCATCATTTTCAGCATCAACGACCACGTCGTCATGCTTTGTAACATGAGTTTCAGGCTCAATGGTGAAGTGGGACTCATGTTGGCTCTCTTTCTCGTTCTTGCTTCTGGAAGAATGATAGAGCTCAACCAGGTGTCTGGGGACATGACAGTTGTAGACCAGTGTCCTGTATTGCCACATCTATAACAACTATTTGGCTTTTTTTTTTAGATGTTTCACTTGCGACCTTCTTGGGTTCACATTTACCTCGAGGATTTCCCTTACCCTTTCCCTTGAAATCACCACCCCTCTTGCCCTTCCATTTTCTTTGATCATGGAGCTCCCGACAACATATGCATGTGCTTTAGGCAGAGGCATCGACCCACTGGGTCGAATAGAATGGTTCTGCAAGAGAAATTCATTCTGTTGTTCCGCAACCAACAATGCTTGTATAAGCTGACAATATTTATGCAACTTCTGGTTCCTGTACTGTTGCTGTAGAACAATGTTGCTCGGATGGAACGTAGACAGGGTTTTCTCGATCATCTTATCATCTGTGATCTTCTGGCCACAGAGACGTAACAATGAGATGATACGGTGAAGGGCAAAGTTATATGCTGCCACAGACATAAAGTCTTGGAAGCAAACAGTGATCCAATTGTTTTGAGCTTGTGGGAGTGTAATGACTCTCTGGTACTCAAAGGTCCTTCAGGGATCCCCACAAGGTCAGTGGATCTTCCTCAGTCATATACTCAGTCTTCAGGTCTGAGTGAATATGGTCCTGCAGAAAATGCTGCGCCTTCACTGTTTTAGTGTCAGTAGGTACATCGCAACCAACTTCAGGTTGGGCAATGGTGTATGAAATGTAATCTTCAGGATTATGAAATTAATGCTAGAAAATATGAACTTGCAAATATTAAAGACAATAGGATTTAAATTGCAAGAAATAGAAATGCAGTAAATTAAGAGATATTGCTGCATAATAAATAAATAAATAATAACTCTTGGCTTTAGGCTAGTTCGTGGGCGTGGACTACAGGCCATGTATTCAGGCGCATCAAGAGCAGTGTATATGGACTTCAGGCCATATGTAGGCGGCTGGTAAGTCAACTTCTAGTGACTGCGGTTCCATGACTGCTTTTGGTAGTTCTAAACGACTATTTTGTGTGGCACTTCAGGTCCGTGTTCTTGATGACAGCGCTCTTGGGCTGTTACCCATAAGGGTAGTGCGCTCAATGGCTGCAGGCCAGTGAGTATGCGTGCTGGTGCTTCGGGCACCCATGCACAGGTGGTCACAGTGCTTCAGGGCTGCGAGTTTATGACTGCTTCTGGTGGCATGGACAATGTCTTTAAGCCATTCAAGCTACGATAATCATGGGGCTTTTGACAACAATATGGAGCTATGCAACGATGATACTTTAAGATTTAGGGTTTAGGGTAACGACCTTCTTCTAGAGGTCACGAACATGGCACTTTCAGGACCATGTGTTATTGGTGCTCGATCTTCAGGATTGACACATCATTCTAGATGTGCTAACTTCTGGTTGCACATATACAAAGGTGCTATCTTCTAGTAGCACTTCGTTCTATGACAACAGTTTACAGAAAACATATTGTTTGTATTAAAATCAACAAGCTTCGTTGATGTGCTCTTAACAGTTATACTTTCCAATGGAGATAGCGGAACACATACGTGCACCACTAATTGATTACATAAACCAATTCTTACCTTAGGCTTTAGAGCACTTGTGCTGATAACGTATTGTGAAACAACTGAACTGGTTGAGCAGATCAATCGCTCCTGCACATAGAAAATAAACAGTATAGAACGTAGTATATAGGATTGGACTAGGAGCTTTATTTCTCTTTCTATGTATTTCTTACACGGGAGAGCAGTGAGCTGCGATACTCTAGTCCCTTTCACTTTGCCTCTATTTATATTAGATCAAGGATGAAATAGTCTACACAAGCATACAGCGAAATTCTTCATTGCCTTAAATCCCCAACCATATTGGAGACTTTGCTCATGGTAGACTAATTCATTGTTTGAAATTCATCCACAACTTTGACATGGTTTTTCAACAGTTGCGTTTCTTATAGAAAAAAAAGTTGTCTTGAGTTTTACTGCATGCACATCAGTTTCCTCATTTTTTGTCACGGGTTTATCTGTTGCAGCGGAAGCCACCGCCCAAGGTAGGCGATGAGTAAAGTGGACATCTTCCTAAAACCACTGAGTAGCTTCACAAGCCATGGATTTAATTCAAATATGATTTTAAATTTTAAAACTGAATGCACATGTTTATGACATGAAGGTGGACTTTAACGGAAGAGTGGTAGCTATAAAATCTTGTCTGTGTTGAAAGAAATATGAGAAAATTACTTATTGGTCTCTAAAATAAAATTTTGCACATCCTTCCTTGACCCTTAAAATTCGAACTTCCCTATCAGATGCCAACCTCATTTTTTTATTACCTGTTTGGCCTTTTATCATGTTTGTTAGCCAGAATCGTTAAGAAAAAGGTAAAATGACAAGCCAACATCCACTTCATCCAGACCTCATGCACACAAGCGCCCCACACAGAGGATGAAAAAAGGAAGAGGAGAAGAGGTGGTGGGCGAAACTGTGAGAAGAAGAGGCGGCACAAGGAGAAGGTGAAGACAACCTGGCGACTGTAGATCCAGAGAAATCACTTATATTTGATGAAACCTAGGAAACATTATATTGTTGAAGTAGTTATATTTTACAAAAGTGGAGGAAATAGTTATTAACAAAAAACTAGTTGTCATTGAGGTCTTGTTGTCTATATGACACATTACAAATGTATATTTGTATCCTAGTTAATATAAAGTTGTGATATTTGTCTACAACACACTATATCAGGAAAATGAACTATTTTGAAGATTTTTAAAAAGTTGCTTGAGATTAAAAGAAACTTGTGTCAGGATGTGTGTGTGTCCTACCATACTAGTGATCAAGAGAAACTAAAGCAAGCAAGCAAGGTGACAAACACAAACTAAACCCACTAAGACACTCAAGGGAGCAAACGACTAACAACCAAACAAGACACGCCACAACCCTACGCAATTGTAGTGAAGAACTACACTAGAGCACACTTTAGTATTAAGATAGGCAATAAAGACAAGCGCAACAACATCTATGCAATTCTACTTAAGATCAAAGCAATGCATGTAATAGTGCTCTCAAATAGAAGAAAGGGAGATAGAAAAGCTCATTGATTTCTGCTTGGAGGATGGAGCCTTCCCTAGTCGTTGGACCTCTCCCATAAGAGTCTAGGTCCCTCCCGCCGTTTCCGAAACATTGTTTTTTGAGGTGAGATTAACTACATGAGTGAAGGCACGGGTGCTTCCCACCACTCCGAGCAACACCTCGTTCAAAGGCAAGATGCCAATATGCTTGGGCACTCTCTCTTAGTGTCCCTTTGAACGGAGTGCTGTAACTGTGTACAAACTTGATAAACGCAATTACCAAAATTGGATTCAGAACCCAATTCCCAGCCACAACACTAGAAATGCTTGTTGGTATTTCTTACATCATCACAAGATATTACCAATAGGCATTCCTTAGCAATAATGCTTGAATTACTTATACATTGATATTCTAACCATTACAGATAAGACTGCAAGCACACGGAGTACCGCTTTAGCATTTCACCTTGGAGTATTCTAGGATATCATATTTATATCCACAGGGAAGATTCTTAATAAGGGTGTTGCACATGATTTATGAAACTAAGCTATTCATACTAAAGTATCACATACTAATGCAAGGATAAACACAAGGATAAAAAGTAGTGTGACACAAAGAAAAGAACCGACACCTAAGATAAATCTAGTATAGTGGAGTAGATATTAATCTAAGGCTAAACTGATCACTCAATGTACTTCTATGCATATACCTATGTACTAGTATACATAAATGTCATATACCTATGTACTAGTATACATAAATGTCATATATATATATATATATATATATATATATATATGACATTTATGTATACTAGTACATAGGTATATATAGTATATGACGAGGGATCATGACCGAGACATATCGGAGCATCGGTTTACTCCTAATCAGGGAAAAGACTCCGGTAATTATACACCTTTAACCTTACGATCGGACGTGAGAGATTACAAGGGACGGATAGGACTGACACTTCTTGCCGCCATCCCCTAACTCCGTTGGTCGCACGACATCCAAGGATATCTAGCAATCTAAGCATCGTGCTTACATTCCTAAATACTCCCTCCGTCCCAATTTACTTGTTCATCTAGTTGTGCGGACGAAGATTAAGAAAAGAAAAAAAATAATGTAGGTGCATATAAAATTAATGAGAAGGAGAGAGATAGAAATGAAGATGTATTGGGAAGAGAGATAGGTGCATTGGGAAGTGAGATGGACAAGTAAAATGGAAAAACTGTAGGATCCTAGATGAACAAGTAAATTGTGACGAAGGGATTATTACTCTAAGCCATTCGGTGGACCTTAACCCTTCGACTAGAACATACTCATCTAAAGAGCACAATGGACCAATGCCAAAACAATGATCAACTATACTAAACATAAGATATATATGCATATCTATGTATAAACATATACTGAATACTATAACTAGCATACTAGCATATAGTCGAAGTATGGAAACATGACAATCAAAAGAACAAACATGAACACTGTGACCATGTGAAATATACTGCAAAGAAGTATATTTTACTCGAGTAGCATAAAGTCTTACAAAGGAAATAAGGGAGAGTACGTCTATTGGAAGTGAGGGAGAGAGTCCTATTTATACATGAAGACATGGGCAAGTGGGCTTCCTTCACCCTTCTCCCGCCACGAGTTTCACGCCAACGCGTCAGAATCGACCTTAGAAAGGCTATAACTCATGCCACGTCATAGATGGGCCCAAGTGGGCCCACCCACAGGTCAATCGAACTCCTATGGGCCCCACTCTGGTCTAGTCTTTGATGTCTCCCATGTTCTGTGGGCCTTGGTGGTTGGTACGTGGTGCTTGTGGTGTTTTGTGGTGTTTTGGCATGATTGGTGGGTGCATGAATTCGTGTGCTGTCCATGTGGCGACCTGTAATTGATCAGAGTTGTGTTTCTTTGACATGTAGCTGGATTATGGCCTCCTTTCTTTGATAACTGCTTGCACACACAAATACTCCAGATACATGTGGAACTATGTTAATTATCAACTAGCATGCAAGTATGAAATGTAAGTCCTTTATTTCTGAGATATGTTGACGTACCTAACGACCATCAACAAACTCTCCCAAGCTTGCCTCTCGCTCATTCCGAGCAAGCCAAGACATAGAATCGGTGGAACAGGAGTTGCTAACGACTCTACCTTTCAATAATGGCTATCGCACAACTAAGATACTCTATCTAGGATTGAATAGGTTCACAAAAGACATTCTCACCCTTTTTTCCTTAGTTCTCACAGGGATTTTCCGCTTCTCCTTGTCTTGAGCGGTTGAGAGACCGCTAATTTGCAGCACTATATAGAATTGTATGGTGACCTTATTGTACTGTACGATAACTCCATTTTGAATTCGGCTCTATTCAAAACTAACTAGATTGTACGATGACCACACCATAGTGTACGGGACTCCAGCCCTTCTTAACTTCTTTGCAGCCTCTCTGTAGAATTGTGCGATGATTGCACAGCAGTGTACGGTGACTCCAAATCTTGCTACCTGCTCTTGCAGCCTCTTTCACTACTACAAATGCCCTTATAGTATTGCCCCAAAAGGCTAACAGTATCGGGAAGGCTGCCGTTGCTGCCTCAGTTACTAATAGAAATATCTTTTAGGATCGGTTGCCTTATTCCTTTACCAATAGAAATATCTAATAGAAATAGGCCTACTTATTAGTTGTGCTAATAGAAAAGGCATCAGTATCGGACCAGTGATGTCAACAAGGCTGGTACTAATGGAGTGTACTGATCGATGATGTTATGTATATCTAATTCTAACATATTCTATTAGTAATGGACTATAACTGGGCTATATATATGAATTATTTTAGTATGGGTCTTTATTGAGTCCGATCCTAGTTGGTACAACGACATTAATCCCTTTAGACATTTGTCAGTGTTTGGAGCATTGTACATGGTGATCCCATGTACTGAACGGTGACTCCAATTGTTGTCCACTCTTACGCCTCTTTGGAGTACTGTATGTTTGCTCCTCGTGCATTTAGATAACATCTAGTCTTTTGATGGGAATGTATTTTGAAAGTATTTTATTGCTATCCTTTCTTTTTTTGCACAATCCTTTTTAGTTTTCTAGATTTTACAGGTTTTCTCTACTATTAATTTGGTCTTCCGGCTTTTTTTTTTGAACTAAAATCCCTAACCTCTTATCATTGGATTGGACGTGCTTAAAACCACTCCATACTGGCCTACTGAAATCCTCCAAACGACGATGCTCAGCTCGCAAGCTACAATGGCGGCACTGGAGATTGGCAGATCATGTAAGCAGTATCTGAACTGGCGATGAATGGTGGACAAACACTGCTCAATAGCATATCTGCAGAATTCTAGTACTGGAATTCAATACAACACCCGGGGGGGGGGGGGGGGGGGGGTTGGGGTGTGGCGAGCAATGGCATGCGGTGGCTCCGACGGCAATGGCGAGTAGCACCGGCTCGCATCGGTGTATGTTTGTTTTTATTTGTACAGTGTCCCTAGGGCTACTGATTTCCAAGAGAGTTCCAGAGATCTTCCTTGGTATGTCAGAAACCGTAGGGCAGTCTTGAAGACCCGTCTAAGCTGTCCCTAGCGATACGTGGAACGGATCTCTCCCATCACGGGGCAAGGCGACAGCGCCATAGCAAAGGGGGTGGCGGCGCGCGACGGTTACTCCTTCCCACTTCCTCCTCGCCGGAAGCAGCACGAGGCGAGAACAGTGGTGGGTTGGCGGCGTGAGGCAAGCACGGTCGCGACGGGCTGGCAGGTAGAGCCGAGCTCTTCACGCGGCGGCGACAGCGATGAGGCCTCCTAGCCAGCATCCGCCCCTTCGTACCTCCTTCTCGCCAGTAACTGCCACCACTTCTTCATTCCCATCTTCACGATGTGCATCATGTGCATCGATCTGTCGGTTTTTACTTGCTCTTGCTTGATTTGATCTACTGTTCACTGGGAAAAAATGTGTGACTATGCGAGTGCTATTTATCTGAATGAAGCCACCCGAGAATGAAATTCCAACTGTGGTCGTTTCTGTTAGATATTTAAGGAAATTACAACATATTTAATTCCAAAATAAATTATGATAAATTACAATGCTAGTGTTTATGTTTAAACTGTTGTTTAAGACGAACAAAAATAGAAACGAGACAAAGCTCAAGATATACCTCGAGGCGGGATTAGTGTCGAGGGCACTAGCGGTGCCGTTCTCACTAGTCGACATAGTAAGCTGTTTGATGTATTCAATTGAAGTTGACGCAGGATGTGTTACGCACTGTAGTTCCTCAAACGGACACCAGGAAGAAGACGTACTCGCACCACAGTTCGTTCGCCGGGAAGAAGACTTCGTAGACGATGAACACCAAAAACACCAAGCGAGTAGTCGCGCGATGAAGTGCGCTCCCAAAAAACTTTATTGTCTTCCTATCTCGATACAAGAACTCTAGAAGGCAGAGGTGCTAGAGGCCTGCTCTCTCACCGTCTGTACACGCAGATGTCGGGACGAAGATGACGAACGCTTGCAACAACTAGCAGGGAATGGTATGCTGGAGTATTTTTTGTGTCTCTTCTTTCTTCCAAGTCATGCAAAGAGAGTATATATTTTTTCTCTCAGCAACACTGATGGAGGTGAGACTATAAAAGAATTACTTCATGCGCATGAATGAGAGAATAAAACTGAAGCATTCAGTTGCATTGCATGCCATCAACTCCATTTTCATGCTCCTAATGGCCATTAACATAATAATATCTCTAATGGCCATTAGCACAATATTCTTTTAATTACTAAGTAACTCCAATAGTGTTAATAGGAGTCTTAATCTTCTGATTTAATTGCTAGTAAATTAATTAAATCCAACAATCCCAACCAAATTTCAAGCCACATGAAGACACTCTCAGTTCCTTATAGTTTTGATATACCACTGTTTCGATGGAGACTATTAAGTTGGACATCCATCTAGAGCAAAGGTTACATCTATTAGTAACGGAACAATGAATTATGCCTTAAATTGATAGTTTTGTGCGAACATGTTTCACCTGAGCCCTTAACTAGTACTAGGTTATAGTAAGCATCCCCTCGGTTTGGAGCATATAAATCAAACTCCATGACCTCTCGGTATACTTCTCCGGCCAAGCAACATGAAGAGTTCACCCTGGCAATCGCCAACGAAGAACTCAACCAGGCCCAACGCCACTAGAGATTGATGCAGATCAGCAGCTACATCACCTTCACGACACACAAGGTTGTAAGATCTGCCTCCCATCACCCCCATGGAATTGGCTTATGTCAGTCCGCGATGCTGTCAGAGAGATACCCTCATAGCCAACAACCTGCACCACATCGGGGGATTTGAGTTTCGCTTCGTTAAGCACAATGAGGCTCCGATGAACTTCAGGAGGGCTGTTTTCTCCAGAACCTGCTGGATCCTCCTCTTAGGCTACCCCCTTGACCTCGAGCAATCTGCGCTTATCAAGCAAGCTGTTGCTCCCTTCGCTCAGATCATCCATTGGCTCTCTGAAGACCGCAGCCTGGCTAGAGTGTTACTGAAGGTCATCGTGGACGACCCCCTCGAAATCCTGAGAAGCCTAACTCTCAAGATGGTTTTCTACTTCAGCTTTATAGGTGTTAAAATAATGCAACGTTTATTTTAATAAATACACATAGCAAAATCTAGTAGAATCATCTATGAACATCATGAAATATCTTTTACCACCTTTGGTTAACTCTCCATTCATTTCGCAGAAATCGGAATGAATTAATTCTAATGGTACCAAGTTCCTTGCCTCTGCAGCCTTGTGAGGCTTGCGAGGTTGCTATGTTGCAGGCATACATGACATTTAGAATTTTTGATCAAATTAAATTTCAAAATTAAAGTCATACTAGCCAAGCATGTCATACAACCAAAATTTGTATGACAAAGTCATGAATGCAAAACATTTGATTGTTATCATCAACCACATGGTTCGAATTAAAACAAGCATCAGTTAAAGACAAGCGGAACATGCCTCCGCTATCATAGCCTTTCTCGACAAATGTTGCGTACTTTGAAAGTACATATTTGTTCGACTCAAACACAATTTTAAAATCATCTTTACATAGTAAAGATCCACTAACGAGATTGTTCCTTATTGAGGGGACATGCTATGCGTTCTTCAGTTGCACGGTCTTTTCCGAAGTAAGCTTCAGATTGACCGTACCGACATCATGAACAACAGCACGAGACGCCATTTCTCATCAACAAGGATGAAGTCTGTCCAACCTGATAAGAAGAAAATAAGGAGATATCGGCACAAAGATGAATATTGGCACTTGTGTCGACCCACCAATCAGGTGAATGACAAATGAAAAGGACTGTAGGTAAAAATTTACCGTTCTCCGATGTTCCTCCATTAGCCTCAGTCATGTTTGCAGACCTTTGGTTTTGTCCTGCATATATTTGCGATCCGTACACTGACTCGCCTAGTGATACGAACTCCCGCAAACAAAGCAGTTTCCTTTATCCTTATTCTTCTTCTTCTTCTTAAAAGTCGCAGGTTTCTCTTTGAATTTTGTTTGAATTTCTTCTTATTGGAGTTATGGAAATTTTGAGTTTTCTTTTGCATCATATGGGCGCTAGAATTTCCCTCAACAACCTTTTTGCCACGAACGTCTTTTGCTCTCGCCGTCTCTTCAACATCCAATTACCCAATGAGATCAGCAATGACAAATTCATGTTTCTTATGTTTTAGAGAAGTAGTAAACTTACTTCAAGTCTATGGTAGCTTTGCATTAATACAACTCGTCACAAACTTATCTGGCAGCACACATCCAAAATTCTCAAGTTCTTTTGCTAGCATTTGTATTTCAAGAGCTTGCTCCACTACAGAACGATCATCAACCATTTTGTAGTCATGGAATTGCTCCATGACATACAGCTCGCTGCTAGCATCCAAAACTTTGAATTTGACATTAAGTGCATCTCACGTGTCCTTGTCTGCAGGCAACCACACGTATGCATCAACAATGCTGTCCGCTTGCACGCTTATTATTGCCCCCTTGAACATGTTATTAGCCTCATGAAAAACACATTCCTCCTCATGAGTATACGGTCCAACTGATCTTTCTTCGACAACAAAATAGCAGCTCATAAAGATCCACCAGAGCATCCATTTGTGACATCATATTTTAAAATTCGTGCCATAAAAAAATGTTTAGTTTCAACGCATTCGCAAAGCTAGCAGCCGAAAATTGGAATAAGGTTTTTGAATTGTTAGATATTTAGCAAATTATAATATATTTTAATTCCAATATAAATTAGATAAGTTATGATATTATTTTGTTATCGACGTGTGCTAGTGTTTATGTTTAAACTGCTGTTTAAAATAACAAAAATAAGAATGAGCAAAGCTCAAGATATATTCCGAGACGGGACTAGTGCTGAGGGCACCAACGGCGCCGTTCTCACTAGTCGACATAATGAGCTGTTCGATGTAGTCGATCGAAGTTGACGCAGCACGTGGTACGCAGTGCAGTTCCTCGAACGGCCACTAGGAAGAAGACAGCACAATTCATTTGCCGGAAGAAGACGTCGTCGATGATGAACACCAAGAATGCCAAGCGAGAAGTCGTGCTATAAAGTGCGCTTCCCAAAAACCTTAATGCTTTCTTATCTCCATACAGAATTCGAGAAGGCAGAGGTTCTGGAGGCCTGCTCTCTCATCATCCGTGCATGCGGATGTCAGGACGAAGATAACGAACACTTGCAACAACTAGCAAGGAATGTTATGCTGGAGTACTTTTGTGTGGGTCTGTTCTTTCTTCCAAGTCACGCAAAGAGAGTATATATTTTTTCTCTCAGCAACACAGATGGAGATAAGACTATAAACGAATTACTTCATGCGCATGAATGAAAGAAGAAAACTGAAGCATTCAGTTGCATGCACCAAAGAACAACAGCCATCAGTATTCATGCTATCAACTCCATTTTTATGCTCCTAATGGCCATTAACATAATAATGCCTCTAATAACCATTAGCACAATATTCTTTTAATTATTAGTAACTAATGAAAGAAGAAAACTGAAGCATTCAGTTGCATGCACCAACGAACAACAGCCATCAGCATTGCATGCCATCAACTCCATTTTTATGCTCCTAATGGCCATTAACATAATAATGCCTCTAATAACCATTAGCACAATATTCTTTTAATTATTAGTAACTCTAATAGTGTTAATATGGGTAAATTCTGATTTAATTATTGGTAAATTAATTAAATCCAACAGTTTCGGCTATGCATATGTCCGATGCTCTCATATTGTTCGGGACACTTGTTACTATCATGAACTTGTTGGCATGCAAGACCCATTTTATTAATGGAAAAAGTCCAATTTACTTCCCTCAAGTATGGGCAAAGTCTGGATAACCCCCTAAATTATGTTTTGGTTTACTTTACCTCCAAACTTATATCATTTGGTTTAATTTACCCCTAGTAAAATTTATCTTTTTTCCTACATACATAATTTGAATTTGATTTAAAATTTTATATGGTGGTAGGGGACATCATAATGTAAAAAATATTTTTAAAATTTTGAAACATTATTGTCATATAATTTTGTATCTTAATGATTGTTTTACAATTAAATAAACTTCTCTATCAAAATGATGATAAACAATTTGTGAATTAATTTTCTAACATGTGGTATAATGTGAACCATTATCACGTAAAATTTTAACTTGGAAGTTCACTTCTGCATGGAGAAATAAAAAAGGAAAAATTCTATTTGGTGGTAAATTAAACCAAATAACATAACTTTAGGAGTAAAGTAAACAAAAAAAAAAGTTTTGGGGGGTTATCTAGACTTTAACTATAGTTCAGTGGAATAAATTGAATTTTTTCCTTTATTAATTATATGTATGTGCCTCATCGGCATTGACTGCCACAACCAACAAAAAAAATTACTTTTCTAGCATTTGTGTTGTAATGCAATCTGTGAAAAAAAAGAAATACTTGAACTCCTGGAGCAGATTAATTTGTACTAGTTGCAATGCGGTTTCTCGATTTGGGTCCCGGAGCACATACATGGCTAATCTTAATAGGGAGAGCTGAGCAGAAGTGTTTTCAGTTCTCAGCTGTTTGCTAAGCTTAAGCTGTTTTCAGTTCAGTAATTTCAGTGCTTACTTAAGTGATAGAGATGCTTTAATTTCAGTTTCATTTGTCAAGAACTCGGTGATATTGGAGCTGTGTGTACAGTACGAAGTAGTTGTTCATGTGTGCAGATATGTTTCAGAGATATGAAGATGATGATACTGAGAAAGAACGGTAAGTATCTTCATTTTCATGATAGAACAGTTGCTGCAGTTCAAGATTGTGGATGTTGGCGTAGAGGAAGGCGAGAGCAAAGCTTGTAACATCAGTTTTGAGTGTTCTCTGTTGGAAACTGATTGTGTGGTCAGACTTGAAATTTTGTAGTGTCTCCTATCATATTTGAGTCATTCTGATGCATCTTACTTTAAGTGCTATCAGTTTGCGTGAGAATCTGTGCTATTGTCTGTGCTATTCGTATTTGCTAGAAGCATGCAGGAATCTATAGTCAGTAGGGCCGTGGCTCTCCTTTTCTTGCTACGATCAGTTTCCTAATTTTAAGTTTTACAATGAGCGCTAGTCATATCTGTCTTTTTACTAAGTAGAGTTTCATTGCAAGGTAAAACAACAGAAAAAAATGATAGTGGCACAACAGGTGTGCTTTTTTCCTCTTTCAGTTCAATCTCTTGATATAGCATGTCCTTAATGTTACTGTTAGTCCTAGAACTTTTGATATATCATGACTTTAATGTTTTAGGTGAGTCCTAGAACTGTTCAGGGGAAATTTATCATCTGGTATGTGAATATCTCGCTAGATGTATGTCATAGATTATCATTCATTTGCTATGAAGTATCACTGCTGTGTGCTTCAGATGGCGCCCCCCTCGCGCCCTCCCCTTGACCCCTTCCTGCCCGCACCATCCCGCCGTGACATCGCCATCATCGCTGATGGAACGACCCCCTAATCCCTAACCTCCACCACGCGATCATGGCCTCCACAGGTGGCCCTGATGATCTCCTGGAGCTACGAGACGACCCCCAGCTTGCACACTTAGTGCAACCATGGAACATCAACCAAGGACGACATTTCGAGCAAGAGGTATTCGCCAAGCTTGGCTGCTCGGTACATCACCCCTCTTCCTCCCTCGATGGTGCTTGTAACATCCCGAACTAAATTCTCGCTAAATCCTTTGTCAATAAAGACTTAATTGTGTTCTATAAAAATCTCAAAACCCAAAGTTAATGACATCAAAGGATCTAATCGACAGAACTTAAATTCAAAATTTAATTTGAAATCCAATCTTTATTGTCTTTCTTCTTCTCATTGCTTTCGCCCGTGTACCGCCGGCCTTGCTCCGCTCCGAGCAGGAATGAGCGCCGTCCGGTCTCCTCTGTTCTCCCCACTGCAAGCCGCCGCCCGAGTCCCTGCTCCCCCCGGGTGCCGCTTCTCTGTTCTTTTCCATGTCTTCCCGACCCCGGCTTTGTGAGCCCGATTCGCCCGACCTCCGACCCAGAGGTCGGATGACTTTTGCGTTTCGCCCGACCTCCGACTCAGAGGTCGGATGACTTTTGCGTTTCGCCCGACCTCCGACCCTAAGGTCGGAGAAATTTTCCGATTCGCCCGACCCCGACCCCCAGTGGTCGGACGCTCTTTCCGTCTCGCCCGACCCGTCGTCATCACTCTCCGCCTCGCTCGACCCCGAGGTCGGACAAGCCGCTCTCGCTCCGCCTCGCTCGACCCGAGGTCGGACAGACTCGTCGGACCGAGCTCGAAGCGGCCACACCATTAATGCTGCCGGCCATCTCCCCAACCGTAAAAGCGCCTGGCCGTACACAGCGGTGCTGCCACCGCGCCGAAAGTCTTCGTGATGGGACGCGCACGCCCGGCGCCCATGCGCTGCAGTACACTGCCGCCGCGCCAACTTGCGTCGTCCTGGAGAGACAAAAGGAACGGAGGCTGATATTTTCCCTGAGACGAAACACTTCACTCGGCGAGCTCCCTTGCTCTTCTGCGCGCTCGTCTCTCTGCTCTCGTTTCCACTCCTTTCCACCTTTACAGCCGAAGAGCTCCGCAGGGCCCGAAGCAGAGCAAGCTTCTCTCGTGCTCAGGTGCGCTCGGTAAGCCTTGCCCTGCCGACGGTTCCATCGTCCGTCGTTATCGTCTCTAACCGCCGCCCCATTCTTCCGCAGTATTTCAGCAGTAGCGGCGCGTCGACATCTCTTTCCGACGACCGGTCTCCGTTGCTGTTCTTTTCCACCGACAGCCCTCTGGTAATCTTTGCCGTCCGACCAGTCTAGCTAGTCCCGTCTACCGAAGCAACACTAAAGTTTGTTAGAGAGAAATTTATGCAACTTCACTCATCTGTTAATACAAGATTACCTTGCATCTTCATATAGGAACCGAGCTGCAGACGGCCACGGAGGCTGAGGAGGACTTCCCCGCTGCCGACCCCGCCATCGACTGTGCTAACTTCTCCCCGAACCGAGGCAAGCCCCGGTGCACACCTAATATTTAAAGTTTTATTTTGTCACTATCCTTGTAGGTCTGTTTGTGCATTACGTTGAGGAGTTGTTTGACACCTAGATGCATAGCCTTAGTAGGAGTTCCTATGGGATAACGCAGTAGCGTCAGCTAAGCGCTAGCATGCCTTGCTAATATTAGGAATCGGTAGCATATGAGTAGTATGGAGACTACTCATTCGATGGCTAAAGTCTTGTGGGAGGGGTGACTGTCAAATGTGTAGTCTTTAGGGAATGGGCACAAAATATGACATTAACTGTTAGCCAATATTGCTGAATGGATTAAGTTAACAATGGTACTGAATGTCGGCACCCATGGGCAAGTATTGAGTTGTGTACCGAATGCATACTGGCATATGGGAACCAGGAAGCCGACGTAGCTCATTGCGCAGTGATTGGACGACCAGCCATCTCTTTTTCCGGGTGAACGGACCAGTAGGGTGGATGAATTCGCATTTCTGTTTTTCTTGGGCATGTACTAGTGGGAAAGGCTTGGGGCCGTACAGGGACGCAGGGCGTTGCCTGGAGGACCATGTCCTTGGGGAGATGGCAGTCGGACCGACACTGTCGCGATGCAGTGAAAGGTGGCCACGTGCGACTCGTGGAGTGCGCACGTGTCGTGTTATTCGGGTTTCTCCTGCAGGATGTACATCGATTATAATCGCCGTCCCTCACGGTTAGGAGTACCCGCTTGTCCACTGTGTCACATCTTGCCGAGAATGTGGGTTGTATGGTGGGAAAACCGATGTATTGGGATCTCAATAAATTGTATTGCAACCATGTTTGTTTAGTATTAAGAGCACATTTTACTACTGCTAGTGAACTCTTAAAATTTTGGCTAAAACCTGAAAATAGGATTTACCATTAGTGCTGTTTTTGCAAATACTTACCCTGCTGCCACAAATACTCCCTGCATACTAGGAGTCGGCCTTAGAAGGCCTATTGACGGGTAAGTCTTGCTGAGCGTCAGTCGCTCACGGTTTGTTGATTGTTGTTTTGCAGGTAATAGTGCTGACTGTAGCCAGGGTGGTTGGGAAGAGGAGACGCCCTCGGAGTGGACCTTCGAGTGGGTCCCCGCTTCTCCCTCCCGTGGAGATTAAACACCATCGGGCTGGGGTGTTTGATCGAGGCGTCGAGTGTTAGATTTTTGCTTCCGCTGAAATCCACGTGTTTGTTATCAAAACTACGTTTCCGCACTTCCTAAACTTCTGAAATCAGTTGTAATATAACCTGAATTAATGTATCTTTAAGTCATTTATGCGAGTCCTTGTTAATTATTGTACTGCAAAGTCACTTGTTTCGGCAAGCGGCCCTCCCGAATGATCCTGGATGAGCAACCGTTCGATTTTATCGGACGGGGTTGCGACAGTGCTTTTCGTCTGCTCGCTGTCTTCCGCCGCATCACGTTCAGGCTCACCGAATCGTCGGTCGGTATGGGCCTAAATGCCTGCCTGGGCAGCACCCTAGCAGGTTTTCATGTTATCTACCTTCAAGACAAACATTTTTGCTTCTCTGTGGCCAACAAGCATGTTGGTCTCCTCATCTGTGCTCTTAAAAGAATATTCACAGACCACTTCGATGTCTATTTCCATCTCTGGCGTGAAGGAGGAGATCACTGGCAAAGGGAAAAAAAAACCCGCTGGGAAATTGAAGAGGAAGAGAGCTGGACTCAAGTCAGTGGTAAGAAACATAAAAAAAGAGTCCGTTTCGTGCCGAATCTCGTGCAGACTTCACCGAGGGTGAAAGCAGCTCCTCAAGAACTCCCTCCTATTACTTCGATCCAATTTGGATCCCATGTTTTCCCCTACCTGCTCCCAAAAGCAGTATCTCGGTTTGGCTCCATTTCAAATTTCAAATCTCAAATCCCAGTGAACACGGTTTTTCAACACCTCAATAAATTTCTTGATTTGACCCCCAGCCAGGAGCAGCCTAAACCTAGGCCTAAAACCCCAACGCAATCTAAAGCGTGGGGTACGCATGCATGCTACCGCTGCCTAGGCCAGGGCCATCTCGTCAGAGACTGTAGTGGGCAAATTAGATGTTGGCAGTGCTCCAATAATGGTCACAAAAAATCTCACAGTATTAAATGGAAATCCAAGCGTCGAACCACAAGGAAGCCCAAACATACAAGACGTGAGACTGCAGACTTGGAGCCGCGCACCTGGCAGAACAACGTGACTAAAGACTGCCCCGGCATTACACCACCGTCTTGCACCATGAAGACCAATCCTTGTCTAGCTATCATCCCCTTCCTTCCGCAACACACTACCACAATGCACTGCTCCCCCCACCTCCCCGAAATGGCAAACTTCCCCATCGATCCTTTCCTCTTCACCTCCATGGGATGCAAGTTGAAGACGGTGCCCCCCTTCGCCGCATCAGGAAATTGGTGTACCTCTCCGGAGGGGTGGCAGGGCAACACGAAGAGTTCACCCTGGCAATCACCAACGAAGAACTCAACCAGGCCCAATGCTGCCAGAGGTTGATGCAGATCAGCGACTACATCACCTTCACGACACACAAGGTTGTAAGATCTGCCTCCCATCGCCCCCATGGCATTGGTTTATTTCAGCTCCGTGATGCTGTCAGAGAGACACCCTCATAGCCAACAACCTGCACCACATCGGGGATTTGAGTTTCGCTTCGTTAAGCACGATGAGGCTCCTATAACTTCAGGAGGGCTATTTTCTCCAGAACCTGTTGGATCCTCCTCTTAGGCTACCCCCTTGACCTAAAGGAATCTGCGCTTATCAAGCAAGCTGTTGCTCCCTTCGCTTAGATCATCCATTGGCTCTCCGAAGACCGCAGCCTAGCTAGAGAGTTACTGAAGGTCATCGTGGACGACCCCCTCAAAATCTTGATAAGCCTAACTCTCAAGATGGGGCGGGAAAGTGATGGAGAGGGACAATGTTGGACTGTCCCTGTTTACATCCTCAACTCAGAAATGCTTGGTCCCCCGCCTATGGATCAGGAGGACCCACCTCCCAAAAATGGAAATCCCCACCCTTTCCATGGCCCCATTGTTCCAAGAGAAGTGGAACCTTGTTGCCGCAATGGCTGATCAGATCATGGCACCACCTCATGCTGTCAACCCAGCCCCTGATGCTGCATCCAACATGGGCTCTAGAGTTCAGGACCCCACCAATGGCGATGCTGAAGGTCCTCAGCCCACATCAACATGTATAACACCAGATCCATCACCAAAAAAAGCCATGAGACTGAACAACAGACCATCATGCTAGCACCTCCCAATGCCTAGTGGCCCCAAGACAACCCCATGGTACAACGAGTCCTCACCAACCTCCAGCACCTCCTCAACTCACCCCTCGTTCAAGTCAACTATAGATAGATTCAAGGCCTCCCCCAGATGTCTATCACCTTCACAGCAGCAGGACAATCCACCACGATCACCCTCCTTGGCTCCATCCGACTCCCTCCACAGCAACTCGGCCTGACCATGCATCCCCACATTGAGCCGCTTAACACAGTGACCACCATCAACAATCAGATCATCACAAAGGTATACCACAGGCGAACGGTGATCAGGCAACAAGACGTACACAAAGACTCCACACCACCTGCTCCCCCAGTCTTTCACCAGGGTCACGCAGACCATGAAACTCCGCAAACTCAGACCAATAACAAGCGCACACCCAAAAGGAATGCCATGATCCCCATCTCTGATGAAAACCTGCGCAGGAGCAAACGGCTCAACAAGGCCACATATGGCTGCACGATTATCCCATGCACGGATCATCGTACTCCTAAGAGGAGCTCAACCAGCCAGATCAAATCAAGGAAACAACTACTGCTTAGCGCAATACGTGTAAGGCTTCCATTCCCAACCTTATCTCAGATGTTGAATTCCCCTCGTTACAGGATTTGGAAAAAGTTGATTCATTCCCTGTGATCCATGTGGCACAGCTGCAACTGGTGGCCACAGCAAGATGCGGAATCCCTCCTTCGGAGGTCTCAGTAGAGCTGCTGCTCAACACGGATGATCGGGCAGCAGGCGACGCCATCCCCAAGCAACAACCGGTGATCAATGGATAGCAGCACTTTGGAAGTATTTTGTTCCCCAGGGTATGCCCTGGGGTAAGGTCCTATAATATTGGAACCTCTGATGTTGATGGTCTGACTCTATTTTGGGGCCTCTGTTGGGCCAAATTTGATATGGGTGGCTCCCTGTCCATCCACAATTTACCTCTCCTTGGGTTTACCAACTGGTTCTCGTCAATCTTCATAGCTGGCGCAGTTGTACCTGTGATTTTCACACATCTGTTCCATACACCCAACGCCTGACGATCTCTTTCTGTTCCCTTGTGGAGAACAACTACCCTCGCAAAACAAGCACGTCCTCCCAATGGATCACAACAGATGCCAGAATTGGAACTTCCTTAACTGGGACATCAGAGGTGTAAATGCTGACGAGAAACATGATGCAGTACGAAACAAAATTGTGGATTATGCTCGATCTTTTGCCTAAAGGAAACTAAAAGAGAACACTTTGATATGACATATTGCAAGAAACTGGCGCCAAAACGTTTCGCCAAGTTTGCTTACATACCGTCACAAGGTGCATCAGGTGGCATTCTTGTGGGCTGGAATTAGTCCATCTTCACTGGCACCGTCCAACATAGCTCCCACTCTTCTATTACCATCCAATTCTAGTTGCTACACAATGCAACAAAATGGACCCTAGTAGTGGTATATGGCCCCTGTCAAGGGTTGGCAAAAAGAGGAATTCCTAATTGGCTCCACAATCTAAACATCCCAGACTCTGAGAATTGGATGATCCTTGGTGACTTCAACATGTACATATCTACCCAAGATAGAAACAAGACCGGTAGCAACATGCAAAACATCCTAATCTTCAACGAAATTATAAGCAAGCTAGCCCTCCAAGAGATCCCTCTAAAAGGCCGCAATTACACTTGGAGCAACATGCAACAGGACCCCCTTCTAGAACAATTGGACTGGTGCTTCACATCAGCTAACTGGGTCTCTATCTATCCAAACCCTTCTCCTCCCGCTGTCAAGACCCACTTCGGACCATGTCCCATGTGTTGTTCAGATTGGCACACCCTTACCCAAAGCACAGATTTCAGATTTGAGAACTACTGGATAGAGCAACAAGGTTTCATGGAGCTTGCGGAAAGTGTCTGGAACTCCAACTTTCAGAACACGGACTCATCAACCAAACTGGCAGCTAAATTCAAAGCCCTCAGGAGAGTGCTCAAAAAATGGGGTAAGACGCTCTCGCAACTAAACAATCAGATTAAGGAGTGCAACACTGTTCTATCCATCATGGACAAACTGGAGGAGATTAGACCGCTGCCAACACAGGAAGTCAATTTTAGAAGAATAATCGAAGCACATATTAGGAAGCTCCTCCTTGCTAAGAAAAAATACTGAAAAAAAGATACACAATCAGATGGATCAAATTTGGAGATGAAAGCACAAAGTTCTTTCATGCAGCAGCAATTGAAAGATACAGAATTAACACAATCACATCACTTGAATTGGAGGATGGAAGACTACTAACAAATCATAATGAGAGAGCAGCAGCATTATGGGAGGAATACAAGTCAAGAATGGGACACACATCCCAACCGCAAATGCACTTTGATTTATAGCAAATTATACAACCACATAACCTTCAACACTTCTCCAGCCCCTTCACCACACAAGACATTGACACAGTGGTCAAACACATGCCGAATGACAAAGCACCAGGGCCAGATGGTTTCAATGGACTCTTCATCAAAAAGTGTTGGCACATCATCAAAAATGACATATATAAAGTATGCATGGATTTCATCGTTGGAGCAACAGACCTTGAGTCAATAAATACTGCTTTCATAACACTCATCCCTAAGATAAACAACCTAGTGAATGCAAACAACTACAGACCCAACTCTCTGATCAACTGTGTCACCAAGATCATCACCAAACTCCTGGGCAACAGACTGCAGGCAAGCATCATTCCTCTACTGCACAAGAACTAGTATAGCTTCATCAAATCTAGAACTATCCAAGACTGCCTAGCTTGGGCCTTCGAATACATATACCAATGCCAACACTCCAAGAATCCAATCATAATCCTCAAAATAGATTTCACAAAAGCATTTGACACAATAGAACATAGCACTACAGGAATGATGATGGAACAACTTGGTTTTCCCAACAATTGGATCCAATGGACAACAAACATCTTCAGCACAGCATCATCATCCATTCTCCTCAATGGAGTGCCAGGAAAGCCTCTCCACAGAAAAGAGGAGTCATACAAGAGGACCCGTTGTCCCCACTACTGTTTGTTCTGGCGGCCGACCTTATCCAACACATAGTCAACAAAGCCTACACCACGGACCTCCTCAGTATCCCTCTTCCCCTAGGGATGAAGCGGGCTTTCCAATCATCCAATACATAGATGATGCCATCCTCATTATGAAAGCCTCACAAAGGGAACTGCACTGCCTCAAAGGCCTCCTTGAAACATACTCCCAATTCACTGGACTCAGAGTTAACTATAGAAAATCATGCATGATACCTTTGAACATGGAAGAGGAACAGGCAGCCCATCTAGCGGGCCTCTTTGGATGCAAAATTGAAAGCATGCCCTTCACCTATTTGAGGATCCCCATGGGGACAACTAAACCAAGAATTGAGCATTATGGCCAAATCATGAACAAAACTGAACGCAGACACTCCTCCATATCCTCAATGCTGACACATACAGGCAGGCTCTAGTTAGTAAACTCAGTAATCTCCTCCCTTCTCACATAGACAATGTGCACGCTCCAAATCCCAATTGGAGTTATTGAATGTTTCGACCATGCAAGAAGACAGTGCCTCTGGCGACAATCTGACAGCAACGCCAGAAAGCCCAACCTTTGATTGCTTGGAAAAAATGTAAAGACCAAAACAAAAGGGGGTCTAGGAATTATCAACCTTCCTCATGAAGCATCTACAAAAGTTCTACAACCATGAAGACATCCCTTGGGTCAAACTCACACTACATGAAATCTGACCTCCTGTGATGTAATTTGGTGACAAAACAAAAAAAAAACATCATTAGGTTCCATCGCTTTATGACGTTTCCAACTTCGGAGGCATTTCCATGACACTATCCATGGATGCCAACATGAAATGTATCAAATATACGTCATAAGCCAACGCAGCTACTTTCTGTGACGTATACTTGGAGACAAAATAATGAAACGTTATTAAGTAGCTCTATTTTATGACGACTGGAGCTTCTGTGACAATTGCTTCAGACGTTACTAAATCCGAATGGACGCAATGTTAATCGGGCCAAACAGGACACGCGGATCTGTAAAAATATTGGGCCCAAGTAAGGAATCAGACCTCAGCCGCTGGGCTGTTGTTTGTGGGCTACGAGCAGCACTAATGATGGGCTGGCCACACAGAAATGGGAGGGACAAACTTCGAGCGTGCTTGTGGGCTATTGTTAGTGGGTTGTTGTGTATGACTGTAGTGGCCTGTGTTGTGCTGGGCCAAGTGCTGGACACATCCGCACCGTTGCAGGCACAGCACCGAACCCCCAAGCGCCGCCCATCCAAATCGTTTGTGTATCATTCGATAGAACTGTCAAAGGAACTGAACAGTTCCCATGAGACGAGCAAAAGCCCTCATCATCGTCTTTCACTAACTCCACGCGTTGGTTTCCACACTCTCCTTCCTCTCTCTTCTACTCCACTGTTTCAAAGAAGCCCTGTCTCTTGTCCTAGCAGACGTCTCTCTTCCCTATCGATTGACGATAGAAAGCCCTCTCCACGCCGCGCCGCGCCGCTGCGCCTTCACGCCGCATGGACCGCACGCCGCGCCGCTGCACCTTATTCACCCTACATACCCTCAACTTCTTCTTCCATGTGGGACTACTCCTCCGCTATGGGTGCTAACTACTCCGCCATGAATGTAAGATTTTTCATTGGATTGATCCATATGCATATCTTTTTGATCTATATATAATTAATGAAGAACTGGATCGAGGTTCTTTTTGGCCTTAACAGTTATTATTGATGTATTATGTTTGCCTGTATCTCAATCTATCCATTCATCAAACTGTAAATCAGTAGAAATTAGGTCAATTCCTCTTGTTGTGTCACCACCTTTAGGTCAGCAATGGCTACTAGAATGGTATGTGCGCTCTACTGTATATTAAATAAAAATATTCCTCTGACCGCGATACCCTTTAATTTTCTACTATGAACCTCTAGAGTTCCCAATTATATATGAAGTACTTATTTCATTTATTCGTTCATTTTCTTATCAAAGATGGTCCTGTCGTGCATCGTTGAAGAATGGCGTATACCAGGGCCGACTTCATTCAGACTGCTTACCGACAATGGAAACAGTACTGAAGTTTCCATTGTCAGGGAAGGGGAATGCCTTTTCCTATCTGGTGAATCCTGGACTAATTTCTTCCTACTTAATGCCTTGGAAACTGATGGGGACGGGGGTCCCGATCTTCCTACAGGTTCTGATAATCAACAATTTGGACGGAGTCGCGACACAAATCGATCCGACTTCCGAACGGCACGTCCTGAACCCTGCAATCGCAGCAACACGTCTCCTTTGGTTATCACCCGCGCAAACACGGATGACCTCGTCGAGAAGGCTAACCCTTGCCTGCAAATTGAAGAACACAAGCAAAAACGAAGTGGAAAGCAACCAAATTTACAGATATAGGTTAAACTCACAAGTTGGGGTCTCACAAACCGATGAAATGGTGAATCTGTGTATACAGAAATAATCTAAGCAAAACCTGACCCTAATGGAGGGGGTGAAAGCTGAATATAAAGGACTTGGGGACGTGCAAGTCCCCCTGGACGAAACTCTAATGGACTCTAACTCGATACAAGGCCATCCGGCCCAAAATCGGTGTCACAGCAACCTGACAGATTCTGGACGGCCCGCTGTTTTGGTGATTTTCGTTGACTCCGAAGGAATTTGGACATGGGATTGGTCCCGTTGGAAAGATGGTCTCGTCCTCTTTCTGTGAAGTGGTAGATCGCCTAAAACGGAGTCCGTATGCGACCTGAGCGTCCGTTTTAGTGGAGACTGCTCCTGAACTCCGAATTGGATTTGAAGTCGACGTGGGCTGGGCCTCCGACTTCTTGGCTGACTCCAACCTGGTCTTGCATCGTTCCTCTGACCTCTCCATGTTTCCTAATCATAATAACATCATTAGGTAGTAATCTATCCTCAAACATTCGTAATAGAGTGCAAAGGAACGAGCTCACCTCTATATTAAGTTGACGGGCGCGAGTTCTGGTGATTGGACCTTCATTTGTAGCAGCGGGAGAATTATTGTGTGGATCCATAGGTGTGATATCCTCATCATCCTCTCCCTCTTGATGCGGAGTTGTCCTCAACTCCAGATCATCCTCCTGTGCCAAGTATGGCGTCAAATCTGAAATGTTAAAAGAGGAACTAACCCCGAACTCGGGTGGCACCTCAAACTTATATGTATTATCATTAATCTTCTCTAAAATTTTAAAAGGACCAGCAGCTCGAGGCATCAATTTAGACTTTCTCAAATCAGGGAACCTATCTTTTCTCAAGTGCAACCAAACAAAATCACCCGGTTCAAGTTTTAATTTTTTTCTACCTTTGCTACCAGCAATCCTATATTTTTTATTTATTTTTTCAATATTTTTCTTAGTTTGAGCATGCAACTTAACAAGAAAATTAGCATGCTCCTAAGCATCATTATTTACTCTCTCACTAGTAGGCAAAGGTAAAATATCAATAGGAGCATGAGGGTTGAAACCATATACTACCTGAAAAGGACTTACCTTTGTGGTGGAGTGTTCCGCTCGATTGTAAGCGAACTCCACATGGGGCAAACATTCTTCCCATATTTTTAAATTATTCTTCAGAATTGCTCGTAACATGGTGGATAAGGTGCGGTTCACTACCTCCATTTGGCCATCAGTTTGTGCGTGACAGGTTGTAGAAAACAGAAGCTTGGTACCCAGCTTATTCCACAAAGTGCGCCAAAAGTGACTCAAGAACTTAGCATCACGATCTGAAACAATAATAGAAGGAACACCATGCAAACGAACTATCTCTTTGAAAAAGAGGTCAGCAATATGAATAGCATCATTTGTTTTATGACATGGAATAAAGTGTGCCATCTTAGAAAAACGATCCACAAACACTGTCCCTCCCCCTCTTAGTCCTAGGCAGTCCTAAAACAAAATCTATAGAAATATCCGCCCAAGGAATAGAAGGAACAGAAAGAGGCATGTATAAACCATGTGAATTCAAATGAGACTTAGCTTTTTGACAAGTAGTGCAGCGAGCAACAAATCTCTCGACGTCTCGTCTCATCTTTGGCCAAAAGAAGTGTATGACCAAAACATCCTCCGTCTTCTTAGCACCAAAATGTCCCATCAACCCGCCTCCATGCGCCTCCAAAATCTGGAAGTTGGAGCAACGGTGCGTGTGTAAGCTTGTCCTTCAAAAGAGAAAAGGACTCTTCCTGTGATGGCCCCCAATGGAAGACAACGCCCTTCTTTGTCAACTCAATCAGCGGTGTCGCGATGGTGCTGAATTCCTTGACAAAACAGCGATAAAATCCCGCTAGGCCAAGAAAACTCCGCACGTGCGAAACCGTTATGGGCGTAGGCCAGCTGTCAATCGCCTCCACCTTAGCCTTATCAACCTCAATGCCCTGTGAAGTCACAACATAGCCTAGAAAAGAGACTCGATCGGTGCAAAGGGTGCACTTGTCGAGGTTACCAAACAAACGTGCATCACGTAAAGCATAGAAAACAGCACGTAGATGATCCATATGTTCAGCCATAGATTTGCTATAAATCAAGATATCATCAAAGTAAACCATCACAAATACCAATGAATAAATGTAAAACTTTATGTATTAATCTCATGAAAGTGCTAGGTACATTAGTTAAACCAAAAGGCATGACTAACCACTCATACAAACCAAATTTAGTTTTAAATGTTGTTTTTTATTCATCACCGAGCTTCATTCTAATCTAGTGGTAACCACTACGCAAGTCAATTTTAGTGAAAACTATAGCACCACACAACTCATCAAGCATGTCGTCTAGCCTAGGAATAGGATGACAATACCGTATAGTAATGTTGTTTATGGCTCTATAATCTACACACATACGTCATTAACCATCTTTCTTAGGAACCAAAAGAACAGGAACAGCACAAGGACTAAGGCTCTCACGTACGTACCCGCGGTCCAAAAGATCTTGGACTTATCGTTGAATTTTCTTAGTCTCCTCAGGGTTGGTTCGGTACGCCGCACGGTTTGGCAAGCTCGCACCAGGAATCAGATCAATCTGATGCTCAATCCCACGAATGGGTGGCAGCCCTGGCGGTATCTCATCAGGAAAAACATCTCGAAACTCCTGCAAAAGGTTAGTAACCGTAGGTGGCAATGTGCAAGACAAATTATCAATAGAAAATAAAGCATTCTTGCACACTAAAGCATAGCATACAGCAGTACCATCATAAATTTCAGCAAGGTCAGTTTTTGTAGCAAGTATTACAGGAGCTTTCAAAGTTATATCTTGCTGAATTTCAGGTTTAGCATGAGATTGTTGTTTAGCATTAGCAGCCCTCTCCCTATCAGATTTAATGATTGCAGCAGGCGTCATAGGTAACAAAGTAATTTTCTTCCCTTTATGCATAAAAGTGTATTTGTTACTACGACCATGGTGCAAAGCCTCATTATCATGTTCCCAAGGACGACCCAATAGAAGAGAGCATGCTTGCATAGGAACAACATCATAATTTACAGAATCAACATAAGCACCAAGGGAAAAAGGAACGCGACAAGATTGTGTTACTTTAGCTTTTCCCGAGTCATTCAACCACTGAATATGGTATGGATGTGGATGTGGTCGTATTGTCAAGCCAAGCTTCTTGACCAGATCTGAGCTCACCAAGTTGTTGCAGCTGCCCCCATCAATAATCACCCGTGCTCGCCTATTCTTGATCACGAACTCAATCTGAAACAAGTTATGGCATTGGAGCTGGTCGGGTTGAGTTACCTGAGTACTGAGGACCTGCTGGACAACGATGGCTCGGAAGGTAGTGTCGGCGCTGCCGAGGACTAAGAAGTCCGCAGCACCGTCCGCAGCAGCAACAACATCATCATCATCGTTATCTTCTATGTCGGAGGTGCTCGCATAACCTCCATCTTCAGTGGCAATGTAGGCTCGTTTGCTTGGGCAGTCACGCTGCACGTGGCCAAGTCCAAGGCAACAATGACACTGAATGTCAGTCGTGCGACCAGTGGATATAGTGGATGGTTGATTCTTCACTGGATCCTGCACAGAGGATTTAGAAAAATCCGCAGGGCGTGATGTGGGAGGCGTTGCTGTGGTGGACGGTCACTTGCTGGCTGGTACAGGAGGTGGACGAAAGCTTGATGAGGACCGTGTTGCTCCCGTAGATATAGACGTACTAGGCGTAAAGGTGCGACTGGTTCTTGTCTTTGCTGCTTCCTGTCTTCCCTGCAATTCCTTCTTTGCAAGCATAGCTATGTGGAACAACTCGTTGACATTGTTAAAGGTTTTATAATCAATAATATCCTGAATTTCACGCCTCAATCGCCCATAAAAACGATAAGTTTTATCCTCATTATCCTGAACTACCCCACAACGTGTGACACCCCAGGTGTCACCAGGGCAAGAATCGACAACTGTAAACCCTAATCCACAATTTCACTCACTTTAAAGCAGATTCAATCTTGGAAATAAAAAGAAATATTGTTTAAAATGCCTTAAAGGGACACGAAGAAAAATTTGACGAACAACAGAACACTATAGCAAGGTCCGGGAAAAATCTCAATTAGCAGTGTCGAAATCTCGTTAACAGGAAGGAACCCAAACCCTAACTCGTGACCATCAAAATTTCCACAGAACCCTAGCCATATTTTTACAGAACAATTAGGTACACTTCAAAATAGAATTTTGGGAAATTATTCAAGATTTTTGGAAAGGATTTAGACCTCTTAAAATTCACCCAAGCAAAAATCATCTTGGAAATTCAAGAATTTTTAGAGACCACATCATGACTTGAACCTTAAATGAAAAGTGCTCCAAATAAATCCCTGAGCCTACACAAAAAGTTTCAAAAATGTTTGAGCTCGGGAAGTGTGTCTTTTAATTGAAATACGTTCCAGCTTTAAAATAAAAATGTATATAAAAATTTAATCGCTGTTGTCGGGCAGGCTACAGTGCCGCCGCCCGCCCGACCGCCCGCCCGACACGGCCGCTGTTGGCACGTCGTCGCATTCAAGCTACCGCGCTCCTCGCTCTCTCCCGTTCCTTCCTCCTTCCTCTCCCGCAGCCCCCACTCACTCACTCACTCTCTCTCTCTCCCTCTCTCTCTGCCGCTCCCCTGTTTTTCCCCGGCGCGCGCTGCCCGAGCGCCGCCCGCTATGGCCGACCATGCCGGCCATAACCCTAATGCCCCTCCAACCCTACGCCGAGCTCTCCTTTAAAACGGTGCACCCCCCCCCCCCCACTCCTCCTTTTTCCTTCACCCGCGCAAGACTTCCCCTCCTCTCTGCTCAGAACGCCGCCACCATTGCCGCCGCCCTCCACCTCCACGTCGACAGATCACTCCGGCGAGTTCCAAGCCGCACCATCGTGCCTCCTGGGCTCCCCTCCACCCCCTACTGCTCTCCGTTCACCAAGGCCGCCAGTCATCCCCCGCTCTGCCCGGAACACCGCCGTCTCCCTCTCGGCCGAAGGACCTCACCGCCGATCACCCCTCCTCAAAATTCGTCGTCGCGGTACAATTGTTTTTCAATTCAACTCGCCGGCTACTGCCTCTGGTTATTGCGCACCCCTTTGACTTGAATCCGGCCACAGGTGACCGTCGTCGGAGAAGAACGCCGTGTGCCGCCCCGTCGGCCGCCATTGTCGCCACCTCGACCTCCACGTCGCCGACCCTGTTCCACCCTTCACCGTAGCCTCCATCCTCCACAAATCAGTGCAGTGAGTCGAGGTGAAGCTCCATGACACCTTGGTTCCTGCCCTAGCCTTCTTCTCCGGCGAGGAGCTCACCGGAGCAACCGCCTCTGCCGTGTCCCCTGTTCTGTGCCACTGTTCTATTGAATTTCCTAATTTCCTTTAATTAGCCAGAGATTGTTAGGCATATAACAAATCATGGAAAAATCTAAAAATACCAAACCTAATTTTATTTGAATCCTTGAACATTGAACAAATTTTCTGTTAAAGCACTTTTTAGAAATTGTGACAGAGAGTTCAAGTAAGCTCATAGCTGAGAGCGACAGCGATTCGAACCGATTTTTATACCTCTGCAGGGTTAACCTAATCGTACGACACGTGCGTGTCCCAGACTCGCACGTGGCAACCGTTCACACCAGCTCCTGCAACGTCAATTCCCTCCTACGCCTGCCTTAGCAGCGTCGCATCCCACCAGACAACATGTCCCAGACGGTTTCTGTGGAGTTCCCACGCTGCCTACCCCAGATCTCCTCCTAGTTAGACACCGTAGGACAGGTTCGACACTGCAATCACTAGGCTACGTAGGTTTACCGAGGCCCATAACACCCAGCATACGATTAGTACATTCAATACTTGCCCAGCTGTGCCACACGGATCAGACCAGACTACGGTCACCCTGGTCCCGGACCAGTCGCCGACCTACTTGTACCCGGTCTGACCCTCAATCTTTTATCTTTCTTACTTATTCACAATCATGTGGCACATCTCATGTAATGGTTTCATTCAATATCTCCTACCACTCGCGAGCAGCGTCCACTCTGCTCGACTTCTAGCGGTAATTATCTGCTAAGCATAGCATACTAAGGGTATCTATACCAGCTACCGTCAAGGTTTCCTATGGAAAACAATGCAACTATGGTTTCAATCAACTCCTAGCACTTAATGCACAAGCAATACACAATAAGTTATAAAAGCAAAATTTTAAACATCGGTTGTGCACCGGGGCTTGCCTGGTTCTCCGGCGTTGTTGTTGACCTCTTCTGTGGAAATCGAAGAACCGGGATCTGCAGCTACCTCGTGCGCATCAGAATCTACATGATGCATTGTGATTAAAATAAGTTTAATGAAAAGAGTCATTGCTTTTGCCATTAGCGATCTAGGGTTTTGATCGGCGATGCCTAGAATTAGGGTTAACCCTAATTACTCGACGCCGTCGATTCATTATGTTTTGATTTCATGATGATGGTTAAAATGAACTTCTCATTTCCTTTCTAGGAGATGACTTTTAGTTGGCATGTTCTTAAAATTAGGAATTTCAACTTTGGTGAATGTTAATTCGACAATTTCCTAGATAAATAATTATTTAATTACGACTATTAACCTAGGGTTAAAATGAAACTTTTAATTATTCCTCAAGATTATTTTTAGTTGATAGCACTCTCTGAAATAAGAATTTTGAGCTTTGGTTGGGGCCTAGATGAATTTTCTATATTTTATGAAAATTCATCAAATTTCTGGTTATTGGATCTTATAAAATCAGAAAGCACTAGTAAACCTTAGAATAAAATTGTGAAATTTTATGTGAGCATTCACGAGCACTAAAGATAAAACTTTGCTTTTGGGTCTAACCTTGTGTATGACTTTACAATGTTCTTTAGAAAATAGTACTTTAACTAGGCACATTGAAGTAATTTACAAGGCTTACAAGCAACTTCATGGTCCTAAAATCCTCAATAAATTCCAGAGGGTGTGTTTCGCCATGGTGTATTTGTGGATCAAAGATTAGCCATAGCATTGTTCTATAATTCAAACTAAAATTCAAAAATAGAAAGGAGTGTTCTAAATAATTCTGCAAATTTTTGGGCATTTTCTAAAAAGTACTTTATCATAAAAGTAGTACTTTTTATGAGGTTTCTAAAAAATTTAGGTTTGCTATTTGTGGATCTTTCTATGAATTTCTACGGATTTTACAAGACAGAGCAATATTCTGGAAAATAAAAAGGAAAAAGGAAAACAGGGGAGATTGCGCCGGCGAGCTCCGGCGAGCAATTGCCGGCGATGGGGTGGTCGCCGGCGGTGAGACCTTGGTTTTTCACGATCTACTCAACACAGGGATGCTCAGCAACACAATGTTCATCGAGGTTTTGCACGGGGGAAGGGTGCTCACCATGGAGGGCGTCGGTGGCGGCGGCGGTGGGAAAATTCCGGCGAACGGAGCGCGGTTCCGAGGATTGGGGAGTGCGGTGAGCTTCACGAGAGGGAGAGAGGGGGATTTAGTCACGGAAAGTTTGGTGGAGGAAAGCCGGGGAGGGGGTTCACCGTAGGGGCGGCGGCAATGGCGCCGGCCGGGCTAGGAGGAAGAAGGGGAGGGAAGCTTCGCGCGCGGGAAGGAGAAAATGGAAGGAGGGGGGGGGAATGGAGGAGCTCACGCTGATTTAAAGGACTTGGATTGGGGGGAGAAGTAGGGGAGCAGGGGGCACGGCCGGGCGGCGCATCGGGCGGTGCAAGGGGCGGCTCGGGCGGCGCATGACAGAGGAAGAGAGAGAGAGAGAGAGAGAGAGAGAGGGAGGGGAGCGCGGCAAAGGAGTGAAGTCGACGACGTGCTCATAAGAGTCGTGTCGGCCGGGGCAGCGGGGCCTGTTACCCGGCCGCTCGGCGGGCGGCGGGGCACCGTGCCCGTGCGGCTGCTTCAAATCAATTTTTTTTTATAATTAACTCGCTACTAGCTAAAGTCCGAACACACTGCAATTGAAAGGCACACTTCCCGAGTTCAAAATTTTTTGAAAGTTTTTGTGTAGGCTCAGAAATTTGTTTGGAGCACTTTTCATTTAGGGTTCAAGTCATGATTTGGTCTCTAAAAATTCTTGAATTTCCAAGATGATTATAGCTTGTGTGAATTTGTAAGAGGTCTAAACCTTGTCCAAAAATTTTGAATAAATTTCCAAAATTCTATTTTGAAGTGTACTTAATTGTTATGTAAAAATATGGCTAGAGTTCTGTGGAAATTTTGATAGCCATGAGTTAGGGTTTGGATTTAATTTCTGTTAACACGATTTCGACACTGTTAGTTGAATTTTTCCGACTTTAGCTATAGTGTTCTATTGTGTGCCAAAGTTTTCATAGTGGTCCTTTAGAGCATTTCAAACATCATTTCTTTTTATTTCCAATGTTGATTTTGCTTTTACGTGTGAAATTTGACTTTTAGGGTTTAAATCTGTCGATAACCTTTTAAGTGACACCTGGGGTGTCACAGTCCTCCCCCTTAAAGAAATCTCGTCCCGAGATTTATGAGCAGGAAGGAGGAGGAGAAAACTAGAGATCAAGTTATGATTTTAAAACTAGATCACAAGGAATATATTTAGATATGTGGAAAGTTTAATACGGATAGGAAGGAATATGGTAGTCTCGATCTCGGTTGGAATCATGTTGTATGATTTAAACGGGTCAAAATGGCTTGGTACCATGATATGGAAGTGAGATGACAAAATATGACTTTGCGCCCAGCAGACTTAGTGTCTGGCTCCTCTGTGGTCTTTTTGGTGATTGTCCCCTTTGTGCGCGTTGAAGTCAATGGCTTTAGTGCTGGTCGTTTAAAATTTCACGACAAAATATGGTGGCGATGTGGTAGGTGGGGGGGGGGGGGGTTGTTCGAGTGTGGTCGCAATATGGTAGGGTCTGGTGCATGCCATCTTGTTTTTGACTCCAAACTAGGGTGGCCCAGATATTGGCTTCCCAAAAGGGTCAGTTGTAGGCGGGACCAAGGATACGGTTAGTGGTACAAATGAGAGAAGTCAAGCACAACATGGCTAGGAATGGGCTAGAGTATTTCTGTAAGGACCTGGTTATTGGTCAAGATAAGGAATCTCCAATCACAACATTAGTCATCCCGGTTACGTACTCCGGATAATACGCCATCCGTTTAGAAGAATGTTAGGATTAGGATTTTCCCTCATGATTACAGGACAATGCCCTCATCATATCACCATTTCGCCTTGAGAAGCGCCTGGGCGAACCGGCACAATTCAAAGGCAAAATTATGGTTTTCTGAGAACAAAACCTCTCAGTAAGGATGAGTTAGGGGATAACGAATCATCAGAGTCTATGAAAATGTAAAAGGATGGTTTTGCGGATGATGGCTACAAGTTTATAGGGACTCTCGCTTGTTCAAAGGCACACTTCCCGAGTTCAAAAATTTTTGAAAGTTTTTGTGTAGGCTCAGAAATTTATTTGGAGCACTTTTCATTTAGGGTTCAAGTCATGATTTGGTCTCTAAAAATTCTTGAATTTCCAAGATGATTATAGCTTGTGTGAATTTTTAAGAGGTCTAAACCTTGTCCAAAAATTTTGAATAAATTTCCAAAATTCTATTTTGAAGTGTACTTAATTGTTATGTAAAAATATGGCTAGGGTTCTGTGGAAATTTTGATAGCCATGAGTTAGGGTTTGGATTTAATTTCTGTTAACAGGATTTCGACACTGTTAGTTGAATTTTTCCGACTTTAGCTATAGTGTTCTGTTGTGTTCCAAAGTTTTCATAGTGATCCTTTAGAGCATTTCAAAACATCATTTCTTTTTATTTCCAATGTCGATTTTGCTTTTACGTGTGAAATTTGACTTTTAGGGTTTAAATCTTCGATAACCTTTTAAGTGACACCTGGGGTGTCACAGAATGGCCGGCGGCAGCGGCGGCATGCGCGGCCGACTTCAATGCACGCTCTGGCAGCAGAGGAAAAGGGAGGAGGAGAGGGGATTAATGGCGTCAGTCGGCGGCGGCGGACCTGTCGGGAGGTGGACAGCTCGGGGAAGGCTGCGGCGCTAGCGCTGGCACGGCGGAGCAGACGGCGCACATGCGCCATGGCCTGGCTGCGGGTACTCTGGTGCGCGTACTGGCCGCCAGAGGAGGAAGAAGGGGCCAGGGAAGAAAAGACAAGAGGATTTGGCCAAATTTGTCAAAATCTTGTAAATTCAAATGTGATTTGAATTTGAGCAGGCCAATTTGAACTCTAGGAATTTCAAACCAAATGCTTGAACTCAATTAAGCCAAGAAGGTTTTATGCAAAGTTTCAAACCATACACTTGCACACATTCGATTTTAATTTTTAAATCTCTAATTCAGTCCTAGTGGTGCTAGGTTTGATTAATCTTTGAATTTTGGAAAACCTGCAAGGTGGGAAAATTCTACAAGTTTTGGCTATAGTGATTTTGAAGATCTTGAAATTTTTCTGGAGTGAATTTTGGGAAATTTTGGGATGTTACAAACCTACCCTACTTAAATTGAATCTCGTCCTCGAGATTCGTCTTGCTTGCCAAACAGGTATGGGAATTCTCTCCGAAGGTCGTCCTCTCGTTCCCATGTGGCTTCCGCTTCGGTGTTATTGTTCCATTGCACTCTGCAGAAGCGGATCGCTTTACTCCTGGTTTGTCTGGTCGTGGTATCCAAGACCATAGTTGGTAACTCCTGATATCGTAGGTCAGGCTGTAGGTCCACAGTTTCCACAGGTATTTGTTGTTCCGGGACTTGAAGGCACTTTCGCAGTTGTCATACGTGGAACACTGGATGTATCTCCGACATCTCTTCCAGTAGCTCAAGACGGTAAGCCACCGCTCCAATCTTTTTCTTTATCTTATAAGGACCGATGTAACATGGTGCTAGCTTATCACGAATCTGGAAACGTCTGGTTCCACGGATTGGCGATACCTTTAAATAGACATAGTCTCCCTCGCTGAAAGTGAGGTCCCTTCGTCGTGTATCCGCATATCTCTTCTATCGGCTTTGTGCAGTTTTGAGTTTTTCCCCAAGGATCTGAGCTTGCTCCTCGGCATCTTTAATTATTGCAGGGCCAAAGAATCGCCGTTCTCCCACTTCCAACCACATCAACGGGGTTCGGCATTTTCTGCCGTATAGTGCTTCAAAAGGGGCCATCTGTAGACTCGCTTGATACTGTTATTATAGGAAACTCTGCAAACGCTAAACTCTTCTCCCAATTCTTTCCATAAGTCAATACATAAGCTCTTAGCATATCTTCCAATATTTGATTTACTCGCTTGGTCTGACCGTCGGTTTGGGGATGGTAAGCGGAACTGAAATCCAGCTTAGTACCTAGCAGAGTTCACACTGTGCAATTTTAGAATATTGTCGATGTAGAGTTGGGCTAATTGGTCTCCCCGATGCGTCGATTTTACTGCCACAAAGTGAGCTACTTTAGTGAGACGATCGACTATAACCCAGATGGAGTCATTCCCTCTTGGTGTCCGCGGCAGCCCTACTATAAAATCCATGGAGATTTCATCCCATTTCCACACCGGTAAGTGCAGCGGCTGCAGCAAGCCTGCCGGTTTCCGCCTTCACCCGTTGACATATGTCACAGTGAGCAACGAACGCTGCGATTTGCTTTTTCATGCCGATCCGCCAAAATTTCCTCTTCAGATCTTGATACATTTTTGTTGATCCTGGGTGAATAGAGTAGGCTGAATTATGAGCTTTGTCCAATATAAGTCGTCTCAGCGTGTTGTGCTTCGGTACGCAGAGACGATTTTCATACCACAAGGTCCATGCTCGTCGACGCGGAAACCTGGGGCCTTGTTGAGTCCCGTAAGTTCCTTCTTTTCCATCAATTGTGGATCTTTCGGCTGTGCTTCTCGGATTCTTTCTTCTAATGTGGGCTGCACACATAGGGTGTTAAGCTGTCCCTCAATTCCGATATGCAGGTTTAACTTCTCCATGTCTCGTGCCAACTCTGGGCTAAGTTTTCTGGTTATTATGCTGTTACGTAAGCCTTACGGCTTAGCGCATCTGCCACCACGTTGGCTTTACCAGGGTGGTATTGCACGTCCAGGTTGTAATCTTTAATAAGCTCCAACCAACGGCACTGTCTCAGATTTAGTTCAGATTGCGTGAAGATATATTTCAAGCTCTTGTGATCCGTGAATATCTGGCACTTGTTCCCGATCAAATAATATCTCCAGATTTTGAGAGTGTGCACTACGGTCGCTAATTCCAGATCATGCGTTGGATAGTTCTGCTCATGCACTCGGAGTCCTTGACGGGACGTGTCGCAATAAACGACGAAATCTTTATGGATATGGGTAGGATTAACATCGGGGCTGAGGTAAGGTTTGCTTTCAGGGTCCAGAAACTTTCCTCGCACTTCGGTGTCTATTCGAACTTCTTGTCTTTCTTGGTCAGTTCAGTCATCGGTCTTGCGATCTTGGAGAAATTCTTGATGAATCTCCGGTAGTATCCTGCTAATCCCAAGAAACTGCGTACCTCGTCGCGTTAGTCGGTTGTGGCCACCCCATTACTGCCTCAACTTTAGCAGGGTCAACGGCCACTCCTTCCGAGGTAATTATATGCCCGAGGAATGCTACCTTTTCCAACCAGAATTCACACTTGCTGAATTTAGCATATAATTGATGTTCCGTCAGCCTGCTTAACGCAATTCTCAAATGTTCCCCATGTTCCTCTACACTTCTTGAGTAGATGAGTATGTCGTTGATAAACACGACAACGAACTTATCCAATTCCTCCATGAAGATCTTATTCATCAAGTTCATAAAGTAGGCCGGTGCATTGGTAAGGCCCAAAGGCATCACGGTGAATTCGTATTGACCATATCGCGTCACGAACGCGGTCTTCATTATATTGCTCTCCATGATTTTTAGCTGATAGTATCCAGACCTCAGATCAATCTTCGAGAAATGTTTGGCTCCTTTTAGCTGATCGAACAGATCATCGATCCTAGGCAGTGGGTACTTGTTCCTGATTGTTACTTCATTCAACGAACGGTAGTCGATGCACATCCGCATACTACCCTCCTTTTTCTTGACAAACAATACTGGGGCTCCCCACGGGGATGAGCTTGGGCGAATGAATCCCTCCTCTTGTAGCTCTCTAATCTGCTCCTTTAATTCTTCCAACTCATTCACGGCCATCCGATACGGTCTTTTTGCTATTGGGGTCGCACTCGGTATTAGGTCTATCAAGAATTCCACATCCCTGTTTGGAGGCAGTCCGGGGAGTCTTCGGGGAACACATCGGGATACTCATTTACCACCGGTACTTGCTCGATCGAAGTTGCAGTTATGTTGCAGACCATGGATTCCGCTTCCGATCTACGGGGCTGGCATGTGATGGTGGTCCCTCCGTGGTTGGTGGCAGTAATCTTTCAATCCTCACAGGAAATATTTCCTTTGTGTTTTGCTAGCCAATCCATTCCGAGTATAGCATCTATTCCCTCGGAATCCAATGCTACTAAATCGGCTAGAAAGGCTACACCACTTAAAATGATTTTAACTCCTATGCAACCAAGCAGGCATTTAATTGTGGCTCCAGGAGACTTAGTCACGAGAGGAACTTTAAGTGCAACAGTGGGCAACCCATTTTCAGCAACAGCTTCTTCTTATCGGTACTGATTTCCTCGGGAGCATATCGAGCCAGTTTCATGAACTTCCGGATGTACTGGTTTACGGTCATGGCGTCTTGCCTCAAGGCACAGAACTCGTCCGCTTTCATCTCCATGATTCCCTCAGGAATGTGATACTTGCGGAAGGCGAGCTCAAATTCATCTCAAATGATGCTGTCCGGGTCAAGGGTAGCATTGCAGTAGTTGTCCCACCACTCACACGCTGCTCCCTCAAGCTGATGAGTGGCGAGAGCCACTTTCTCCACAGTGTTGGCGTTCACCATTTTCAGCTTCTTTTTGATGAGGCGGAGCCAATCATCAGCAGCTAGTGGGTCCTCCACCGTTCCATCAAAACCTGGTGGCCTCAACCTCATGAATTCCGCCAACTTGGACGGTTGGCCACACGTCAAGAGTGCGGGGGCTAAGCTGTGCATCAGGTGGGTCTACACATTCATCACTTGGGCCAAGGTTGCATTAGGAGGCGGCGGTGCAGGGAATCCGTCATCCTCTGCATTCGCCATGTGTCCTTCCGGCCCACCGTTCTGATTTCCGGGCTGGTTCACCTCTGGGCCCTCGTTTCCCACTGCGGGTCCCATTTCATTTTCTCCGGCTTCGGACGTTGCAGCTCTCCTATTCTGGTTGTGGTTTCCTCTTTCGCGGTTTTCGTCTTGGCCTCCACCACGGTTTCCGGCTCCACCGTGGTTTCCGCCTCTATCTCTCCGGCGGTTCTCTCCACGTCCCCTAGGAGCGTGGTTGTAATCCTCAAACTCCGCCGGTTCCCCACGAAGGCGGGCGGATCTCCTCGGCATCCTATTGTTTGCTTAGGTGAGTTATTTTAAAGATAAAAGAAGGTGGGGTATATTTTAGAGCTGCAGCAGCTATACTTAGTGTTGGTTATGGAAGAATATGACGTTTGTTGAATTTAGAGCACATCATACACTCAACCAAAGATCCAATAAAAGCCGACCATTTCACAAACACACATGTTGTATTACCAACATCACGATTACAAACAAATAGAGTTCATAGGTGGGATCACATACGTACTACGATCATCATGGGTACAAAAGAGTCAGGCACAGCCGGCTCAACCTACTACAACAACTATTAGAGACAGGGTACGGCCAATCGAACTAATCCCACGACAGATGCTATCATTCATGAACAAGCTGATAACTAGGTACAAGCTAACCCATGTAGGTCTGGAACACACTGTGCGCCCAGCAGTCCGGGTGGTCGTCGAGCCACTGCTGGCGCAAGTCGTAAACGCCGGAGGCCTCCAACCTCGCATACTCCTCGTGGAAACCGACTGCCTGCCACTCCTGCAGCGTCAGAAGGCTGGTAGCTGAAAGGAGAAGGTCTCCAACTATGTCTCATGCAACAGGTGATGGCGTATGCACCAGGATCACCTCCGGTGTCTCCTCCGTCGTTGGTGGTCCTCTGTGGTAGGCTTCGAGTCCTCCACATTGGAGTCGGTGGTGCGCTCGCCCAAGCTAGTGCCACTCGACCGCTCGAGTCAGAAGAACTGAGGTGGCCAGAACAGTCGCTAGCGTTCCCCAGGTCCTCAGTGTAGTCACTCAAGTCATCGGTGTCGTCGTCATGGTCGCTCTCCTCCGACTCACTCTCTCCAATAGGACCGGCGAGCACCAGTATGTCGTCGTCAATTCTTCCAACTCATCACTGCCAACCAATATGGTCTTTTTGCTATCGGGGTCGCACCCGGTATTAGGTCTATCAAGAATTCCACATCCCTGTCTAGAGGCATTCTGGGGAGTTCTTCGGGGAACACGTCGGGATACTCATTTACCACCGGTACTTGCTCGATCGAAGTTGCAGTTATGTTGCAGACCATGGGTTCCGCTTTCGATCTACGGGGCTGGCATGTGACAGTGATCCCTCCGTGGTTGATGGCAGTAATCTTTCGATCCCACAGGAAATAGTTCCTTTGTGTTCTGCTAGACAATCCATTCAGAGTATAACATCTATTCCCTCGGAATCCAATACTATTAAATCAGCGAGAAAGGCTACCCCACTTAAAATGATTTTAACTCCTATGCAACCAAGCCGACATTTAATTGTGGCTCCAGGAGACTTGGTCACGAGAGGAACTTTAAGTGCAACAGTGGGCAACCCATTTTCAGCAACAAACTTTGAAGAAACGAAGGAATGGGAAGCTCCTGAATCGAATAGAACCGTTGCGAGTACTGAATCAACGAGGTACTTACCAATCACCACGTCGGGTGCCTTCTCAGCTTCATCAGCGCTGATGTGGTTCACATGACCACGGCCATAGGACTGAGCCTTTTTCGGTGCCCCGGAATTCTGGGTTCCGGTGCGGTTTGCTCTGACACTGCAGTTCTTGGTGCGGGATGGGTTGGAGCATTATTGGGCTTCCGGTAGTATGGGCACTGTGCTACAAGGTGAGTGGTCTCCCGGCAGTGGAAACAAGCTCTCCCAGTGTTCGGCGCCTGGTTGACACTAATTCTGTTCTGGTTGGACTGAGCTGGTGTGGACTGGCGCTGAGTGTGCATGTGCTGCTGGTTATTCTCCGAGGTACGGTACTGCATGGTAGGTTGGTACCTCGGCTTCTGGAAGCTACTGGATCATGACATCTGTCCGATCCTACGCTTCTGGGACCGATCTTGCTGCTTAAAGGACCTTCCTTGGAATCTGCGCTTACGGTCTTCCTACAGGTTGTTGTAACACCCCAAGTTTCACACTCTTGGAGGCTACCACGATCGTAAAAATTTAACAAAATCTAAAATAAAATAGAAAAATTTCGACAGAGTCTCCCCTATAAATTCTAGATTTCTGCGGCATACAATTCACAATAATCAGCAATATAGTATGGTAAAGGGAAAGAACATCAATCAATCACCATAACTTAATTTTTGGACCTCAAATTACGCCAACAAAACTTCATGACAGTTTTGAACCACACCAAAACAATTTAAGTCTAATTACTCTAACCATTGCCTAGATTAATAACTAAATGATGATAGAAAAAAATGTGAGGGTGCTCCAGCATGTGATTACTTCCCATCCCATGAATGCTTCGATCACTGAGTACCTAAAAACCGAATAAACACAAGGGTGAGTAAAAACACTCAGCAAGTACACTATGGAGCTAGGAAGAACAACATTGGAACGCCATGATCGATGAGGAGAAATTAGAACATCAACTGAGGAACAATAAAATAGTAGTTTCCGTCTGAAACGGACAATACTTGAATACATCCTTAGCATTTACCGGTATAGCCGAGCAAGTGGGGCCAGCACTTACTCACAGGAACATGAATATAAATCCAGATTACACATCCGGAACGACGGAACATGAATGGTAAGTAATGGAATAACCTGAACTTGATTCTTGAAGAACAATAATGAAGCACTTGAACTTAGGAAGATTCGAATATTGAATAGCAACGAAAAAAAACGATGAATATTGCAAACAATATATATATCATCACATAAGCTCGTCGTGCACTTGCCTCAACTAAGGCCGACGATAATCCGAAGACGCTCTCTCGACACCGGAACCGTCCAAGCCTGTATAATGAAAGCTATGACTGAGAACTTTGCTAAATCACACCTTAACCTATCTAGCAGGTCCCTACTTTATTATTTAAACACACAACTAAAAACTCATCCCTGCCCACAATCCTAATAGGATCAGAATTCGACCTGTCCACTGTTTTGATAATATCTTTTGATTGGCTTAACAAATTCATGCAAATAAATACATTTTGGAAATCTGCAGAAACTTCTCTACAACTTTTCTGAATACCAGATTTGCAAATTCATCCTGTAAACTAGTCTAAATTAAAGGAACAGACAACTGCTCGCAGATTGAAAATTCTGACACAGCAACAGTAAATCGATGATTCCTCCCTAAGCGCTGAGCGGAATTGAATGGGACCAAAGCCATTTGAGAGATAACAGGTAAGGCTACAACTTTTGTTATTAGAAAATTTTCGAATTTGGTACCAATTAATACCAGTTTTAGAAACAATCTTACTGCACCGAAGTTGGAAATCAGAATTCTTGAAATCTGTTGTCTTCTCTTTCTTTCTCCCTCTGTTCTGCTTCTCCTACGGCTGTTCAACCTCAACTACCAGCAAGGAGGATGATTCAATCAAAAACCCAAGGAAGGATTGAACCCAACGCAGGGGAGCAGCACCTTACCTCCCCGTCTCCTTTTGCCCCGATGCACAGCAAACTTGGAGCAGCAGCGGCGGCAGGAAGGGCCAGCACTAGCGATCTCTTCTCCCTATTCCTCCCTTGCTTCTTCTGTTCCTGCAGCAAGGCGCCTGGTGGTGGAGAGAAAGGACAGGAGAGAGGAGGCGGCGGTTTGGAGAAAAGGAGAGGAAAGGAGACGGCGCACGTGGAGGAAAAGAAATAGAGGTAGGGACTGCGCAGTTGAAGGATTAGGTTAAAAATGAATGACTCAGATTTAATTATCACACTCACTCATGCGATCGCCGAAACAAACGTATGAGTAGTCAAACGGATGCGTTTCGACGAGATCTACGCATCCACGGTGTCTGATCATCCAATTGATCGATGGTCCAAAAAGTCAAATTTTAGTCAACTCTTTAAGCTTTAGAATTAAATATATATATATATTTTTAGGAAATTGGTAAAAAAAAAAACTTGGGATATTACATTCTCCCCCCCTTCAACAGAATTCGCCCTCGAATTCTTAATGGTATGAAGGAAACATAACATGAACGATTTATTGCACAAAATCACAAGGTTACTTACCAGATGAAAACAACTCAGGATATTTCTCCCGCATCTTTGACTCCAATTCCCAAGTTGCTTCTCGCTCGGTCTGGTTTGTCCAAAGAACCTTCACAAACTTAAAAGTCTTACGCCTCAACGCCCTCTCAGAAGTTTCCAGAATTCTAACCGGACGAGACTCAAAAGATAAATCCTGCTCGATAGTAACTGGCTCCACGGTCATGTGTTGTTCTGGATCCCTCAAATATTTTCTCAACATAGAGACATGGAACACATCATGGACACCTCTCATCGAATCTGGTAACTCCAATCGATATGCCAGTTTACCAATTCGTTCTTTAATAGTGAAGGGGCCGATGTACCTTGGACTAAGCTTTCCCTTGGTACCGAACCGCACCACACCCTTGGTAGGGGACACCTTTAGGAGTACATCATCTCCTACTTGAAACTCCAAGTCTCGCCTCCTGACATCAGCATAGCTCTTTTGCCTACTCTGTGCCGCTAACATATGCTCTCGAATTTCAGAAACACGTTGTGTAGATTGTTGAACCCAATCTGGCCCCAAAATAGCCTTCTCACCCACTGCGTCCCAACAAAGTGGCGATCTGCACTTCCTCCCATAAAGTGCCTCATATGGAGCGCAACGGATGCTAGAATGAGAGCTGTTATTATAAGAAAACTCCACAAGTGGTAAGTGATCTTCCCAACTACCTTTCCAAGATAGTACACATGATCTGAGCATATCCTCCAAGGTCTGAATCGTACGCTCAGATTGTCCATCAGTTTGAGGGTGAAAAGCAGTGCTCATCCTCAATGTGGTGCCTAAAGCCTCTTGCAAACTATCCCACAACTTGGAAACAAACTTAGCATCTCTGTCGGAAACAATGGTGCGAGGTACTCCATGTAACCGCACTACCTCTCGCATATAGATAGGTGCCAGATCAGCAGCTGAACTAGTGGATCGAATAGGAATAAAGTGAGCAACTTTACTCAACCGGTCTACAACAACCCATATAGAGTCTCTGCCCTTCGGCGAGCGTGGTAGTCCAACAACAAAATCCATAGCAATGTCATCCCAGGGCCATAAGGGAACCTCTAGTGACTGCAATTTTCCAGCTGGACTCTTATGTTCAGCCTTCACACGCTGACAAACCCCACAAGCAGCCACATACTTTGCCACATCAACTTTCATCTGCTTCCACCAATAGGTCTTCTTTAAGTCCTGATACATCTTATTCTCACCAGGGTGCACAGTATATCGAGTACGGTGTGCCTCCTTCAAAATATCTTCCTTGACTTGTGATTTCTGTGGTACACACAAACGACCACGAAATCGAACAGCCCCAGAGGTATCCAATGTGAAATCTCCAACTCTTCCTTCATGGATCCGTCTTCTAATATCCAACAACATTCGATCATGTTGTTGTGCCTCAAACACGCGCACTGGTATAGCTGATGATAATATTATCTGCGTCTCTACCTGTGTTACTCCAGCATAGCAATAGGATATATCCATGCCCTCAAGGTCAGCTACTAGAAAATTGAAGGTAGGGGCAGAAACTTTCCTGCTCAAGGTATCTGCAACCACGTTTGCTTTACCTGGAGTGTATTGAATATTCAAATCATAATCCTTTATCAACTCCAACCATCTCCTTTGCCTCAGATTAAGATCCTTCTGAGTGAAAATATATTTTAAGCTCTTATGATCTGTATAAATGTCGCACGACTCCCCATATAAATAATGCCTCCAAATCTTTAGTGCAAAAACAACTGCAGCAAGTTCTAAATCATGAGTAGGATAATTCTGCTCATGTGTCTTCAACTGCCTCGACGCATAAGCAATTACCTTCCCGTCTTGCATGAGGACACAACCAAGACCCACTCTAGAGGCATCTGAAGAAATAGTGAAACGCCTACCCGGCTCAGGAAGGGTAAGAATAGGGGCAGTCACCAACTTTTGCTTCAAAACATGGAAGCAATGCTCGCACTCCTGTGTCCACACGAACTTGACGTTCTTGTGGGTAAGTTGTGTCATGGGCTTAGCAATTATAGAGAAATCCTTCACAAACCGCCGATAGTAGCCAGCCATTCCCAAGAAACTCCTAACCTCCTTGACATTAGTTGGCCTTTCCCAGTCAACTATTGTAGAAACTTTGCCTGGATCGACAGAGATGCCATGCTGGTTAACTACATGACCAAGGAACCCTACTTCAATAAGCCAGAACTCACACTTTTTTAATTTGGCATAGAATTTATGACTTCTCAATGTCTCAAGTACTTGCCTCAAGTGCTCCTCATGCTCTACCTCGGCCTTGGAGAATATGAGTATATCATCAATGAAGACTACCACAAATCCCTCCAATCCATGAAGCATGCTGTTCATTGTCTCCATGCAGTATGCAGGTGCATTAGTGAGCCCAAAAGACATGACTCTGAACTCATAGTGACCATACATTGTGGAGAAGGCTGTCTTCTCAATATCCTCCTCACGGACAGGAATCTGATTATACCCAGACTGAAGGTCGATCTTTGAAAACACTTTGGCCCCTTTCAGTCGATCAAACAACTCATCTATGCGAGGCAATGGGTACTTGTTCTTGATCGTCACAGCATTCAAGCCACGATAGTCCACACACATGCGCCAGCTACCATCTTTCTTCTTAGTAAATAACACTGGAGCCCTCCATGGCGACACACTGCGTCGAATCAACTTCTTGGCAAATAAATCATTCAACTGGTTTCTCAACTCCTCCTGAAAGGGACGGGATAAACGGTATGGAGCAACAGATACAGGACGTGTACCAGGTATAAGGTCAATGCGGAACTCCACTTCACGCTTGGGTGGCATTCCTGGTAACTCTCCTGGAAAAACATCAGGATAGTCACGTACAACTGGAATTTCCTCAAGCACCACTGACTTTTCTTGCTTCTCAACAAGGTTCCATAGAAAACCAGTCTTCACATAACGACGGCCAGGAAAGAGGCTAGCCATCACAAATAAGGAATCAAGAGGTGCACTTGCTTGAAAGGTTATTATATGCCCTGATGGCGCCTCCAATGTAACAGTCTTCCAGAAACAAGATATCACAGCTCGATACCGATGTAACCAATCCATGCCAAGAATGACATCAAAAACAGGTAAGGGAATCACCATAAGGTTAGCTATAAAATCATCATCCTCTATGGAAACAACACATCCTGGACACACTACTGAACTAGAAATTAAGCCTCCAGGAGAACTAATATGAACTGACTGAGAAATTTCCTGACTAGAAATATTTGCCCTTTTTGCGAAATTAAGCGAAATAAATGAAAATGTAGCACCCGAATCAAACAAGACATGAGCATCATGTGAATCAACAGTGAGAATACCTGAGACAACATCTGGACGTCCCACAGTGGAAGCTATAGGCATGGTGTACACTCCAGTAGGGGCAGAAGAGCTGGAACCGCCGGCACCATACTGAGGTGGCGGGCCTGAAGGTGCTGAAGGGGCAGGTAGTGATGGTGGAACATATGGTGCCGGAAGCTGAGGTGGAGCATATGGAGCAGTAAGCTGTGGTGGAGGCCAATAGTAACCTGGTGGAGCGTATTGCTGAGGAAACTGGGGATATTGGGCTGAATGACCGGCCATCATCTGAACTGTGCCTCTAGGAGCATTAACTGAAGGAGCTGAACCTCTAGAACTAGCCGCTGAGGTGGGTCTCGATGAAGCGCTGTTTGATTTTTGCCACTTTATAATAGATTCTGGATTTCTCTTGCAAACCACTCCCATGTGTCCATCTCTTCCACAAACACGACATGTCCCGGAAAAACCACAATCTGAAGCACGATGACCCTTCCCACACTTGAAGCAAATTAAGCCTTGTCCAGGAACTGGACGCATAACCGAGGACCCTGAAGTGTGCTGCCCTGAGGATATCTGGACCCCTGAGTGTTTAGGCCTAAAAGGCTGGGACTGCTGAGAGAACTGATTTACCTTGGACTTCTTGAAAGGAGGTGGTTGAGAGGACTCTCCTCCCTCTTGGTGAACCCTCTTCTGATCACCATTGGAATTAGCTACATTCCCATTACGCCTCTGCTGCAGCATGGTGAGCTGAAACTGAGTCTCCATGCCTCTAGCTTCCTCCACTGCTGCAATATAAGTAGTAGGTGGATTTCTTCCCATCACCTCCCTATAACGAGCATTAAGGCCCACGAAGAACTTTCTAGCCTTCTCACGTTCATCACTAGCAACACTAGGTACAAAGCGAACGATGTTGCTGAAATCCCTCTCATACTCATCAACTGACTTGTCCCCTTGCTGAATATGATTGAGTGCATCATTCATCTTATCTCTGAAGGAGTCTGGATAGTACTTGGCTCTGAATTGTTCTAAGAAAACCTCCCAACTGATAGCACCACGAGCAGGAGCCCACGCATCACATACTCCTACCCACCATATATCAGCCTGATCGGTGAGCTGATGCGGAATGTACAAGATCATCTCTTCTCCTGTCAGTCTACATGCAAGCATAATCTTCTCCATCTTGCGCAGCCAATCAGCAGCATCTGTGGGTGTTCCTGAACCATCAAATGTATCTAATCGCATAGACATCCACCTAGCAAACGTCATGGATTGGGCAGGGGCAGCCCGTGTAGCAGCACCAGCAACAGCACGACCAGCCGAACCTCTATCAGCTACAGAATTTTCCTCCTCCCCACCAACCACTTCATTTTCCTGATTCACATGCTCCCTGTCGTCCTCCTGGTTATCATCACCTCTACCGCGACCACCAGTACGACCTCTACCGCGAGCTCTCCCGCGATTCGCAACACGTGCACTTCTTCTTTTCGGTGGCATAGTTCTATTAATTCCAAAACATAGGAAAAGAAAAACATACACATGAGAAAGTACAGTACAAACTAAAATACGAAGCATGCCCATGCAACCCATCCTAACGTGACTAAGTGTGTCAATTTAAGTTGTAAATCTAAATTAAGTGTTACAAGCAACTCCTAATTAACTATGCTAAGCAAAGACAATCCAACCTAGCTCTGAGTACCAACTGTAACACCCCAAGTTTCACACTCTTGGAGGCTACCACGATCGTAAAAATTTAACAAAATCTAAAATAAAATAGAAAAATTTCGACAGAGTCTCCCCTATAAATTCTAGATTTCTGCGGCATACAATTCACAATAATCAGCAATATAGTATGGTAAAGGGAAAGAACATCAATCAATCACCATAACTTAATTTTTGGACCTCAAATTACGCCAACAAAACCTCATGACAGTTTTGAACCACACCAAAACAATTTAAGTCTAATTACTCTAACCATTGCCTAGATTAATAACTAAATGATGATAGAAAAAAATGTGAGGGTGCTCCAGCATGTGATTACTTCCCATCCCATGAATGCTTCGATCACTGAGTACCTAAAAACCGAATAAACACAAGGGTGAGTAAAAACACTCAGCAAGTACACTATGGAGCTAGGAAGAACAACATTGGAACGCCATGATCGATGAGGAGAAATTAGAACATCAACTGAGGAACAATAAAATAGTAGTTTCCGTCTGAAACGGACAATACTTGAATACATCCTTAGCATTTACCGGTAAAGCCGAGCAAGTGGGGCCAGCACTTACTCACAGGAACATGAATATAAATCCAGATTACACATCCGGAACGACGGAACATGAATGGTAAGTAATGGAATAACCTGAACTTGATTCTTGAAGAACAATAATGAAGCACTTGAACTTAGGAAGATTCGAATATTGAATAGCAACGAAAAAAAAGATGAATATTGCAAACAATATATATATCATCACATAAGCTCGTCGTGCACTTGCCTCAACTAAGACCGACGATAATCCGAAGACGCTCTCTCGACACCGGAACCGTCCAAGCCTGTATAATGAAAGCTATGACTGAGAACTTTGCTAAATCACACCTTAACCTATTTAGCAGGTCCCTACTTTATTATTTAAACACACAACTAAAAACTCATCCCTGCCCACAATCCTAATAGGATCAGAATTCGACCTGTCCACTGTTTTGATAATATCTTTTGATTGGCTTAACAAATTCATGCAAATAAATACATTTTGGAAATCTGCAGAAACTTCTCTACAACTTTTCTGAATACCAGATTTGCAAATTCATCCTGTAAACTAGTCTAAATTAAAGGAACAGACAACTGCTCGCAGATTGAAAATTCTGACACAGCAACAGTAAATCGATGATTCCTCCCTAAGCGCTGACCGGAATTGAATGGGACCAAAGCCATTTGAGTAACAGGTAAGGCTACAACTTTTGTTATTAGAAAATTTTCGAATTTGGTACCAATTAATACCAGTTTTAGAAACAATCTTAATGCACCGAAGTTGGAAATCAGAATTCTTGAAATCTGTTGTCTTCTCTTTCTTTCTCCCTCTGTTCTGCTTCTCCTACGGCTGTTCAACCTCAACTACCAGCAAGGAGGATGATTCAATCAAAAACCCAAGGAAGGATTGAACCCAACGCAGGGGAGCAGCACCTTACCTCCCCGTCTCCTTTTGCCCCGATGCACAGCAAACTTGGAGCAGCAGCGGCGGCAGGAAGGGCCAGCACTAGCGATCTCTTCTCCCTATTCCTCCCTTGCTTCTTCTGTTCCTGCAGCAAGGCGCCTGGTGGTGGAGAGAAAGGACAGGAGAGAGGCGGCGGCGGTTTGGAGAAAAGGAGAGGAAAGGAGACGGCGCACGTGGAGGAAAAGAAATAGAGGTAGGGACTGCGCAGTTGAAGGATTAGGTTAAAAATGAATGACTCAGATTTAATTATCACACTCACTCATGCGATCGCCGAAACAAACGTATGAGTAGTCAAACGGATGCGTTTCGACGAGATCTACGCATCCATGGTGTCTGATCATCCAATTGATCGATGGTCCAAAAAGTCAAATTTTAGTCAACTCTTTAAGCTTTAGAATTAAATATATATATATATATTTTTAGGAAATTGGTAAAAAAAAAACTTGGGATATTACAGTTGTGCTGTGCATCCTCAAGTAATATGGCTCTATTCATTATGGTGTTGAAATTGGGATAGATTTGAGTAATGAGCTGAGCCTTCAATTCAGGTCGCAGTTCCTTTCTAAAGCGTTCCTGCTTCTTCTTATCGGTACTTATTTCCTCGGGAGCATAGCGAGCCAGTTTCATGAACTTCAAGGCACAGAACTCGTCCGCTTTCATCTCCATGATTCCCTCAGGAATGTGATACTCGCAGAAGGCGAGCTCAAATTCATCCCAAATGATGCTGTCCGGGTCAAGGGCAGCATCGCAGTAGTTGTCCCACCACTCACACGCTGCTCCCTCAAGCTGATGAGTGGCGAGAGCCACTTTCTCCACAGCGTTGGCGTTCACCGTTTTCAGCTTCTTTTTGATGAGGTGGAGCCAATCATCAGCAGCTAGTGGGTCCTCCGCCGTCCCATCAAAACCTGGTGGCCTCAACCTCATGAATTTCTACCAGCTTGGACAGTTGGCCACGTGTCACGTGTGCGCGAGCTAAGCTGTGCATCAGGTGGGTCTGCACATTCATCACTTGGGCCAAGGTTGCATTAGGAGGCGGCGGTGCAGGGAATCTATCATCCTCCGCGTTCGCCATGTGTCCTTCCGATCCACTATTTTGATTTCTGGGCTAGCTGGTCCACCTCTGGGCCCTCGTTTCCTGCTGCGGGTCCCATTTCATTTTCTCCGGCTTCAGACGTTGCAGCTCTCCTATTCCGGTTGTTGTTTCCTCTTCCGCAGTCTCCGTCTTGGTCTCCACCACGGTTTCTGGCTCTGCCTCTCCCGCGGTTCTCTCCACGCCCCCTAGGAGCGTGGTTGTCATCCTCAAATTCTGCTGGTTCCCCACGAAGGCGGGCGGATCTCCTCAGCATCCTGTCATTTGCTTAAGTGAGTTATTTTAAAGACAAGGGAAAGTGGGGTTTATTTTAGAGCCGCAGCAGCTATACTTTGTGTTGGTTATGGAAGAATATGACGTTTGTTGGATTTAGAGCACATCATACACTCAACCAAAGATCCGGTAAAAGCCAACCATTTCACAAACACACATGTTGTATTTTTTTTTTGACCGAAGTCAGTAGGGAAGCTCCCTACCTGATTTTTTTTAAATATATAAGAAAAAGAATATTTACATTTTACAAGGCCGTAAGCCCAACAAAAGACCCTAACAGAGAAGGTTAAAGGAAATTACATAAAAAAGAATCTATTTTATCTTTAATTACTAGCTTAGCTCTCAGAGCTACCAGCTCAAGCTCTCTCTTAAACGTCATCTGCCATCCTTGTACCGAAGCATGCAGGTTATCAAAGATGATCCCATTGCGTTGTTTCCATAGAGCCCAACAACCAATGATTAGAATTTCTCTAAATATCCTGGAGTGAAAGGAGCGACGTCCCAAGGCTAACATGACATCCGGAGCTACATTGAGATTCCAATGGAGACCAAGCAAATGCCAGCAATAAGCACTAAAAGGACAACCAAAAAAGAGATGCAATTCTGTTTCTTCACATGGCTGAGTGTAGAGGACACAAAAATAGCTTGGCAATATCATGTTTTTACGACGTAGCAAGGTTCTTGTATTTAACCTGTCTCGGAGCAAAAGCCAAAAAAAGAACTTCTGCCTACTGCAACAACAAGACTTCCATGTCCATGCAAACCATGGAGAAGCATTGATCGTACCAATCAGCTTCTGATAGGCCTTTTGTGAAGAAAAAGAATCATTTCCCCAAAGATAGGTCCAGATGTCATGCTCTGTATCATTAATCTGGACGTTCAGCAATTCCTGTTGCAAAGATGCCAATTGCGTGGAAGCTGTTAGAGATAATGGCAACCATAACAGATCATGTATGTCAGCTTGTAAAAATGACTGAACTGAGATATGTTTGTTTCGTGCAAATGAATAGAGCTCCGGATATTGCCACTTGAGTGCTCCCACATCCCGTGTGTTTTCCCAGAAGCAGACTGATTTGCCATTCCTCACCGAGCAAGAAGAAATCATCAGAAAATGATCTGCTAACCGGATAATGGACTTCCACCAAAATGAGTCTTGTGGCTTACCCGCATGTGGAACCATCGATCGGTTATATGAGAGCTGCCACGTTAACTGCACCCATGGGAGGTCTGCATGGTTGTAGAATTTGTGCAAAAATTTCAAGAGAAGTGCCTTGTTCTGTGCGCGTAGATTGATGATTCCCAAGCCGCCTTGCTGTTTCGGTCGACAAGCTTTGGTCCAGGCAACCAGGCAAGAACCTTTTCTATTGATGTCACCACCATCCCAAAGACAGTGCTTTCGATACTTGTCAATTTGCTGAATTATGGATGCCGGGAGTTTCAAGGTGCACATAAAAAACGTTGGTAAGGCCGAGAGGACAGAATTGACCATCAACAAACGCCCCGAGTAGGATAACAATTTATTAAGACCCATAAGTCTCTTCTCAATGCGAGTCAGCACTGGCGTAAAATCAGCTACACTTGGCTTAGTGGTGCCAAGTGGAAGTCCCAAGTATGTGAACGGCATCATGCCAACCTGACAACCCATTGTATTAGCAAGATGAACTGCACGATCATGTTCCATGTTGATAGGTACCAGAAATGATTTACTGAAATTAACATGCAGCCCTGTAGAATCAGCAAACGTCCTTAATAGCGCTTTGAGTACCAGAAGTTGCCTTGCATCACCAGGAAGTATGATTAATGTATCGTCAGCATACTGCACGATTGGGTAATCATCACCAAAATTGGGACCTAGAGGATGATGAATAAGATGCCGATTGGCAGCCTCATTAACCACGGTTTACAGGAGATCTGCAGCCATCACAAAGAGAAGTGGGGAGAGGGGATCGCCCTGCCTCACACCCCTTTTGCACTTAAAAGATTTGCCTGGCACACCATTCAGTAATACTGAAGAAGACCCAGAGGAGAGTATTTGTCTGATCCATGCAATCCATGTCTGACTGAAACCCTTTGCTTCAAACATAGACAAGATCACTTGATGTTCTACCTTATCAAACGCTTTTTCAAAGTCTAATTTCAGAATGACTATTTCCTTTTTAGACTTATGACAAAAAAACAGAAATTGATATGCCCAAGCTAAGCAATCCTGACCACCAAGACCACCTCCGGTTCCCTCCTCCGCCGAGAACGCCCGTTCTTCTTCCTCCGGCCGAGAGCACCACCGCCGGCCGTCAACCTTCAAATTCGTCGTCACGGTACTCTTTAGGTTCAATTCCTTTTGCCAGCTAGTTCTTCTCCTTCTTGCGCACCTATTTGACAAGGTCTCGACCACAGAGAATTGCCTGTGAGGACGAACGCTGCGTGCCATCGTCGAACCGTCGTGCGCTCCCTGACGCCCTCCTTCCTCTCCCCGACCACCAAGACCCCCTCCGGTTCCCTCCTCCGCCGAGAACGCCCGTTCTTCTTCCTCCGGCCGAGAGCACCACCGCCGGCCGTCAACCTTCAAATTCATCGTCACGGTACTCTTTCAATTCAATTCCTTTTGCCAGCTAGTTCTTCTCCTTCTTGCGCACCTATTTGACAAGGTCTCGACCACAGAGAATTGTTTGTGAGGATGAACGCTGCGTGCCATCGTCGGACCGTCGTGCGCTCCCTGACGCCTCTCACCACCTCACATCGACTCCTTGTCTCATGCTGAAACTCCTAGACACCTCCCTCTCCACTCTACCGCACTTCCCCGGTGAGCTCATCGCCGGAGCTATGGCGCCGTCGCAGCTCCACGTCGCCGACCCTGTTCCGACCGATTTCGACAGCCAAATCCCGCACCCACGGGTACGGCTTGACGTGCTCAGTGTGAATCCACTGCCCTCTGGCTAAATCCCCTCGCCGTCGGCTCGCCGGAGCACCACCCGCCGCCTCCCCTGTTCTGCCTTCTGTTTCCATTTAAAATTTATTTTCCTATTATTTAGCCTGATTTTTAAAATGCCTAGTAAATCGACGAAAAATCTAAAATGGGTAAACCAAATTTTAGTTGAATCCTTGTAAAAGGCACTAATTTACTGCTGAAACATTTTTTCAAAAAGGTTCGCGGAACTTCCTCAATAAATAGATAAATCTTTTTTATTTTTGAATTTTAGTTGCAGTTCTAGAAGGGCGCTAGGGTTGAAACTTGAACCATAGGTGTATCATAACAGTGTGTATCTCCTGTAACTTTATCAGGATTTTACAGCAAAGATTTTAAATGCATGTCATTGAAAATACTTCAAACTACCAATTTAATTTGTCCTTTTCTAAAATACATTATGAAATTCATCAAAAAATCTAAACCTTAATCAAAACTCTAGAGTGGGTGCTCACTAGATCATGTATAAAATTTCATGATTTTACACTGAGGTTTATTATTTATTTTTGATTTTATAAATTTGCTGAAATTTTATAAAATCTAGAAAATTCAACTTGAGCTCAACCAAACTCCAAAATTCATGTTTCAGAGAGCACTACCAATTAAAAATGAGCCCCTAGTAAAATCTAAAGTTTCACTGTAGCCCATGATTTCATTAAACAGGAAACTTAAATGAATTTTTATAAAATCTAGGAAATTCAGTTTGACCGCAACCAAATTTTAAAGTTCCTATTTCAGAGAGCACTATCACGTAAAAATAATCTCCTGATAAAATGTGAAGTTTCCCTTCAGTCCACACTCAATAAAATTAAATGCTTTAATAAAATGCCGAAGTGGAATAATGAGAACACCCTAATGTTCTATGATGAAAACTTCATAATTCATATTATTCATAATTTATATTATTCATGTTGCATCGTGTAGACACCGTAGCGCATGAGGTAGCTGTCGATCCGGAGTCTTCGATCCCCGAAGAGGTCGCCAACACCAACCCCGAAGAATCAGGCCAGCCCCGGTACACAACCAAGTTTTAACATTTTCCTTTTATAACTATGCGTCGTGATTGTGCATTAGATTTCTAGGAGTTAATTGAAACCCTAGTTGCATCTGTTCCATAGGAAACCCTATCGGTAATTGGTATAGGTGACATTATAGTGTGCTATGCTTAGCGATACTTACCGGTAGAAGTCGAGCAGAGTGGACGCTACTCGCGACTGGTAGGGTTTGATTGGAACTCTCACATGAAACATACGACACATGGTTATGGATGGTTAAGGAAAGATAAAAAACCGGAGGGTCAGACAGGGTACAAAGTAGGTCGGCAACTGGACTAGGTCCAGGGTGACCGTAGTCTTGTCTGATCCGTGTGGTTCGAGTCTGATCGAGCATTGAATATATTAATCATATGCTGGGTATAATGGGTGCAAAGTCGAACCTGCCCTACGGTGCCTGATTTGGAGGCGATCTGGGGTTGGCAGTGTGGGAACTCCGCAAAAACCGTCCGGGACGTGTGTTTTTTGGTGGGATGTGGCGCTGCTAAGGCAAGCGTAGGAGGGAATTGACTTTACAGGATCTGGTGTGAAAGGTTGCCACGTGCGTCTGGGACGCGCACGTGTCGTATGATTAGGTTGTCCCTACAGGTGTAAATCAGTTCGAATCGCTGTCGCTCCCAGTTCGTGAGTTTGCTCGTGAAACGCACCACATTATATTTAAGTATGGTGATGGGTTATATTGATGATGACTGAGACATGATGATTATTATCTATTGTTCTACTTATGATTGGTTGGATCGGTGCAAACTAAAGTTATGATTCTAATCACTTAACCTGAGCTAAAACTTGACCAAAACTAGTTCAGGTAATGCGAGTGCTTTGACAAAGAAACCTATCCTGAGTCAGCCAGCATGTCTATGTGTCCGCTGTAGTTAGCCAATTTGTCCGATCAGCCTTGTTGAGCTTCTTAGAAGCTCACACTTTGCGAATACGTGGTTTTCAGGAGCTGACGCATTTACCTAGGATGATAGTTACCAGTGGAAGGAGCCTCGTTCGGAGTTCGAGAACCTTCAGTGGGAATGTTGCGATTCGCCGTAGTGAATGTTGTGTGGCTAGTAGTATGGTGCCACTGGGCAAGGCCCGTACTTTTGCTTCATTATGAGAGTCGAAGTTTGTACCTCGTTTGAAGTCTTCCGCTGTATTTCGTGTTTTCAAAACTCTATTCGTACTCTGATGATGTAGACCTAATTTTAATTTATGAAACTACATTGTACTAAATTATCTCATCCTGTAAAAGATTGTTGTTTTATTCTGTCTGTGTTGTACCATGTGTATGCTCACTTCACCGAGCATTGCCCAACAGGGTCCTGGCGAGATGCAGGATCCATCTCGGACTGAGTCTTCTGGGGTGGGTCCGCGTCAAACCTACCCTATGGCATCTAATTGGAGGCGATCTGGGGAGGGCAGGTGTGAGAACTCTACAGAAACCATCTGGAAAGTGTGTTCTGGTGGGATGCGACACTGCTAAGGTAGCATAGGAGGGAATTGACTTTGCAGGATCTGGTGTGAACAGTTGCCACGTGCGGTCTAGGACGCGCACGTGTCGTATGATTAGGTTATCCCTGGAGGTGTAAATTGATTCAAATCGCTATCTCTCTCAGTTTATGATTTTGCTTGTGAAATGCACCACATTTAATTAAGATGATGAGTTACGAAGATGACTGGATTATGATGATGATTATTGTATCAATTGTTTTCTCTCTATGATTGTTCAGATTAGTGCAAACTAAAGTTAAGATTCCTTAACCACGTAACTTGAGCTAAAACTTGACCAGAGTAGTTGCTAGTCGAGCGAGTCCTTTTTGCAAGACCACCCTACCCTGAGTCAGCCTGCATGTCTAGGTGTCGGCTGTAGATAGGCACGTGGACGGGTCAGTCTTGTTGAGCTTTTTAGAAGCTCACCCTTTGTGAATACGTGGTTTTCAGGCACCAACGCTTGTACCTGCGACGGTAGCTACCAGTGGGAAGACCCACGCCCAGAGTTCGGGAGCATAAAGTGGAAGCGTTGTGATTCGCCATAGTGAACTTTGGGTGGCTAGTAGCATAGTGCCAATGGGCAAGGCACAAGCTTTTCCTTAGTTTACGAGAGTCGAAGTCTGTATCGTGTCTGATGCTTCCGCTAAAACTTTTTTATTCGTACTCTGAGGTTTGTAAGACTTAATCTTAATTATGGAACTGCTTTGCAATTAATTCTCTCATCCTGTAAATGATTCTATTTATCCTGCCTGTGTTGTACCATGTGTATGCTCGCTTTATCGAGCATCGCCCAAAAAGGGTCCTAGCGAGACTGACTATCCTCGGGTTCTGGGGCGGGTCTGTCACATCGCAGAACATCAAGGAGATCGAAGTAACTCTGCCCAAGAAGGACCCATTGATCCAATTCATGAAGAGCTTCATCGAGAAGGAGAATCCTCCTAGGCCGAAGAAACTTGCAACATAGCGGCCAAGATGGTCGGCAAAACTTCAACCCACCAAGATCATGCTGTCCTCCACCACACCTAAACCAAAGAAGACCAAAAAGGTGTCCCGCAAGAAGGAAGTACAACCGTCCGTGGCTTCATCTCCGATGCTGAACGTTGCTTTATCGAGCTAAACGAACGGGGAAATCCTGCCCGCTAGACTTAAAACGGTGAGACCTTGCCGACAGGAAAAACGGTACATATCCATATTTTCTTTTCACACAAATTTGAGTTTCAATTGCAACATCATATTTGCTTTCAAACCACTACATGTTGAAAAATTATTTTCAAACAAAAAAATAATTTTTTATTGCAGGAATTTGAGCTATTTCAAAGAAAAACGTTTTCTGAGCAATTTCTAGTGGACCAGCACCCCAGCGCTCGTTAATAGAGCTATTAGAGGTTGTGGGACAAAAAAGGGACCAAGTGGGCCCACCCACATGTCGGGCGACCCCCTAGGTCGGCCGACCTACTGTGGGTCCCACTGGTGCCCATCTTTCTCAAACGGTGCTCTTGTGACTGTTGCTCCACGAATCTGCCTCTTAGGATGGCTAGCTATAAGAGGAGAGGCCTGGGGAGAGCTCCATCACTGATTCATCCATTTGCTCACTCTCTCCCACTTGCTCTCTTGCTCTTGCTCTCTTGCTCTTGCTCTCATTTGCTTCCATTGCTAGCTCAAAGACTTGCCCAAAACGCTTGCTAGATATACATCTTGTGCTCAATTGACTCTCGAGCGGGTGTGAAATTTCTTTTACATACTAACCCCGCTCGTTCGAGTAGTTGCTCGCTTGTGTTTGTTTTCTCGTGCAGCCATGAAGAAGGGAATGAACTTCTTCCGGAGGGCGACAAGGAGCAGTTTGAGGGGTGGCGCCGACACTCCTCCCGCCACCGAAGGTTCATCAAGCTCACCTCATGAAGATTTTGGAGCTGCACCAATGGAGGAGGACAACATGCCGATGCTCACGAACGACAACCTGCTCGACTTGAAGGATGACCATGAGCAAAGACTCTACAACCTGCTCGTCAACCGAACATTTGATCCGGAGCTGCTTGCCAAGATAGGTATGGATTCTGAATTTGACACTATCTTTCATGTCATGGGGTTCGCGAACTTCGCTAATATTAGTAAGGATGGGTCACGCTTTCTCACTATTCAATTTTTGTGCACCGCTAAAATCTTGACAAAAGAGCTTTCTTTCCGGTTTTTAATAAAGAATATAATTTCTCATGGAAAAAATTTAGCTTGATGCCAGGCTTTGACCAACATTGCTTTAAAGTTTGGAAAAAGCTACCCCCAGTTTTAACAAACAAGATTTTGGGCAAAGTATCACTGCACAAACCTCCCTAGAAAAAACCAGAAATAGTGTCATTCAAAATCCTACCCTTAACCTTATTCATAAGTGGCTTGTCCTTACTTGTTTCCCTCGGGAAGACATTAGGACGGTTCAAACTAAAGAATTGAGAATTCTTTATGCTATGGTTAAGAGGATAAAAATTTCTCCTGTTACGGCCATGATAAACCAATGGTTAGATCATATTCCGAACAAAAGAGCCATAGAGTGTACTTCCGTTGTTACTCGTATAGCCTCTAGATGCGGAGCTTTAACCAATGCTCTAACCACATACGTACCCGGGCCAGGCTCTCTAGTAGGTGAAAGTTATCTTGTACAAGGGCATACACTAAAACATAGACTCGATGGCTCCCTTGTATTTTTCTACCCAGGCTATACAAATGAAATCCGGTTACCTGACCCAGAGTTTCACTTGTATAATTGCTGGGAGCTAACCATACCTCTTAGCAAAGAGGAGCCGCCTAGGAGATCTTTCTTTGGCACCCGCAGTCAGGCACACAGGACAGAGCAACAGCCCGGAGCCTTCATACAAGAGGAAGGTTCAGCCGGACACGCAACAGGCTGGGACCAACCTCCTCATCCATATGAGGCTGGTGGGTCAGCTTGGCAAAGTGCCAGCTCCGGAGAGTGGGTCCCAACATCCGCTGTGATGTGGGAAGGCCACAGCTCCCGCCAGTCAACGGACTCAAGTGGAGGTGCTTACCATTGGTCCGCTCATCGATCCTTCCCTTCTCGGGGTTATCATGACCTCAAGAGGAGGATGGCAAAATTGACTCGACAAATGGATGCCCTCAATGTGCGGACCGACGAGGTGCGAAACACGCTTAACACCTTCATCGACGAGACCCACTTTTGACAGGACAATGCCAGCGGTCAACTAAGCGACATCAACAACAACATGATGGCATTCTTCCAATGGCAGGGTACCTACCTCCACCTGCCCTGTGAGCAACAAGTAAGCTTGGGGAAGGACCCCCATTAGGTAACATGTATCATCTAGCATTCCTTTCATTTATTTCTTTTTCCAATCATGCATAAAAAAGAAAAAAATACCAAAAGGATTTCCCTTTCACAATCAACTTTGCTTTTTACACATGCATGAATATTAAAAATACCAAAAATATGAATAAATAAGTTCATGCCTATTATGAGTGCTAGCATCTTATTTTGGAAATGATGAATAGTTGCTCCTTTATCTTTCTCTTATTCATTTCAAAAAACCTAGTACTCTCTCATGTTTTGAGTAATCTTGCTCACCATAAAAATACTTGAATACTTGTGGGTTGCATAACTACAAAATCCTAGTCTAGACAGTTGTAGGATTTAATATGATAAATAAGGCTGCTATAATCTTGTTCCAAACAAAGCATGAACCGGAGTTTATATCTTTTCAAAATAAAATTTGTGACATGAAAATTCCTAATAGAATCATATGATGTTCTTATATGAAAAACCTTACATTCATATGCTACTTATTTTCACGTTGAGCTTTGTCAAATTATTGTGACGCTTAGTTAGAAGTTAATTATGCTTATATGGTTAAGGCTCACTCACACTTCATCACATTGCTAAAACTCCTACACCGGGAGATAGCAATTCTACTCTACCATCCATCCACCCACCAAATAAATACTCTAGATACCATATTCATACCCTTCCATGCTATCCGTAGAAAGAGACATGGCTGCATAGAGAAAAGAAGAAGAAAAATGAGGAAAGAAAACCTCCACATGCTCCAATCAATGGAAAAATCCAATGAGCATGTCAAATATATATATATATATACACACACACACATATATATATAGAAAAGTCTTGCAGCCGTGATCTCCAAATTATTCAAAAGAAGAAGGTTTTGAATTAGGAGTTCCATCCCAAATCCATTTCATCACACCTGCACGCCTTGACCATATTTGTGTACTATGCTTCTTGACTTGGATCCGGTTCTTGACTTAGCAATATATGTGTTATAAGTATGCTCTGTATCATTCCTACCTAGCTCCACCAAAAAGCCTATTGTACGAGAAATAGGAATAAAGGCACACCTTGCCTTTTGAGAGAGGAAATACACACATATAGAGTGATCCGAGAGGACCACTAAAGGAGCTCATGTTTTCACTTACAAAATATTTTCAAACCTCCGCACATCATTGCTAAGTAAGGGACAGGAAAATGGTGCCAAATTAGCCATTCAGTCCTTCAACCGCCCAAGACAAGGAGAAGTAGAAAAGCCACATGAGCATTAAGGAAAATTTTGGTGAACCTTTCACCAACTTATTCAATTCAAGATAGAGTATCTTAGTTGTGCAATAGGCATAATTGAAAGGTAGAGTTGTAGCAACTCCTGATCCAATAAACTCAAGTCTTAAGGCTTGCTCAAGACGAGCAAGAGGTAAGCTTGGGGGAGTTTGTTGACGGTCGTTAAGTACCAAATATACCGTCAACATTTCTCTAAAAATGAATAGGGACATGCATTTCATATATGCATGTTAGTTTAAAATTAATAAAGTTCCACAGGTACTTGTAAAGTTTGTGCATGCAAATATTTGTCACAGGAATTAAGGCATAATCCGCTCCGTGGTAAGAAAACACACTTCAGGCCAATCATAGCCTGCCACGGAGGCACCCCATGGATCGCTGAGGTGGAGAAAACACAACTCCGACCAACCACAAGGCGCCACGGGGCAGCACACGGATTCAAACCAGACGCGCCAAAACTACCAGAAAACTGAAGCCAACAGCGTACCCACGCTCAGGGCGCACCAGGCAGTCACCCTACTAAAGTGAGACCCGAGTGGAGCCCACAGTGGGTCGGGCGACCTAGGGGGTCGGCCGACCTGTGGGTTAGCCCACTCGGCCCCCGCTTCGGCCAGGTGGCAGTTACCGCCTCTCCATGGTCGGTTCTGGAGTCAGTGGCGGGTATTCCGCACGGGAAGCTGTCCAGAAGGAGGGAGGAAGCTCATTTGCTCAAGTCTTCTCCAACTATGAATAGGACCCCTCTCCCTCACTTCCAACACACACAAGAGGAGTTTCTCACCTGCAAACACACTCTCATTTCAGTATTAGTGGAGTTAGGATTAGTCCAAGAGCTCTTCTAGCTCTCTAGTAGTCTCTCCATAGGACTAGGTACGGGTCCAGTACTCTTTTTCTTATTTTCTTTTGTAAGACTTTATTATTATCAATGCAATACATTTCTATGCATTATTGTTCATATGGTTTGAGTGATTATTATTATCCTTATACTTGCCATGTGAATATTCTTAGGATTTATGCTAGTGTATTTAGGTAGTACACTAGTATACTAGTCATAATCTTAAGTATAGATGTATATGTAGTTATGTGTATATGTATATGCTTAGTATAGTTGATCATTGCTTTGGCATTGGTTCCACTGTACTCATTAGAGTATGCTCTAGTCGAAGGACCAAGGTCCGTCGGGCGGCTAGAGTAATGTTTAGGCATGTAAGCGTGGTGCTTAGATTACTAAATATCCTTGAATGTCATGCGACCCATGGCGCTAGGGGTAGGCGGATTGAAGTGACAGCCTTATCCGTCCCTTGTAATCCGCCACGTCCGGTAGTAGGGTTAGAGGTGTATAAGTGCCAGAATCTTTTCCGTGGATTGGGAGTAAACAGGTGCCCCAATATGTCCCTGCTTTGATCCCTTGCTAGCATAGAACATATATGTATACTAGTATATCTAAATGTATAGGAATACAATGAGTGCCTAGATTAGTCTTAGATTAGTTCTACTCCACTATTATAATTACTTGTAGGTCCTCTTCTCCGTGTCACACCACCTATATGTATCTTGTGTTCACCCCTCCATGAGTATATGATATCTTAGCATCGTGAATTAGTACCATACTTCATTCTTGTTAATCATCCTCCCTGCGGAAAATAAATACGGTACCCTGGAATACTCCAAGGTGAAATGCTACAACGGTACTCCGTGTGCTTGTAGACTTTTCTGTATACGTTAGAAAACCATTGTAAATATTTCTAGCGCCGTTGCTATGGATTGTCTTTGGACAAAACTTAGTAATGACATAAGAAATACCAACATGCTCAACTGGGAGAAATGTCACTTTATGGTCTGAGAAGGAATCATTTTGGGACACCTAGAGTCCGAACGTGTTATGGAGGTGGACAAGGCCAAGATCAATGTTGTAGAAGGGCTTCCACCTCCTATCAACGTGAAGGGAATCCGCAGCTTCCTAGCCATGCAAGGTTCTACAGGTGATTTATAAAGGATTTTTTCCAGATCGCCAGACCCCTCACTACCCTCTTAGCTAAAGATGCACCTTTCAAATTTAATGATGAGTGCGACAAAGCTTTTGATATCTTAAAGACAGCACTCATCACAGCTCCAATTATCCAACCACCGGATTGGAAGCTGCTGCCTTTTGAAATCATGTGCAATGCTAGTGATTATGCTGTTGGAGTAGTCTTGGGGCAAACCAAGGATAAAAAGCACCATGCCATCGCCTATGCTAGCAAGACCTTGACAAGAGCCCAGCTTAATTATGCCACCACACAAAAAGAACTCCTAGCCGTCGTCTTTGCTATAGACAAGTTTAGGTCCTACCTTGTAGGCGCCAAGATCATAATCTACACTAACCATGGAGCCGTCAAATACCTCTTAACTAAAAAGGACGCTAAACCTCATCTAATCCATTGGATTCTCCTACTCCAAGAATTTGATCTAGAAATGAAATATAAGAAAGGAGTAGAGAATTCTGTAGCAGATCATTTGTCACATATGCAGTACACTAACATGCAGGAAGTACCAATCAATGACTTCCTACGCGACGACATGCTGCTGAAGGTGACAAACGACACCCCTTGGTACACAAATCTTGTGAATTTTATTGTCACAGGATACGTACCACCAAGAGGAAACAAGCGGAAGCTTCTCTATGAGAGTCGACATCACCTATGGAACGATCCATACCTCTATAGAGTCTATGCAAACGGACTCCTAAGAAGATGTGTTCCAACAATAGAAGCTGATCAGATCATTGAGAAGTGTCATGCCAGGCCATACGAAGGACACTATGGTGCTTTTCGCACACAAGCCAAGATCTGGTAGTTAGGATTCTACTGGCCAACCATGTATGAAGACGCCAAGGATTTCGTGAGAAGATGTGCAAGTTGTCAAAAACATGGTGGAATCACTCCTCGGGATGCAATGCCCTTGACATATAACTTGCAAGTCGAGCTATTTGATGTCTGGGAATAGATTTTATGGGACCCTTCCCAAGGTCCAGAGAAGCTGAGTACATTCTAGTAGCAGTCGACTACGTGTCAAAATGGGTGGAAGCTATGCCATGCAAGACTGCCGACTCCAAATATGCTAAGAAGATGTTCCATGAAGTCATCTTCCCAAGATTTGGAGTACCCAGGATGACAAGGCTTCCGAAGCTTATTACAAGATTTTGGGATGATACACAACATTGCAACTCCATACCATACCCAAACAAGTGGTCAAGCTGAGACTTCAAACAAGCAAATCAAGAATATTCTGCTAAAGACCGTTTGTAAGATGGGGAAGGCATGGAAAAGCAAACTTCCCGATGCACTTTGGGCGTACAGGACAGCATACAAGACCCCAATTCGAATGTCTCCCTATCAGCTAGTCTATGGGAAGACTTGTCACTTGCCGGTGGAATTGGAACACAAGGATACTGGGCAATCAAAACTTGGAATATGGACTCGAAGCAGGAAAAATGAGGCAAATGCAATTATCAGAGTTGCAAGAATGGAGGGACAAAGCTTATCATAATGACAAGATTTACAAAAAAAGAACAAAGAAGTGGCACAGCAAGAGGATAAAGACAAAAACATTCAAGGTAGGAGACAAGGTGCTGCTATTCAACTCAAGGGTCAAGCTATTTGGACATGGAAAGCTCAAGAGCAAATGGGATAGACCATTCTCCGTTGTCGACACTTCTCCACATGGAGCCATCACACTTCAGGACAAAGGTGGTAACTTATTTAAAGTTAATGGTCAATGTCTTAAAATTTTCTTAGAGCCTGATAATATTATAGAGGGAGAAGTAGATGTGATTGATTTAATCGATTTTAACATCCTTCCGCTCCCCGTATGATTATAGTCCTCCACCCAAGGACAATGCTGGAAAAAATTGGTGCCCAATGGGGCCCATAGAGGATCAGGCGGGTCGGCCAACCCCTAGGCAGCCCCATTCCTCCCCCTTTTTCTTGTGCGTCGCCACCTGCCCTCTCTTTCATCTTCCTTGCGTCCACTCTGTTTTTCCATGACCAGAACTCCTGTTTCCACCAAAAATAATGGCCGGGGCAGGAAAGAAGCTGCAGTCAAGCTTGCCCTCCACCACCTCCTCGTCCATGTTCAACCTCTCTGGGGAGATCACCCCGATCAAGGAGATTGTGCCCTTCCGCCTCGACATCCCTGCATTCGTCGAACCATTGGAGAGGCCCTGCCACCAATGGAGGTCAACAAGCCACGCAGCCCGTTCGCGTGTCCGCACGGACTCGCCCTTGAAGGCCAAGCGCCAGCACGCTCGCTCCTCAAGCCCATACCAGCGCTCGACCACTGGAAAGATCAGCGTCAAGGCCACCAATGGCGCTCGTCCATCCCTTCTCCCAGGTGAGAAGTACTTGGGCACCCTCAGAAGAAAGGATGGGGAGGCGTTCCAGTACAACTACTCCTCCACAGGTTCCCATGACATCTCCCCCTACAATGGGAGGGTCACCATTATGTGACAGACCAGTCCCAGAAATCGGGGACGGTCCGTATCGCCAGGACCCTTTTTGGGCGATGCTCGGCAAAGCGAGCATACACATGGTACAACACAGGCAGGATAAACAAAAACATTTGCAGGATGAGAGAATTAATACAACTCGGTTCCATAATTAAGATTAAGTCTTACAACCTTAGAGTACGCATAAAAGAGTTTTAGCGGAAGCATAAGACACGATACAGACTCCGACTCTCATAGACTAAGCAAAAACATGTGCCTTGCCCATTGGCACCATGCTACTAGCCACCCAAAGTTCACTGCGGCGAATCACAGCGCTCCCACTAGATGCTCCCGAACTTCGGGCGCGGCTCTTCCCACTGGTAGCTACCGTCGCAGGTACAAGCGTCGGTGCCTGAAAACCACGTATTCGCAAAGCGTGAGCTTCTAAGAAGCTCAGTAAGACTGACCCGTCAAAGTGGCTATCTACAGCTGACACCTAAACATGCAAGCTGACTCAGGGTAGGATGGTCTTGCAAAAAGGACTCGCTCGACTAGCAACTACTCTGATCAAGTTTTAGCTTAGTTTAAGTGATTAGGAAAACTTAACTTCAGTTTGCACTAGTCTGAACAATCATAGAGAGAAAGCAATAGATATAAATAATCATCATAATAGTCCAGTCATCATCATCACTCATCATCTTAATTAAATGTGGTGCGTTTCACCAGCAAACTCATAAACTGAGAGCGACAGCGATTCGAATCGATTTACACCTGTAGATAACCTAATCATATGATACGTGCGCGTCCCAAACCGCACATGGCAATCGTTCACTCCGGATCCTGCAAAGTCAATTCCCTCCTACGTACCTTAGCAGTGCCGCATCCCACCAGAACACATGTCCCAGACGGTTTATGTGGAGTTCTCACACCTGCCCACCCCAGACCGCCTCCGATCAGACACTGTAGGATAGGTTCGACTTTACAATCACTAGGCTACGTAGGTTTACTGGGCCCGATCAATACCCAGCATATGATCAGTACATTCAATGCTCGATCAGCTGGCTCGGACCACACGGATCAGATAGGACTACGGTCACCCCGGACCCGGTCCAGTTGCCGTCCTACCTTTCCCCTGTCTGACCCTCCAGTTTTATCTTCCATTAATCATACATAGTCATGTTCCGCATGTGTCAGGAGATAGTTTCGTACAACTCCTAGCACTAGCGAGCAGTGTCCACTCTGCTCGGCTTCTATCGGTAAGTATAGCTAAGCATAGCATGCTACCATGGGTTACCTATACCAGAATACCGATAGGGTTTCCTAAGAAAATATATGCAGCTAGGGTTTCAATCTAATGCACATACACAACACATAGTGATAAAAGGAAAACTTATAAAAAGGTGTGCACCGGGGCTTGTCTTAATCTTCTATTTCGGTGGCGAGAGCGTCTTCAGTGAACACGGGCTACATAATATGTGTTATTATTAGATGAGGTAATATGGCGTTTTCGTCGTAGATAATATGGTCTTTTCATTATAGATAATATGGTATTTTCATCATAGAGAATAACAAGGAGTTCACTTATTAAGGTGGGTTCAATTTAACACTTACGATTTTTGACTTTGATTTTTAATAAAAATCGATTAGTTGCTTAACAACCATGGGCTGAACTAAAGTTTCATATCCTGCCAGGAGGTTATTTTTAGTTGATAGTATTCTCTGAAATATGATTTTTGGAGTTGATTTGAGGTTGACCTGAATTTTTGGATTTTATAGAAATCCACATAAGTTTTTGTTAATTAAACTTAGAAAATCAGAAATAAGTATTAAAACTTATGGTAAAATCATGAAAATGAATAGACGCACCTGCAAGCATCTATACTGAAGTTTTGAAGAGAATGTAATTTAGAAGATAATAATTTAAAAATGACAGTTTTGAGAGTCATTACACGCATGCATGGAACTTTATTAAGATAAAATCCTAGAAAAATTACAGGAGGTCATGCAGGCCATGGCACACCTCTGATGGCACACCTCTGGTGCAAGTTTCAACTCCAGAAAAGTTCTGGAACCCCAGTAATAATTAAAAAATAGAAAACACTAACCTATTTATTTAGGAAGTTTCATGGACTTTCATGAAAAAGTTTCAGCAGATAATTAAAGTATCTTACAAGGATTCTAAAGAATTTTGGTTCAACATTTTAGAGCTTCCTTCGAATTGTTATGCATTTTACAAAATAGACTAGAAAATAACAAAATCAATTTAAAAATTGAAAAAGGGGAAAAACAGAGGAGTGGTGGGAGGAGTTCCGGCGAGCTCAACGGCGGCGAGGTTCCATTGGAGCTAGCCTGTGTTGATGCTCAACTGGTCACGGCGCGCACACTGGTGGTGGAGCTGGTTGCCGGCAACGGCCGGATGGTGGCCGACGACGAGAGATGGCAGAGGAGCTCAACGCCGGCGATGAGCGCAGTGGAGGAGAGAGGTTGGGTCGATTGAGTGGTCGAGAAGCATCACCGTGCTGCGTATAGTCGGTTGGTTGGTGATGAAGATCACGGGAATGGCCGGAGACAAGGGTTCATCGGCGAGCTCTTCACGGCGGCAGAGGCGGTCAAACGGCGGCGAGAGAAATCCGGCGGCTCCGGCGAGTTTCTACGAACAAGAACCGGTCACGGAGCTACGTAAGGGTGAGAGCAACAAGCTGGAGCAACAAGAAGGGCAGTACCCAACGGAGTTGGCCTGAATCGAAGAAAAACACGGCGGCGGGGCGCTCCGGCGGGAGGTGGAAGACGATGGCGTTCCCGGCGATAGAGTGCACCACAGGAGGAGTCCTTTCTGTGGGAGTTGGAGTGGTGGGAGAGAAGCTTATATGGCAAGGTGGAGCCTTCGGGCGCGTGCCGTGGCGTGTTGTCCGCGTTGGGGGGGGGGGGGTTGCGTGGCGACAATGGGGGCGAATGGCGCGCGCGTGCGGGGAAATGGAGAAGGTGGTGGCAGAGGCGTGCCAGGGCTGTCGCGTGGAGCAGGGAGAAGGGTCTGCGTGCGGCTTTTGTTGCGTGCCCATTGTCCTCTTCACTCGCAGAGAGAGACTGAGAGAGTGAGAGGGTCGCCGGCGAGGGCGCCGCGGTGGCGTGTGCGTCGGGAGATGAGCAAGAGCGGGAGAGAGGGAAGAAGGAGGGAAAGAGCAGGATTCCCACGCCGATGGGACAGAACGGGACGGGAAAAGGGGGGTGCTGGCGTCTGCCGCGGCCTGCGGCGCTGCGGTAGACGCTGCGGAATTTTCCTTTTTTTGCAATAATCAAACTCCTTTCAAGATTCAAGCAGAAACTGCACTTCCCGAGTTTAGAAAATTTTGAAAATGTTTGTGGGCACTCAGGACATTAATTGGAACAACTTTTGTGTTTGGAAGAAGTCCTAATTCGGTTTCTAAAAATTTGTGGATTTTCACTTCAAAACAACTTTGTTTGAATTTTCAGGGGTTTAAATCTTTTCTAAAAATTCTGGTAAAATCTCAAAAATTCTGTTTTTGAAGTGAACTTAACTGCCATGTAAAAACATTAGTGGGGTTATACTGAGATTTGATGGTTTTACCAAAGTTCGATGGAATTAATACCTGTTATGCTAACATTTTGGTACTGGGGTCAAAATCTGATTTATTCAAAAATGTTCAAAAATTTATCAAAATTTTTGTGGAGGTTAAGTGTGATTTTTAGAACAATAATGTCATTGGTTCATATAAAGATTTGTTTTCTAAGTGTAAATTTTTATTCGATGGATTTTAAGTGATACCAGGGGTGTCACAGCCCTCCCCCGTAAAAGAAATCGCGTCCCGAGATTTAAGGAAGTGGTTGGGTTGGTCGTGGGTCCCTATGGCAACTGCAAGTATCTCTGGGTAGTGCGTCCGAAGGAAATCCGTGGACTCCCAAATGGCTTCATCTTCAGAGTGATTGCTCCACAAGACCTTGTAGAATTTGAGCGTGCGTTTCCTGGTTGCCCGTTCCTTCTCGTCCAATATGCGAATTGGCCGTTCTGGGTACGTCAAATCCGCTTTCAACTCTTCCATATCCGGGATTTCTTGATTCATGGGCGCCTTCAAGCATTTCCTTAGCTTGGAAACATGGAAAACATTATGTACTCCTGTCAGCTTCTCAGGTAGCTCCACTTGGTATGTGACTGGTCTGTACTTTGCAGTGATGAGATATGGACCGATGTACCGGGGTGCTAACTTGCCTTTAACTTTGAATAGCTGAACTCCTTTAGTGGGCGAGACCCTTAGGTAGACATAGTCACCTACCTCGAAACCAGCATAACTCTTCTGTCTGGATTTGGCTGCCTTCAGGTTAGCTTGAACCACCCGTACCTTCTCTTCTGCTTGCTGCACTAGGTCAGGTCCAAGTATAGTCCTTTCTCCCGCCTCAGACAAATTGAGTGGAGTTCTACAACTACGACCATACAATGCCTCAAAAGGTGACATTTGGATACTCTCTTGGTAGCTGTTGTTTTAAGAGAATTCGGCCAATGATAGATAATTATCCCAGCTTCTTCCATGTTCCAGCACACAAGCGCGTAGCATATCTTCAAGAATCTGGTTATCCTTTCTATTTGGCCATCTGTCTGGGGATGATAGGCAGAACTATGAATCAACCTAGTACCTAGCGACTCGTGGAGCTGTTTCCAAAACCGTCCTACAAACTGTGTACCTCGGTCTGAGATTATGGTCTTAGGCACCCCATGTGGGCACACTATCCGATCGATGTAGAGTTAGGCGTACTTCTTCATATCGTACCTTGTAGATATTGGAATGAAATGGGCTGTTTTGGTTAATCGATCTACTACAACCTAAATGGAATCCAACCCTTGAGCAGTTATGGGTAAACCAACAATAAAGTCCATACTAATGTCTTCCCATTTCCAAGATGGAATGCTCAATGGTTGCAACAGACCGGCCCCTTTCAGATGATCCGCTTTAACTCTCCGACAGGTGTCACATTGGGCCACGTAACGGGCGATCTCCCTCTTCATTCTTGTCCACCAAAATTTTTTCCTCAACTCTTGATACATCTTGTTGCAACCAGGATGGATGGAATACTTGTATAAGTGAGCCTTATCCATGATCTTTTTCCGGAGTTCGTGATCCTTTGGTACTACCAATCTATTCTTGAACTACAAGACTCCGTCCTCATCTTTCCGAAAGCACTGCATCTTCTTGTCTTATAGCCCAAGCATGATATTTTCCATGCCCTTGTTAAGTCGTTAGGCTTTTGCTACCTCGTCCTTAGTGTCAGAACTAAGGCTAGGTTGTATAGCGACCCATGGGGTAGAACTCTCAAGGTCATCTCTGGTTCTTCAGTCGTAACCCCTTGGTCTAAATAATGGTAGTGAGCGTTCCTACTCAATGCATCTGCAACTACATTGGCTTTACCAGGGTGGTAGTAAATTTTCAATTCATAATCCTTCATCAGCTCAAGCCATCTGCGTTGCCTCATGTTTAGCTCACTCTGAGTGAAGATGTACTTCAGGCTCTTGTGGTCAGTGTAGAGATGTACTAGATTTCCAAGTAAGTAATGTCTCCACACCTTTAATGCTAACACCACAGCGGCCAACTCTAGGTCGTGTGTGGGGTAGTTTAGCTCATGCTTACGGAGTTATCGTGAAGCATAAGCAATCACTCGTCCATCTTGCATCAACACGCACCCAAGCCCGATTCCTGACGCATCCAAATATACGTCAAAGGGTTTGCTCAGGTCTGGTTGGGCTAGTACCGGTGCGGTGGTCAAGTGCTTCCTCAAGGTTTGTAAAGCTTCTTCGCACTTCTCAGTCCATTTGAACTTGTGATCCTTTTTGAGTAGCTCGGTGATAGGTTTGGCAATTTTGGAAAAGCTGGGTATGAACCGACGACGGAAGTTTGCTCTCGTCGATGGGCACGAAGCTCACGTGGCATAGGGCATCATATAACCCTCTTGTGGCTGTCATGTTTCTGATATGCGGACCGGTGCATCGCTGCAAAAACCTCGGCATCCGGCATGACTCCCTTCATACGGAAAGCCTCACTATGGCGTTGACAGTTATCTGTTGAATCTCTAACTCATAGAGCTGCAACACCTTGCCAACAAGTGGTGAGCACGGCATCCGGAGCCCCCCCATCAAAGAAATGAAGGAATAGTACAGCGTAGTCTCTGCGGGCTTCCGGCTGCATCGCTCTCTTCGAAGGCACGAAAGCCAAAAATGCCTCTCCAGCCACCCCCGCACCCGAGCTCGTCCAGCTCACTCTTTGTTACTGTGCTTAGCCCTAGCACCGGACTCGTGCGCATAAGTGTCCCAAATACGGCAACGACCCTTTGAGCTAGATGAGCCTCCCCCCTTCGGCATGGTCACTGCGTAAAGTTCAGGCGATTGCAGAGCTAGGTTTGGTTTCGGCGAGGCAAGAGCGAATACCCAAAGGACCCGGTAGAGTTAGGCTCCCTTCCGGCACGCGAGAAGCGAGTTGCATGCAGTCGCGCTGCCTCGCTCGCTCGCTTTTATAGGCCCGGTGCGTGGTCGCCCCGCCGCGGAGGCGTTTAGCGGGAGCGACACGTGGCCTCCTCGGGAGCCGAACGGCATTGAGTCCCCTCAAAAACGATGCCTTAAGCATGTTGTTCCGTCGCACCGTTGACCATAGCTTCGGACTCAGAGCCACATCAACTTAACAATTTTTCTTTCAGAATCTCGTTTTTTTTTTGCAGGCCTTCCGAAGAAAGGGGGGGGGGGGCGATGGGCCTGGCCTTTCGGTCATGGTTTTGGTCGTTTCGAAGGCGGATCTCACCCATGAGGGGCTGCTGTTGGGGGCTAAGGCCCATCTAAGGCCCTTTTCTGAAGAATGACGCAAAGCCCAGCTAAGCCTGCGACCGAAAGAGTGGGAAGAACTCCGAAACCTACTATTGTTAAGTCCTATAAGAGTTCTTTGGTCCTAGTAGCTTCCTGTCCCGAAGGAAGCTCTGAACAAAGAGAAAAGCTGATAACGTGTGAAGTATGGGGGTCTAGCTATACATGTACCGGAAGGGATTAAGTTACCAAATGCCCTAGCGGAAAGTAGAAAAGACAAGGGTAATTCTATAATAGGACCAGTAAAAGTGTAATGACTGTAACCTATAAATAGCCCCCAAAGACTACTGTAACGGGTAGAAGAGATACTTGATTCACTAATTTGTCCCACTCCGAAGAAAATCTAAATCCAAATCCAACAGAACCAGTCTGTGGTATTTATTTTGTTGTTACTGCTTCATAATTCAAATTGAGGTCATTGCTTTGTCTGTCGAATTACTGATATAGCCTCAAGATACTTGTTGTTGCTTGTTGTACCGTGAAAGATTGGGACAAATTCTAGACACCGTATTCGTGTCTTTATCAAAACCTATTTCTAATTTTGGTGTATTCATTTTAATCCTTTACGCAGAGATTGGACGGTCGGATTCAGCACTTAGGAACCGTCAAAACAATACATATAATGCAACATTAATCTCCACATTTGAAAAATACGTGCCCAAAACATAGTCTAACACATCCAATCACAAGAGGTCAACAAAATAAGTACAATCACATTGTCAAGTCTGCAAATGGTGATATCCAAATTTTCATTTGATAATATTTTAATAATGATTATTTGGATCTTTGCCCTCATATCATATAAATCAACTGTATGTAAATATTCACTATGTTTGTCAAGACTAGTGGAACTAGTTAGTAATAAACCCTATCACTATCTTTGATGATGGCATTTGGTCCTTTTAATACAGGGATTTGACGGTAGAAAATAACACTTAAGGATTGTCAATAAGCTTCCTGACAAATTATGGGCAGTCCAATGTTTCGGCTATTCCGGTTGACTCCGAAAGAATTTGGACACGAGACGAGTCCCATTGGAAAGATGATTTTGTCCTCTTGCCATCCATAGGTTGATTGTCGAAAGAAGAGCCCGTATGTGACCTGGACGTCTGTTTTAGTGAAGGCTGCTCCTGAACTCCGAATTAGATTCGGAGTCAACATGGATTAGGCTGCTTGTTTCGAGGATTCCCGTTGACTCCTGATGAATAAAGTTATGAGACCAGCAACATTGGAAAGATAATCTTCTTAGCTTTCCATGCATATGTAGATCGTCTAAAATAGAGTCCGTATATGACGTTTGTTTAGTGAAGACTGGTCCTAGATTTTGAGTTGGATTCCAAGTCGACGTCGTTTGGGCCTCTCTCTTATATATGACGCCTAAGTTGGCCTCATAAGGATGTGTCCAAGTGGGAGAGTATGTCCGAGGACTTCCTTTGGATGCTTTTCACCTGGTTGGATCGTCTTCGCTCTTGGGTCAGAATCCCGTAGATAAGTACCAGGTCTAAGATGACTTAATGAATGTCTAACATACACATCTCTTTTATTCATCTAAGAGAGTACTTCTGCACAGCCAGAGATTCACAACTCATTATATAGTATTATTTGTTGAAATAAATAAAATTTAAAGTTATCATAAAACATATACACCTTCTATATATTACTATAAAACGTGGATCTGACTTTATACCTAATCGTCTCCTCAGCAACAATAGCCTGACTGTAGGGGCGAGCTCCAGGGGATGCGGACGTCGAGCTCATCGTCAATCCGTGTGGAACGAACGTGGAGGGACCGACGACCGTTGGAACAGGTCCGGAGATGACGTCGAGGTCGTCTCATAGGGGGGCATCGCTGTTTGATTTATTAGCTGTATTGGCTGTGTTAGCTGCAGGTACTAAGCAAAAATAACTACATTGAACTGACAGCAGCAAGCGCAGCCGAGCAGGCCCTATAATCCGGACGTTTAGATGAGCTTCCCGTTTTTTTTTTTTTTACCTATAACTGACTTTCCGCAACTGCATTAGCCTAGCTCTATCCATTGCAACAGGCTAATCGCAAACATTTCCCCTGATTGTGTCACTCAAAAAGAAAAAAAAAATTCCCCCCTGTGGTTGTACAAAGAGTAAAGGGGAAGAGAGATAGCGAATTAAACCCTAGCACCCGCTCCCTCTTCCAAGCCTCTCCCCGTCTCCCGGCCATGCCGTCGCCGTCATCGTCGCCGGCGCTACCTATCTCGGAGCACGAGAATGAGATCGTCGCGGCAGTCGAGGCGAACCCGGTGGTGGTGGTCATCGCCGAGACCGGCTCCGGAAAGAGCACTCAGCTCTCCCAGATCCTCCACCGCCGGGGATACACTCGCCGCGGCGCCATTGCCGTCACCCAGCCGCGCCGCGTCGCCGCTGTCTCCGTCTCCAGGTGCACCCTCCGGCTCCATCCTCGCTGCGCGCGTTGTTATTTGCTATTTGCAGAGGATGCGCATTACTCCTTTTTTTTTTGTGGAAGATGCGTGTTACTCATTATTTCGGGGCCTACACCTATGACTAAGAGGCTATGTTCGTCACCATGCGCTGATTATGCTTGTTTTGCTGTTACTAGTTTTTAAGCACACAGTTAGGGCAATTGGTATGTTTTTGGATTCACATGATCTTGATTCTTGAGTTTGCTTTTGGGAGCAATTGTTACCAAAATATTCAAAAAAATAATTGCCCTAACCAGTTCTATGATACAAATTATGACTGGGACTGTTACTTTGTTCGGTAGCCAAGCAGCGGAAAACAAGCTCAGAACAAATTGTTTCGTTAGGATTTGTTAATTCTCTTTTCCTTGGACAATCTGCTGCTCAAAATTTCATAACATGGGGTTCCTTCCTGGTGATGTTCTACTCTCACTCTCAGTTTTACAGGAACAGCTATGTTGCTATCTTCAACATCAAAAACATAACCCCTTGTTAGTAATGCTGCTTCCATTTGTCATTTTCAGAAGGGTTGCACAGGAGCTCGATGTCCCACTTGGGGACGAAGTTGGTTATGCCATTCGATTTGAAGATAGAACTTCAGAAAAAACTTGCATAAAGTAAGTCCTAGAAATTGTTGATGGCTTGTTCCTTTAACATTGCTACAGTAATATACTGGTGGCAATGACCTCTGGCAGTGCATATGTGCAGTCAGCACTCAAATTTTGTCAATGTTTAATATGTCGTAATTTCGGAGCATTGTCGCACCGTGTAAGCATTAATGTAAAAAGAAAAGCTTGTCTTGGATGAAACTGAAAAATGGTTGGCCAATTACTAATTCAGTATTTTCTTGTTCTTATCACTTAGAACATACAATGCCTGTGCTAGTGCCACGGTGCAAAACATTATGATAACCCAACATATCAGATATTTTTAATACATGGCAAAAATAGAAGGGTAATAAAGTCCATATACAAAGAAATGATTTTTTTTTTCCTTTTATGCGCCTTACAAATTCTTGTAAATATTGGAATATTCTTCTTGCATTGGTGAATTTCGTGAATTCATGGAATGAAGTCCTGATTTATAGGTACCTCACAGACGGTGTTCTTCTTCGTGAAAGTCTCTCAAATCCGGACTTGAAGCAATACTCAGTAATCATATTGGATGAAGCTCATGAACGTAGTTTGAACACGTATGTGATTTGTATCAAACTTTGCATTTGAGTCCATATTAAAATTACATGCTTTCATGTTGCGATAATCATATTCAGTGCATTTCAATTGCGTTCAAATTGTCTCTATTAAAAATTTACAGACCAAGGGCTTGAAAGTAAATGTATTAGTCATGTAGTTTTCTTGTATATTGTCTTCTCTTAACAGTGTAGCCCTGTTGAAGATTCATTTTATGGTTGTATTTCATGTGGCATTGTGGCTATTCCTATGTTTTTTTTCCTACAAATGATAGTCATTGTTATTTGCTACTTAGTGTACATCAGATCCCAGTTAAAACAAACTGGCTAATAGTACTCTTTCTGGTACTGTGTATAGAGAATGAAAGGAGCCCTAATTCTAAGTGCATGCTAGCTCTAGGATTCATGTTTTTGTGGTTCTCATTTTCCATAGCATATTAGATATATTCATTGAAATGTTTGCAGTGGCTCATTTTGATGTTTTATTTGGTCACAGGGACATACTTTTAGGTCTAATGAAACGATTGGTCAAGGACCGAGCTTCAGATCTGAAAGTTCTAATCACCTCTGCTACTCTTGACGGCTTGAAAGTGTCAAGATTCTTCTCGGGGTGCCCTGTGTTAAACGTCCCTGGAACCTTATTCCCTGTGGAGAAGTTCTACAGCACTGAGCGGCCAACAAATTATATCGAATCTGCTCTTAGGACATCAATAGGTAAGGATCATCTTCATCGTGAAAATTTTTGCAGATTTATTCTTCCAGCAAACAGATAGTATCTTTTTATGAATATGTGACTTGTGTTTTATCTTGCTTGTTCTGGAAATTGACTCAGTCATTATCAGTAGATCTAACGTTGCTGACAAATGTTGGTGATGTTGATATGTGCCACAAATAGAATGTACATTATAGTGGTACCCAGTAAATGGGAAACTCTGTTGCCTTCTGCCTCTTACCCTTATGTTGGACACTCGGTGTGCTCCTATCAAGTTGCCCTTGACCCTTGTGATATGAAATTAGCATTGTGAAATCCAGCATATATTATCAGCATATAATTCTAATTAGGGTTTTTTTGGCTGTGGGACACAGTTCTAATTATGGCCTGTTGAATACTGGGTACTTTGGCATATAGATACAGGACTTTCATTTTGACTATGACCTATCAAATGCTAATGTGCCATCGCAAATATTAGGCCTTTGCATAAGCATGTGGCTACTTGACCGCACAAGGCTTTATTACCAGCATGTAAACTGTTAACTGTGGTTATGGCCTGTCAAATACTAGGCCTATCGACCTATTCCTTAAAAGAAACTTTCCCTACAAGGAAGTTACTCATTCGTATGATTCACACACAAAGGTTTCTCTTTAAATTTTATTTTACTTACAAATATTAATAAAAAATAGTATAGGTGAGTGTCATACTATTTTATAAAGAAAAAGCAATTTTGCTCTCATAGCAATAGATTTGAAGGGGTTCGCTCACATACCATTAATGTTTTTTTTGTGGAATTTCTCTCCTAGCACTGACCCTCTTTTTTTTTTTTTAGACTCGTAGCACTAGACTTGATCCCTATCTTCTCTGTGTAGCATTGACCTGTTGGGTCTCTAACCAATGGCCAAGATCGCAGACTGTCATCGTTCTGTTATAGCTTTGAAATCTTTATCCCCTTTTTCTTCCCGATGAGCTGGGCCTCCACAATCCTAGTGTGACGCTTCGTGCTGCAGCGAACCCTGGAGACCTCCACTGCTCCCATCCCATCTTATCAGGGTCCTCTCATGGGTTTTCGTAGACCTTGGGATGCACATGCCTGCTGCTTCCCTGGTGCCATGAATTCCATTGCCAGTAGAGATCATGCAAGCTTGGAGCAAGAGGACAAGCAAAAGAAGAAATCAGATGTGCTGGCAGAGAAGCACAAAATCATCAGTTTGTGGATTAACAGCCTTGACCATGTGGAGGTGGGACTCAACCACCATGTCGTTGCCCAATAAGGCTCAATGCAATCTTCACCCCAACTATGTAACCTCCTCCACTTGCACCAGTGCCATGCTCCTGTGGCGTACAACCAAAAGGGATGACGGAGTGCTAGACAGAGCTATTATGGGAAAAATCCTATGTTTTTAAGGTGGTAAGGCGAAGCGCGGGATGTAACCCCCTTCTAGCCGCCTAAGCGCTTAAACCGTGTGGCGAGGCAAACGCCTTATCACACACCCTAAGGCGAAATTGCAGTAAAATTAAGTAGTACTCCCGCCGTCCAAATATTTTGGCATTCTAATCCATTTCTATTTTTCCACAAATGTTAGCACCTCCATGTGGGACAAACCAACATTTACATCTTATCATCCCAATCTTATCTCTTCATTCACCCAGAAAATAGAGGAGCAGTGCGGACCATGCATCCCTCCTTTCATGATCGGAGCCATCATGGCCTGTTTGAACTCGAGGTTGCTAAAAATAGAACTGACGAATGTATAATAGAAGTAGCACTAGCTAAGCAATATACTAGTAGCAGCCAGCAGCGGAACACAAGAAAGAAAGGGGAGAGATGTGGCCCATGGGTACCTATTCCTCTGTACAGCAGAATGAGAGCCGGAGGAAGTCAGGAGGGGATGGACGCACATATCCGCCAAAAAGGTCTGCTCGGCGTCAGAGGAGAGCTGGGTCCAGGTCCACTCATGCCTGTTTCCCATGCGCAGAGGAGGTCAGAGCAGCGGCGGCAGGGAGTTGATGAGGACATCGCACCCATGGTTACACACAACCATTCTCCCGCTATGACAAATGAAGGTCCAATCACTAGAGCCCGGGCACGATAATTGAGTCTAGAGGTGAGCTTGTTCTTAAGTACAAGTTTATATATTACTATGGAAAATAGATTGCTACCTAATGATTATAGTGGATTAGAAATCATAGAGAGGTCAAGGAAGGCCTTGGAGATCAGCTACAAGTCGGACAAGGACGTCCAAGCCAAGTAGGAGATCTAACTCACGTCGACTTCGAATCCAACTCAGAGTCCAGGAGCAGTCTGTACTAAAACGGGTGCCTAGGTCGCATACGGACTCCGTTTTAGGCGATCTACCACTTTATGGAAAGAGGGCGAGATTATCTTTCCAATGGGACAAGTCCCACGTCCAAATTCCTCCAGACGCCATGGGAATCATCAAAACATTGGACAGTCCAGAATCTGTCAGGGTGCTGCGACACCGACTTTGGGCCGGTTGGCCTTGTACCGAGTTAGAGTCCGTTAGAGTTGTGTCCAGGGGACTTGCACGTCCCCAATTCCTTTATAACCAGCCGTCACCCCACCATTAGGATTCGGGTTGTGCTTAAATTATTCCTGTTAAAAACAGTGTCACTGTTTCATCGGTTTGTGAGACCCCAACTTTGTGAGTTTAATCTTCATCTGCAATTTGGTTGCCTTCTACTTCGTTCTTGCTTGTGTTCTTCGATTCGCAAGCAAAGACTAGCCTTCTCGGCGAGGTTATCCGTGTTCACGCGGGTGATAACCAGAGGAGACGTGGTGCTGCGATTGCGGGGTTTGGAACGTGCCGTTCGGAAGCTGGATCGATTTGTGTCGCGACTCCGTCCAAATCGTTGATTATCAGAACATGTAGGAAGATCGGGACCCCGTTCCTATCTGTGCCTGTTCAGAAAGTTTAAGTGGAGCTTGGAAGGCTAATATATATGTAAGTGGAACACAAATCAAAACCAGATAGTAATATTGAATAAATGTACAAAGTATTGGTCGTAGTTGCTGGCCTGAAGCATCCTATGACAGTTATGATACGTGGTCAAAGAACATGTGTAGGGAAACAACAACAAAGATCAATAGCCAAGGAAAATTGAATTCAGGACAAGCATAAAACACCACCGAGTGTTCCAACAAAAGTTTATCAATTCATTTTTTTTTCTTTTTTTTAACACTAGAAGTAATCACAATACTTCTGTCTCTTTTTTTTTTTGTATTATTTCTTTTTCTCAACTCAAAGCATGTGAAACCTAACCACACAAATTTTTTGATCAAAACGATATAATGGCAGAACTGAACTCTATGTCAGACGTTTTTCTTTTCTGGTGTTGAAACAAATTAGGGTAGCGGAACAAAGAAAGATGCAATTTTGCGGCGGAAGCTCTGGATAAGGTGAAAAGTAGTGATGGATGATCAACCCGTGTGGATCTAGTGAATAACAGATTAGACACAACAAACAAAGAGGTTGGATCTGGGTGGGGAAAAAAATTGACGGCTAGGGTTTGACACAAGGCGGCGGAAGCAAAACAAACTGTAACGAGACGTGATCTAAACCAGCAACAAGACTCGATTAAGGACACAAACTCAATATTACGGACTCTGAAATTGAAATGTGCAGAGGCTAAACACGGTTTTGGACAGGATCTAACTTACAACTACAATTCTGTTTTTGGCTTTTTTATGGACTATAGGACGAAACGAAAACAAGGAGCTAGGATAAACAATGGCGAACCTGAGGAACACCTGAAGCTCTGATACCACTTGATGGGAACGGGGTTCGATCTTCCTACAGTTTCTGATAATCAACGATTTGGGCCGAGTCGCGACACAAATCGATCCGGCTTCCGAACGGCACGTTTCGAACCCCACAATCCAGCACCACGTCTCCTCTGGTTATCACCCGCGTGAACACGGATGACCTCGTCGAGAAGGCTAGTCTTTGCCTGCGAATCAAAGAACACAAGCAAGAACGAAGTAGAAAGCAACCAAATTGCAGATGAAGATTAAACTCACAAAGTTGGGTCTAACAAACCGATGAAACGGCGACACTGTTTTTAACAGGAATAATCTAAGCAAAACCCGAACCCTAATGGTGAGGTGACGGCTGGTTATAAAGGAATTGGGGACGTGCAAGTCCCCTGGACACAACCCTAACGGACTCTAACTCGGTACAAGGCCAACCGGCCCAAAGTCGGTGTCATAGCACCCTGACAGATTTTAGACTGTCTAATGTTTTGATGATTCCCGTGGACTCTGGAGGAATTTGGACGTGGGACTTGTCCCATTGGAAAGATAATCTCGTCCTCTTTCCATGAAGTGGTAGATCGCCTAAAACGGAGTCCGTATGCGACCTGGGCACCCGTTTTAGTACGGACTGCTCCTGGACTCCGAGTTGGATTCGAAGTCGACGTGAGTTGGATCTCCTACTTGGCTTGGACGTCCTTGTCCGACTTGTAGCTGGTCTCCAGGGCCTTCCTTGACCTCTCTATGATTTCTAATCATAATATAATCATTAGATAGCAATCTATTCTCCATAGTAACATATAAACTTGTACTTAAGAACGAGCTCACCTCTAGATTGAATTGTCGTGTCCGGGCTCTAGTGATTGGACCTTCATTTGTCATAGCGGGAGAATGATTGTGTGTAACCATGGGTGCGATGTCCTCATCAGGAGTGGCCTCATGATAGAGAGAAATGGAGTGCACAGCAGCAACGGCGGTGCGAGATGGATTGTGCTTGAACGCGTGTAGGTCCCTCTTCCTCCTCTGCCCTTTTTCTTTGGCCCTGCCAAATTCTTTATTTCCCTCACTCTTTCTCTCTCTCGCAAGTGAAGTGCCTAGGCGGCGCGCACACCATTCTTTCCTTGCCCCGTGTGCCTATCCTTTTACCTGCTCAGGTGTGGTGTCGATTCAGTGACCTTGGTGTCCGTCCGACGCCTAAACGCGTCATGGCGACGTCTAATCGGCTAAGGTGGACGACATACCGCATCCTGCTTAGGCGGGGAGGACGCCCCTGGGAACGGCTGGATGCCTAGGCATTTGCAGGTGATGTCTTGAAAACATTTAAAAATTATGGGTGATTTGCCTAGTTACCCCTAGTTTGACTTCAAATGGTCAATTTGCCCTCACCAAATTTTGACTTTGTACCATTACCGCTGCTTTTTTTAATCTAAGTCATTGAGTTGCCCTCATTTTTTAACGGCAGTTTATGGTGTGAATGATTTTAATGGCAGTTCATGGTGTCTGCAACGGAAGTACAATAGAGCTCATCCCTTTGTGTTCCCGTGGAGTCAATGCACAGTCTGCTGAGACCGAGAGTAAGACGGAGCTCAGGGACAAAACTGAGCAGCGCTAGAGTGTCACCTTGACGTGTTCAACATCAGCTTCTAGGATATAGTCGGTGGGGAGGCTCGGGAGATGGAGGTCAACGGCCTGTGGCTCCAATTGTAGAACATGGCAGCGGGGAAAACACGAAATTCGATAAGGACGTGGCAACATGATGAAAAAAATGATGGTTAGAGGTATGCGCAATATGGAGACGAAACCAAATACGCGAGGAATTGAGGTACGCCTCACCGGATGGGAGAAATTAACGACAAGTTGCAGCTTCATCAAGTGGCCGGACTTGGAGAAGATGCGCCTAGATCTCGTCGTGATGTGGGATGGAGTGAAGGGACCTCTTGCACAGCTCCTTGTGGCAACGGTTAACACACCATCCTCACCATAGGCCGTGACCAAAATCACGTGGAGATTGACTGGCAGTGCTCATCTGAGAGCCGCAAAGAGGAGAGTGGGGACACGGGCAAGAGTTGCAGCAATGCTGTGGCGTGAGGGGAGAGCAGCAGAGACGCAAGTGAGTGGTGGTATGGGTGGAGGACTGGAGGTGCATAGGCGCACACCAGACGAAGGCCAGCGATGCTGCTGGCAATGGTTTGATGGAGGAAGGGGATGAGGATTAAATGACATTGTTTTTTCTTTATTTGTCCAATCTTTTTTATTTTGTTTAATTTTCCAATAGTGGGATAGCTGGTAACAGAATGGGAACTAAGTGAAAAGAGAGGGCAGATGGAAGCTTCATTTTGGGATTTTAGGGGCAATGGTGCCAACGGTGATTTAGTAAGGGTATACAGACATTATGGTTTGAAAATAGGGGCAATGATACAATTATCCCAAAAATCATAGTGCTATTTTTTAAATTAACAAAGAAAATAAGTGGTACCGCAGCGAATTGCGAAACGGTTCGTTTTGCTAACGGAAAAAATGACCGCATAGATTTTTCTTGCATAAATTAGGTAATTGGCTAATACATTCGTCAACATGCTATTACTGGGTCATGATTTCACATGGTATTATACTTATCTTCATATTTTATAGATTCTTGGTTTACTTTTATGTCTTCATACACTTCATTGCTGTTTTTAACGACATTGAACTATTTGTACTTAGATATCCATGTCAAGGAAGCCCCTGGGGATATCTTAATATTTATGACAGGAAAGGTCAGTACCTCACGATCATCATTTTCTTCTCAGTGATTTGGAAGCATGTTTTTGTAGTCCTTTACTCAATGTGTTTTATTATTAATATTATTAGTGATTGGTTCTGCATTTCTTTTCTCTATGATTAATATAGGAGCCCTAAAGTTTCATTGATCACAAAATTTTATTAAATATTGAGGAATTTTAGTTTCCTTTTCTCGTATGTTTATTTTTATGGGAACTGATATGATTAATGTGAAAATTTGTAGTATATTTTTGTATGATTGCAACTATATATATGTAAAGATAACTGTTAGTGCTGCTTACTAGAAAAAACTCGGCCCTGGGGTTTAGGCCGCCCCCACGGTATTCAAATAAGAAGTCGACCTTCTCTCACGGGCCGAGAAAATCCCCGAACCCTCTTCCCCATCATTACATAGGGATGTACCATCCTAAGAGGCGACTTGCTAGGCTGGCCCACTACCACAACCCCCAGGTTGGGTACTGTTAAGAGAGAAGATGGCACGAACATAGATGTATTCCTCCATGTACATGGGTACATATATACACAAAAAAGTGCCATGAGGGGCGCCGGCCCTAGGTGGTGGCGCAACCCTAGGTGGAGGGCATAGTCAGTAGGCCGGCCCATCTACATACACAAACACAATATAACCATTAACCACCCACCCAACCCCCCCCCCCCCCCCCCCCCCGGGCAGTGTGAATGTTTAGCCACAGGGTAAGACGTTCAGACTGGTCTTGAATTCAGAGAAAACAGAAGTTGTTAGGCCATCGATGAAGATGTCAGCGAACTGCAACGTCATCGGCACGTGGAGAACTCGAACTTCACCCAGTGCAACGCACTCTCAAACAAAAGTGGAGATCAATCTCGACATGCTTCGTTCATTGGTGCTGCACCTGATTGGAGAAGATGTAGACGGCGCTAACGTTGTTGTAATAGACGTGTGGGACGGAGGACGGTGGAGATCAGTAAGGAGTTGGCGCAGCCAGGTCGCTTCGGCCACGCCATTGGCAACAGCTCTGTACTTGGCCTCTGCACTGGGGCGGGAGACAGTGTGTTGTCACTTGGACGACCAAGGAACCAGGCTGGTGCAAAGAAACATGGCATAGCCGGAGATGGAGCGGCGAGTGTCCGGACAACCTACCCAATCAGCATCAGTGTACACCATCACCGTGGACGAAGAGTGGAGATAAGACTCTTAATAATATTAGGAGCAACAAGAATATTATTAAGATGAAAGTTAGGTAAAGGTTTGTGATCAGTGCTAGTGACAGGGAGAATAGACCCATTGCCAACAATGATAAATGAAGGAGTAGAGTGGGAGCTGGGAGAAGAGAGAGATGTTACCAACATTGGACGTCATGTAATTGCCCGCACCGGAGTCCACATCCCATTTGGAGGCGTTGGCGCGAGGGGTGAGGGACACGGTGCTAAAAGCACTCGCCAGGGCGTGAGGATCCCATGGGCACAAGGCCGACTAGGTGGGAGCCGCCTGCTGCTGCTGCTCCTGCTGCGGGGGAGGCGTCGGAAGAGGCTCCCTTGGGGGATGGATCTACAGCTAATACGACGCGTCGGAGAAGGGAGGAGCACCGGCCATCATAGCAGGCTTGTGCGCCAGAGGTTGGGGCTGATGCTGGCCTCCTACAGGTGGGTTAGCTGGCCACATTCGAATGGTGCCGGTCCAGGGGTCGTAGATGGAGGGCCAGCTGGTAGAGGTGGGCTGGGAGCGTCCCCCGCCGTTGCCACCACCATTGATGCTGCCTCCATTATTACCCTTGATATTGCGGCGGAGGCAGCGACCACCACCGCCACCGCCACCGCCACCGCCACCATCACTAGTGCCACTATTGCCGCCGGCCCCGGGAGGAGGCGCAGAGGGGCAGGCAGGCGGGGCGGTCAGTGTGCGGTTTGTTGGCGTGGTGACGAGCGCTGTCGTCAGGACGGCGGGTTGATGCAGCTCCTCAAGTTTGAGATCAGCACGGACGTTGGTGTAGGAGGAACGGCTTATGTCGCGTAATGAGGGCAGACATGTACTGGAACCTGGGATTGAGACCACATAAAATATTGAGAACGAGAGTGCGATTGGGAACGGTCTCACCAAGATCACTGAGAGCTTCGGCCATGCCCTTCATCCAACAGCAGTAGTCCCTGATGGAGAGATCTCTTTGGACGAAGTTACGAAACTGGGCATCGAGATGGAGGGCGCGGCTTTCCTTGTTGCCAAGGAACTGCCATTCAATGCTGAGCTAGGCAGCCCGCTTTGTGGTGCCTTCACGATTGTGGACGGTCTCCATCAGATCCGGCGTGATGCTGTTCAAGAGCCAGGACAAGACGACACACTCCATCCGAGCCCACGCAAGTACATGGAACTGCACGGCATTGGAGAGCACATGGTCCGTGAGGGCGTACCGCCCTAAGGTGAGCAGCACGTAGCTGCGCCATTTGTTTTAGTGCGGCGACAGAAGGTCGAGGGTGATCGGGACTAGTGCCTTGATGTTTTGGACTGCCGCCCGCCTGCGCGTGAAGTTGAGCAATCGTGGCGGCCTCATCATCTGCGTCGTGGTCGGCGTTGTCCTTGGCCCGGGGTGGTCGCGGCACGCGGCGCACATTGAGTCGTGTTGCCTTGGCGCATTCGCGCTTGAGGGCCTGTTCAGCCGCCCGCATGTGCTGCAGGGCAGCGGCGGCGGCGGCGATGGCGGCTTTGTCCTCTTCATCCTTCTTCCTCGCGGCTTCGTCGGCGGCATGCTTCACAGCGGCTTCGATCTCACGCTGTTGTACGGCAGCGGTGTCGTCGCCTGCGGAGGTGCTGGAGAGATCGTCCACAGAAGCCATGGCAGTGGCGAAGAGAGGGTGACGCGGCAGGGAGGAGCGGCGGCGTGCGGCAGCGATCGGTAGAGGCATGCGCGACAAGGAGAGGTGACGCGCGGCGGCGATCGGCAGGAGCAGCAGCATGCGGCTAGGGTTAGGGTTTGAGTGGAAGCGATTAGGTCAGAGGACCGTAATGGCGATAGATATCATGTTAGAGAGAAGATGGCACGAATGATAGATGTATTCCTTCATGTACATGGGTACATATATATACACAAGAGTGCCATGAGGGGCGCCGGCCCTAGGTGGCAGCGCTACCCTAGGTGGAGGGCACAGGCAGTAGGCCGGCCCATCTACAGTACAAGGCCCAAAGGCTATACACAAATATAATTCTAACAGGTACTACTGTTGCCACAGCACGATCAGACGGAGTCTTGACCTATGCTTTGGACTGGGGAGGAGCGAGGGATTTTTTAACCTAGGCTGAAATTTGCCCCACCGGGGGTTCGAACTCAGGACCTGGGAGGTGCCCGCCGGAACCTCTTAACTACCCGGCTAGAAGTCCTTTGGCTTAGTGCTGCTTATTAATGCTTACCGTTTCTGTTTATCTAAGGTTTGCTTTACTTTGTTGAGTTATATAACCATTTAAAATTAGTTCAGGATGATATTGACAAGATGGTGATAAAGTTGGAGGAAAAGATTCAAAATCTTGAGGAAGGCTCCTGCATGGATGCTCTTGTTCTTCCTCTTCATGGTTCTTTGCCACCTGAATTACAGGCAAGTAACTGTTATTGTTGTATATTTTATTTTCGTCTTGCATCCTCGTTCCTAAACATTATTATTTTGTGATGGATCTTATGGGGGTAATAAATACTATTACATGATTCTCGTATCTTTGTAGCTTTCCGCACAATAGATATCAATCTCTTTGTTCCTTCCACTAAGCATTTTATTCCATGTTACTCATTTTGTATGCTTCTCATACAGGTAAGGGTATTTGCTCCAGCACCTCCAAACTGCCGACGCTTCATTGTTGCCACAAATGTTGCTGAAACTTCTCTGACCGTAGATGGTGTTGTGTAAGAAGCATACAGAATCAGCTGAAAAGCATCTGCTTTCAGCTCGCATCCCCAAACTCTGTAGATATTGTATTTAACTTGCATCGTCAGATTTGCTTGGTGGTGTGTGAAGTAGGAAATCCATCAGACTTCATTATTTGTGAGAAAAAAATATATGCTAGTCAATTGCTAGATTAGAATGATGTCAACTAGTCTGCTAGTAAGTACATTGTCATATGTTCGAGTTGAAAATGCATAAACTTCGAGATGATATTGTGTGCAGTTTAGGATACATGGACCATTAAATATCAAAATTTATTTCAGTGATTGGAACTGCCTTTTAAATTTTTTGAAGTTGATATGGCAATCTTGTCAATGACATTGTATTTTGTCATCACTTGCTGTACTACCTATCTGATGCCTAGAGAAAAAGGTACACCAAAGTTCTTTAGAAATACATATATTGGAATTGGATCATATGCTTATTCCTGTCAAATGAAATATGAGTAACTATTAGTCTTTCACACCATAAATACTAGGCATAGAAGGTGGCGAAAGATAAATAGTTCACTGCAGATTCGACAATGAGCAAATATTTGAAATGATATTTTTCGATAAACACAAAAATTTGTAAAAGGAGGGAATCCTTAATTTAGAATCTTGATATCGAATACGGGGCGGGCGGTATTACTGAAGAATTAAGCTATTGATTTTTTTTAAATAATTGCCAAAGTGAAGCTATAATTATTAGCAATTTTTATTTAGGTTACGGAAAACTCAAATTGGATGCAAATCTTTCTGTCCGTTGTGTTTTTCTTTGTAATTTTGAATAACACATTATTGATGGTATGTCTTATTTCATTAGGTTTGTGATTGATTGTGGTTACGTAAAGCAACGTCAATATAATCCATCAAGTGGAATGTATTCGCTTGATGTTGTTCAGATCAGCAGGTACTTCCGTTTTTATGTCTACTGTTTTTATTCGCTTGATGTTTACTCTTATGAATAACCAGAGTGCAGGCAGATCAGCGAGCTGGGAGAGCTGGAAGAACTCGGCCTGGCAAGTGTTACAGGCTGTATCCAACTTGCCTGTATCAGGAGTTTCTTGAGGCTACAATTCCTGAGATTCAGCGCTCGTCTCTTGCTGGAAGTGTTCTGTATTTGAAATCATTAAATCTTCCAGACATTAACATCCTGAAGTTTGATTTTCTTGATCCACCATCACGTAAGATGAAGCTTTAGACTTGTACCTTTAATTATACTCCTCAGTCCTCACTTTGAAAGCCTTGATCTTAATTGCCTAGTTACAGTTTGCAGTACACTGTTGGCCTTGTAATTCTGAAAGCTGGTTTTTGTTATAATGTAACAAGCAAAATTAAGGTGCCATGAAATCAGTTCTAAAAAAAATGGTAAAATCAACAAGAAAAAAGATATATTGTTTCATTTCACATAATCTATAAGCTCAAATTGGTACATTTTGGTGATTTAAATAGTTGTTGAATAAATGATGGCAGGTATGGTGTTATGTTCTGATTTTTGTCTTACTTTTTTTTTTTAACAATGACTTGCAGGAGAGTCATTAGAAGATGCTTTGAGGCAACTATACCTCATTGATGCAATTGATGAAAATGGGCAAATAACAGATATTGGACGGATGATGGCAGGTATACCTTTGTGTCTGTTTTATATTAATTGAGAAGTTTTTCAAAACTTTATTGAACTACGTGTGTAGGCAGGCTGTTTTTAACGTTCTTTTGTAACATGACAAGCAAATCTGCTTTACTATCCCTTGCGAACTTAGAATGATGCCTTACGAGTAGCTAGCTTCAAACTTAATTCATGAGTCCTGTTTCTATTTTCTGTATTTTCCTTTTTTCCTGCTTGCCTTCAGTAGTGTACATGATTATTTTAGGAACTGTGGTGTGGATGTACGCCTAGACCACCTAAGTTTTAGTCCTCTGTGACGAAAGTGTGGGTGCCAATTTCTCATCTAGGATCCAACCTAGCCGCTACTATATTGGTAGAATTTTACTAGAATTTTCTTGCTGGTTGAATTTACGCGCCAGCAACATAGATAGGAAGTAGCCTTCGGTGTTTATACCCTTCTTTATTAACACAAATTGAATTCTGGACAGTGTAATTGAATTTTAATTCATGCTTTAACTTTCCATCGGATCATAGAACTTTAGTAGAGTATAACCATAACTATACATAAAGACTGAAGCAAAATGTTTTCAACTTTTCGTCAAAGCTTATAAGTTAGAGATTGTAATGGGAGCATTTTAATTGTGGTCCTTTCTATTTAAAGGGCAGTCTGGTGCATGTAGCTCCCACTTGCGCAGGATCTGGGGAAGGGTCTGACCAATTTTGAGATCTGAAACGTCATTGTTCATGGTTATTTGAGCATGTGCGCAGTGAAAACGTAGACGATAAATGGTAGACAGTCGGTTGACCACCGTTTATCCTTTAATCGCTGTTTAATTCCTTTTAATTCTATGTAGACACTGTTTACACATTGACTGTCAAGCATTTAGGCATAGACGAAGGTGGCCAAATTCCATTTAGACACTGTTTAAATGGGATTTAATTCTGTTTAGGAAAACACTAGTGTGCGCTATATATGATAGAAATTGTAAGATCAGAGTCATGAGGTCATGGGTTCAAGTCCTGGAAACAGCCTCCTGCAGAAATGGGGGGAAGGCTGTGTGCAATAGACCCAAAGTGATCGGACCCTACCCTGGACCCTACTCAAGCGAGAGCTACGTGCACCGGGATTCCCTTTTATATATAGATTAGTTTGTTTGGGTCCACTGCCTCCTGTATATTCTAATTTAGTTAATATTTTTTGGATTTGTGAAATATTTGTACAGAGCTCCCTCTTGAGCCTTCCCTTTCAAGAACTTTGATTGAAGCAAATGAATTGGGATGTCTGTCTCAGGCATTAACTGTTGCTGCAGTTCTGTCAGCAGAAATCACACTGCAGGCAACTAGGAGGTAATCCTCCCTCCCTCCCTCCCTCTATATATCCATGTAGATCCACATGGCTATCTGGCCATCCAGCATCAATGAATGGCCCTGATCTCACCTCTATAAAATAATAGAGGGCTGCAGATCTGGATTGTCCATTGATGCAAATGGATGGCCTTGATAATCATGTGGATCGACATAGCAATAGATAAATTTGCTCTACTCTCGCCCTCCCTTCCTCTTATTTTTGTAACTGTCTGATGGACTTCTACTTATACAGCAAGGACATTGAGGGGAAGAGAAAAAGACAAGAGCTTCCTGATGGTTCTGGCTGGGGCGACCAGATACAGCTGCTTCAAATATTTGAATGCTGGGACCGAACTGGCTATGATCCAAAGTGGTGCTTGGATCATGATTTGCAGGTGAACTGAAACGAACATGGCTCTAGTATGTTAAATGACAAATAACTAGTCATGCCATTGTTGTTATAGAAGTAAATTCATCATAGGAATTAATGACAACTCCTTAGATTCCAGCAAAAACCTTAATGGCCATTACTCTTTTGCAGTTTATGATTCAATTTGTTTTCCTCAACTTCTATTTTAATTTTTCAGAACATGTGGAATTCTGTACATAAAAAAATCAACTTGAAATTCAGATATAATTTTCATATCTGTTCCAAAATAAGGATCGCGTAGTCTCCTTGTAATCTTGAGGTTGCATCTAATTATTAAAGACCTTACTTTATACCAACTTCAGGAATAAACTGATTGTTTAGTTGGTGATTTGATTTCTCTCTCGTCAGTTGTTGCTTGAGGACTTCTATGTACAACTTACAGCTACCATGCATAGTTGTAAACTGTAAATTGAAGCTAAGATCTTGTAAAGTTTAAAAAATTTATCGTCAGATTGCTTTGGTTGCATTTATCCAAGGATAACACTTGGCTTTATTAAGCAATTTTGAATTATGATTGAATCACTGTGAATCAACTATTTATTTTTGAAGACTGGTATTCTTTTATGTTTTGTACTCTCTTGAAGTTTCACCTCTAGCGCCCAACATGTTTGGGACTAGAAGGCTTGGTTGTTGTTGTTGTACTCTCTTGAGTTTTCTTTATGGGATAATTTGTTATATGCTATTGCAAACTCGTTTAATATGGTATCTATCATCACAAAAAATAAAATATGGTGTATGCCGTTGTTTTTTCAAACCTTAGTGTTTTGTGCCAGTGCCGAGATGCTGCCATTGTAGGACATGATGGCCATATGGAAGGTCCACTGTAGGCGAATCACTACTCAGATTTTAGAATGTTATGTATGCCACTTATATGTATAAACATTTTCATGTTTTTTGACATGTAAATAAATGTTATGCCCTCTGTAACATGTAAACATATTAAGGGCAATGTTTTTCACGTGTAGAAAAATATGAAAATATTATCATGCACGTGGGATACATAATATTATAAAATATGAACACTGATTCGATTATGAGGGTCAGCTGTCACGTTCTGGCTAATGATCGGTTCACAGCAATGGCACAAAACATTAAGTTTGGAAAACCTGTACCATATTTTCCTTTTTGCGATGGTAGATACCATATTATACGAGTTTGTAGTGGCATGTAGAAAATTGAGCCTTTCTTTATTGGGCATGTACTCTCTTGGCATTTAGATAATTTGGTTAGTACAAATATAAAAAGATCTGGAGGTTGTAAGTCATCTGGACTACCTTTTGCAGGTTAGGAGCATGAAATTTAGCAAAGATGTGAGGAAGCAACTATCTCAAATTATTCAAAAAATTACAAAAGGTCAATTCTCTAGCTCTTGTTTTATGTTCAATTCTAACAGAGAAGGTGGATACACATTATGGATTTTTAAGGATTACCTGATAGAGAGGCTGCAGGTTTTATTTATGTAGAATAGATGCTCTCTCTTCTTTTGATTTGTTCCTTAATCTGTTCTAAAGTAATTCTTATCTGAATCTAAGAAACTATGACTATCTTATTTCTAGGATCTACATGAAAGAAAAATCTGGTGCCGCCTGCAAGTCACTGTTGATATGACACAGTTACCCCAGATAGTACTATAGAACTCACCTTTTGTATAGACTGGCTGTAATTATCTGATTTATCTGTTTTTTTTTTCTGCGAAGATATCTGTTTGTTTAATCCTATAATGAAGGTCTTTTTTATATAAGCAAAATGTCAACACATTCACATGAATGTGATGTCAAAAGAGTTGATCACTATTCTTTTATTCTGTGTAATGAATTAATTTGATTGTTCTTTTCTCTGGTCTTTTTCTCCCTTCCCTTTACTGTGCTGTCTTTGTCTCGGTTTCTAGTTGGACCTGGGGTTTCATCTCTAGCCTACCCCAACTTGCTTGGGATTAAAAGGCTGGTTGTTAATGTTTTTTAATGAATTAATGTGATAGCTGGAAATTGGCTAGAATTTAATTTTTATCTCTAGTCATCATTCAATTTTATTCAGTGCTCACCTAGTTTTAATATCATGGGAAAACTGAAACCTATCGATTAATATTGAAATCTTGTTAAATTTAGGTCCAACTGACGTGCATGCAAAGAAGGGCCGGAAGAATGACCCTAACTATCGAAAATTGAGGAGAGCATTATGTGTAGGATATGGTAACCAGCTGGCTGAGAGGATGCTGCATCACAATGGTTACCATACTGTTGGGTACAGGTCACAGCTTGTACAGGTATTGATTTTGTACTTCTGTCTCCTTTTTTGTAATTTTAAAACTATCCAAATGTTCAGAGAAAATGAACGGCGAAACGATCCTGAGCAGTTTTACCTCTATAATGAGCAGTGAAATGATCCTGAGCACGTGTTTTTGTCCCAAAGTGTATGAGTACTGCTACTTCTTGAGATTGTGCATTTGGGGAACAGTTATTTAGATATGTCAAACCATTCAACAGTTAAGAATGGAGAGCACATAATGGTGCAGTATTATATTAATAACTACATTCTTAAATTGTTATCAGGACAGTCTAGTTCATTTTTTAACTAAAGTTCTTAGACAACAATTTAAAAACAGAGTTAATATATATCGGTAATTGGCACCTAGGGTGCCCGTGCCATTAGTGAATCCCTTAGTTGCAGAGAGCGGATTTGGCGTCCATGGGTGTGCATGCCCTTGAATTCCACAAGTTGCAATCTTCTTAAAAAAAAAATGTCAAAAATCAGGTGTAGTACATATGAAATGAAGTTATTTCCATAGAATTTTAGCATCAAATTCATCCTAGATTTCAAAGATGATCTTTTGCAGTTTTTCATAACTTGTTTGGTAGTTAACATGTTTTTTATGGAATGTTTTAAAAGTTATAACATGTAAAATTATCGCATTTTCAACAAGTTTATGGCATGCAACACAGGTGATGTTCACAGCAGTACTGCACTACTACAGACTTGAAATGTACATAAGTTTGTGGTCAATTTTCATAGCTCTTTGTCTAAAATATTTGACTACTTGTGCAGGTGCATCCATCTTCCGTACTGGAAAGTGATGAGTATGGAAAATATCCAATGTATGTTGTTTATCACGAGCTGATATGTACAACTCGGCCATACATGAGGAATATTTGTGCTGTCGAGCAGGCCTGGGTTGAGCCTATATTGAAGAAGCTTGAGAAATTAGACATCAACATATTAAGGTATAACTACAAATATGCACCAAAGTTATTTCTTTCAGATTCTGTACAGCAAAACCTTGTGAGTTGTGATAACTAAATTTATTTGTGTAACCTGTCTTGCAGTGGTGGCTCGAGTGCAGAAAAAGAATCTGATCCTCTGGGTGTAGAGGATAAACAAGTACTGTCACCTAAGAAATCCCTTGATAATAATAAACAATCAGATGTGGAGAGTAAAATCCAGGCAGCACGTGAGCGCTACCTCGCACGCAAAGGCAAGAAATGACACGTTTCCTTCTGCTCAGGTGAAGGGCTTTTTCCCGGAAGACGTATTCATAATGGCACCAGTGATTGAAGAGTAGATGCAAATCCACAGTTCCACACTTGCTACGAGATGTATAATTCTGTAAATAAATATGTTACTCTGTATGTGATCAAGTATTTGTTTTTTCATATATACAGTGATCATTATTAAAGAATGGAGGTAGTAATAATGTGTACAAGGTTAAACCATGAGATAGATGATACGCTAAACGCAGACACTAACTCGTGAGCTTCACTATATGATCATCATTTAAAACATCCTTTTTTTTAACCCAGTTTACAACATCTTGCCACCGAGCTGAATGGTTTTTTTTTTTTTTTTTTGTTCCCACCGGAACATGACACCATATTACCGACAAGGCAACCATTACCCCAAATACCGGATGAATTATGACTGAAAGAGCCACCCTTTTATCCGTGCTAATCAGAAAAATTGAAGCATAAGAATTTGTAAAGTATGATGTATATTTTGACTGATTGACAACTAGCTTTGCCAGGATTTCATGAACAACTGTTTGGCTTTTTAGTTACTCCCATTTCATAAATATATCTTGGTATGTGCGCATATCCATTTACGCTTTTCGTTTTTTTACTTATCACTTTTGATTTTGATCATTTATTTTATATAAAAAATATGAAAAATATTATATATTTGTTATGATTTGATTTATCACTAAAATATTTTAATATAATTTTAAGTTTTACATATTTAAGCTAATTTTTTAATAAGAATTTGATGGTCAAAGTCCATAGCGACAATTAAAAAAGAACGGGTGAGTACCATTTTAGCTATGTGTATATACTCAATTCAAGATTTTTCAAAATGATAACCATAAAAAAACTTTGTTCACATTTATCACTTTTAAAAGTTTTAAATAGTATGTACATATACTCAAATTGATAAATGTATATGTACTCAAATTCAGTATGTGCATTTATCACTTTTAAAAGTCGAAAGTGTGTGGAATTCATTAAAGCCAACATTGTATCAACCAAGTCGATCCACTTTCCACCTCATCATTACGGCCAGTGGCAAGGTGTTGGCGTCGAGAAGGCTGCCGGGCACTCACTTTGTTGGGGTCGAGTAAGCTAAAAAGGTGGGGAGAGTATATGTAGGCACTCACTTTGAACTCTTCATGTTTGGTAGGCACTATCAGATTGAGCCCAATACGTAATCTGGGCTAGGTACATTGGTGATTCGTCCGGATGAGATGAAGTAAAAAAAATAGGTGATTTTCTCTCGAGAGACGCTAATTATGAACGTCTCTCCAGAATCTATACTCTATAATAGACACAAGCCACTAACAATCTAAACTCTTATTTTTCTAGCACCAGATTACGCCATGTCACCTTAATTATTTTTTACCATTGGACCTTCACCAACCATTAACATCTAACCGTATATTTTGTACCTGTGATACTCTTCGTCCCCTCTATATTAACTCATGCATAAATGTATTACATGAAACATTTGCTGGCCAAACCAATTCCACTTGATAAAATTATGTTGCAGTATAATGATAGTCCCTCTGTTCTTTTTTTGTATTGCCGTTAACTTTGACTAATTACTTTGGTCATTCGTCTTATTTAAAAAAGTATGATAACTATTAAATATTTTATTAGGATTTGAATTACTGAAGGTTTTTGAATTTTAATTTTTAATTTTACATATTTGAACTAATTTTTTTAAATAAGACGAGCGATCAAAGTTTTTGATCAAAATCAATGACAACAAGTAAAAAGAACATAGGGAGTATCAATATTTATATAATAAGTATAACCCACTAGAGACAATTCTCTCCACCCACCGCCAGCCACAATCATCTCAATTCTTTTTCACCGTTAGATCTTACCTCCCATTTACATCTCACCGTCCATTACTCTTGTTCACTCTCTTCTCTCACTATTATGTATTCTTCCCAACGTTTATCTACAATATTATCTGGCTGCCACTTTGCTTTTCTGTCACCACCTGGTTCAGTTACATAATGTTTAATATTCATTATCACATATTATGCAACTGAAATCCTGATTGACTCTCACCTCCACAACCGGAGAGCCGTATTCCTTCTTGGCTCCTTTTGTTTCTTTAATCACGCTTCATTGCAGATGGCATTAGGAAAACCTACTCAGGAGACCACCACAACTAGTACGTGGCGCTAATGGCATTAAATCCTCCATCAATCACTCATGCTATCACTCCAAAAATTGAAACGTTCTCCTACATTGCACCCCTGCAATATATATATGCACCATGACCAGCCTCTACTGAGCAACACAAGCAGTTCAAGTCTTGGTTTGATGAATTTGAGCATGAATCACAGTCCAAAGAAACACATCCCGACGGGCATATATTGTGCAAGGTCAACTCATGTGTGTTTTCTAGCAAATTAGCCTGCGACGGTTCACCTGACATGTTTTAAGATTTTTGGTAAACATTGTGCTAGATCTATCTTTGTTTGCTTTATTAAGTTTCTAAATTACCTGGTAAAAATTTTTAGCATCATAATTATTGTACCAAGTATGATTGGAAAGATTCTTATGTCTCTTCCTTTGTGTATGTTGGTTAGTATGATATTGTGATTTGTATGTGAAATAGATATGAATGACGACAGAGATACTAAATCAACCTAATCACCCATGTATTTTTATTTCCCCAAATTAAATAACTGACTTTTTCTAAGAATATATTCTTATAATCACCCATGGCGCGGGGTTATCAACTAGTATTGTAATAACATTCTGTTTTCAGGCTTGCTACTATTGTCCATGCAAGAAAAAGCTGCCGCCACTACTACTGGATAATCAAGACCACCATGGTGTGTGCATGTGTTAATCCAAACGTTACTACACTCTAATGCTCATTAAATTTTCCAGACTAATCTACTATACGTTTAGTATTGCCCACTAATAAGAACAATTATCTGCGTCCTCGAAAAAAAAAAAAGACATTCTCTGCCGGCACGTCACCTCAAATATAATCCAGTCTGTCGAATGATTTGATTTACTCAATCCCAACCATTCCGAGCCTCCATGAATTTTTCATTTTTCAGATGTGATGCTCCACACTAACATGAAGCTACGCAGAGTAGCTAATAAGCATGAAAGAACCAGTTACCAATGCTACGCCCAAAGCAATTATTTACGGTGCTTCACCTGTCTTACAAAATGGTTTTCCAAGTCTTTTCAGTTTTCATCCACTAACCCATATATCCGTTTCTTTTTTGGCATTGTTCTACAACTAATAATGACCAGCAATGGCAACATGTTAGGCCCTGTTTGGTTGAGTTTTTTGGAGTTGTAGTTTTTGCCAAAAGTTAAGAAACTAACCAAAGAGGGTTGGTTTACAAAAGGACTCTAGACGAACGCAGATCGGATAGCTTTTTTCATATGTGAACTGAACTCGTGAACAGAGAAACGAAGTCTTCCTTCTTTTCCCGAACAGACGAAGGGCTCTTTCTCCTTGATCACAACTCTCTCGCTCTCTTCTCCCGAATCCCGATGGATCGAGCTCAGGCGAGAGGCGCGGTGGTCGCGGTGGGGTCTGGCGAGCTCGCGGGAGGCGAGGGACCTACGGCGGGGCACTACGACCATGCGGCTCGCAGGAGGCACGGAACCTGCGCTGGGGAATGGCGAGCTCGTGGCCCGCGGGAGCCTGAGGACCTACGGTGTCGGGGCATGGCGAACGGTGCCGTGGGATTCTTATAGCAAAATGTCGAGTGGTCGTGTCATGGGCCGAAGATGTGCAACGTTCGTAGCCATTGTATTATTGACAATATGTTCATGATGGATACTAATTTAAAAAGCTAATTTATTAAATATAATGATCAAATTTATATGAATTAGTGGATAATACAGTGATTTTTTACATATAAACAGTCTTTCAAACATTTAGGAGTATTACAGATATTTTTCTCTCAAAGTTAGAGTCACAGTTGTTTCAACCTAACAACTTATGGCTTTCTTCGTAGCTCACACTCCACAGCTTTTTTCACAGCCACAACCTACAGTTAAAATTTTTATAACTATAGCTCAACCAAAAAGGACCTTGTTGCAGTCGATCCGTCAATCTTTGTCTTAGATATTTCTCTCCAGAGCAGCACTTCATTCTTGGAGATCGCACCACTCTCCCTCTCACAGGATGATGAGCATGTGGTTCTCTTGGCCAGCGCCCACCAGCACTTCGTCGTTGTTGATGAAGCCTTATTGTTCTCTCTCTGGCTCCCTCTCTCATTTGATTCGATCTCGCGTGCGCATGTGTGAGTAGTGCTGGGCGTAAAACTCTGTTAGCTCCCTCGGTTTGTTGCTAGCTCGACTATGCTCAATCTGGCTCGTTTTCTTAATGAGCTAAGTCGAGCCTAGGTTTGAGCTCGGTATTTTAACGAGCCAAATCGAGCTTGCGAGTCTAGCAAGCCAGCGAGAATAGACCCGTGAGGGGCTATAGTTAATCGATTAATCATTTTCAGTGATATATAATGGTAAATCATTAATAAATTATCTTTTATTATTATTTATTAATTATAAATATGAATATATAAAAATCGATAGAGTTGACATAGATAGTTTATATAATATTACATCTAAAAATTCTTTTTGTCTGGCTCGCGAGCCAAATGAGCTGGCTCGAGCTTTTTACTGAACCAAACTGATTCGAACTTACTTTTTCGCTATAACGAGCCAAACCATTATCCTAACAAGCCACACCGAGCCGAGCCGAGCCATCTCGTTATCGAGGCCTATGTGTGAGTATAGTACATTAGCATATGTAAAGTATAACTTTATACATTTTCTTTCCTCTTTATTTTTTTTTTGTTCTTTTTGCAGATTTGAGTTCTCCGTTGCATTAGCTATAAGCATTTCAAATTTTCAGCAAATGTGCACAAAGGTAATATAAATTTCGGCAGCATTGCGCTGAACTAGTACCATAAGTAAAGACTCTTCAGAAGGTCACTAGCGAGCCCTCTTCTCGGTTTCAAACACCATTATGTTTTTTTTAAATTTTTTGCCAAAAGAAACATTCTTATTCGGAGAAAAATAAACACCTGAAATGATCAAAATACCCTTGGCTCATTTTCTCTAGGAAGGGTGTTGCAGGATTCTCCTGATCTTCTCCATGTAGGGTCGTAAGATAACTTGATCCGTGCAACCCAACAAACCGATGGCACCAAAATCTGCTCAAACAACATCTATGACAAATGATTTCTTCCAACCACATGATTTGGTCAAGGTCTATCTGAACCACAAGGTAGAGGGATACAAGCTCTTGCAAATCAAAAAAAATAAAAATAAAAATACAAGAACAAGTACTAGAGAAAACTCTCAATTCTCAAGGGGACAGCTATGGCACATCCCTAAGGACAAGAGAATTTTTGGCTTCTCTGTTTTTTTTAGTTCAAATCGTGGTTAGGGTTTCAGGGTGGACTAAAGGTGCTATTTATACTTGGAACATCCTTTTTACCTGGGCTAAGTAGGATGGGTTTGGGCTAGCTCGATCGAAATAGAGTTCTGGACCAGTGTCCATTAAAACAGGCATAACTCGACCTACACAGCTCTAATTAGCTTGCCTTTTGTTGTATATGAAAGTAGACTTCACCACCTTTTCATCCACATATAACATATGGGGTTGGAACGTTTGAAAGTAGTACAAAGTACATCGTGAACTTGAAAGTAGGAATCTAGACAACAACACGTAGTCTTCAACTTGTTAAACCCATAGTGACTTATCCATCAATGACATATTCTTCAAACATCAGTACAAGTAATACACTTATATTAGCTAGCACATGATTCATAAAATGGGCTTCTCAAAATCATTAAGGAATAGATTTACCTCATGTTGTAGGCGTTGCGTCCTCGTTCGAGTCATTGGCTCCTTCCACACATTGTTATCTTATTCAACACATGGTAGACCTTGTTCAATATTAACCAATGGAATGCCATTCGGGATGTCATCATCAACTCCCTTTACAGGCACCAGCTCGGGGCCTAGTTGGCGCGATGAGGGGTACTGGGCTACGGGTGACGGAAAGCCGTGTGCCTCCCACGCATGATGCGCGACACGGAGACATGACCTCTTTGTGTGCGGCAACAATCGACAAAGAGAGAGCGGTCTCCATGCTCAAGAGCTCCAGAGGCAATTTGATCATTTCAAAACGTTTACTCCTTCCAGGACCAAAAACAAGTCGTTGGAAGAGTTTTATTGATATCTCTTAAAATATGTCGTTTGGAAGCTAATTAGTGTTGTTTAGAGTTTTAAAACAATAAAAAACTTTAACTGCTACACTTGAGGTTATAACCTGGATCATTTAGAATTGGCGCATAGTACCCTAACCAATTGGATTGCGCTTCTTGTTTGTAAAATGGTGCACGTTTTTGCATTAAATACGGATAAAGTTAGTAAACTGATGTAAAATAAAAGTTAACTGATTGTTTCTTATAGTGAGATTATATCTAAAACGATTTGTTTTAGGAACCTACGGAGTATGTGACTAAAAAATTAAAAAGAAACGAAATAGTGTTTGGAATAAGGCTGACTTTTTGGGAAATGTGGTGAGTCGGTGTTCTAACCTTCTACTAACAAATAACCCATTTGTTATTGGAAAAAAAAAAAGCGTAAACCCTAGCAAACCCACACGGCGTTCAGCTTCATCACTAGATAGAACCCAGCCCCCCCAGCGACCACCACCAATAGCGAGATGGCGACGGAGACTGAACCGGCAGCTGCGGCGTCTGGCGGGATTGCCGGCGAGATGGAGGTGGAGGCGTACCGCCGCCTCTTCCCTCTTGCCTTCCTGGAGCGCCACCTGGGCGAGTCCGTCCGCCCCGACGCTCGACGCCCCTCCCAATCCCGACAGGTCACCGTCGGCGTCGGCGTCGTCTCCTCCGCGCACGGCTCCGCGCTCGTCCGCCTCGGTGAAACGGTGAGACACCCCCGACACCTCTCCCGTCACCTTGTTTTTTCTCCTCAGCTGTTTGATGAAATGCCTCCGCGCAGGCAATGCTCGCGTCAATCAAGCTCGAGGTGATGTCGCCCTCGGCCGAGGCCCCAGACGAAGGATCCGTGGGTTCGTTCGATCCATTCCCTGCGGTTATATACCCATGTTTATACATACCCGTGACCTTCTGCTGTAACATTATTGTTCTTTTTTTCTTTGTCTCCTGTGGCCTTGTGGCTTATATATCGGTGTTTATGCAGCTGTTGAGTTTCACATGCCACCCATCTGTTCACCGTTAGTCAGGCCTGGCCGGCCTGCTGGGGCAGCGCTGGTCATCTCCAAGGCCCTGGAGGACGTCCTGATGAGGTTATTGCCCCATTTCCTTTGTTTCTCACCTTTTTTTTTTCATGAATTATTAAAATAGATGGATGCAAGGATAATTATTTTCTTTAGGATTGAACCCTAGTCATATGTGTAGATAGATTATTTGGCCTAGTCATTCTTTTCAATATGTGAACTATTCGTGCAGAAGACACTAGTCAGTAATATCTGTAAGCCACCTAACGATTTTCTTATGATGGATTCTTCCTGTAAGCCAAAATAACTGGAATGGTGGAATGGGGGTACTTAAATTGTTTCTCTTTGATTTTTGATCATCTGGAACAAAAAGTCAAGTGGCAGAAGGGAGACTATTCGCACTTGTGGATTAACATATATTTATGAAACTCATTGGTCAAAGTTATAATTCAGGAACCACAAAAGTGAAGATGAAACAGAAAATAATATTTGAGACATAGACAATGCTTTGTGCATGTGCATATAAACTTCTTATCTTTGTTGTGGCTTTATTTGTGGAATTTGGTCATCTCATCACATGATTTTGTGACTTAAACCATATTTTTCTGTATCGCTTCAACGTCATGAACCGTATATTGTGACACCCATGTTATCTTCTCATGCAGTTCTGGTATGTTAAATTTGAAGGAACTCTGTTTAATAAGTGGGAAGGCTTCCTGGCTAGCGTATCTGGTAATATACCGTTGACTTTGTTTAATTTAGTGATGAACCTCTTACTGTTTCATTGATGGGTTCTGTCTGGACTGAAAGAAGTAGTTCACTGGACCAGGGATCTTCCATTTGTCACTAGAAAGCCTCAATGAGATACCTGTAGTAAGTGATAAGTAACATAATAAGGTTTACATAATTGGAGACAGGGGTCTGTCCAAGTACTTAGGTCTAGTCCATCCAGAGTCAAAACTAAAGCATCTCAAGACACCAGTTATCTTATCATTTGAGTACCGGACTGCCATCCTTCCTCAGTTGCAGCAAATATTTGACACGTGAAGTGCATGCTTAGGGATTAGTCATCTTAACTATGAACTTCCTACTATTAACATTATCAGAAGGTAGCCCACCTTCGTGTAATATCTTTTCTTTGATTCTGAGAACTCATTACCTTTGTCATTATATCATTTTGATAGCTTTATTTGAGAAATTGTAACTCAAACACCAATGTTTGATTGCTGTTATGAAGATTCCCCAAAAGCTGATAACTTCACTCAAAAATTCCCCAAAAGTTGATAACTCTCACAACATTAGTTTCAGCTGCTCTTTGAAACTTACCCCACATAATTTATACACCTTTATGCCTAAAAGATAGACAGGGATAACATGATGGACAAACTTTGTTTAATTTGTGACTACATGTGTTAGGGATGCGTGCAAAAGGTTGGAAATCTGAATTTGATTTGGACAAACTATGAACTGGACTTGAGATCTGCCATGCTGAGAGTGGCAGGCCTGGTGGTAGATAAGGACCTTGACTGCTATTTATTAATGATTTTCTCTACAGATGACATCTTTTATCACAATTATTTTAATGGAACTAATAAAAAACCGAAATCAATTGCTTAGAGCCACTCCAACCGGGCTCCAATTTGCACTCTTATAGCTAAATTGAGGGCAAAAGGTTCAAAACAGCCCTCCAACAGAGCCCTGATGAGGTTACCCTCGTTTTCCCACCCCAAGACCGCACTTGTATGAGACCTTGCCTGAGCCCTTACCGGTGGATGGGGTCTTTGCGAACATCTCCCACGCTGCTCAGCTTGCTGTCCTGTTCCCCTCATGTTTCCGGAGTTGCTCCTACCTGCACTGCTATGCTAACCACTGCGGCTCGAGCTCCCCTCGCCACAAGTGTCTCATTGGCTCTCCCTCTACCAGTGGGTGGCACTGTTGATGTCAGTTGATTAACAAGGTTTTTAATTCATTTGTTTAAACCCTCTGGTTACTCATTCTCCTCCCTTCTCATTCGTGGCTGACCATGTGCTACTACTCCAAAACTCAGCACGTGTTGTTTTTGCAAATCTTCAAGTGCTCTTGTGTTATGGACAAATTCTGTTAGGGCAATCGTCCTAGGGCAGCGGCGGCGACACGGCTACAGGGGCAGTGGCTAGGGTTTCTGGGCGCATGGTGGCTGCTGCGTGGAAGGGAGAGATGGCGTGGGCACAGGCGGCACTGGCTGCTAAGTGAGAGAGGGAGATGTTAGGGTTTAACCCTTTACTCTTGCTTGTCCTTTATTGATAGACTTCCTCTCTTTATTTAGAGAGGGTACAACTTGACCCCTAAGTAATCTATTACAACTAGGTGAATTCCCCACGCGTTGCTGTGGGAATAATGAAAATGATTAAAAAGGGGAATGTCAAATGAACTATACAAAAGAGATAAAACTTCTACTATGGAGAATAGAGTATTGTACTCACATGTGCTCGGAAGGGCCAAGCGAAGTGACTCTGACATGGACTAATAGAAGTTGAATATATATTTGTTAACTAAATATTTTTAATTTGAAGTCACATAAGCTTAAATGACAATCTTACTAAGAGAAGTTAATGAATGAAGTTAATCAATAAACTGCATATTTATTGCTTTGTTATCATATAATTCGTAATATCAGAAGCTTGAAGTGCGAAGATACTAAGAGAACAAAAGGAGTGAAGTTAACAATAAACTGCAGAGCAATTGCATTGTTAGCATCTAGAGTAATTCATAAGATGGTATGATAACAAATAAAATCTGTAAGTGGATAACCAACAAAGGGAGACAGAAAATTAATAAATGATCAGGAAAAGGATCTGTAACTGCCAATACATGTAATGAAACATGCATAAAAAACTGAATAGAAGGTGATTTGATTCCTGAACCCTGTCATGCGCACGATATATTTTCCTTAGGCCCAACAGTCTTCATTGTTCTAAATGAAACTTGATAAAACATCTTTTGAATCCAAGCAAAATTTTTATTTACTGCCATGAAAAAAATGAAATGAAAACGGGGTAAACTATTGAATCTAGATAAGAGGACTGCAAGAGTGAACTTGTAGTACCTTGTGGACTTGTGGTTGATTCCTCCTACAGAAATGAGTTGCCTTTTTTGGTCCTGCAGTAAAACAGAAAAGACATTAGACAATAAAAGATCTTATTCTTAAATACTGGCATGCATAATGTAATCATCCTTGCTCTTTAGTGAATCAGTGATGATTGGATCAACTTGTTTTCAAGAGAAAAAAATGATTGGATCGACTTATACAATTAAAAAAGGGTGCATGTTTGTGCCTGTGTGTGTGTGAGAGAGAGAGAGCAGGGGAGCAAACACACCATCTCGGCTGCCTGTGACGATGGTCAGTGGTAGTGAGCAGGATTTAAGGCGCACGATCTGTTTGTTTCATTCCACATCCCTGTGGTGATAAATTGATGTATTAACGTTACAAAGGCTATGTTAATGAAGTTGTAAATTAGTAGTGCATAATGTCTTATTAATGCTGGTGGGCAGTTTCCAGGATGAATGCTGAATTGAGAGGAACAGCTCGTGCTGCAAATTAAGGGGAAATCATCTATGGAGACCTACAAATAAATTACACAGCACACATCCTGAAAAGGTTGGATGCATGGAACCAAAGATACCAGAACGATTAAAGAATCTGAAAGGTCAATTGACAGGAACCTACTTACCTACAGAGCAGAATGATTGAAGGAAGCCAAAGTTGCTGCTTTATCAAAGGAGGAAATTAATTTAGATAGACAAATATTCAAAGAATGAAATTCACAAAAGAAAAATAAATATTTTCAGAGCATGATATCACAAATTTGTGTAGTTGAAATAAAAAAGAGCACATAATAACTGACTACTGAAATTAACAAAAGAAAAATAAATATGTTCAGGACATGAAGAGAATGAGGGCAATTATTTGATTATCAGAACTATTGAAGGTGGCCAAAGCCACTCCTAGATCCAAAGAAAAGCTCGTGCTACAGACAAAGGGTAAATCAATTTATGGAGACCTACAAATAAATTACACAACATACATGCTGAAAAGGTTGAATGTATGAAACCAAAGATACCTGAAAGATTGAAGAATCTGAAAGGTCAATTGATAGGAACCTGTAAAGCAGAATGATTGAAGGAACCCAACGTTGCTGCTATACTAAAAGAGGAAATTAATTTGGATGGACAGTTAGATATGCAAAGAAATCGAAGCTATTTGGTACAACCTTATAGAATGCAACATTCATGTGGTTGCCATTGAGGGTGGCAGTAGATGGAGAAAATCGATGAGTGAGAGAGAAATAGAAGTATCTGAGTGAATACAAGGTGAAACAAAAAGGAGTTGGCGTTTGGGATGAAGAACAATACCTCAACAGTGGCTGCATATAGGAAAACTAATTTAGTTGTATCTTGATTGACATCCAATGCTCTGCGTCCAACGAAAGTTAAGGTTGCAGTGAAACGGATATTATAATAACAGTGGAATTAATGGCGGCATTATACCTGGACGACGGATCACGGATGCACTTGGTGGTGGGGGAAAGAGGAAGGCCTGGCAGCAGGACGGCCATGACAACCGAGCAGCGTCGGGTGGGTATGGAAAGCAGCAAGGAGTGCTTGATGGCCGTGGTCTTCAGGCCATGTCGAGCGGCCATGGCAGGTGGCATGGAAGGCAGCAAGGAGGTGGCTGATATCCACGGTCTTGGGGCCGTGTCGGCCATGGCAGGTGGCAAGGAGGCGCTTGGTAGCCATGGTAGGTGGCGGCGCTGTGGGCCCCGTGGGAGTTTTTTTTTTTCCAAGGGCTCAGTGGGAGTTGTGGAGGTGGAGGACCGGGCAGCGGGAGGAAGTAGATGGTAGAGGAGCAAGGCATGGTGTGTGCTGCGTCTGAGTGGATTGCGGGGGCTGTGGTTGGAAGAAACTACAGAGGAAGAAGGAGCTGCTGTCAACGGTTAGATGTGGTAGCAAATTGATGATTGGACGACTCATATTTGTTGATGACGTGGCTCACCAGGTTTGAGAGAATTATGCATTAACTACACTTAGTGGGTTGTGTCGATTATAAAGTATGGATATAGAAAGATCTAGATCTAATATTATCTAACTTGATGGGCAAGAGTTCTATTGTAGACCTGCTGCTACAGTAGCCGCGGTACTGTTCATGAGCGTCAACAGCACCCAGCTGGGCACTAGCTGGGGTTTGGGTCAAGTTTGGCCCATAACGTCTCCCCCCTCTTTTACTTGCAGCTCGTCCTCGAGTTGCTAGGAAGGGAAGATAGTCGTCCGGTGGGGGCCATGGTTGAAGTCTGAGGATGCACCACGTTGATGATGAAGATCTGCTCCGGGGCTGCTTTGAAGCACAAGGTAGTGTCATCAATTGGTCGTACAGCACATTCTCCTTGCCTTGATGTTGTCGATGATGTTGTGTTGCTCCAGGAGAACGCTGATACATTATGTTGTGTCCAAACAAATCCATTGTGTTATAATAAAATAATGAAATTTTGATGCCCTTACACTGGAGATGAGGATAGTCTGGTGCACACTATTTTGGCATGGAAAACACCGTCCTCCGGGCTCCCATGGGGAAACACCATCTATGGAGTTCATGGAGGTCACCTTGGAGATCATCCACTGTTGATGGCATATCCGCATCAGCGAAGAAACCTTCAACCTCTATTACTGCCACCAGGTCAGACGTCAAAATATTGTGAAGCGAGGCACATTGAGGATGTCGGGGCGAGGAGTTGGTGAAGAGCCACCAACAGGCAGTGGCGGAGGCGTCCTCGATGTCGTCGTTGGGCCCTTGGCGCAGCCGGGCAGCCATGGCAAAGGATCATCCTTAGCACAAACGGAAAGCTTGTGGTAGCGGGGCACAACGATGTTGTCGGTGCGGGGAGGTGCAGTAGATCCGCCAACAAGCAGTGGGGTCGGAGGCCCCGACGACGAAGGGTCCTTCTCGAAGCCAGAAAGCGCCTTGTTGGTGAGGTCATTGGGAGGATGTCGGAATTTCGTGCACAGGCAGTAGAGGTTGTGGTGGTATGGAAGACGGTAGCGGTGTAGAAAAAACATTGGGTATAATTGCCTCCAATTTTTTTCTAAACCGCGTCGTATATTCCTCTATGGAGAATTTGCGTACAACAAATATTTCTTCATGAGTGGCTCGATGCAGGCAGCGGTAGCGCATGGTGGTGGAGGCTGTGTAGAAGGTGGCACATAGCTCCATGGTGTAGAAAAAAAATGGGGTGAAATTGCCTCCAATTTTTTTCTAAACCGTGCCGTATATTCCTCAGCGAGAATTTGCCCACAATAAAAATTTCTTCGCTCGCCATGAGCAAAAATAGCTCTAATTACCAAGACAAATTCTGTTAGGGCAATCGCCCTAGGGCCGCAACGGCAACGAGGCTGCAGGGGCGGCGGCTAGGGTTTTTGGGCACATGGTGGCTGCTGCGTGGAAGGGAGAGACTGGCGTGGGTGCAATCGACAATGGCAGCTAAGTGAGAGAGAGGGAGATATTAGGGTTTAACCCTTTACTCTTGCTTGTCCTTTATTGATAGACTGCCTCTCTTTATATAGAGAGGGTACAACTTGACCCCTAAGTAATCTATTATAAAATGAAAAGTTCTAGATCATATGTAATTTGATAGGAAGAGTTCTATTGTGGACCTGCTGCTACAGTAGCTGCGTTACACCAGCTGGGCCTTGGGCCAAGTTTGGCCCATAACATCTTGATGATTTGTTGCGCTTTCCCAAGTGATGAGAGTAGCAAGAGGGTGGTACTGGTTGAGTTGAGAGGGCGTATCTAGTGTTGGAACCCTTCACACACTTTGTGAGGTCTACGGAAGGGAATTTCTTGGCATCCTTTCCATTGATCGCACACATTGTGGTGGAGTGGAATAATGGGAAATATGTGCAACAGTGTCAACTGTCAAAGGATTAAACAAACCTTGGTTGGACTGTCTTTTCATTTTCCAAAGTGATTGTTTTCGAAATTACAATGTTCTGAAGTGGTATGGATACAATTTTTCCCAAAAATAAGTTGAAATGTTGTTGTTGGTACTTGGTAATTAAGTTCTATCAGAGCTTTATGTTTTAACCATCATTTGACATTGTATTTTTGCAGGATATATATTGTTTGAATGCTGATGGGTCTTTGTTTGATGCTGCATTATTTTCATCTGTGGCTGCTTTTACACATTGTAGGTCTTTCTTGTTTGTATGTTCATTTCGGTTTTCTTTCATTTACACATGGTACTTGGTCACACTAAATACTGTTACATCTATCAAACTATTTCCAGTTTCTTTGTTGATTAAGTTTTTGTTAGGTTCATAATTTAGAGAGGCAGATCAAGTTGTCAACTATGTGTATGTTTTTTGACCTTTACTGCTCATGCAAGCTTATGCTTCATACATCTTCATTTTATGACTTAACATGTTTGTTATGTTTTATGGCAACATGGCAATTCTTCACTAGGCCATCTGGAGCGCTTGTTAATAATTTATCATTAGATTCATAAAATTTATAGGGAGGCAGACCAGTCGTCACTGTTATTTTAGTTGATCTTTATTGTTCAGACAATGTGCTTCATACATCTCCATTTTATGACTTGTTTTAGTTGATCTTTATGTTTTGGTGTGTTCATAGAAATTCTTCAGTAATCACTATTGTTACTATGTTACCTTTACAGTGGAAATTCCTTTGGTCTCTGTTGGTGACGATGGTAGAGTATTTACTGTTGGAGGCAATGAAGGCAAAATCAAATTTGAATTGGTCAACAGAGAAAAGAGGAAGCTTACACTCAGGGACATTCCATTTTCCCTTACATGTGCACTTCACAAAGACAGTGTTCTAGCGGACCCATCTTCTGAAGAAGAATGGATAATAGAGACCTCCGTGACTGTTGTTGTTGATTCATCAGGTCGCCTAGTATCTGTACAAAAACTTGGAGGTGCAGTGGCATCCATGGGAACTATTAAGGTTAGCATTTCTGATCTTACCAGAATATTCTATAAAGTAAATGTTTCAATATTCTATAAAGTATAAGTATTTCATGTATACTTTTCTATATATGTATTTAACTTGTTCATATTGATTGCTGTGGCCATGTGTCAATAGCAGGTAACCCTGTAATATTTGACAGGTAGTGTGAGGGTTTGATTATTTCTTATTAAGGTTCACATTCACATATGCATGTGTATTCCTTTAAATATTCAGCATACATGTAGTTGATTCTAATTTTATTTTGTGTCATACCTGTAGGAGTGCATCAGCTTGGCAAAAGAAAGGAGACAAATGCTAAGAGAAATTCTAACAGGTTCCTTTGAATCGATGGAAGTTGACCAAACAGAATAAATTATCTCATTATGGATTTTTGAGGGAATATGCCTCTAATTCTGTTAGTCTAACCAGATTACTATGTGGTGATTCATCCTGCCTCTACTGTTTTTGGAATGACAGAAATTTTGTTTCATTTACCTTTGGGTATTATCTGTTTTGTTAGATGAGTGCAAGTATGCAGATAAAATATTATTGTTCCCTGCAAATGATTCTTAACAAAGACTGAAATGGCTTGCTAAAATAGTATTGTTGGATTCTCCACTTCGAAATTTCCTGCGTTGTTTGAATTTTGGTTTGATTTCATTCACTTGATTTATTACTATGGTGTGCCGTTGTTTGAGTCTTGGTTTGATGCCATTCACTTGATTTATTACTATATTATGCTATTGCTAGTCCATTCATCTAAATGGCTACTAGGGAATGTTGAAATCTTAGACATGTTTCTGCTTTTCTTGTTTGCTACTTAACTTCTGGAATGTAAAAGGGCAACATTATTTCATTGCCTCCTGAGTGTTTTGTAACCAACAACATTCAAGGTTGCGAAGGTGCCCTGAGCACAGTGGTTGCCTCCACTGGTTGGGAGCCGGCTGCCAACTTGGGCTCAAATCCATAATGTACATGTACAAGGCTACAGGCCCAAAGTAGAGACCCTAAGAGAATTTAAGGTAAATTACCTATAATACTATCTAACAGGAGTTTCAAAACAGGCTTTGCACGAAGTGAATTTATGACTAGGTTTCGATAGGTCTCTTTTTAACACAGTCGATAGGATATCTCTTTGCATTGATCCAGTTATATTTATTTATTTATTATTATTACAACATTTGAGGTCTCTTATGAGAGCTAGGAGGAAAACTTGCAGCGCAATATGGAGATTATGCAGAGAACTGAACGTGAAGTCTTATGGATTAGGTTTTTTGTGTGTAGTTTGTTCGATTCATAGTCCTAGCCATTAATGTTACAGTACGTATAGATTACGGAACCCAGCGTGCTCGACTCTAGAACGCACACATGAAATCTGCATATGCTAGTCTCTACAATCACACATTGAATGACATTGAATCAGTCGAATTCGTTCAGTTAAAATAAGATTAAGCTGTTCGCTTTGCATTGGCACCCTACTTGTGCAGAAACACTTGGATAACTCGAGGCATCAGGGGGATAAGAAACAGTGCCTTTCAATAGTTTTTTTTTTTACAACCAGGTCGGATTAGGAATGTACGATCGGGAGTTTCCACAAAAAACACTGAAGCTTAGTTGCCTGGCCTGTAGCATACGTGCAAGGACAAAAAGATTTGCACTAGCGAAAAAATTCAGTAACATATAACTGACAAACATTCAAACTTAATTGCTTCACATGTTTTTTTTTTAAAAAAACTTGGCAGGAGGACTGCCATATATTAAGCAAGAAAGAAAGAGTTATATTACAACCCTATGTTACCCGGCAGAGCCAGGTAACGATAGGACGAGCATTGTTGCTTGCTACAGCACCCTACGTCGAACACACGGTTTTTGTTATGCGCACATGCAAAGTTTGAGAGGTCTTCCAGTATGGCATGCGTGGTCTGTCTAAAAAGCCGCTCCTTGTGCTGAAAAATCCATCCATTTCTTTCCTTCCATAACCCCCACCAAAAACACATTAGGAAACCAGAGTGCAGTCTCATCTCCTTCGTACCTGTTCTCGTAATGCAGTGTAGCCACTCCTTCAGCCCTGGAGAATTAATCGAAGATCATAAGTGCAGTTCACCACATGCACCAGTTAGTTTGTACCATATAGCTTTGGTGTAGGTACACTTTTGCAGCAAGTGAGTAGCAGTTTTAGGTTCATACCGACATTTTTTTTTAAGATAATGGAACAAAGGTCCTAGGCTCTACTATTTAGAATAGTACGCGGCTTACAAAACACACGACTAACAGCCATAAGGTATAAAGCTCTCATAAACAGAAAACATAACACCAAGAAACATAATCAGTGACATTGAGAGAAAGAACTAAGGACTAGTCCTCAATTCTATTTCGAAACTTCCACCCATACTTCGCGGAAACTTCCATGATTACTGTCTCTAAAAGTCTGCAACCATCCTTGAACTTTTGTCTTTCCTCCTCCTTATGTAGACCCAACTATTGCCGAATCCAGTATGTCGCTCTGAAGATTACCTTCAGAGAAGTCAAGATTCTTCCATGCTGTCCTCTTTTTCGCTTTGTTCATGATAGGTCCATCCGCAGACTTGTCCAACCTTGGGCTCACGCGCTTCGGAGTAATCACAACCTCAGCGATGGCAGCAGCAGCCGCCACTGCCATCGGCAGGGAAGCAGCCCCTGTTGCTAGCGCTGGCAGGGAGGCATCTGCCTTATCCAGCGCCTGCCCCGGTGTGTTAGCACCCTCCAAAGTGCTTACTTTGTCGCCCTTCTTCCCCGGTGCACCTAGCAGCGGTTCCGCTTTTTGCATAGCAGCATCTTTAGGTGCCCGAGTTGCATGATTCTCTGCCGAGGCCTGCATAGCTATAGGTGTCGGCGTCCAGATTGCCATCGCTGTATGTCCCACCTCCATCTTCTTTTCCTCACCCTCATAATCAAGTAAATCATCATCGGAAACATCACTTTCGACTAACCCATCACTTAGGATATCATCATTTTCAGCTAGAACGCGATTTGCACATTCTTCAATAGCTGTATCAACCGATGCCATGTTCTGAATTTTCTCCTCCACTAGGCGCCTTGCTTCCTGTTGAGCCCCATCCACAGCAGCTCCATTTGAATTACCACCTTCCTCAATTACCATATCATCCGGTCTTCCTCATGCTGTTCATTCCCGTCTCCTCCTGTATTTCCAAAATCAAGTTCCACCTCGTCACCGTTTTCATCAAAACCCACCCGTTCCATTTCAAGCTCAAGCTGAAAATAGTGATCTCCAATAACCACATCAATACTGGGTGGTAGGAGGATCAGGTCTAAAACAGCAACGAGAATTCTTCCATAGTCATTCTTACGAGTTGTTTTCATATCCACCATTTGAGTGGAACCAAGCATGGTACCAACTGCCCAAAGGTTCAGATATGTCATTAATTGTTTTTGGATGCCCTGCACACGGATCCAAACCTTGGGTAAAAGAAAACCTTCTTTAGCTTGCCATTCTGTGAACTGCAATCTAGCACCCGTGGCAACTCCATTCACAATCACATCAGCTCCTCCATAAGCAATTGATCTATGAAGCTAAGCTTTAGAAGGAAACTAAACAATGAAAGAATTGTCTTCATGAACACTGGGATCCCACTTCCACTTCGGAACAATTCTTTGTAATTGAACCACAAGCTGTTCCTTTGTCAAAGAACAACCGTCACTAGGAGTCACTAGAGCAAACTTGGAGTCTTTTTTCTTTGGCAATGGTCCATGGGGAATGTGATAAACTCCCAATCCAGCCACTGCATAACCAACGGCCTGTGCTGCAGGCTTGGGAAGCTTCAGAATCGGACATTTTGTGGTTGACATGATCATTGCCATCTCAAATATCGCAATGAACCTCATTAACACAGTCAGCCGCCATATGACCTTTCTGCGAGCAATGCCCAAAAACTTTAGCCTTGCTGCGTCCCTGCTTATAATTAGGATCAACACCTAAGTGGACATGATCCACCTCCATTCCATCATCATTCACATCAGTATTTTCTTGTGCATCATTCCCCTGATTAACTTCATGCAAACCAGCACTCTGATTTGGGACAGGCATTGCCAAGGATGCCGGTGTCTGCCCCAACGCAGGTGCTGCCTTGGCTGTCTTGCTAGCTGCAGCCTGTGCGTATGTAGTGTTCCCAGCAGCACCTTTTCCGTAGCGCTCTACAAAGCCGCGGCCACCACATGTCTGGAAGTTGCGCCGCGGCCAACCGCGACCGCGGCTGTGATGCAGATCAGCACCCCCATATCCGGGATGAAATCCCTGCCGCTACCTCTGAATCCTCCCCCATGCTGAGCTCCTCCATCTTCTTCCTCTGGTTGACCATGGTAGACGGCTGTACCGCGACCATGACCAGCGCCCACCGGGTCATAGCCCCGACGAACGCCAGTTCCGCGCCACTCCATTGTACTGGCACCGCGGGGAACACCGCGTCCACGAGGTTCAGCACCGCCTCCGCCTTGCATCTTCTCGCGCTGAGCAGTGTGCGTGCTTTTGGAATGCAAAGCGAAAGCTTTGGTGCTGGGTCTTCCTGTACCAGAGAAAAAAGACCAAGACCCCTTGGGAGAGAGCAGCTGATTAAAGGCATTAATCGCCCACCCCTCAAGATTAGTAAATGACTGCTCAATTTACTAGGCCCCTACTTATCTGACGGTTGACCTTCCACAGACGCTTCTAAAATCACCGATTTTAACTTTGAATCTGCACTCCTCCAGCTACCTCCTGATTTCGTCGGAGATGAAGAAGATACCGGCGCACTGGTCTGCTTTGTTGCAGACAACCTCGCCGGTGACGACTTAAATTACCCGCGCCTTAACGAGCGCATCGCCGATCGTACGCAACAGAGACGCTCTTTGCTCCGGCAATGGTCCACGCCACGGCTTATACGGCATAGGTCGTCGAGCGACGTCTTCAACTATTCGACTTGCCAACCGACCAGGTTTCTCCCCTGCAAAACCAGAAGCAGAACACACCTTTGGCGATAAAATACCATGCTGAAGGCTGGCCTCCGCCATAAGCACCTCGTCGACGGTGTATCCCGCCGCCAGCACATCTTTGAGCACCTCATCGGAAGAGAGTGAGAACTCTTGGTTCTTCTCGCCATCCTCCTCGTCATCAGAACTTAGCTCCTCCTGCAATGCCCAGAATCTAGAACCAATAGGACTGCGACATAGAGTGCATACTTGATTATGTTGCCAATTCTTCTTCTCCATTACATCTGCAGTGTTAATTTTCTCAAGAATTGCCATCCAGGCAAAAAATTTACACTTAGGCTCCGTATGGGCTTTCCACAGTTTGGTGGCCCACGTTTGTGGTATTGCCGTTGCAAACTGAATGTCATATGCCTATTTCACAGTGAAAACAGAGTCCGGCGTCCATCTCCATTTGATTTTATCATTCTCCTGAGACAACTGAACCTGTTGTATCGCTGGTTGCAGGACATAAATTCCCGTATGAGGGTCTCGTCATTTAGGGTCTTGAGATTCCTAATCCAGTTGTTATTGCTGAGCTCCACGTGGACTACTCTTTCCTTAAATCTTGCAACCTTAAATAGGTTAGGCGCAATGTTTTTGGGTGCTACTCCACCCAGCCAATTTGCTTCCCAGAAAGGTGTGTTCTTCCCATTCCCAGTTTCAACCTCAGTTGATGCGAAAAAAGGTTCTCTTTCTGCTCTATCTTCAACAACATTGGCTCCCTTCCACGGTTTGTCACTATCCCATTGATGCCATAGCCATTTTAATCTGAGAGCAATTCCACACTCCTAGATCCCAGCCCTCCATATTTTTGGTCTTGGGATAGTTTTCCATCGTACTAAACAATGCCCCCCTTTTATTTGGTTCAGATTCAGATCATGGCCCTTCCACAGAAATCCCCTTCTACACTTGTCAATTTCCTTTATCGCCCATTTTAGTAGCTTGAAGATCGTCACGAAGTACGTCGGCAATGCTGAGAGCACTGATTTAATCAAAGTTTCCCTAGCCGGGTAATTTAAAAGGTTCCTCTTCCATCCTGGGAGACGACCAATAATTTTCTGTACAATCGCCCGTATATTCTTTTGGCCAGTGCCTTGTAATGCAGGTGCAGGCCTAGATATTTTGTTGGGAAATTTTCAACCTTCGCTGGCATGGATTGTTTAATGAGTTCAACCTCCTGCTGACTGCATCTAATTGGATATATTTCAGTTTTGGACAGGTTAGTTTGCAAGCCTGAGACCTGTCCAAATGCGTCAAGGATTTGCTGTAGGTAGATGACATCTTGTTGCATTGGTCTGATGAAAATAGCTGCATCGTCTGCATATAAGGATACCCTGAGATGTGCGCTATTCCTGGGCATCGGCATGAGTAGGCCTTCGTCATGTGCCTTTTGTAACAGAAGGCTTAGTGCATTGATCGCCAACAAGAACAACATCGGGGAGAGTGGATCCCCTTGCCTGACACCTCTTTTGTGTTGAATCTTTTGGGTGCACTGACTATTAACCATGATTGTTGTTGTTGCTGAGGTGGAACATCATTGCAATCCATGTTAGCCATCTTTGATCCGAAACCATATGCCTCCATGACTTCCAGCAATTATGGCCATGATATTGAGTCAAACGCTTTAGAAATATCTAGTTTCAGAAACACTGCTTTCTGTTTGGTCCTGTGTAGCTTTTGGATGGTCTTTTGAACATATAAGAAATTGTCAAGTATGCATCTTTTCCTAATGAAAGCACTCTGGTTGATCGGCACCAAAAATTTCCAATTTTGGTCTTTAGTCTATTTGCCAGTAGCTTGGAGAAGAGTTTCGCGAAGCTGTATGTGAGACTTATCGGCCTGTAGTCCTTCACTTCTGTAGGTATATCTTTTTTTTTTTTTTTTTTTTGGAATTAGAACAATGTGTGCTCATTCAGTGGTTGTAGTCCTTGGCTATTTAGATTGTATAGCTGTTGTACCGCAGTAAGTACATCGCTTTTGATGATTCTCCAACACTTTTGATAAAATTTTCCGGTGAAACCATCTGGGCCAGGGGCTTTTTCCTTTGCTAGCTCCATTACAATATGTTGGACCTCTTCCTCAGTGAAAGGCTGTTCAAGACTCATGAGGTCCTGTACAGGCAAGTCCATCTCATCCCAGTTAATTCCCAGCGATCTTGATGCGGGTGTTCCCATGTGCTGCTGAAAAAATTGTTGAATCAGTTGTACCTTTTGAGGCTGCTCGACAACCATACCTTGTGTGGAAGAAATCGCTGCGATGAAATTTTTCTTTTTCGTATTGTTTGCACATGCTTGAAATAATTTTGTGCTAGCATCTCCGTTTCTTATCCATGTGATTCTGGAGCGTTGTCTTGTTCTGGCTCTGTCAATAGCAATGAGGCCAAATAATCTTGCCTTCATTCTCTTCCTAAATTCTATTTCTTGGGCTGTCAATTCTCTGTTTTCTTGGGCGAGGTCTAACTGCTGCACCAGCTCTGTAGCCACCACATATTGCATTTGACCTTGTTGTACCATTTTGATGGACCAATCTTTGAGAGCACGTGCTGTCCAATTTAGTTTAATGTTCAGTCTATATAACGCATTACCATTCGTTGGTTTATTCCATGTCTCCTGCACCAGTTCTTGGAAGCCCTGTATTGTTGTCCAATAATTGTCAAATCTAAAGCCTGTGTATTTTACTTGCTGTTCCATAGGTTGTAGCAGCAAGGGGCAGTGGTCCGACATGCTCGAGGAGAGAGGACCAGAAGTATTGTTGAGGGAAAAGCACTGTTCCAGGTCGCGGAAACGAAGAAGCGATCAATTCTTGTCATTATAGGAACGTCCTGCTCATTAGACCATGTGAACTTTCTTCCATATAGTCTTAATTCTTGTAACTCAAGATGGTCAATCGTTGCTCTAAACCTGTTCAACATCCTCCAGGGCAATCTCCCCCTATTTTTATCCTCACTTTTGTAGAGCAGGTTGAGTTCTCTGAGTTGGCATATGAACTGTTTTTTATCCACATTTAGTTGCGGCCCATAAACTCCAGTGACTGTGTATTGAGTTGCGTTTATTTCATCAGATATGTTGGCAGTAATTGTATAGTTTCCTACATTTCTAGAGCCAATCACAAAATAATCCTCATCCACTGCAAGTATAATTCCCCCTCTCGTTCCATCTGCTGGCAGGTTATATAACTGTTGCAGAATCTGGCCCCCAAGGTTCTTTTGATTATTTGATCGGTGCAGTTTGGCAACTGTCTCCTGCAAGCACACAATGTTTGGTCTGTACATATCTATTATTTTTTTTTTGACATTATCCCTTCTAACAGGAGCATTTAAACCACGCACATTCCAGGATAGAAACTTATAAAAGCTGTAATCCGTATAGGAAAGCATAACGCGACCGATTAAAGAAGTCTTCCTTCATACCCTGCATTACTGGTTCTTGAATAACCTCCCACGCCTTAAGGGCATACGTAACTATTACAATATGATAGGGCCTTCCCATCCACTGTATAGTAGATTGCCTGATAAAAAACACGCTGGCTGCAAGCTTTACTGGACTTAGTTGACAGTACTGTGCCATATTCAAACTAAATACTACTAGGCAGCGCTGCACCACAGCCATTACTTAGCCATGGAAGCTCCTCCCTTGGTAGTCTTCTTGACTCTTGGGAGTGCCCTCCTCCACATACTTCTCAGCTTTCTCCATCATCTCCTTGGTCAGTGGCTTCTTGTATGCATCCTGGTACTGCTGCAATGCCTCCTGCTGAAGATCTTGATCTCCCTGCAGCATCCCCCATTTTTTTGCTAGAACCTGTTTTGCCATCTACAAAACCGGTTTATTAGACATATTATTTTGAATTAACCTTTGGCTCCTTTTTAGTGGTGCGTGCGGCTGTGGATTTAAAGGCAATGGATCATGCTGAGGTTGCTGTAATAGGCTCGTGCTAATGCTACATGTTACAGTATTAAGGAAACAGCTCATAGGATTGCTAACCTCTTCATCAACAGAAGATGGATTGTTATGAGTTTCCTCACACAGTTGTGCTGGCGTTGAAGACATACCGAGAGAAGGTCCTTGGTCCTCATGTCCCTGAGGAGCTCCTAGTTCACTTGTCCCGTGTTCTATTTGCTGTTCTGTGTGCTCAGGTACCATTTGCTTCTCACTCATTTGCTCTTCAGCGTTCACATTCATCTCTTTATTTTCCTGCTGTCCTGACAGATGTCCCTGTATATTTGTTAGTTTTCTCTCCAAGCCATCATTCCTAGGCTCTCCCTGGGTGTGGACGATAATTGCTTCTGTGCTTCAACTCACTACTGGAAACTCTGATTTTCGCGTCGGCAAGAAATACGCACAGGAAAAATAGATATATTTCTTGTCGGTTTTCCGCTCACCCACGGGAAAATTAAAAACACACAGAAAAAAGGTATATTTACTGACGGTTTTTACACACCAACAGTAAAATGTCGTGCCCACAGGAAAATTAATTTTTTCCTGACGGTTTTTGGAGAAAACACACAGAAAATTAACCGACAGCAAATAAAATTTGTGGAACGCGCGGTTCAATTTTTTCAGATGCGCGCGCGCTTCATTTTTCCACTCGCACGCGCGCTAGTGGCTTACATGTACATTGCCTTGTGGGGCCATGACCTCCTGCCATAGTACTCCATTCGGTGGGTGCCCAAATCCCCAACTCCAAGCATGCACACAGCTGCCAGAGCATCCTCTCTCCTCCTTCCTCCCTGGTGCTGCCTCCTACCAGAGGAACCGTGCAGCAGATCTCCCCGTCGCCCTCCACGCGCAGCCTCCACGCGCTTCCTTGCGGCCATGGATGTGAGCTTCTTTCTCCTCCCTCCTCCCTGCTCGTAGCCAAGGTACAAAACTCCGCCCTGCTCCCGACCCCTTCTAGAGCTCCTCCACAGATAGCCCCATCCAAATCTCAGCAGCAGCATCCCGATTTGGTGACCTCTGCTGCTCTTGGGACAAAATCCGGACCTGGTACGTCTCCCTCAGCACCTTGCCCCCTGCTGTATTTAGAAGCTAATTTTATTTGGGATTTGGTTGAATCATGAACCATAAACCTTAAGAGGTTATCTGATCTGAGTAGGTTATCTAATTTGACTGGAATGAGGATTTCTAGCAACGTTTTTTTTAAATCTCAAACTGGTTGTGCTGTATTTTTTGAAGGAACCTCAAATTAGTGGTGAAGAAGACCGTAGTTATAACAATTTGGTGGTCAAGAAGACCAGAGTTAACAGTTTCAAAGTGTTGAATAGATTTTCAGGAGCTTGTGGCTGAAGGTAAACCTCTTCTTCTTTTCATCATCTCCAGTAAATGTGTTTTTGTGTTGCACATTAATTAAAACGGTTGTTCTGATATATGTATAGTATATATGTGTACATGTTTGAATGGGTGTGTGTCTGCTGCACTGGCGATTGTTTTTTGTATTGGAGTTTTGTTCAATGTTTAAAATATTTTTGTGCATTATTTTAATTAAAAGTATTCATCTTTGAATCACAGAAGTTGTTTAAATGTTAGACCGTATGTGGATGTATAGGGGTTGGCAACGTGGTAAAGCTCCCTCTAGTGAATGGATTGAGGGAACAACAGAGTTCTTGAATCATGCATATTCTACTCAGGATGTTGTTGAAAATAATACCATTAAGTGTCCTTGTGCCATGTGCCGTAACTATTTTTGACATAACAGATTTACCGTAGAGATGCATTTGTGTAAGCATGGTTTTAGAGAAGGGTATGAGATATGGACAGACCATGGTGAAGGAGTTGTTATGAATGATAATATATCTGGTAGCTCAAGAAATCTTGAGGGTTTTGATGACACTGACCAGATGGCCCAAATGTTGATTGATATACGTGGTGAGAATCCACCTATGATGGATGATGTACCAACTGCATATGCTAGAGCTTTCTATAGGACGGTGGCTAGTGCAGATGAATTGGTATGATAAAACAACACACTCATCCTTGTCTGCTGCTGCTCGTTTGCTAGCATTAAAGTAAAGATACAATATGTCAATTGCATTGTATGATGAATGGGTAGGGATAATACATGAACTTCTACCTCCAGATGCAAAGTTACCAAAAGACTTCTACCACTCAAGAAAGTTACTAGAGGGTCTTGGCATGCCGTATGTTAAAATTGATGTTTGTTATAACGTCTGCATGTTGTTCTACAAAGAAAATCAGAATAAAGAAAAATGTGACATCTGTAATGAAAACCGTTATGAGGAAGGTCGGAGTAAAGTTCCACGTAAGGTCTTACGTTACCTTCCTGTAACGGATAGGCTTCAACGGTTATATGCACATGACCAAACAGCCAAGCTGCTGAGTTCTCATGCTCCCTCAACGTCGGGCAAGATTGTTCACCCGGTGATGGTGAAGCATGGCAGCAATTTGATAAGGACTTTCTAGATTTTGCAAACGATAGGGGAATGTGCGACTTTGTATAGCAACTGATGGTTTCCAACCATTTGATAATACTTGTGCTGGTTACTCATGTTGGCCAGTTTTTGTGACACCGTTGAATCTCCCATCTGGCACATTGCTAAGGCCTGAGCACATTTTTCTCACCCTTGTTGTTCCTGGCCCCGAACATCCCGGAAAAAAAACTAAATATTCTAATGCAGCCCTTAGTTGATGAATTTCAAAAACTATGGGAAGGGGTTGAAACATGGGATGCCTCCCTAAAGAAGAATTTTACAATGAGGGCAATATACCTTTGGTCTGTACATGACTTTAAAGCTCATGGAGACTTTGCTGGTTGGAGCACAAATGGTAGATTGTCATGCCCATATGGAGTTTCATGTCGAGGTTTCCTACTCCGTCATGGTCGTAAGCCTTGTTGGTTTGACTGTCATAGGACCCTTCTGCCCAAAGATCATGTATTTAGAAAACAAGCTAATTCATTTCGTAAGAACACAAAGGTATTAGATGAGAGAACAAGACAATTTTTTTGGGAGGAAACACAAGCTGAAGTGTTGAAATGGGTAGATGCTACCGACAATTATGGTAAATTGCACAATTGGACACATATCAATTGCTTTAGACAATTTCCATACTTCTCTAAGTTGAAGCTTCCACACAATATTGATGTGATGCACCAAGAAAAGAACATGGCTGAAGCTATATGGAACACATGCTTTGACAGACTGGAGGCACACTTTGCTTCAAATTTATCTTCACTTAGCAGTTTGTAGGAGAGTAGCAGCAACACTTCGCTTCAAATTATCTTCACTTACCATTTGTAGGAGAGTAGCAACAACACTTTGCTTTAAATTTATATTCACTTAGTTGTTTATAGGAGCAACAGCAACATTTTGCTTCAAATTTATCTTTTACTAGATTCTCAATCTTTCTTGTTGTCTTGAATTTCATATTAATAAAATATATCTTATTCTTATGTAGCTGACTGGATCGTCTTATGCCGGCTCAGATAGCGCTACACGCTTGTGTCATGATGCATTTGAAGGAACAATGTGTGGCACCAACAGCATCCCCAGTGAAAACCATGGCACAAACCAGTAGTAGGTGTTGTTTCAAGTACCCTAATTGAGTCTTCTAACTATGCTAAAGCTTGCTTCTGAAGTGGTAGTAAATGACATTGTTATTGTGACTCATATTTGTTGACCTCTAGTGACTGGAATGTTTGGAGGTCAATGTTGTGTTTTACGACCTATGTTTCGTAATGTGAACTTTCAATTATGCATGGACAATCTGTTGGATTATGATCTTTCAAAGTGAACTGTACCGGTTATTTCAATGTCAGTTTGGGTGTTTACTAGAATCTGCATATATATTCTTGTAGGTTACCCATATCAATATTTCTGCTATTTCATATCAGCACACACGCACTGGAGAATAAATTCAACGGAGTGAATTTTGTTATGCGCTTACTGACAGGAAAATTCACAAATTCCTGTGGGTTTTGACACACAGGAAATTTCAGTTCAGGACTTGACGGAAAAGGATGTTTCCTGTGGGTTGTCAAACCGTCAGTAAAATTACTGAAATTTCCTGTGTACTAACCGACAGTACAATCACAATTTCCTGTGTGTTTTGCTACACGGTAAAATTCAGTCCGGAACTTGACGGAAAGGATTTTCTTGAGGGTGTTATAACCGTCAGTAAAAATTATTAGTGACGGCTAGTTGACAGGAAAATGTAGTTTTTCTGTCCTCGTATTCGTGGCGGTTATTTACTGACGGGAGGCCGTCGCGAAAAGTATTTCTGACGGCATTCCGTATTGTACTGTCGGTATTTGACCGTCGGGAAAATTGAAGTTTCCAGTAGTGACTTGCCCTTGTTCCCCCCTGCTTGTCCCCCAGGTTGCTTTTTTGCTTCAGGATTCTTCATGTGTTAGCACCACCTCATTTCCTGCTCCCTTCTGTACCCCCTCCTCTATCACCAGTCCCCGTTCTTGTTCCATTTTTCTGCTCCTTTCTTCATGCAGTAAATCCCTAGCCACCTGTGTCACCAGTTCTTTAAGCATTTCCATGTTCTAAGATTGCATATTAGCATTTCCCCCAAGGTGTGCTGTATCAGCTGTAACCATGACAGTCTGGTGCTTAGTTGCCTTGGGTGAGCTCTGTTGCTGATCAAATATTTCTGCCATTTTACATGGGCCAGCTGAGCTAAGATTAGTTCCAGGCGATGATAGCTCATCGAAGTACTTAGCAGTCTTGCTTGACATAGGAGTGTCCATATCCTTACTCTCCCTCAGCAACCTTAGAGCTCTCTGTTCATCTTCATTTAACAATTCATACTTGTATTGGGTAGGCTCTTCATTTCTTCTGTACCTTGGCACATACTTGGATTTTCTAGTGCTTCTTGTCTGTGTTCTACCCCTTTCTTCAACTGCCAGTTTGCCTCTATCAGTTGTGTTATAGCTTGCTATGTCTCTGAAGCTTCTACCAGTAGGTCCCTGCTGTTCTTGTCATCATCATCATCATTGTCCTCACTGTCCTTCCTTCTCATTGTTGTTGCACATCCTTGCAAGTTGATCTTTCCCTGATTGTTCTCATTGCCCACATGCCCTTGTCATCACTGTCCTCACTATCAACCCTCCTTCTAGGAGCCGGCAGCACTGGGGCAGGTTCCCTGGAGTGTGCTCTAACCTGAGGATCTTTCTCCCAATCTGAATTACCATGCTGACATCTAAACTCCCTGTATTTGATTTTGCTATGTCCGCCAAAATCCTCATAGACCTCAGGTGGATGGTGGTGAAGCTAAGGTCCTCAATGTCCTCTAGATGTATGAATATGCAATATCCTAGCCCTCTCTTCCTCCTCCTTAGCCTCACATAATCCATTTTAATCTCTGGTTGGCCACCTACCGATGGTGATGCAATGGTAAGATAGCACTTAATTGGTACTTTCAGCGGATCCTTGCACCATGCCCAAAAGCGATATGCTCTCAAATCTAGCAGGCTTCTAGTGTTTGGGTCAATGTGATGTATGACACACATCACTCATGAGGCTCTTAACCACTTCCTGGTTCCATGCATGCTCAGGGAGTCCCTCTACTCTAATGTAGTAGTTAAAGTGTGAGGTTGATGCAAATCTTTCTGGCAGCCATCTGTGAAAACTAAGCAGGTTCCCATTTTGCTCTAACTGGCCTACCCTTAGCAGTTCATCACGTGTTTCCTTCTTGTAACAGATCAAGATAAACTCATATGGATGATCGTAGTAAACATGGAACCCATCATGACGTACCATATCAGAGATGAAGTCCTTGACCTCTCTGCAGCTTCTCATCGGACAGCGGGCCTTGTCCTCCACCAGCATAGCACAAGTCGAGAGCAGCAACTGCCTATTATCGTTGACAGGCGAGGTCTCCATTGCCTTATACATGGCCTATGGACGCAGATGATGGTTGAAGAAGCCCCTTCCTTCGTTCCTGTGGAGGTAGTGGTCGATGGACGAGGTACGACTTGGAGACTGCTAGCTGTTGCTGGTGTGTTGTGACCTCAGTCGTTGGATGCGGGGACTGGTGCCCCATCCGATTGTTGGTTCTGGATGACAACATGGAGCGGAAATGACAGTTTGTGGAAATGTGGCGGCTTTTGTTGCAAATCCAACACCATGAAGGATCACGGCATTGGACAGCTCAGTGGTCCTTGGCTAGGCAGTTAAAGCATTTGCCCTTCAAGTGCGATGGCGACGGACGGGAAGAAGGGCAGTGGTAAGCCGATTTGGATGAGGGTGGAAGGGAATGGGTTCTGGTAGGTGCTCTCCTCCACCAGCGTCTTCTCCTCACTAAAGTCCATCCCGCGTCTGAGTCTGGTGAGGTGGTGGAATTAACTGTATGCACTGTTTCAACAGCCTCTTTGTCGGGTGTGGTGAAACGGGAGATTTTTTTGATGGCTCACTTGCTGGGGAAGGGAACAGCTAAAGGGTTGGCACCACTGTTGCCAAGCCCATTAAGATGATGGGTGAGGTTTAGTGGAGCCGGGTCAAGGTCGTCAAACCTGGTAGGATCATAGTATCGGATCGAGGTCCCTAGCGGGTCTGGCTCGAGGATGTGTACCTGCTTCTTGGTGGCGCTTGTCGTCACCGCCACCACCGCTGGGCTTCCCTGAGGCAGTTGTGCCGCCTCAGTCGCTTTTCGTCTCAGCCGCTTGACGTCTCTCCCTAGGTCGTATGGTCCTGGTGCCCAGGCCGGCAGTCACCCTGAGTTCCCGAAGCTTTGCTCTCCGGCCCTGTCTTCTCCTCCAAACAAGCTCAAGATCCTGATTTGCTGTTGATCCGCGTCAGAACTGGTTGAGCTGGATGCCCCTTCCTGACTATTGCGGATTGATTTTTGCTGCCACGTCTTGTTAGCTTTTCAGATCCTTTCATCTTCCAAACTGCTGCTTCCTCGTGCTGTGACGCGGACCCGCCCAGAAAACCTCGTTTCGAGACGGATCCTGTCAGTCGTTGAGCCAGGATTCTGTTGGGCAATGCTCGGCGAAGCGAGCGTACACACGATACAACACAGGCAGGAGTAAACAGCAATGATTTACAAGGAGAGAGAATTTAATACATCATTGGTTCATAGTTTGAAACTTAAGTCTTACAGTGAATCAGAGTACGCACTTAATGTTTTGGAAATAACAGCGGAAGACTTCATCAATTACAGACTCCGACGCTCAGACTTAAGCAAAAGCATGCACCGTGCTCACGGGCGTCATGCTACTAGCCACTTCAATGTTCACTGCGGCGACTCACACAATTTCCCACTGTAGGTTCCCGACCTCGGGGTGAGACTCCTCCCAATGGATGCTACCAGCTCGGTCCTACATGTCGACGCCTGAAAACCACATATCGCTAACGCGTGAGCTTCTAAGAAGCTCAACAAGACTTACCCGTCAACGTGGCTGACTACAGCCGACTCCTAGACATGCCGACTGACTCGGGTGGGTTTACTTGCAAAAACGGACTCGCAAGCCTGTACTACTCTTGGTCAAATTTTAGCACCAGATTAAGTGATTAGAATATAAATTTAGTTCGCCCTGAACTAATCAAACATAACAGAAGCAACAATAGCAATGGTAATAATCATAATTCATTCTCATTGTATCTCAACCTATGTACTAGAATGTGACAGAGAGTTCAAGTAAGCTCATAGCTGAAAGCGATAGCGGTTCGAACCGATTTTTATACCTCTGCAGGGTTAACCTGATCATACGACACGTGCGTGTCCCAGACTCGCACGTGGCAACTGTTCACACCAGCTTCTGCAACGTCAATTCCAACCTACGCATGCCTTAGCAGCGCCGTATCCCACCAGACAACACGTCACAGACGGTTTCTGTGGAGTTCCCACGCTGTTGTGCACCGGAGCTTGCCTGGTTCTCCGGTGTTGCTGTTGACCTCTCCTGCGGAAATCGAAGAACCGGGATCTGCAGCTACCTCGTGGGCGTCAGAATCTACATGATGCATTGTGATTAAAATAAGTTTAATGAAAAGAGTCATTGCTTTTGCCATTAGTGATCTAGGGTTTTGATCGGCGATGCCTAGAATTAGGGTTAACCCTAATTGCTCGACGCCGTCGATTCATTATGTTTTGATTTCATGATGATGGTTAAAATGAGCTTCTAATTTCCTTTCTAGGAGATGACTTCTAGTTGGCATGTTCTTAAAATTAGGAATTTCAACTTTGGTTAATGTTAATTCGACAATTTCCTGGATTAATAATTATTTAATTACGACTATTAACCTAGGGTTAAAATGAAACTTTAATTCTTCCTCAAGGTTATTTTTAGTTGATAGCACTTTCTGAAATAAGCATTTTGAGCTTTGGGTGCGGCCTAGATGAATTGTTTAGATTTCATAAAAATTCATCAAATTTCCGATTATTAAATCCTATAAAATCACAAATAAATAGTAAACCTTAGAATACAATTATGAAATTTTGTGTGGGCATTCTTGAGCACCCAAGCTAAAACTTTACTTTTGGGTCTAACCTTTTGAATGACTCTTACAATGTACATTGGAAAATAGTATTTTAATTAGGCAGATTGAAGTAATTTAATATGGTTACATGCAGCTTCTTGGTCCTAAAATCCTCATAAAATTCCAGAGAGTGTATTTGGCCATGGTGCATTTGTGGATCAAAGCTTAGCCCTAGAATTGCTATAGAATGCAAACTAAAATTCGAAAACAGAAAAGAGTTTTCTAATTAATTCTGCAAATTTTCGGTCATTTTCTAAAAAGTGATTTAACAGAAAATTATTCCTTTTCATGAGGTTTCTAATAATTTTAGTTTGCTATTTTTGGATGTTTCCGTGAATTGCTAGAGATTTTACAAGATCGACCAATCATTAGGAAAAAAAATAGAAAATTTGAAATGAGGCAGAACAGGGGAACCAGGGGAGGCGGCGGGGAAGGCCCGGCGATCCCGGCGGCAGGGCCCTTGCCGGCCGTGGAAATTCCGGGGGTGGGTGCTCCTGCCTAGCTCGTGGGGTGGGGAGGGTTTTGGAGTGTGGCGGCGACCGGCAGCGGTTGGCGGAACGGGTCGCGCGACGGCAACGGCGCCATTGCCAACTCCTCGCGGCGGTGCAAGAGGGCACAATGTTGCTCGTGGTTTGGCTCTAAAGTCTCTACACACCACGAAGAGGACCGGCAACCATCACAACCGAAGGAATTTCTCACCGAGCTTGCCGGCGACGGAACGTGTCTCGGTGGACGGCGGCGTGGACGCGTTCCCGTTGAATGGAGGGACCGGAGAGGGAGTTGGTGGGCCGAGAGCTGCGCAAGGGAAGGAGAAAGAGGTTAGACCTGGTGTGGCGCGGGATTTTCCACCTGAAGAGAGGGCTCACCACGAGTGGGCTTCGGCAACAATGGCGCAACGGCGGCGACCGAAGGAAGGAAGAGAAATTTGGGCGGCCGGAAGGAGAAGGAAGGAAGGGGAAGGAAGGAGAAGCTTGCGCGCCCATTTAAAGGGTTCCTCGGGTAGGGGAGTGGGGAGCAAGGGCAGGGGCATGGCGGTGCATGCCGCACGGGCGGCGCGCGTGGGCGGCGGGGCGGTGAGAGAGAGAGTGAGAGAGTGAGGGAGTGGGGAGAATGAAGGCGACGTGCGCCAATAAAGGCCGTGCCGACCGGGGCGGTGTCCTGCCGCCCGCCGCTCGGTCGGGCGGGCGGCAGGCACTGTAGCCCGCCCGAAAACATTCAAATTCGTTTATTTTTTTAATTATTTTCCTATTAGTCAAAGCCTGAATGCAATTCAATTAAATAGCACACTTCCAAGCTCAACAATTTTTGAAAAGTTTTGTACAAGCTTAAGAATTTATTTGGAGCACTTTTCATTTAGGGTTCAAGTCATGATTTGGTCTCTAAAAATTCTTGAATTTCCAAGATGATTATAGCTTGGGTGAAATTTTAAGAGGTCTATATCTTAACCAAAAATTTTGAATAAATTCTCAAAATTCTATTTTTAAGTGTACTTAATTGTTATGTAAAAATATGGTTAGGGTTTCGTGGAAATTTGGATAGTCTCGAGTTAGGGTTTGGATTTTCTCTCTGTTAACGAGGTTTCGACACTGTTAGTTGAGATTTTTCCGAACTTAGCTATAGTGTTGTGTTGTGTGCCAAAGTTTTCATGGTGATTCTTTAGAGTATTTTAAACATCATTTCCTTTTATTTTAAATGTCGATCTTGCTTTTACGTGTGAAATTTATCGATTAGGGTTTTAGTGTGTCAATTTAAACCCTGATGACACCTGGGGTGTCATAGCCCTCCCCCCTTAAAGAAATCTCGTCCCGAGATTTATGAGCAGGAAGGGGGAGGAGAAATTTAGGGATCATGGTATGGTTTCATACTAGATCACAAGGAACATATTTAGATATGTGAAAAGTTTAATACGGATAGGAAGGAATATGGTAGTCTCGATCTCGGTTGGAATTATGCTGCACGATCTAAACGGGTCAAAATGGCTTGGTACCATGATATGGAAGTGAGATGACAAAATATGACTTTGCACCCAGCAGACTTAGTGTCTGGCTCCTCTATGGTCTTTTTGGTAATTGTCCCATTTGTGCGTGTTAAAGTCAATGGCCTTAGTGCTGGTCGTTTAAGATTTCACGACAAAAGTGTGGTGGGGATGTGGTAGGTGGGGGGGGGGGTGTTGTTGGAGTGTGGTTGCAATATGGCAGGGTCTGGTGTTAGAGCGTGCCATGTTGTCTTTGACTCTAAACTAGGGTGGCCTAGATATTGGCTTCCTGTGACACCCCAGGAGTCACCAGGGCAAAAATCGACAACTATAAACCCTAATCCATAATTTCACTCACTTTAGAGCAGATTCAATCTTGGAAATAAAAAGAAATATTGTTTAAAATGCTTTAAAGAGACACTATAAAAAGTTTGACAAACAATAGAACACTATAGCAAAAGTCCGGAAAAAATCTCAATTAGCAGTGTCGAAATCTCGCTAAGAGGAAGAAATCAAAACCCTAACTCTTGACCATCAAAATTTCCACAGAACCCTAGCCATATTTTTACATAACAATTAAGTACACTTCCAGATAGAATTTTGGGAAATTATTCAAGATTTTTGGAAAGGATTTAGACCTCTTAAAAATTCACACAAGCTATAATTAACTTAGAAATTCAAGAATTTTTAGATACCAAATCATGACTTAAACCTTAAATGAAAAGTGTTCCAAATAAATTCCTGAAATTGTACAAAAATTCTCAAAAATTTTCGAGCTCGGAAAGTAGGCCAATTCATCAAATTTCCTTCTAGCCTTAATGAAAAAGAAAAATAAATAAATAAATAAATAAGTTTTGCCGAGCGGGCTATAGTGCCCTGCCCGCCCGACAAAACGGCATGGCAGGGCACCGCTGCCCCACCCGACACGGGCCCTGTGGGCACGTCACCGCTGCAATTGCCGCGTCGGCCCCTCCCTCCTCACTCCATCGCTCTCTCTCTCTCTAGCTCTCCCTCCCTCTCCCTCTTCTCTGCCCCAGCGCGCCGCCCCTCCTCACTGTGCGCCGCCCGACAACCGCCCGACGCCATCCCACTGCGCCGGCCTCCCCCCCCTTGCTCCCCCACTCCCCTACTCCCCTACCCCGTTTCTCCTTTAAAACGAGCACGCCCCCATCTTCCCTCCCTCTCCATTTCTTTTCCCCCGCGCGAGCTCACTTCCTCTGCCCCGGCCGCCGCCCACCGACGCCATTGCCGCCGCTCCACGGTGAAATCCACCCCCGACCAATTCCCCAATCCAATTCCTTCACCAAATCACTTCCTCTCCACCCCGTGAAGCTCCCAGAACCCCCCAATCCTCCAATTTCGAGCTCGGCCGCCGAAATTTCATCGGCCACCGCCGCCACCAACACCCCCACGGTGAGACCCCCTATCCCGGCCAAGACCTTGATCAATATCATGTTGCCGAGCTTCGTCATGTCGTGTAGATCGTGAAAAGCCAAGGTTCGACGGCCGGTGACCACCCCATCGTCGGGAATTGGTCGCCGGAGCTCGCCGGAGACAGTCCCCTGTTTTTCTTTTTCTTTTTATTTTCCAGATTATTTCTCTATCTTCTAAAATCCCTAGAAATTCGCAGGAAGATCCAAATATACCAAACTAAAATTTTTTAGAACCCTGGTGAAAGGGACTAATTTTCTGTTAAAGCACTTTTTAACAAATTACCAAACATTTGCAGAATTAATTAGAAACACTCCTTTCTGTTTCTGAATTTTAAATTGCATTATAGAGCAATGCTAGGGCTAACCTATGATCCACAAGTACACCATAGTATTACACAGCCTCTGGAAGTTTATGAAGATTTTAGGAACAAGAAATGGCATCTAACCCTTTTAAAATACCTCAATCTGTCTAGTTAAAATACCATTTTCTAAAGTACATTGTAAAAGTCATTTATAAGGTTAGACCCAAAAGCAAAGGTTTAGATCTGGTGCTCAGGAATGCTCACGTAAAGTTTCATAATTTTATTCTAAGGTTTACTAGTGCTTTTTGATTTTATAAAATTTAAAAATAGGAACTTTGATGAATTTTTATAAAATATAGAAAATTCATCTAGGACCCACCCAAAGCCCAAAATTCTTATTCCAGGGAGTGCTGCCAACTAAAAATAATCTTGAGGGAGAATTAAAATTTTCATTTTAACCCTAGTTTAATAGCCGAAGGAATTAAATAATATTAACCGATGAAAAGTGTCGAATTAACTTAACTAGAGTTGAAGTTGTTGAACATGCCAACTAAAAGTCACCTCATAAAATTTGAATAGAATCCTTTAAACATCATTCACAAATTAAGAATTGAATTTAATCGACGGCGTCGAGTAATTAGGGTTAACCCTAATTCTGGGCGTCGCCAATCTAGACCCTAGGTTACTATTGATAATAAAAATAAGTTTCTTTTTTATTGAACTTATCATAATCCTACTGCATCATGTAGATTCTGACGCTCACGAAGTAGCTGCGGATCCAGTTGCCTCGACCTCCGTCGAAGAAGTCAACAACACTGAAGAACCAGGCAAGCCCCGGTGCACAACCGTTGTTTAAATTTTTTTCCTTTTATGACTAAGTGTGTTGAATGAAACTATTTCATGAGATCTCCTCGTAGTCAGACACCGTAGGGCAGGTTCGACGTTGCAACTACTAGGCTACGTAGGTTTACTAGGGCCCATAACACCCAGCATACGACCAGTACATTCAACACTCGATCAGTCTCGGACCACACGGAACAGACCAGACTACGGTCACCCTGGTCCCGGACCAGTCGCTGACCTACTGGCACCCAGTCTGACCCTCAATCTTTTATCTTTCTTACTTATTGACAATCGTGTGGCACATCTCATGAAATAGTTTCATTCAATATCCTACTACTCGCGAGCAGCGTCCACTCTGCTCGACTTCTACCGGCAACTATCTGCTAAGCATAGCATACTAAGGGTATCTATACAAGCTACCGTCAGGGTTTCCTATAGGAAACAAATGCAACTATGGTTTCAATCAACTCCTAGCACTTAATGCACAAACAAGACACACTTAGTTATAAAAGAAAAATTTGAAACAACGGTTGTGCACCGGGGCTTGCCTGGTTCTTCAGCGTTGTTGACTTCTTCGACGGAGGTCGAGGAACTCGGGTCTGCAGCTACCTCGTGAGCGTCAGAATCTACATGATGCAGTAGGATTATGATAAGTTCAATGAAAAAGGAACTTATTGTCATTATCAATAGTAAGTCTAGGGTTTAGATTGGCGACGCCTAGAATTAAGGTTAACCCTAATTACTCGACGCCGTCGATTAAATTTAATTCTTAATCTATGAATGATGTTTAAAGAATCTATTCAACTCTCATGAGGTGACTTTTAGTTGGCATGTTTTAATAATTTCAACTTTAGTTAAGTTAATGCGACACTTTTCATCAGTTAATATTATTTAATTCCTTCGGCTATTAAACTAGGGTTAAAATGAAGATTGTAATTCTTCCTCAAGATTATTTTTAGTTGGTAGTACTCCCTGGAATAAGCATTTTGGGATTTGGGTGGAGCCTAGATGAATTTTCTATATTTTATGAAAATTCATCAAAGTTCCTGTTTTTAAATCTCATAAAATCAGAAAGCCCTAGTAAATCTCAGAATAAAATTATGAAATTTTATGTGGGCATTCCTGAGCACCAGATCTAAAACTTTGCTTTTGGGTCTAACCTTATAAATGACTTTTACGATGTACTTTAGAAAATAGTATTTAGACTAGGCAGATTGAAGTTATTTAATAGGGTTAGATGTGATTTCGTGTTCCTAAAATCTTCATAAAATTCCAGAGGGTGTGTAGTACCATGGTGTACTTGTGGATCAAAGGTTATCCCTAGCATTGCTCTATAATGCAATCTAAAATTCAAAAAAAACAGAAAGGAGTGTTTGTAATTAATTCTACAAATGTTTGGTCATTTGTTAAAAGGTGCTTTAACAGAAAATTAGTCCTTTTCACGAGGGTTCTAACAAATTTTGGTTTTCTATTTTTGGAGTTTTCTATGAATTTCTACGTATTTTACAAAACAGAGAAAAAATCTGAAAAATAAATAGGAAAAAGAAAAACAGGGGACTGTCTCCGGTGAGCTCCGGCGGCCAATTCCCGACAATGGGGTGGTCGCCGGCCGTCGAACCTTGGCTTTCTACGATCTACTAGACATGATGAAGCTCGGCAGCATGATATTCATCAAGGTTTGCCACGGTAGAGGGGGTCTCACCGTGGCGGGCGGCGGTGGCGGCGGTGAAGTCAAAATTCCGACGGCCGAGCTTGAAATTGGAGGATTGGGGGGTTCGGTGAGCTTCACGGGGTGGAGAGGAAGTGATTTGGTGAAGGAATTGGATTGGGGACTGGCCAGGAGTGGATTTCACCGTGGAGCGGCGGCAATGGCGTCGGTGGGCGGCGGCCGGGGCAGAGGAAGTGAGCTTGCGCGTGGGGAAAGGAGAAAATGGAGGGGGAGGGGGAAGCTGGGGAGGTGGCGCACCAATTTAAAGGAAGATCAGGGTAGGGGAGTAGGGGAGTGGGGAGCAGGGGGGTGGCCGGCGCAGCATGGCGGGCGGCGCCCTGGGCGGCTCGGGCGCCGGGGCAGGCGACAGAGAAGAGAGAGAGGGAGGGAGCGCGGGAGGGAGTGAGCTAGAGAGAGAGCGAGGGGGAAGGAGGTAGGGGGGGCCGGCGCGGCAATGAATTGGTGATGTGCCACAGGGGGCCGTGTCGGGCGGGGCAGCGGTGCCCTGCCGCGCCGTGTTGTCGGGCGGGCGGGGCACTGTAGCCCGCCCGGCAAAACCTTTTTATTTTTATTTTATTTTTTTTATTAAGGCTGGAAGGCAATTCAATGAATTGGCACACTTCCCTAGCTCGAAAATTTTTGAGAATGTTTGTACAAGCTCAGGAATTTATTTGGAACACTTTTCTTTTAAGGTTCAAGTCATGATTTGGCCTCTAAACATTCTTGAATTTCTAAGTTGATTATAGCTTGTGTGAATTTTTAAGAGGTCTAAATATTTTCCAAAAATCTTGAATAATTTCCCAAAATTCTATTTTGAAGTGTACTTAATTGTTATGTGAAAATATGGCTAGGGTTCTGTGGAAATTTTGATGGTCAAGAGTTAGGGTTTGGGTTTCTTCCTGTTAACGAGATTTCAACACTGTTGATTGAGTTTTTTCCCGGACTCTGCTATAGAGTTCTGTTGTTTGTCAAACTTTTCATAATGTCTCTTTAAAGCATTTTAAACAATATTCCTTTTTATTTCCAAGATTGAATCGGCTTTAAAGCGAGTGAATTACCGATTAGGGTTTCGAATTGGAGTGTGAATTCTTATCTGGTGGTAATGACTATGTACTATGGAGCTGAGGGCCCCTGTTTGGTGAAAGTGTTCAAACTTAAATTATTGAAATTTTTTTCTAGGTTAATGGAAGTGTTTTAAGTAGCATTGCTCCTTAGTTCACGTGCTAGTTTTGCTCAAAAGTGCAAAAATTTCTTTTTAGTGTTTACAATTTGCCGGTGACTTTTTAAGTGACACCTGGTGTGTCACATGTTGTTTTTACTTTTGAGATATAATTATATTGCACTGCCTGTGATGCCATTTTCTGCAGGTACGCTAACCACGATAACGTAAGAAACGTGTAGTAACGGCTAACTTGAGTGCGATTCTGCCACCGCCTACGCGTATTCTTTTTACCTTGTGAGGACGTATAGGCCGATGTAGGATTGCATTGCATGAAGAAATGTTAAAATCCTTCAAACTTATACTAAAACATCCAGGAGCAAAAATTCCATCAATAATGGCTGTAACACCATGAGAAAAATTAAGAAGTCAACCTGGATACCTTCCTCCCTTAGGGATTGCGTGGAATCAACCGAGTTGGAGTAAAACCCTTGTATACCATTGAGCCTTCCCAGTACTTTCCTCGATGAGAAGATTGTTTCCTTGACAGGTCAACTTAGATGGTAAAGCACCTTGGACAAACCGGCTGTCGCTAGTTAGCATCCTTAGTAACCGATTTGGATCACCTTTTTTAGGGATGGAAAATATTTTATGTATCAGAAGATTTAGCATGCTTTGAACTATGTGTCAACATGTGGCTTCTGATTGATAAAATATTGCTCATCTCTGTGTTGCAGATGGACGCCAACTCGATCGAGCATGGGCTCGCGGAGATAGGTGTTGAGGACTCCACCCCTACCTACGTCACCAAGAAATCCGGACGCAGAGGATTCGTGGAGATACTTGAGCAGACCTTACAGTCATTGGGATATACAGAGACTCCTTGGTTTCAGATCCGAGAGTATCTGCAGTATGACCTACCCCGCTGCTCAGCCACAGTTACATTACCCACGCACCCTTGACATGCCAACGGAGAGATTTGTACCACCACCACATTCGGTTCAGATAAGACGGAAGCCATAGAGTCAGCCGCTCATCAGGCCCTATTGAGGATTTGCGAGCGACACCTTGAGGACCTGGCAGACAAACCAGCGGCGATGTTCCCGATACAGGACCAGGTTGACCGTACCTGGCACCGCAATGTCAAGAATGCTCAGAAGAGGACTTTCAGGGGAGAGATGGACCATGTCACTCCTTTGTTCACGTGGAGCCTAGCGCTACTCAACTTGCATGAAGACATTGTTCTCACAGCTCAGATGGATCGTCAGGCCTTGCGACAGGCTCATGTAGAGATAGCCCAACTCAAGGAGAAGGTCTAGGACTTAGAGAGCAGAAACAATGCACTGCGTGCTCGCTACAACGCGCGTGCTACACGTATCTCTGAGTTGGAGGCGGTCTCCGAGATTAAGACTGCCCAAATCCATGCTAGAGAGAATGATTGCAACATCATGTTGCAACACATTCACCAGCTGGAGATACTCAGGGATAACGCAGTTCAGATGGCAGAGAACCTCGCCCATGAGAACCATCATCTGCAGCATCAGTTAGCGGGACTTTTGGAGGCACAGCATCCGCCTCCCGCTAACGATGATGCGCCTGAGTCAGAAGTATCGGATCCCGAAGCTTCAGACCCAGAGCCAGACGAGGAGTAGATCGGAGGTGGTTCCGAAGTGATAGTTAGTTAGATGCTTCGCTTAAGGAGTGCGTTGTCCTTGTCTGGGTGTTAGTACGTGTTCTCCAGAGTCTATCTTAGTGGCGTTGTAGTCTTGTGGATGTAAGAGTGGTGGTTTGACAGTTTAAGGAATTGGACGGTGGATGTACTGTCATCTTTTGGGGAATGAAGGAAGTTGTTTTTATTGAGATATCCGTGCCGTGCATATTGACGTACTTCTACTTATGTTGAGAAATGGACATGGGTTGAATTACTCTAATAAGGATCCTTTTTGCCTTTTCAGCATGGTGAACACTAGAGCAGGACGTCAGGAGGTGGAAAGCTCCAACCCGCCGCCCCCGCCAGCTGAGCCAACCTTGGCTGCAGCTATGGCAGCCATGCTTCAGAGCAGCCAGCAGACACAAGAGATGCTGCAGGCCATCCTAGAAAATAGTGGCGCAAATCGAGGCGCTCGGAACCGCGACCAGGACAGCACATATGCTGAGTTCCTAGCCACTCATCCCCCGGAGTTCAGAGATGCCTGGGAACCAATGGAGGCAGACCACTGGCTTCGTACAATCGAGGCCAAGTTTGGGTTACTCCGTTGTTCGGAGACCCAGAAGACGCTCTTTGCAGCACAGATGCTCCACGGACACGCTGGAGCTTGGTGGGCCAACTACTTGGCCACTCTCCCGGCCGACACCCAGGTGCCATGGGCACAGTTCCGGGAGGCGTTCCGCGCTCAACACATTCCTGCGGGACTCATGCAGAGGAAGGCCAAGGAGTTCATGGCCTTAACACAAGGAAACCGCATGGTGCACGAGTATTCCCGTGTCTTCAACCAACTTGCTCTGTATGCTCTGGAGCAGGTTGACACGGATGCAAAGCGGAAGCACCGCTTCGTGGAAGGGTTGAACATCACACTCCAGGGTCGCTTGGCCCTGAACCAAGACGGCTCATTCAACGAGCTCGTCAGCAATGCCCTCATCACCGAGGAGTACCTCGAAAGGAGCAGCGGGAAAAGAGGCCAGCCAGCGGTGGGCCATCAAATGCCCCGCCACCCAAGTACCGTCTGGTGTACACTGCACCCGACGGTAGGAAGTACAAGGCCACCCCGCCGCAGGCTCCGACGCGCCCGCCGCAGCAGCCATACCGGCCCCCACAGAATCAGCAACAAGCCGGCTACCGCGCACCTCCCCCGCCGCAGAGGAACCAGGGTGTCCGCCCACCTGAACAGGGCGCCCGCCCTGGACCAGGCACGCCTTGCTTCAACTGCAGGCAGCCCGGACACTTCGCCCGCGAGTGCCCCTCCAACCAGCAGTCCGGAGGCAACCGGCAGTCCAGCCAGGGGCAGGGCCAGCAAAAGGGCCAGAAGAACACTAGGACCGGTCGGGTAAACTACACCACGACCGAAGAAATTGCTGAGGGCGAACAAGTACTGGCGGGTACGTTCTCGCTCTCTACCCACTTAGCTTTTGTTCTTTTCGATTCCGGTGCAAGCCACAATTTTATCAGTAAGAATTTTGTCAACCACCTTTCGTAATAAAATCGCCTGGGGGCAACATATTATCAAACCATGGCTTAAGTGAAGCTCCCCTCAATCTGGGAGGTCACATCTATCCTATCTTCTTCATCATCCTAGATGGGCAGGGTATCAATATTATCATCGGCATGAAATGGATGAAACACCATAATGCCATCCTTGACATTGCTAACCGTGTAGTCCGCTTAACCTCCCCACTTCACGGTTCCAAGTCCATAAACCTAGATCACCCTAAAGCCACCCTCAATCAAGTCTGCCATGTTGTCGGGAAAAGTCTGGACGAGATACCAGTGGTTAAGGAGTTTCCGGACGTATTCCCCGAAGACTTACCTAGTTTACCACCGGATAGAGATGTGAAATTCCAGATTGAGCTCTTGCCAGGCAGAGCCCCGATCTCCCGCAGACCGTACAAGATGGCACCCAAAGAGCTAGCAGAGTTGAAGAAACAGTTGCAGGAGTTGTTGGACAAGGGCTTCATATGGCCCAGTACCTCGCCTTGGGGTTGTCCGGCATTGTTCGTGAAGTAGAAGGACCAATCATTGAGGCTATGCGTGGATTACCGTCCCTTGAATGCAGTAACTATCAAGAACAAGTATCCCTTGCCACGCATAGACACTCTATTTGATCAGTTGGCTGGAGCAAAGGTCTTCTCAAAAGTCGATCTCCGGTCTGGTTATCATCAGATCAAGATCCGTCCCAGTGACGTTCCGAAGACAGCCTTCTCCACCAGATACGGGCTGTATGAGTATTTGGTGATGTCGTTTGGACTCTCAAACGCACCAGCGTACTTCATGTACCTCATGAACTCAGTCTTCGTGCCAGAGCTGGATAAGTTTGTAGTGGTGTTCATTGACGACATCCTAATATACTCCAAGTCAATCGATGAGCAAGCAGAGCACCTTCGGACAGTTCTCCAACGACTCAGAGATCATCAGCTCTATGCCAAGTTCAGCAAGTGCGAATTCTGGATTGAGCGTGTTCAGTTTCTGGGTCATGTTGTGTCCGCGGAAGGTATTTCTGTTGATCCGGGAAAGGTGTAAGAAGTTGTTAATTGGAAAGCACCCACAACAGTCCACAAGGTGCGAAGTTTCTTGGGATTAGCGGGATATTATCGCCGCTTCATTCCCAACTTCTCCAAGATTGCCAGGCCTATTACAGACCTACTCAAGAAGGATCAGAAATTCAAGTGGACAGAAAAGTGCGAAGAAGCCTTTCAGACTTTGAAGAAGCACTTGACCGCAGCACCAGTACTCGCCCAACCGGATTTAAGTAAACCTTTCGACGTGTATTGTGATGCGTCGGGCACTGGACTTGGTTGTTTGTTAATGCAAGAAGGACGGGTAATTGCTTGTGCCTCTAGGCAACTCCGTAAGCATGAGTTGAATTACCCCACACACGACTTGGAATTGGCAGCCGTGGTATTGGCTCTGAAGGTGTGGAGGCATTACTTATTGGGAAACTTGGAGAAGAAGTATGCACCATGAAGATACACCAGATACACCATGAAGAAGTATGCATAGCTGTACATTGATCGGATAGTCTGTCTGCATGGAGTGCCGAAGACGATCATCTCCGACCGAGGCACCCAATTCGTTGGTCGATTTTGGAAACAACTCCACGAGTCACTAGGAACCAGGCTAATCCACTGCTCAGCCTACCACCCTCAGACTGATGGTCAGACGGAAAGAGTGAACCAAATACTTGAAGACATGCTTCGAGCTTGTGTGTTGGAGCACGGTAAAGGATGGGACACCTATCTACCACTGACAGAATTCTCATACAATAACAGCTATCAAGCCAGCATCCAGATGTCCCCTTTTGAAGCACTTTATGGCTGTAGTTGCAGAACCCCACTCAACTGGTCAGAAGCAGGCGAAAGAGTCGTATTGGGCCGAGACCTAGTACAGCAGGCTGAAGAGAAGGTACGGGTTATACAAGCAAATCTGAAGGCCGTCAAGTCAAGACAGAAGAGCTATGCAGATAAAAGGCGTAGACCATAGACCTTTGAGGTAGGAGACTACGTCTACCTACGAGTCTCGCCAATGAAGGGAGTTCAACGGTTCGGGATCAGAGGCAAGTTAGCACCCCGGTACATAGGTCCATATCCTATCACAGCTAAGTGCGGACCAGTGGCATATCAAGTGGAGCTGCCAGAGAGGTTATCAGGAGTGCATAACGTTTTCCATGTCTCTCAGTTAAAGAAATGTCTCAAGGCACCCGTAGACCAAGTGATTCAAGAAGTAGAAGAATTGCAACCAGACTTAACCTACCCAGAGCGCCCAATCCGGATACTGGATGAGAAAGAACGGGTTACTAGAAGACGGACACTCAAGTTTTATAAGGTTCTGTGGAGCAACCACACGGAAGACGAAGCCACGTGGGAATATGCAGAATTTCTTCAGTCACACTACCCCGAGCTACTCCAAAACCCCTAGGTACCTATGCCTATCCTAACCCTCTCCTTAAATCTCGGGACGCGATTTCTTTCAGGGGGGAGGGCTGTGACACCCCAGGTGTCACCAGGGCAAAAATCGACAACTGTAAACCCTAATCCATAATTTCACTCACTTTAGAGCAGATTCAATCTTGGAAATAAAAAGAAATATTGTTTAAAATGCTTTAAAGAGACACTATGAAAAGTTTGACAAACAACAGAACACTATAGCAAAAGTCCGGGAAAAATCTCAATTAGCAGTGTCGAAATCTCGCTAACAGGAAGAAATCAAAACCCTAACTCCTGACCATCAAAATTTCCACAGAACCCTAGCCATATTTTTCTATAACAATTAAGTACACTTCAAAATAGAATTTTGGGAAATTATTCAAGATTTTTGGAAAGGATTTAGACCTCTTAAAAATTCACACAAGCTATAATCAACTTAGAAATTCAAGAATTTTTAGATACCAAATCATGACTTGAACCGTAAATGAAAAGTGTTCCAAATGAATTTCTGAGATTGTACAAAAATTCTCAAAAATGTTCGAGCTCAGGAAGTGGGCCAATTCATCAAATTTCCTTCCAGCCTTAATAAAAAAGAAAAAAAATAAATAAATAAGTTTTGCCGGGCGGGCTACAGTGCCCCGCCCGCACGACAAAACGGCGCGGCAGGGCACCGCTGCCCCGCTCGACACGGGCCCTGTGGGCATGTCGCCGCTGCAATTGCCGCGTCGGCCCCTCCTTCCTCACTCCATCGCTCTCTCTCTCTCTCTAGCTCTCTCCCTCCCTCTCCCTCTTCTCTGCCCGAGCGCGCCGCCCCTCCTCACTGTGCGCCGCCCGACAACCGCCCGACGCCGTCCCACTACGCCGGCCTCCCCCCCCCTGCTCCCTCACTCCCCTACTCCCCTACCCCGTTTCTCCTTTAAAACGGGCGCGCCCCCATCTTCCCTCCCTCTCCATTTCTTTTCCCCCGCGCGAGCTCACTTCCTCTGCCCCGGCCGCCGCCCACCGACGCCATTGCCGCCGCTCCACGGTGAAATCCACCCCCGACCAATTCCCCAATTCAATTCCTTCACCAAATCACTTCCTCTCCACCCCGTGAAGCTCCCAGAACCCCCCAATCCTCCAATTTCGAGCTCGGCCGCCGGAATTTCATCGGCCACCGCCGCCACCAACACCCCCACCGTGAGACCCCTATCCCGGCCAAGACCTTGATCAATATCATGTTGCCGAGCTTCGTCATGTTGTGTAGATCGTGAAAAGCCAAGGTTCGACGGGCGGCGACCACCCCATCGTCAGGAATTGGTCGCCGGAGCTCGCCGGAGATAGTCCCCTATTTTTCTTTTTCTTTTTATTTTCCAGATTATTGCTCTTTCTTCTAAAATCCCTAGAAATTCACAGGAAGATCCAAAAATTCCAAACTAAAATTTTTTAGAACCCTGATGAAAGGGACTAATTTGCTGTTAAAGAAAGTTTTAACAAATGACCAAAAATTTGCAGAATTAATTGGAAACACTCCTTTCTGTTTCTGAATTTTAAATTGCATTATAGTGCAATGCTAGGGCTAACCTTTGATCCACAAGTACACCATGGTACTACACAGCCTCTAGAATTTTATGAAGATTTTAGGAACACGAAATGGTGTCTAACCCATTTAAAATACCTCAATCTGCCTAGTTAAAATACCATTTTCTAAAGTACATTGTAAAAGTCATTTATAAGGTTAGACCCAAAAGCAAAGTTTTAGATCTAGTTCTCAGAAATGCTCACATAAAAGTTCATAATTTTATTCTAACATTTACTAGTGCTTTCTGATTTTATAATATTTAGAAATAGGAACTTTGATGAATTTTTATAAAATATAGAAAATTCATATAGGCCTCGCCCAAAGCCCAAAATTTTTATTCCAGGGAGTGCTGCTAACTAAAAATAATCTTGAGGGAGAATTAAAAATTTCATTTTAACCCTAGTTTAATAGCCAAAGGAATTAAATAATATTAACCGATGAAAAGTGTCGAATTAACTTAACTAGAGTTGAAGTTGTTGAACATGCCAACTAAAAGTCACCTCATGAAAGTTGAATAGAATTCTTTAAACATCATTCACAGATTAAGAATTGAATTTAATCGACGGCGTCGAGTAATTAGGGTTAACCCTAATTCTGGGCGTCGCCAATCTAAACCCTAGGTTACTATTGATAATAACAATAAGTTTCTTTTTTATTGAACTTATCATAATCCTACTGCATCATGTAGATTCTGACGCTCACGAAGTAGCTGCGGATCCAGTTGCCTCGACCTCCGTCGAAGAAGTCAACAACGCTGAAAAACCAGGCAAGCCCCGGTGCACAACCGTTGTTTAAATTTTTTTCCTTTTATGACTAAGTGTGTCTTGTTTATGCATTAAGTACTAGGAGTTGATTGAAACCATAGTTGCTTTTGTTTTCATAGGAAAACCCTAACGGTAGTTGGTATAGACACCCCCTTAGTCTGCTATGCTTAGTAGGTATTGCCGGTAGAAGTCGAGTAGAGTGGACGCTGCTCGCGAAAGGATAGGTTGTTGAATGAAACTATTTCATGAGATGGGCCATACGAATGTGAATAAGTAAGAAAGATAAAAGTTTGAGGGTCAGACAGGATACAAAGTAGGTTGACGACTGGACCGGGTCCAGGGTGACCGTGGACTTGTCTGATCCGTGTGGTCCGAGACTGATCGACTGTTGAATGTACTGGTCGTATGCTGGGTGTTATGGGCCCCAGTAAACCTACGTAGCCTAGTGGTTGCAACGTTGAACCTGCCCTACGGTGTCTGACTACGAGGAGATCTGGGGTGGGCAGCGTGGGAACTCCACAGAAACTTGTCGCAACCCCGTCCGATAAAATCGTACGGTTGCTCATCCAGGATCATTCGGGGGGGCCGCTTGCCGAGACAAGTGACTTTACAGTACAATAATTAACAAGGACTCGCATAAATAACTTGAAGATACATTAATTTAGGTTATATTACAACTGATTTCAGAAGTTTTGGAAGTGCGGAAGCGTAGTTTTGATAACAAACACGTGGAATTCAGCGGGAGCAAAAAAAATCTAACACTCGACGCCTCGATTAAACACCCCAGCCCGATGGTGTTTAATCTCCACGGGAGGGAGAAGCGGGGACCCACTCGAAGGTCCACTCCGAGGGCGTCTCCTCTTCCCAACCACCCTGGCTACAGTCAGCACTAATACCTGCAAAACAAAAATCAACAAACCGTGAGCGACTGACGCTCAGCAAGTCTTACCCGTCAATAGGCCTTCTAAGGCCGACTCCTAAAATGCTGGAATATTGGTGGCAGCTGGTATGTATTTGCAAAAGACAGCACTACTAATGGTTTTTCAGTATTTTAGCCAAGTTATCAGAATAGCTAATGTAATTTTACTAAGTGTGACAGCAACTAAGCAAGCAAGTGCAATACAACAGTTCTGGAATTTATTCTCAAACCTCCAATCACAATTCCTGCTATCACAGTTTATAGTGTCGCCACGGCAGAAAGGAGCAAGTGGTACTCAATACCGCGAGGGACGGCAATTATAATTGATTTTACATCCTGCAGGAGAAACCCGAATAACACGACACGTGCGCACTCCACGAGTCGCACGTGGCCACCTTTCACTGCATCGCGACAGTGTCGGTCCGACTGCCATCTCTCCAAGGACATGGTCCTCCAGGCAACGCCCTGCGTCCCTGTACGGCCCCAAGCCTTTCCCACTAACACATACCCAAGAAACAAAAATGCGAATTCATCCACCATACTGGTCCGTTCACCCGGAAAAAGAGATGGCTGGTCGTCCAATCACTGCGCAATGAGCTACGTCGGTTTCCTGGGTCCCATATGCCAGTATGTATTCGGTACACAACTCAAACTTGACCAATGCAACCGCACCCGACACCGTGCTCAAATTTTATTCACACAATGTTGGGTCCTGACTTTCTCAAATACTCCTATAAATAATCCCCTGAGTAGTCTCCATACCACTCAAATCCTTTCGTTGCCCTATTAGTAAGCATAGCACTAACGTACTGGCTCTAACAGAACAACCCGTAGGAGATCCTACAAGTCATGCAACTAAGTTTTCACACAAGCCTCGAAACTTAATGCACAACAAAAACCTACATACACAGTGAGAAAGTAAAACTTTAAACATAGGTATGCACCGGGGCTTGCCTCGGTCCGGGGAGAAGTTAGCACAGTCGATGGCGGGGTCGGCAGCGGGGAAACCCTCCTCAGCCTCAGCGGCCGTCTGCAGCTCGGTTCCTATATGAGGATGCAAGGTAATCTTGTATTAACAGATGAGTGAAGTTGCATGAATTTCTCTCTAACAAACTTTAGTGTGTTGCTTCGGTAGACGGGACTAGCTAGACTGGTCGGACGGCAAAGATTACCAGAGGGCTGTCGGTGGAAAAGAACAACAACGGAGACCAGTCGTCGGAAAAAGAGATGTCGACGCGCCGCTACTGCTGAAATACTGCGGAAGAATGGGGCGGCGGTTAGAGACGATAGCGACGGACGATGGAACCGTCGGCAGGGCAAGGCTTACCGAGCGCACCTGAGCACGAGAGAAGCTTGCTCTGCTTCGGGCCCTGCGGAGCTCTTCGGCGGTAAAGGCGGAAAGGAGTGGAGACGAGAGCAGAGAGACGAGCGCGCAGAAGAGCAAAGGAGTGCGCACGAGTGAAACGTTTCGTCTCTGGAAAATATCAGCCTCCGTTCCTTTTGTCTCTCCAGGACGACGCAAGTTGGCGCGGCGGCAGCGTACTGCAGCGCATGGGCGCCGGGCGTGCGCGTCCCATCACGAAGACTTTCGGCGCGGTGGCAGCACTGCTGTGTACGGCCAGGCGCTTTTACGGTTGGGGAGATGGCCGGCAGCATTAATGGCGTGGCCGCTTCGAGCTCGGTCCGACGAGTTTGTCCGACCTCGGGGTCGAGCGAGGCGGAGCGAAATGTCCGACCTCGGGGTCGAGCGAGGCGGAGCGAAATGTCCGACCTCGGGGTCGAGCGAGGCGGAGCGAACGGCTTGTCCGACCTCGGGGTCGAGCGAGGCGGAGCGAACGGCTTGTCCGACCTCGGGGTCGAGCGAAGCGGAGAGTGATGACGACGGGTCGGGCGAGACGGAAAATAATGTCCGACCGCTGGGGGTCGGAGTCGGGCGAATCGTAAAAAGTCATCCGACCTCTGGGTCGGAGGTCGGGCGAATCGGGAAAATCATCCGACCTCTGGGTCGGAGGTCGGGCGAACCGTAAAAATCATCCGACCTCAGGGTCGGAGGTCGGCCGAATCGGACTCACAAAAGACGGGGTCGGGAAGACATAGAAGGGAAACAGGGAAGCGGCGCCCGGGGTGGAGCTCGACGGCGGGTACCGCCGGTGGCTTGACGGCGGCGGAAAAAGGAGCAAGAATGAATGTTTGAAATTATAAAATTTTGAGGTTTAACTTACAATTTGCGTCAATTGACTTTTTATTGCTTCCGTTACTATGTTGAATAATTTACGCTCAGGTATTTAGGTTTTCGATTTAGATTAACTGAATTGGAATTAACGACCTTCACTAAACACTTGATTAACAAGGGATTAGTTCGGGATGTTACAAGTTCGGGATGTTACAAAACTGTCTGGGACGTGTTGTCTGGTGGGATGCGGCGCTGCTAAGGCAGGCGTAGGAGGGAATTGACGTTGCAGGAGCTGGTGTGAACGGTTGCCACGTGCGAGTCTGGGACACGCACGTGTCGTACGGTCAGGTTTCCCCCTGCAGGGTATAAAATCGTTTCGAACCGCTGTCGCTCCCAGTTAGTGAGCATGCTCGTGAAACGCACCACATTTTAGTAAATAGGTTGAGACACAATGAGGATGAATTATGATTTTACTAATGCTGTTGTTACTTCTGTTATGTTTGCTTAGTTCAGTGCTAATTAAATTTATTTTTTCTAATCACTTAACCTGTGCTAAAATTTGACAAGAGTAGTATAGGCTTGCGAGTCCTTTTGCAAGTAAACCCACCTGAGTCAGCCAGCATGTCTAGGAGTCGGCTGTAGCCAGCCATTTTGTCGGGTAAGTCTTGCTGAGCTTCTTAGAAGCTCACGCGTTAGCGTTTTGTGGTTTTTAGGCGCCGTCATGCAGGACCCAGCAGGTAGCTTCCATTGGGAGGAGCCTCTCCCCGAGTTCGGGAACCTCCAGTGGGAGTTGTGCGAGTCGCCGCAGTGAATTGTTGAAGTGGCTAGTAGCATGACGCCCGTGGGCACGGCGTGTGCTTTTGCTTAAGTCCGAGTGTCGGAGTTGTAATCGTTCAAGTCTTCCGCTGCTATCGTTTTTCAAAACTGTTGCGTACTCTAAAACAATGTAATATTCAACTTCAAAGTTATGAACTAATGATGTATTAAGTTCTCTCTTATAAATTATTGCTGTTTATCCCTGCCTGTGTTGTATCGTGTGTAAGCTCGCTTCGCCGAGCATTGCCCAACAGGATCTTGGCTCAACGACTGAACGGATCCGTCCCGAGACGAGGTTTTCTGGGCGGGTCGTGTCACTTCCCAAAAGGGTCAGTTGTAGGCGGGACCAAGGATACGGTTAGTGGTACAAATGAGAGAAGTCAAGCACAACATGGCTAGGAATGGGCTAGAGTATTTCTGCAAGGACCTGGTTATTGGTCAAGATAAGGAATCTCCAATCACAACATTAGTCATCCCGGTTACGTACTCCGGATAATACGGCAGCCGTTCAGAAGAATGTTAGGATTAGGATTTCCCCTCATGATTACAGGACAATGCCCTCATCATATCACCATTTCGACTTTGAGAAGCGCCTGGGCGAACCGGCACAATTCAAAGGCAAAATTGTGATTTTCTGAGAACAAAACCTCTCAGTAAGGATGAGTTAGGGGATAACGAATAATCAGAGTCTATGAAAATGTAAAAGGATGGTTTTGCGGACGATGGCTAAAAGTTTGTAGGGACTCTCTCTTGTCCAAAAGAGATAAGATTTTCAAGTGATTGGAATGACATTCTGAAGTAACTGATTTTAGCTATGATGTGGCTTCGGAACAAACAAAAGGAAGAGCTTCACTTCAACAATTTAGGGGGTTTACATATAAATGTCAAATCAGTAACCACAAGATTTGTCCTACTCGACCTACGTTTATAACATATCCCTCATATTCTTCACTGAGTGTTTCCTGGTACTCAGTCACATACTAATGGTGGGTGGGTTAAGGTTTCTAATTCACCAAAGTTGTCTGATGTGGAAAGGTGAATCTGGAGCTAGGTAATGATAGTTTGGTAATTTATCAACTATTCCTTCTAAAGGTTTTTGATGTTAACCAAATGGCCATGTTTGTTCCATAGTTAGGTCCACTTCCTGCTCCACTATTGACCTCTTTTCTCATCGACAGTCACACAGATAGTCCAAGGTTCCTTACCATCTAAGTTGACCTGTCAAGGAGACAATCTTCTCATCAAGGACAGTACTAGAAAAATGCTCAATTTTTGACACAGAGTACTATTAGGACTTGCTTGTTGAATTTGGTGCTACGTATACTCTATGACGGGGGTCTAGGAGAGACTCTGCTATCCTTGAAAGTGCTACAGCCATTATTGATGAAACCTTTGCTCCTGAATGGTTTTAGTATAAGTTTGAAGGATTTTATCGTTCCTAGGTTTTGGTAAATTGAGATGTGTGAAGACTCAGATTTGCCGAATAGCTAGATGATATCAGAGGATTGACCACAAAAACTATCAACCCCAAGAAGGATACGAAGGTGATTGATGAAGTGTACAAGAATATGCTTTGAAACACAAGAGTCCACGCCTACAAGTGAACTTGAAAACATGGACATCTTCTCACGCCCTGGGGGGTTGTCGAATGAGTTTAGTTTTTACTAGGATGCAACCTCATGTCGTTTGAATGAGAAAGTCGAGACGCAGGACTTTCACAGGAAGCGACAAGGTTTTGCTTTTGGACACGGTTTCACGGTTTGGTCAAAGTGGTTTACTTGGTGCAAAGTATTCAAGTGGTAGAGGATTTCCCGACTCCTCCATATTGCACTCATTCACATCCTCATGACGAGTGAGCGGAGGCCATTGTAGAAAAGAGCACTAAGATATGAAAGAATTTCTAGGATGAGGTGAACCTTTCCCTTTAAAGTGAAATGGTCTGAAAACATTTAAGGGTGATTTTTTTCTTTTGATTCTGAAGGCTTTGGGCTTGAACCTAACATAATTATGCATAAATAATACCCACAATTTTAAAATGACTTCCTAACACCCTTTATTTAGTTACCCATCTTGTTAAACTGTTGAGTTAATTTATGTTCCAGTTACCACTTAAATTCAACAAGTTAATCGTTATAGTTAGCCTTTTTCTGTTAACCAGCAATTGATTTCCTTTTTATTAGGTGATTTTATTTGGTTTCCAATTATGGTATCCAATGCATTCCTACATCGGCCTATACGTCCTTACCAAAAGTAAAAAGAATATACGCGTAGGCGGTGGCAGAATCGCACTCAAGTTAGACGTTACTACACGTTTCTTACGATACCGAGGTTAGTGTACCTGCAAAAAATGGCATCACAGGCAGTTTAATATATCCAAAGTAAAGACAACAACCCATATCATTGCCAAATGGGTCGCCCCGAGTAGGTCACGCACGGGGATCACGTGTCCGACCTACCCTGCGGGGTGACAGACTGCACTTTACCTCAGGCAGCGGAGGTATGAGAGTGTTCCGCAAAACCTAAGTCGTGAGGAACAAACTCATCTCTTGTGTGCCAAAGACACAAGACTCCACTGTTCGAAGGTCTGCATTCGCAACAGGTCCGTAACCCACACCTCGTACGGTAGAGGTCCGCTTTTCTCCCTAAACGGCAAGGGGACGTACTATGTTACAGCAAACATAATACCTCCTTCCATACCATCATGGTATAGAACGCTACTGTTGCTGACGCAACAAGGATTTCTTGACTTTTCACCACAGTCGAGCGGCGTACTTTACCTTGCTTACCTGAGCTTAGGTGCGTCGTTACAGAAATATAAATTTAGACTGGGTTTAGTTAGCTCCTGCACTAGGTTAGCTTGCCATCTGATAACCTATTAACTAATAGGGCTCGTACCTCACTCGCACATAATTTTCGAAAATATGCCTTAAACGTTGTACCGTTTCCCAACACAGCTCTGAAACCAAAGCTGACGCGGACCCGCCCAGGAAACCTCGTCTCGGGGCGGATCCGGTCGGTCGTTGAGCCAGGATCCTATTGGGCAACGCTCGGCGAAGCGAGCGTACACACGATACAACACAGGCAGGAATAAACAGCAATGATTTACAAGGGGAGAGAACTTAATACATCATTGGTTCATAGTTTAAAACTTAAGTCTTACAGTGAATCAGAGTACGCAATTAAAATTTTGGAAATAACAGCGGAAGACTTCATCGATTACAGACTCCGAGCTCAGACTTAAGCAAAAGCATGCACCGTGCCCATGGGCTTCATGCTACTAGCCACTTCAACGTTCACTGCGGCGACTGGAGGTTCCCGACCTCGGGGTGAGACTCCTCCCAATGGATGCTACCAGCTCGGTCCTGCATGTCGGCGCCTGAAAACCACATATCGCTAACGCGTGAGCTTCTAAAAAGCTCAACAAGACTTACCCGTCAACGTGGCTGACTACAGCCGACTCCTAGACATGCTGGCTGACTCGGGTGGGTTTACTTGCAAAAACGGACTCGCAAGCCTGTACTACTCTTGGTCAAATTTTAGCACCAGATTAAGTGATTAGAATATAAATTTAGTTCGCCCTGAACTAATCAAACATAACAGAAACAACAATAGCAATAGTAATAATCATAATTCATTCTCATTGTTTCTCAACCTATGTACTAGAATGTGACAGAGAGTTCAAGTAAGCTCATAGCTGAGAGCGACAGTGGTTCGAACCAATTTTTATACCTCTGCAGGGTTAACCTGATCATACGACACGTGCGTGTCCTAGACTCGCACGTGGCAACCGTTCACACCAGCTCCTGCAACGTCAATTCCAGCCTACGCATGCCTTAGCAGCGCCGCATCCCACTATACAACACGTCCCAGATGGTTTCTATGGAGTTCCCACACTGCCCGTCCTAGATCTCCTCCTAATCAGACACCGTAGGGCAGGTTCGACGTTGCAATCACTAGGCTACGTAGGTTTACTGGGGCCCATATCACCCAGGATATGGTCAATACATTCAATACTTGCCCAGCTGTGCCACACGGATCAGACCAGACTACGATCACCCTGGTCCCGGACCAGTCGCCGACCTACTTGTACCCGGTCTGACCCTCAATCTTTTATCTTTCTTACTTTTCACAATCATGTGGCACATCTCATATAATGGTTTCATTCAATATCTCCTACCACTCGCGAACAGCGTCCACTCTGCTCGACTTCTACCGACAATTATCTGCTAAGCATAGCATATTAAGGGTATCTATACCAGCTACCATCAGCGTTTCCTATGGGAAACAATGCAACTAGGGCTTCAATCAACTCCTAGTATTTAATACACAATCAAGACACACTGAGTTATAAAAGAAAAATATTTAAACATCGGTTGTGCACCGGGGCTTCCCTGGTTCTCCGGCGTTGTTGTTGACCTCTCCTGTGGAAATCGAAGAACCGGGATCTGCAGCTACCTCGTGCGCGTCAGAATCTACATGATGCATTGTGATTAAAATAAGTTTAATGAAAAGAGTCATTGCTTTTGCCATTAGCGATCTAGGGTTTTGATCGGCGATGCCTAGAATTAGGGTTAACCCTAATTGCTCGGCGCCGTCGATTCATTATGTTATGATTTCATGATGATGGTTAAAATGAACTTCTTATTTTCTTTCTAGGAGATGACTTTTAGTTGGCATGTTCTTAAAATTAGGAATTCAACTTTGGTTAATGTTAATTCGACAATTTCCTGGATTAATAATTATTTCATTACGACTATTAACCTAGGGTTAAAATAAAACTTTTAATTCTTCCTCAAGATTATTTTTAGTTGATAGAAATTTCTAAAAAAAGTATTTTGAGCTTTGGGTGGGGCCTAGATGAATTTTCTAGGTTTTATAAAAATTCACAAAGTTCCTATTATTGAATCCTATAAAATTAGAAAGAAATAGTAAACCTTAGAATAAAATTATGAAATTTTATGTGAGAATTCTTGAGCACCCAAGATAGAACTTTGCTTTTTCGTCTAACCTTTTGAATGACTTTTACAATGTACATTGGAAAATAGTACTTTAACTAGGCAGATTGAAGTAATTTTATAGGGTTACATGCAGCTTCATGGTCCTAAAATCCTCATAAAATTCCAGACGGTGTATTTGGCCATGGTGTGTTTGTGGATCAAAGCTTAGCCCTAGAATTTCTCTAGAATGAAAACTAAAATTCAAAAACTGAAAAGAGTGTTCTAATTAATTCTGCAAATTTTTGGTCATTTTCTAAAAAATTTTTTAACAAAAAATTATTCCCTTTCATGAGGTTTTTAACAAATTTTGGGTTGCTATTTTTGCATGTTTCCGTAAATTGCTAGAGATTTTACAAGATTGACCAATCATTAGGAAAAAAAATAGAAAATTTGAAATGAGGCAGAACAGGGGAACCAGGGAGGCGGCCGGGAAGGCCCGGCGATCCCAGCGGCGGGGCCCTTGCTGGCGGTGGGAAATCCGGGGGAGGGTGCTCCTGCCTAGCTCGTGGGGTGGGGAGGGTTTTGGAGTGTGGCGACGACCGGCGGCGGTTAGCGGAACGGGTCACGCGACGGCGACGGCGCCATTTCCAACTCCGGCGATCTCGCGGTGGTGCAATAGGGCACAATGTTGCTTGTGGTTTCACTCTAAAGTCTCTACACACCACGAAGAGGACCGGCAACCAACAACCCCGAAGGAATTTCTCACCGAGCTTGCCGGCGACAGAACGTGTCTCGGCGGACGGCGGCGTGGACGCGTTCCCGTTGAATGGAGGGACCGGAGAGGGAGTTGGTGGGCCGAGAGCTGTGCAAGGGAAGGAGAAAGAGGTTAGACCTAGTGTGGCGCGGGATTTTCCACCGGAAGAGAGGGCTCACCGCGAGTGGGCTTCGGCAACAATGGCGCAACGGCGGCAACTGAAGGAAGGAAGAGAAATTTGGGCGGTCGGAAGGAGAAGGAAGGAAGGGGAAGGAAGGAGAAGCTTGCGCGCCCATTTAAAGGGGTCCTCGAGTAGGGGAGTGGGGAGCAAGGACAGGGGCATGGCGGTGCATGCCGCCCGGGCGGCGCGCGTGGGCGGCGGGGCAGTGAGAGAGAGAGTGAGAGAGTGAGGGAGTGGGGAGAATGAAGGCGACGTGTGCCAATAAAGGCCGTGCCGGCCGGGGCGGTGTCCTGCCGCCCGCCGCTCGGTCGGACGGGCGGCGGGCACTGTAGCCCGCCCGGCAACAGTCAAATTCGTTTATTTTTTTTAATTATTGTGCTATTAGTCAAAGCCCGAATGCAATTCAATTAAATGGCGAACTTCCCGAGCTCAACAATTTTTGAAACTGTTTGTGCAAGCTCAGGAATTTATTTGGAGCACTTTTCATTTAGGGTTCAAGTCATGATTTGGTCTCTAAAAATTCTTGAATTTCCAAGATGATTATAGCTTGGGTGAATTTTTAAGAGGTCTATATCTTAACCAAAAAATTTTGAATAAATTCCCAAAATTCTATTTTTAAGTGTACTTAATTGTTATGTAAAAATATGGCTAGGGTTTTGTGGAAATTTGGATAGTCTCGAGTTAGGGTTTGGATTTTCTCCCTGTTAACGAGGTTTCGACACTGTTAGTTGAGATTTTTTCGAACTTAGCTATAGTGTTGTGTTGTGTGCCAAAGTTTTCATAGTGATTCTTTAGAGTATTTCAAACATCATTTCCTTTTATTTTAAATGTCGATCTTACTTTTACGTGTGAAATTTACCGATTAGGGTTTTAGTGTGTCGATTTAAACCCTGGTGACACCTGGGGTGTCACACACTCACCTCAGGAGTCGCCATGGTCGCCTCTGGAGCGCCAGAGAGAACCACTGGAGACCCATTAGAGACAGGCCGCTATTGTTTAGTTGTCGTGATCCTCGCCCAGACTCCACTTTGTCACGTACTACACGGACCTAGCTAGCTAGTAGGGTTGCACGCACAAGACAATTGCTTCACATGTAAGGAGAGATGTTCTCCACTACAACCAAGCACCTCAGCAAGATGCAACTGTAAACAAAAACTGAGCTCCTATCATGTACGTGGTCCATGAACTCGCATATTTTCATCAAAGTAAGAAAATAATAGTCGACATGCCATAAACATAATCAAGTGGTTTTCTTCTTTCTCTTTGCCTTGAGCATGACAAAAACCACAAAGACACTAATGCAAGGAGAAGTACACCAGCAAGGACAAGTATCAAGATAGCATACTCTTGAGGCAGGAAGTAGTTGTGGACGAAGTGATCGCTGTCAACAAATGGCTGGTTTGGAACCAAGAGACAAAATAAGTACTAAAAAAAATAATGTGAATAGTCCCTCTGAACCGAAGCTGAAAAGAAACAAAATTACTGACCAATATAATGACCTAGAAAGTGTAGTAGGTAAAGATAGATAAACTTGTCAGGGTCAACAGAAAACCAACCGCCTTGTCACCCAATTCCATCTCTGAAAATAGAGTGAATTAAGACATATAAATTAGCAATATGATATGGATATACATTTGGCAAATCAATTATCATCTGAATCCAAAGAAAGTCAAATGAATAGAAAACTATCACAGGCTCCTCAAATCCCAAGTCTTGTCAAGGGAGATGAGCAGTTACTCTCCTACTAGGCCATGTTTTAGAAGTACATCCAAACAAAAGAAAACAAACAACAAAAAATGCATTTGAAACTTGAAACAAAAGTTTTTTTTCTCTCGAAAATGCAGGAGAGCTGCGCTTCATTATAATAAGAAGGATGGGGTAAGAGCCCATTACAATACACACCGCACACACTCCACAAGACTTAGATTACATTCACGCCCGTAAGGAATTAGGCAACACGACCAAGCTAGACTTATTATCCGAAGACGGGGCAGTCAAGAGGGAAAGACCTCGAGCCCCTGCCATCTCCCACAAACAGCGCTCTTCAGCAGTCAAATTAGCAACTCCACTAGGTTTGGGGATTTTCCATCAAAAACACATCGATTACGATGTTTCCACAGCATCCAAGCACCTAAAATTAGTAAAGTGTTGATCCCTCCTTGTACTATGCCAGCAGTTGATCCATATACTCGTTCCCACCAAAGATCAAATGACGCTTCTGTAGGAAATGGTGATAAAAACTCAAGGCCGACCTGCTGTAATATGCAGAACCAGAATTGTCGTGCAAAAACACATGAGATTAATAGATGATTGATTTCATCCTCCTGAGCGCATAAGGGGCAAACATCAGGATCATGGAGGCCACGCTTCGCTAAATGATCTGCAGTCCAGCAACGATCATGCATGACAAGCCAAAGAGAGAACCGGCATTTAGCTGGAGCCCATGTTTTCCAGATTCTCTCCCAGGGGCCGAACTGAATGGAACCGAAGAAAAATGACTCATAGGCACTTTTAGCTGAATATTGGCCACCAGTAGCCCGCCAAATGTGAGAATCATCAACTTCTGGCTGTAAATTGATGCCATAGAGAATATCCCAAAGCTGAAAATACTCAATGATTACTTCAACCGTAAACACTCCCTGAATGTCCAATACTGGTTCAGTTAGAAAGAGCATCGTGAACTGAGCGCCACTGCATCTTTCTTCTTGGAATAACTGAAAAAAGATAAGGGGCAAGGTCTTCTATGCACTTTCCTTGCAACCATCGATCAGTACAGAAAAGTGTATTTGTGCCGTCACCCACAACCGATGTAACTGCAATAGAAAAGAAATCCCGAACTTGTTCTGGAATCGTAATGGCAAAACCTGACCAAGGACATTGAGGCTCTGTTTTTTGAAGCCAGAGCCACCTCATCCTCAATGCCCAGCCAAGAATTTTCAGGTTAGCAATACTGAGTCCTCCAAGATCAAGGGGACAACATACCCTATTCCAAGCAACCAGACAATGACCTCCCCTTGCCTCCTCTCGTCCTTTCCAAAGAAAACCTCGATGAATTTTATTCAGCGCTTTTGTTGCCCAGGCCGGAAGGTCAACTGCCATTAAGAGATATATGAGCATACCGGTACGCACAACCTGAACTTGTACTCGTCTGCCAGCCTTCGTCATCAAATCTGCCTTCCAACCCGGCAATTGATCAGCTATTCGATCAATGATGGGCTGAAGCTGCACCTTTGTAAGCTTCCTAATAGAGAGAGTAAACCCAAATAGCGCCAAGGAAAATCCGTGAGCTCACATGGTAACATTTGTTGAATTGAGAAAATCTCTGAATCCCCACATCTTAGTGGTAGCACATTACTTTTTTGCAAGTTAGTTTTAAGACCAGATGCCTCTCCAAAGAGCTCAAGAATATCCATAGTGATGGTAATATCCCTGGCCTCAGGCCATAGGAATAGAACCACATCATCTGCATATAGAGAGATACGATGATGCAGAGCCTGTCGTGAGAGGGGCTGTGGTAACCCCTCATTAGCAGCCTTGGTCACCATATAGCCCAACACATCCATTACCAAGATAAAAAGCATTGGAGACAAAGGGTCACCTTGCCGTAAACCACGCTTGTGCACAATACGACCTCCAGGTATCCCATTTAGAAGAACCTGCGTGGATGAGGAGGATAGCAAGCCACAAATGATGTCCCGCCAGATTTGTCCAAAGCCCAGTTTCTGTAACACCTCAAGAAGGAAAGGCCAAGAGACCCGAATCAAAGGATTTTGAAATATCTAATTTAAGAAGGATGCGGGTATTGGGAACGGGGTCCCGATCTTCGTACAGGTTCTGATAATCAACGATTTGGGCGGAGTCGCTACACAAATCAATCCGGCTTTCGAACGGCACGTTTCGAACCCCGCAATCGCAACACCACGACTCCTCTGGTTATCACCCGCGTGAACACGGATGACCTCGCCGAGAAGGCTGGTTTGCCTGCGAATCAAAGAACATAAGCAAGAATGAAGTAGAAAGTAACCAAATTACAGATGAAGATTAAACTCACGAAGTTGGGGTCTCACAAACCGATGAAACGGCGACACTTTTTTAACAGGAATAATCGAAGCAAAACCCGAACCCTAATGGTGGGGTGATAGCTGGATATAACAGTATTGGGGACGTGCAAGTCCTCTAGATTCAACCCTAACGGAGTTTAACTCGGTACAAGGCCAACCGACCCAAAGTCGGTGTCGCAGCACCCTGACAGATTCTGAACTGTCCAATGTTTCAATAATTCCCGTGGACTCTAGAGGAATTTTGATGTGAGACTTGCAGCATTGGAAAGATAATCTCGTCCTCTTTCCATGAAGTGGTAGATCGCCTAAAACGGAGTCCGTATGCGAGCTGGGCACCCGTTTTAGTGTGGACTGCTCCTGGACTCCGAGTTGGATTAGAAGTCGACGTGAGTTGGATCTCCTACTTGGCTTGGACGTCCTTGTTCGGCTTGTACCTGCTCTCCAGGGCCTCCCTTGACCTCTCCATGATTCCTAATCATAATATAATCATTAGGTAGCAATCTATTCTCCATAGTAACTGACACGACCCGCCCAGAAAACCTCGTCTCGGGACGGATCTGGTCAGTCGTTAAGCCAAGATCTTGTTGGGCAACGCTCGGCGAAGCGAGCGTACACACGATACAACACGGGCAGGAATAAACAGCAATAATTTACAAGAAGAGGGAACTTAATACATCATTTGGTTCATAAATTTAAAGTTAAATATTACATTGTTTCAGAGTACGCAGACGTTTTGAAAACGATAACAGCAGAAGACTACAACTATTACAACTCCGACACTCGGACTTAAGCAAAAGCACGCGCCGTGCCCACGGGCGTCATGGTACTAGCCACTTCAACATTCATTGCGGCGACTCGCACAACTCCCACTGGAGGTTCCCAAACTCGAGGGGAGGCTCCTCCCAATGGAAGCTACCTGCTGGTTCCTGCATGACGGCGCCTGAAAACCACAAAACGCTAACGCGTGAGCTTCTAAGAAGCTCAGCAAGACTTACCCGACAAAATGGCTGGCTACAACCGACTCCTAGACATGAAGGCTGACTTAGGAGGGTTTACTTGCAAAAGGACTCGCAAGCCTATACTACTCTTGTCAAGTTTTAGCATCAGATTAAGTGATTAGAAAATAAATTTAGTTAGCACTGAGCTAAGCAAACATAACAGAATCAACAATAGCAATATTAATATTCATAATTCATTCTCAGGGTGTGCCAACCTATTTTACTAGAATATGGTGCGTTTCACGAGCATGCTCACTAACTGGGAGCGACAGCGGTTCGAAACGATTTTATATGCAGGGGAATACCTGACCGTACGACACGTGCGTGTCCCAGACTCGCACGTGGCAACCGTTCACACCAGCTCCTGCAACGTCAATTCCCTCCTACGCCTGCCTTAGCAGCGCCGCGTCCCACCAGACAACACGTCCCAGACGGTTTTTTTTTCTGTGGAGTTCCCACGCTGCCCACCCCAGATCTCCTCCTAGTCAGACACCGTAGGGCAGGTTCGACGTTGCAATCACTAGGCTACGTAGGTGTACTGGGGCCCATAACACCCAGCATACGACCAGTACGTTCAACACTCGATCAGTCTCGGACCACACGGATCAGACAAGTCTACGGTCACCCTGGACCCAGTCCAGTTGCCGACCTACTTTGTATCCTGTCTGACCCTCAAACTTTTATCTTTCTTACTGATTCACATTCGTGTGGCCCTTCTCATGAAATAGTTTCAATCAACAACCTATCCTTTCGCGAGCAGCGTCCAATCTGCTCGACTTCTACCGACAAATACCTACTAAGCATAGCATACTAAGGGGTGTCTATACCAACTACCGTTAGGGTTTTCCTATGGGAACAATTGCAACTATGGTTTCAATCAACTCCTAATACTTAATGCACAAACAAGACACACTTAGTTAAAAGTAAAACTTGAAAATTTGGTTGTGCACCGGGGCTTGCCTGGTTCCTCTGAGTTGATGTCGACTTCTTCGGCGGGGGTCGAGGAACTTGGATCGGCAGCTACTTCGTGAGCGTTAGAATCTACATGATGCAGTAGGATTATGATAAGTTCAATGAAGCAGAAACTTACTGTTATTATCAATAGTAATCTAGGGTTTAGATTGGTGACGCCTAGAATTAGGGTTAACCCTAATTACTCGACTCCGTCGATTAAATTAAATTCTTAATCTGTGATTGATGTTTAAAGAAGTCTATTAAACTCTCATGAGGTGACTCTTAGTTGACATGTTCATCAACTTCAACTTTAGTTAAGTTAATGCGACACTTTTCATCGGTTAATCTTGTTTAATTACTTCGGCTATTAAACTAGGGTTAAAATGAAAATTTTAATTCTTCTTCAGTATTATTTTTAGTTGGTAGTACTTCCTGGCATAAGCATTTTGGGCTTTGGGTGGGGCCTAGATGAATTTTCTATATTTTATAAAAATTCATCAAATTTCCTATTTTTAAAACTTATAAAATCAGAAAGCACTAGTAAACATTTGAATAAAATTATAAAAATTTATGTGAGTATTCCTGAGCACCAGATCTCAAACTTTGATTTTGGGTCTAACCTTGTAAATGACTTTTACAATGTACTTTAGAAAATGGTATTTAAACTAGGCAGATTGAGGTTATTTAATAGGGTTAGATGCCATTTCGTGTTCCTAAAATCTTCATAAAATTCCAGAGGGTGTGTAGTACTATGGTGCACTTGTGGATCAAAGGTTAGCCCTAGCATTTCTCTATAATGCAATTTAAAATTCAAAAACAGAAAGGAGAGTTTCTAATTAATTCTGCAAATTTTTGGTCATTTGTTAAAAAGTGCTTTAACAGAAAATTAGTTATGTTCATGAGGTTTCTAAAAAATTTTGGTTTGGCATTTTTGGATCTTCCTGTGAATTTATAGGGATTTTAGAAGACAGAGCAATAATCTGGAAATTAAATAGGAAAAAGGAAAAACAGGGCACAGTCTCCGACGAGCTCCGGCGGCCAATTCCCGACGATGGGGTGGTCGCCGGCTGTCGAACCTTAGCTTTTCATGATCCACACAATATGACGAAGCTCGGCAACATGGTATTCATCAAGGTTGGGCACGGTAGAGGGGGTCTCACCGTGGGGGTGCCTCGGGGCGGCGGCGATCGATGAAATTCCAGCGAGGTGGCTCGACTTCGGAGGATTTGAGGGTTCTGTGAGCTTCACGGGGTGGGGTGGAACTGATTGGGTGGAGGAATTTGATTGAAATTGAATCGTGGGCGGATTTCACCTCGGGGGCGGCGGCAATGGAGTTGGTGGCGGCCGGGGCAGAGAATCTCGCGCGCGTGGGGGGGAGAAAGGAATGGAGGGGGGAAATTGGGGAGGATTTGCGCCAATTTAAAGGGGGCCGGGGGTAGGGGAGAGTAGGGGACAGGGGGGGTGTGGAGGCCGGCGCAGTGGGGCGGCGTCGGGCGGCTCGGGCTCGGGCAGAGGAAGAAGACGGCGGCGAGTCAAAGAGAGAGAGAGCTAGAGAGAGAGAGAGGACGAGTGAGTGAGGAGGGTGAGGAGCGGGCGCCGGCACGGAGTAAAAGCAACGTGCGCTGAGGAAATGGCCGTGTCGGCCGGGCGTGGCCGGGCGGCTGCGCGCCCCTGTTGTCGGGCGGGCGGTCACTGTAGCCCGCCCGGCAACAGTTTGATTTTTTTTTCTTTTCTTTTTCATTAAGGCTCGAAGGTAATTCAATGAATCGGTACACTTCCTGAGCTCAACAAATTTTGAGAATTTTTTGTACAAGCCCAGGAATTTATTTGGAACACTTTTCATTTAAGGTTCAAGTCATGATTTCGCCTCTAAAAATTCTTGAATTTCTAGGTTGATTATAGCTTCTGTGAATTTTTAAGAGGTCTAAATCTTTTCCAAAAATCTTGAATAATTTCCCAAAATTCTATTTTGAAGTGTACTCGATTGTTATGTAACAATATAGCTAGGGTTCTGTGGAAGTTTTGATGGTCAAGAGTTGGGGTTTGAATTCCTCCTGTTAACGAGATTTCGACACTGTTAGTTGAGATTTCTCCCGGACTTTGCTAAAATGCTCTGTTGTTTGTCAAATTTTTCCTAGTGTCTCCTTAAAGCATTTTAAACAATGTTCCTTTTCATTTCTATGATTGAAACTGCTTTAAAGTGAGTGAAATTATGAATTAGGGTTTCGAATTGGAGCGTGAATTCTTATCTGGTGGTAATGACTATGTACTGTGGAGCTGAGGGCTCCTGTTTGGTGAAAGTGTTCAAACTTAAATTATTAAAATTGTTGTCTAGGTTAATGGAAGTGTTTTAAGCAGCATTGCTCATTAGTTCACGTGCTAGTTTTGCTCAAAAAGTGCAAAAATTTCTTTTTAGGGTTTACGATTTGCCGGTGACTTTTTAAGTGACACTTGGGGTGTCACAGTAACATATAAACTCGTACGAACAAGCTCACCTCTAGATTCAATTGTCGTGTCCGACCTCTAGTGATTAGTCCTTCATTTGTCGTAGCGGGAGAAGGATTGTGTGTAACCATGGATGCGACATCCTCATCATCCTCCCCTTCTTGAAGCGGAGGTGTCCTCAACTCCAGCTCGTCATCTTCTCCCATGTATGGCCCCCAATGGAAAGCAACACCCTGCGTAACCGTCGTGGGCGTAGCCAACTCTAAATTGCCTCCACCTTAGCCTTATCAACCTTGATGCCCTGTGGAGTCACAATATAGCCAAGAAAAGAGACTCGATCTGTGCAAAAAATGCATTTGTCGATGTTACAAAACAAACGTGCATCACATAAAGCAGAAAAAACAGCACGTAGATGATTCCTATGTTCAGCTATAGACTTGCTATAAATCAAGATATTATCAAAGTAAACCACCACAAATTTACCTATGAATAGACATAAAACTTTGTTCATTAATCTCATAAAAGTGCTAGGTGCATTAGTTAAACCGAAAGGCATGACTAACCACTCATACAAATCAAACTTAGTTTTAGAAGCAATTTTTCATTCATCACCAAGTTTCATTCTAATTTGGTGGTAACCACTACGCAAGTCAATTTTAGTGAAGACAGTAGCACCACACAACTCATCGAGCATGTCGTCTAGCATAGGAATAGGATGACGATATCGTATAGTAATGTTGTTTATGGTTCTACAATCTACACACATGCACCACAAACCATCTTTTTTGGGAACAAAAGAACAGGAACAGCACAAGGACTAAGGCTCTCACGTACGTACCCGCGGTCCAAAAGATCTTAGACTTGGCGCTGAATTTCCTTAGTCTCCTCAGGGTTGGTTCGGTACACCAGTTCGGTAAACTTGCACTAGTAATCAGGTCAGTCTGGTGCTCGATCCCTCGAATGGGTGGCAGTCCTAAAGGGATCACGTCAGGCAAAACATCACGAAACTCCTGCAAAAGATTAGCAACCGCGGGTGGCAATGTACAAGGCAAATTATCCATTGAAAATAAGGCATCCTTGCACACTAGAACAAAGCATGGAGAAGTACCATCAGAAATTTCAGCAAGGTCAGATTTTATAGCAAGCATGACAGGGGATTTCAAAGTGATATCATGCTGAATTTCAGATTAGCATGAGGTGGTTGTTTAGCATTAGCACCCTCTCCCTATCAGATTCAATAATTTGAGCAGGTGTCATGGGTAACAAAGTAATTTCCTTCCCGTTATTCATGAATGTGTACTTATTAGTACGACCATGGTGCAAAGCATCATTATCATGTTCCCAAGGACGACCCAACAAAAGAGAGCATGCTTGCATAGGAACGACATCACAATCCACAGAATCACTATAAGTACAAAGGGAAAAAGGAACACGACACCATTGTGTTACCTTAGCTTTTCTGGAGTCATTCAACCACTGAATATGGTATGGATGTGGATGTGGTCGCGTGGCCAAACCGAGCTTCTTGACCAAATCATAACTCACCAAGTTGTTGCAGCTGCCCCCGTCAATGATCACACGTGCTCGCCGATTTTTGATCATGAACTCAATCTAAAACAAGTTATGACGTTGGATCTGATCCGGTTCGCTTACCTGCGCATTGAGGACGCGCTGAACAACGATGGAGTGGTACACGAAGGCGTCGTGGTTGCCGAGAACAACATTGTCCAGAGATTGTGGAGCGTTGTCCTCTGCATCTTCACTGTCGGATGTACTCTCATAACCTCCGTCATCAGTGACGATATAGGCACGCTTGCTTGGGTAGTCACGCTGCACGTGCCCAAGTCCAAGACAGCGATGGCACTAGATGCCAGAGTGGCGCCCCGTGGATGTAGTGGAAGGCGAAGTCTTCGCTGGTCCGTGGATGTAGCGGTGCCGCAGTGGAAGGTTGCTCGCTTGCTGGTGAAGGGGGTGGACGAAAATTAGAAGAAAAACACGGTGCTCTGGTTCTTGACGTTCTCACAGCTTCCTGGCGTCCTTGCAATTCCTTTTCTGCAAGCATAGCAAGGTGGAACAACTGGTTGACAGTGTTAAATGTCTTATAATCAACAATGTCCTGAATTTCACGCCTCAACCCCCCATGGAAATGACAGATCTTATCCTCATTATTCTCAACTACACCACAACGCATCATGCCCTTCTGCAGCTCAGCATAATAATCCTGGACCAAATTGCTACCTTGCTCTAAGCGCTGCAGTTTGAGATGCATGTCTCGCTGAAAAGAAGGAGGCAGAAAGCGATTGCACATAGCAGTTTTCAACTCATCCCAATGAAAGTGCATCTAGGCCCTAAGTGGGTTTTGCTGAGAAATGACAACAAAATTAAGGAGCTAGTAATTTTTATAAAGTATGGTAGAGCTAATAAGGATATAAGAAGAGAAAAGAACGACTTTAAACAAAAGAGGACCATCAATTTTCCGACACGACGTATACGGAAGAAAAGGACGCTTGGCCCTAAGAAAAAGTGTAAATAATTGAGTCCTTTTATTTTTAGGAATATCGTACTATGAAGAGGGATGCAAAACAAAGTGAAAGAGTCGATCAAATGCTCAAAATCCAACTCAAATCATTCAGTCCAGTAGGGGGTTCACCGGAGCCTCCGTTCTCGGACCGGTGGGTCCAGTCCCCTGGAACTTCTGCTTAGTAAGGGGTCTCCCGGAACCTTCGGTCCCGAATCGAAGGGTCCGGTGATCCTTCACACAGTTGACCAACGGCTCTTTTTGGGGGACATGAGTATATATACTCCTTCTTCTCCAACAGTTCAACGTCTCCGAAAATCAGATCTTGAACACCCTATTGAGCTCAAAAACCTTCCTCTCTCACCCATCAAGTCATCCCTTTGCAAGATTAAGCTAGGGTTTGAGACAGAGCAAAATTGAAACACCTAGAGCCTCTATTCATTCTCTTGAGCATTTGTGAGGCACTAAAGCTTGAAGTTGCATTTGTTACTCTTGGAGCTTTTTCTCCTAGACGACTAGGTGTGCCCGTGGAGCTCCTAACTTTGTGTGGGAAGCCCCGGGAAGTTTGTATTACCCTCTCCCGAAAGGGAATTGCTAGTGGAACAACTCAAGCTCGATCTTTGTGGTCGCTTGGGCGAGAATAGGGTTAAGAGCAACCCGGTCCTTAGTGGACTTCTCAACGGAGACGTAGGGTTCTTTGTCAGCCCGAACTTCAGAAAAAAAATCACTTGTCTCTGTGTGCTTCTCATCTTTATTGGTTTGCTTGCTTCCCTCTTGTTCATCAATATACTTGTTTAGATACTTTTGTCTCGATCTACTTGTGTAGTTGGTTCCTTTCTAGATCTACTTATTTGTGGTGCTCCTAGTTACTGTTGAAGTCTTTTCATTAAAGTAGATTTGCTAGTTGTGCCTTCTTGTACTTTAATCATCAGCTCGAGGACCACCGGAGTGTCCGGTATCGGAGTTTCTGACTCGGTACCGGTCCGGTAATTTAACTGTTTGTCAAGTTTTAATTTGCAGGAATTTTTAGGTTGGCCTATTCACCCCCCCCCCCTCTAGGCCACTTTAACCCAAGTAGCAGGCAACTGTCGTACAAGAGCTAAACCAGTCCACCAAATAATAGCAAAGTCCTTAAATTCGCTGGAAGCTTGCCTAACTCAATGTTGTTCAGGGACTTGGTGAGCCTCATTGTTGAACCATCATCTCCTAATGTAGATATATCTCAGCATTATATGAACTAGAAAAGGAGGGTATGGAAAATTTCACCTTAGCAAAGGGATCGTCCTGAGGTCGATGCTGGTTGTTACCTCCCAGACCTTGGCGGTTTTTGCGTAGGCGATGTCGAAGGCGTGCGTCCCGGTCGTTGTCATCGTAGACGGTGTTCTCGTCGTCGTCGTTGTTGCCTAGAGGTGGAAACCTTTCCAAATTGTCAAGCCACGTTGAAATTGCGGCCAGTTGAGTGGTGATGCGTTGGAGAGTTGTTCCTATGTGCAGGTCGTTGAGGGTCTTCATCACGGTCTCAGTGATCTTGTCATCAATGCCTTCAAGCGCCTTGGTAATTGCTCCCTACAATTGATCTTGGCTGACGCACTCGTTGAAGTCCGTCGGAGTCCCAGATTCTTCGGTACCTGACATGAGGAAAGAAACAAGAAACACAGAGAAAAGCGGTAAAGGATATCCCTATCAAGTACTGTGAGAACGGTGGCACTCCTGGACAGCAAAAGAAAGCTTCAAACCAAGTTCTTGCAAGGATCTAAACGAACACAAAGGAATTTTTAGGTTGGCCTAAAAATCATCAGTAACCGAAGTGTCTGGTCAGTAACCAGCCAAAGGAATTTAATCATCAGCTCGAGGACCACTGGAGTGTCCGATCAGTAACCGGAGTGTCCGGTATCGGAGTGTCCGACTCAGTACCGGAGGGTCCGGTAATTTAACTGTTTGTCAAGTTTTTATTTGCACGAACTTTTAGGTTGACGTATTCACCCCCCCTCTAGGCCACTTTCAATTGATATCAAAGCAAGGATCTTCTACAAGGCTTAACCGCTTGAAGATTAAAGATGTCGGGTGAAACAGAACAATCGGGATTATCCAGTGGAAGTGGACCACCACCACAATACACTGCCCTGCCATATAACTACGACAAGTTGAAAAATGAGCTCAAGATCGGATAAGGGTCCGGAAAGAGTCCTCACTTCGATGAAACTTTCTATAAGCATTGGAAATGCAAGATGCTCATCTACTTGGGCTCCATGGGCCCTCAAGTTGAGAAATTGGTGTTGGAAGGGTACACACTTGAAATGAAGAGAACCCAACCTAGAAGGATGAGGCAATTCTTCATAGGAACTCACAAGCCGCCTCCGCAATCATATCCGCTTTGAGTTTATCTATATACACCAAGGTCGTGGGCATAAAGAATCCAATCTCTCAGCCGTCATGGGTAACCCAACAATGAAGTCCATGCTGATAGCTTCCCATTTACAGGATGGTGCTTACAGGTTGCAACAAACCTGCACCTTTCAAATCATCTGACTTCATTCTCCGACCGGTGTCACACTAGGCGATGTATCGAGCGATCTCTCTTTTCATTCTCATCCACCAAAACTTCTTCCTCAAGCCCTGGTACATCTTGTTACTGCTAGGATGAATGGAGTATTTGGACAAGTGAGCCTCATCCATGATCTTTCTTCGGAGCTCGTGATCTTTTGGCACTACCAATCTGTTCTTGAACCACTGCATCTTCTTTTCCCAGAAGCACTGCATCTTCTTTTCCTTTAACCCTAGCCTAATCTGTTCCATGCCCTTGTCAAGTTGCTGGGCTTTGGCTATCTCGTCCCTAAGCATTGGCACTAAGGCTAGGTTGTATAGGGCTCCATGAGGTAGAATTCTCAAGGTGGGCTATGGCTCTTCCGTTGTAACCCCTTGGTCTAAGTAATGGCAGTGAGCGTTCCTACTCAATGCATCGGCAACTACATTGGCTTTACTGGGATGGTAGTGAATCTCCAGTTCATAATCCTTGATTAACTCTAGCCATCTGCGTTGCCTCATATTCAACTCACTCTGAGTGAAGATATACTTTAGGCTCTTGTGGTCGGTGTAGAGGTGCACTAGATTTCCCAGTAAATAATGCCTCCACACCTTCGGAGCTAATACCACGGCTGTCAACTCCAGATCGTGTGTTGGGTAATTCTGCTCATGCTTGCGGAGTTGCCTGGAAGCATAAGCAATTATCGTCCTTCTTGCATCAACACACAACTAAGCACAATTCCTGACGCGTCACAATATACATCGAATGGCTTGCTCAGGTCCGATTGGGCGAGTACCGGTGCCGAGGTTAAGTATTTCTTCAGAGTTTGAAAAGCCTCTTCACACTTCTCTGTCCATTTGAACTTCTGATCCTTCTTGAGTAGCTTTGTGATAGGTTTGGCAATTTTGGAGAAGCTGGGGATAAAGCAACGATAATATCTAGCTAATCCCTAGAAGCTACACACTTTGTGGACTGACGTGGGTGCTTTCCAATTGATGACGTCTTGCACCTTTCCTGGATCAACAGAAATGACTTCGGCTGACACCACGTGACCCAAGAATTGGACACGCTCAATCCAGAATTCAAATTTGCTAAATTTGGCATAGAGTTGATGGTCTCTGAGCCTTTGTAGGACTATCCGGAGATGCTCAGCATGTTCTGGAGATGAGTGGCCAGGAAATCAGCATATGTGCTGTCCTGGTCGCGGTTACGAGCGTCTCGATTCGTGCCGCTGTGACACCCAAGGTGTCACCAGGACAAAATCAACAACTGTAAACCCTAATCCATAATTTCACTCACTTTAAAGCAGATTCAATCTTGGAAATAAAAAGGAATATTGTTTAAAATACTTTAAAGGGACACTAAGAAAAGTTTGACAAACAACAGAACACTATAGTAAAGTCCGGGAAAAATCTCAACTAACAGTGTCGAAATCTCATTAATAGAAAGAAATCCAAACCCTAACTCTTGACCATCAAAATTTCCACAGAACCCTAGCTATATTTTTACATAACAATTAAGTACACTTCAGAATAGAATTTTGGGAAATTATTCAAGATTTTGGAAAGGATTTAGACCTCTTAAAAATTCACACAAGCTATAATCAACCTAGAAATTCAAGAATTTTTAGAGGCCAAATCATGACTTGAGCCTTAAATGAAAAGTGCTCCAAATAAATTTCTGAACTCGTACAAAAATTTTCAAAACTTTTTGAGCTCGGGAAGTATGCCAATTCATTGAATTTCTTCCAGCTTGAACTCTAGAAAACAAAAAAAAAATATAAAACTGTTGTCGGGCGGGCTACAGTGCCCGCCCGCCCGCTCGACAGAGCGACGGGCGGCAGGGCACCGCGCCGCCCGGCACAAGCCTCCACCCCACGTCGCATTTACTCGGCGGCACTCTCACCCTGCTACCTCTCTCTCTACTCCTCTCTCTAGCTCACTCCCTCCCCCGCCTCTTCCTCTGCCCGAGCCGCGCCGCCCGACCGGCCACTGCGCCGCCGCGCGCAGGCCATGCCCCTCCCCTACTCCCCTACTCCCCTACCCCGGCCCCCTTTAAAAACTGGTGCGCAATCCTCCTCCCCCCCCCTTTTTCTCCCTTCTCCATCGCCCCCGCGCGCGCAAGCCTTTTCCCTGCCCAGCCGCCGTCGACGCCATTGCCGGCCGCCCCTCTCGCTGAAAACCCCCTCCCGGCCGTCCTCCAATCCAATTCTCTCGACAAAACACTCCCTCTCACTCCCGTGAAGCTTCCTGCACTTTTCCCCCTCCGGATTTGAGCTCCGTTCACCGGAATTTCATCGGCCGCCGCCGCCCCGAGATCCCCCACGGTGAGCACCCCTTTCCCGGCCAAAACCTTGATAAATAGCATGTTGCCGAGCTTCGTCGTGTCGAGTGGATCGTGAAAAGCCGAGGTTCGACCGTCGGCGACCACCCCACTGCCGGCAATGGCTCGCCGGAGCTCGTCGGAGAAACCTCCCCTGTTTTTCTTTTTCTTTTTATTTTCCAGATTATTGCTCTGTCTTCTAAAATCCCTAGAAATTCACAGGAAGATCCAAAAATGCCAAACTAAAATTTGTTAGAACCCTCGTGAAAGGGAGTAATTTTATGTTAAAGCACTTTTTAACAAGTGATCAAAAATTTGCAGAATTAATTAGAAACACTCCTTTCTGTTCTTGAACTTTATTTTGCATTATAGAGCAATGCTAGGGCTAACCTTTGATCCACAAGTACACCGTGGTACTACACGCCCTCTGGAATTTTATGAAGATTTTAGGACCACGAAATGGCATCTAACCCTTTTAAAATACTTCAATCTGCCTAGTTAAAATACCATTTTCTAAAGTACATTGTAAAAGTCATTGGGAATCTATACCGGCAGGGCCGTGTCCTTTCTTTACCCTGGATAAAAAATTCAAAGCAGTTGCTAAAGGACTGCAGCGATGGAGTGACAAAACAATAGGGCATGTCAACTCTCAACTTGCTCTTGCACGTGAGGTTTTACATTCAGTTGGAGATCGCTCACGATTCAAGAACTCTCTCATCAGAAGAAATATGGCTGAAGAATAATCTTAAGAAGCATAGCCTCGCCCTTGCCTCTCTTAAGCAGACAATTGCTCGTTTGCGCTCTCGTATTGGCTGGCTGCGAGATGGAGATGCTAATACAAGATTTTTTTCATCTACATGCCCGTCATCGTAAGCGAAAAAATTTCATTGGAAAGTTAATCTTCGAAGACCAAGTATTCACCAATCATGAAGATAAAGCAAGAATCATGGATAATTTCTATCAGAACTTACTTGGTACTAGCCTTGGCCGAGAGCACTCAATTAATCTTGAGGAGTTGGGGATTCAAACACATGACCTCGCTGACCTAGAGGTGCCTTTCTCGGAGGAAGAAGTTTGGTCTACAATCAAACAACTTCCTTCCGACAGAGCGCCCGGGCCGGATGGTTTCACGGGTCGGTTCTACAAAGCTTGCTGGCCAGTAATCAAGCAGGACATCTTGGTTGCTGTCTCTGCGGTGTGGAGTAGAAAATTTCTTGGTTTTGAAGCTCTAAATACAGCCTACATTACCCTTCTCCCTAAAAAGGAGGAGGCGGAGCAGCCCAAAGACTTTGGGCCAATAAGTCTTGTTCATAGTTTTGCCAAACTTATCACTAAGATGTTGGCCAATTGATTGGCAAGCCGGCTGCAGCAAATGGTTTCTCCTAATCAAAGTGCTTTTATAAAAGGTCGATTCATACAAGACAACTTCATGTTGGTGCAACAGATGGCTAGGTTTCTCCATCAGCAAAAGCAGCCACGTATACTCTTGAAACTCGATATCTCAAAGGCCTTCGATTCAGTTGCTTGGCCTTTTCTTATTGAAGTATTGCAGCAGTTGGGTTTTGGACTGATTTGGAGGGATATTATTTGTGGGCTGTTATCTTCCTCATCCACTCAAATTCTAATGAACGGGATTCCCGGTGAACATATCTATCACCGGCGAGGATTACGACAAGGAGATCCTTTGTCGCCAATGTTATTTATATTGGTCATGGATGTGTTGGGACATATGGTTTCTAAGGCAATCGAGGAAGGGCTGCTGAAGCCCCTATCAACAAGAGCTCTACAACACCGGATATCTCTATATGCGGATGATGTAGCCTTATTTATCCGCCCTGAAACCGAGGACATTGCTGTTACTTTCGTCATTTTGCAACTCTTTGGTGAGTCATCAGGACTTAAAACCAACTTGCAAAAGAGTAATGTGTTGCCGATCAGCTGTGGTGAGGCGGAAATTGATATTGTACAGCAGCTCTTGCCATGTGAGCTCTCAGCTTTCCCTTGCAAATATCTCGGCCTGCCTCTTTCTCTCAAGAAATTAACAAAAGCACAAATTCAGCCAATCATTGACCGCATTGCCGATCAACTTCCGGGGTGGAAAGCGAATCTGATGACAGGCGCAGGACGAAGAGTTCAAGTTCAGTTTGTGCTTACAGCGATGCTCATCTATCTTGCAATGGCTCTTGACCTACCGCCATGGACAATCAAAGCAATAGATAAATTACGTCGCGGTTTTCTTTGGAGGGGGCGTAAGGAAACAAAAGGGGGGCACTGCCTTGTAGCTTGGGGCATTGTTTGCCGCCCTCCCGATCTTGGTGGCCTCGGGATTTCAGACCTCACAAAGTTGGGTTGGGCATTGAGAATGAGATGGCTTTGGCTACAAAAAACAGAGCCAAACCGCCCTTGGTTAGCGCTACCTATTCATGTACCCAATCAGGTTCGGGACTTCTTCTCCATGGCTGTCATTTCTGAGGTGGGTAATGGTGCGCACACACTTTTCTGGACAGATAAATGGATACGTGGACAACGCATAGCAGACCTTGCCCCTCATCTCTTCACGGCGATACCAAAGCGACGAGTGCAAAGGCGCACAGTACAAGAGGCCTTGACACATCATGCTTGGGTGGATGATATTCAAGGAGTCCTTTCGGTGGAAACTATTGTGGAATATCTTCTTCTTTGGGATCTAATCTATGGTCAGGAGCTTCAGCCTGAGGTCGAGGACTCTCATATTTGGAGATTGGCTCCTAGCGGACAGTACTCTGCAAAATCAGCTTATGAAGGATTTTATTGGCTCAATGTCTTTTGGGCCTGGGGATAGAATTTGGAAAACGTGGGCGCTGGCTAAGTGCCGGTTCTTCTTATGGTTGGTCGCACACAATCGTTGCTGGACAGCGGATCGACTAGCAAAGCGTGGACTGCCCCATCCTGAGAAGTGTCCCTTTTGTGATCAAGAGGATGAAACGATAAATCATCTCATGGTCTCATGTGTGTTTGCCCGGCAATTTTGGTTTCACATCCTTGGGCAGGTCGGTCTTCAGTCCCTAACTCCACAACCTAATGATATTTCTTTTGATCTGTGGTGGGAGAGAATAAATGAAGCTGTCGATATCCAAGCAAGAAATGGGGTTAACTCCTTTATAGTGCTGGGTGCTTGGATTATTTGGAACTACCGCAATCACTGTGTCTTTGATGGAGCAAGTCCCAGCCTTTCTGAAGCACTAATTCGGATTGTGGAAGAACGAAGGCTTTGGGAGTTGGCAGGGGCTCGAGGGCTATCTCGCTTGACTGCCCTTCTCCCGAGTAGTTAAAATTGTTGTACTTTTGGTCGTTTGTGTTTATTTTCACAGGCGCGAATGTAATCTAGTTTTCAGCTTTGGAGGTGTGTGGTATGGTGTAACGGGCTCTTGCCCCTTTTTTCTTCTTAATATAATGAGGCGCAGTTCTCCTGCGTTTTTCGATAAAAAAAAAAAGGTCAGACCCAAAAGCAAAGTTTTAGATCTGGTGCTCAGGAATGCCCACATAAAATTTCATGATTTTATTCTGAGGTTTACTAGTGCTTTCTGATTTTATAAGATTTAAAAACAGGAATTTTGATGAATTTTTATAAAATATAGAAAATTCATCTAGGCCCCACCTAAAGCCCAAAATGCTTACTCCAGGGAGTACTACCAACTAAAAATAATCTTAAGGAAGAATTAAAAATGTTCATTTTAACCCTAGTTTAATAGCCGAAGGAATTAACTAATGTTAACCGATGAAAAGTGTCGAATTAACTTAACTAGAGTTGAAGTTGTTGAACATGCCAACTAAAAGTCACCTCATGAGAGTTGAATAGATTTCTTTAAACATCATTCACAGATTAAGAATTTAATTTAATCGACGGCGTCGAGTAATTAAGGTTAACCCTAATTCTAGGCGTCGCCAATCTAAACCCTAGACTTACTATTGATAATAATAATAAGTTTCTTTTTCATTGAACTTATCATAATCCTACTGCATCATGTAGATTCTGACGCTCACGAGGTAGCTGCAGATCCGAGTTCCTCGACCCCCGCCGAAGAGGTCAACGTCAGCTCAGAAGAACCAGGCAAGCCCCGATGCACAACCGTTGTTTAAAGTTTTACTTTTACAACTCAGTGTGTCTTGTTTGTGCATTAAGTGCTAGGAGTTGATTGAAACCATAGCTGCATTTGTTTCCCATAGGAAACCCTATCGGTAGCTGGTATAGATACCTCTTAGTCTGCTATGCTTAGTAGGTATTGCCGGTAGAAGTCGGGCAGAATGGAAGCTGCTCGCGAAAGGATAGGCTGTGAATGAACTATTTCATGAGATGTGCCACACGAATGTGAATAAGTAAGAAAGATAAAAGTTTGAGGGTCAGACAGGATACAAAGTAGGTCGGCGACTGGACCGGGTCCAGGGTGACCGTAGACTTGTCTGATCCGTGTGGTCCGAGACTGATCGAGTGTTGAATGTACTGGTCGTATGCTGGGTGTTATGGGCCCCATTAAACCTATGTAGCCTAGTTATTGCAACATCGAACCTGCCCTACGGTGTCTGACTATGAGGAGATCTGGGGTGGGCAGCGTGGGAACTTCAAAGAAACCGTCTGGGCGTGTTGTTTGGTGGGATGCGGTGCTGCTAAGGTAGGCGTAGGAGGAAATTGACGTTGCAGGAGCTGGTGTGAACGGTTGCCACGTGCGAGTCTGGGACACGCACGTGTCGTACAGTTAGGTTTCCCCCTGCAGGGTATAAAATCGTTTCGAACCGCTGTCGCTCCTAGTTAGTGAGCATGCTCGTGAAACGCACCACATTTTAGTAAATAGGTTGAGACACAAATGGGAAGAAACCATGATTATTGCCATTACTATTGTTACTTCTATTATGCTTGCTTAGCTCAGTGCTAATTAAATTTATTTTTCTAATCACTTAACCGGTGCTAAAATTTGACAGGAGTAGTATAGGCTTGCGAGTCCTTTTGCAAGTAAACCCACCCGAGTCAGCCAGCATGTCTAGGAGTCGGCTGTAGCCAGCCATTTTGTCGGGTAAGTCTTGCTGAGCTTCTTAGAAGCTCACGCGTTAGCGTTTTGTGTTTTTCAGGTGCCGTCATGCAGGACCTAGCAGGTAGCTTCCATTGGGAGGAGCCTCTCCCCGAGTTCGGGAACCTCCAGTGGGAGTTGTGTGAGTCGCCGTAGTGAATTGTTGAAGTGGCTAGTAGCATGACGCCCGTGGGCACGGCGCGTGCTTTTGCTTAAGTCCGAGTGTCGGAGTTGTAATCGTTCCAGTCTTCCGCTGTTATCGTTTTCAAAACTTTTGCGTACTCTGAAACAATGTAAGATTCAACTTCAAATTTATGAACCAATGATGTATTAAGTTCTCTCTTCTTATAAATTATTACTGTTTATCCCTGCCTGTGTTGTATCGTGTGTATGCTCGCTTCGCCGAGCGTTGCCCAACAGGATCTTGGCTCAACGACTGAACGGTTCCGTCCCGAGACGAGGTTTTCTAGGCGGGTCGTGTCAGCTTTGGTATCAGAGCCATGTTGGGAAACGGTACAATGTTTAAGGCATATTTTCGAAAATTTACATGCGAGTGAGGTACGCGCCCTATTAGTTAATAGGTTATCAGGTGGCAAGCTAACCTAGTGTAGGAGCTAACTAAACCCAGTCTAGATTTACTTTTCTGTAACGACGCACCTACATTCAGGTAAGCAAGGTAAGGTACGCCGCTCGACTGCGGTGAAAGGTCGAGAAATCCCTGTTGCATCCGCAACAGTAGCGTTCTATACCATGATGGTATGGAAGGAGGTATTATGTTCGCTGTAACATAGTACGCCCCCTTGCCGCTTAGGGAGAGAAGCGGCCCTCTATCGTACGAGGTGTGGGTTACGAACCTGTTGCGAATGCAGACCTTCGCAACAGTGGAGTCTTGTGTCTTTGGCACACAAGAGATGAGTTTGTTCCTCACGACTTCGGTTTTGCGGAACACTCTCATACCTCCGCTGCCTGAGGTAAAGTGCAGTCTGTCGCCGCGCAGGGAAGGTCGGACACGTGATCCCCGTACGTGACCTACTCGGGGCGACCCATATGGCAATGATATGGGTTGTTGTCTTTACTTTTGAGATGTAATTATATTGAACTGCCTGTGATGTCATTTTCTGCAGGTACGCTAACCACGATATCGTAAGAAACGTGTAGTAACGGCTAACTTGAGTGCGATTCTGCCAGCGCCTAATGCGTATTTTCTTTTTACTTTGTGAGGACGCATAGGCCGATGTAGGATTGCATTGCATGAAGAAATATTAAAATCCTTCAAACTTATACTAAAACCATTCAGGAGCAAAAATTCCATCAATAATGGCTGTAACACCATCAGAAAAAATTAAGAAGTCAACCTGGATACCTTCCTCCCTTCGGGATTGCGTGGAATCAACCGAGTTGGAGTAAAACCCTTGTATACCATTGAGCCTTCCCGGTACTTTCCTCGATGAGAAGATTGTCTCCTTGACAGGTCAACTTAGATGGTAAAGCACCTTGGACAAACCGGCTGTCGCTAGTTAGCATCCTTAGTGACCGATTTGGATCACCTTTTTACGCAGGGATGAAGAATATTTTTACGTATCGGAAGATTTAGCATGCCTTGAACTATGTGTCAACATGTGGCTTCTGATTGATAAAATATTATTCATCTCTGTGTTGCAGATGGACGACAACACGATCGAGCATGGGCTCGCGGAGATAGGTGTTGAGGACTCCACCCCTACCTACGTCACCAAGAAATCGGGACGCAAAGGATTTGTGGAGATACTCGAGCAGAACTTGCAGTCACTGGGATATGCGGAGACTCCTTGGTTTTAGATCCGGGAGTACCGGCAGTATGACCTACCGCGCTGCTCGGCCACCGTTACATTACCCACGCACCCCCGGCATGCCAATGGAGAGATTTGTACTACCACCACATTCGGTTCGGATAAGACTGAAGCCATCGAGTCAGCCGCTCATCAGGCTCTATTGAGGATTTGCGAGCGACACATTGAGGACCTGGCAGACAAACCAGCAGCGATGTTTCCGATATGGGACCAGGTCGACAGATGGCACGGTAATGTCAAAATGCTCAGAAGAGGACTCTCAGGAGAGAGATGGACCATGTCACTCCCTTGTTCACGTTGAGCCTAGCGCTACTCAACCTGCATGAGGACACTGTTCTCACAGCTCAGATGGACCGACAGGCCTTGCGACAGGCTCATGTGGAGATAGCCCAACTCAAGGAGAAGGTCCAGTACTTGGAGAGCAGAAACAATGCACTGCGTGCTCGCTGCAATGCGCGTGCTACACGCATCTCTGAGTTGGAGGCGGTCTCTGAGTTGGAGGCGGTCTCCGAGATTAAGACTGCCCAGATCCATGCTAGAGAGAATGATTGCAACATCATGTTGCAACACATTCACCAGCTGGAGATACTCAGGGATAACGCGGTTCAGATGGCGGAGAACCTCGCCCATGAGAACCATCATTTGCAGCATCACTTAGCGGGACTTTTGGAGGCACAGCAGCCGCCTCCCGCTAACGATGATGCGCCTGAGTCAGAAGTATCGGATCCCGAAGCTTCAGACCCGGAGCCAAATGAGGAGTAGATTGGAGGTGGTTCCGAAGTGATAGTTTAGTTAGATGCTTCGCTTAAGGAGTGCGTTGTCTTTGTCTTGGTGTTAGTGTGTGTTCTTAGAAGTTTATCTTAGTGGCGTTGTAGTCTTGTGGATGTAAGAGTGGTGATTTGATAGTCTAAGGAATTGGATGATGGATGTACTGTCATCTTTTGGGGAATGAAGGAAGTTTGTTTTTATTGAGATATCTGTGCCGTGCATATTGACGTACTTCTACTTATGTTGAGAAATGGACATGGGTTGAATTGCTCTAATAAGGATCCTTTTTGCTTTTTCAGCTGCTCGCGAAAGGATAGGCTGTGAATGAACTATTTCATGAGATGTGCCACACGAATGTGAATAAGTAAGAAAGATAAAAGTTTGAGGGTCAGACAGGATACAAAGTAGGTCGGCAACTGGACCGGGTCCAGGGTGACCGTAGACTTGTCTGATCCGTGTGGTCCGAGACTGATCGAGTGTTGAATGTACTGGTCGTATGCTGGGTGTTATGGGCCCCAGTAAACCTATGTAGCCTAGTGATTGCAACGTCGAACCTGCCCTACGGTGTCTGACTAGGAGGAGATCTGGGGTGGGCAGCGTGGGAACTCCACAAAAACCGTCTGGGGCGTGTTGTCTAGTGGGATGCGGCGCTGCTAAGGCAGGCGTAGGAGGGAATTGACGTTACAGGAGCTGGTGTGAACGGTTGCCACGTGCGAGTCTGGGACACGCACGTGTCGTACGGTCAGGTTTCCCCCTGCAGGGTATAAAATTGTTTCGAACGGCTGTCGCTCCCAGTTAGTCAGCATGCTCGTAAAACGCACCACATTTTAGTAAATAGGTTGAGACACAAATGAGAAGAAACCATGATTATTGCCATTACTATTGTTACTTCTGTTATGCTTGCTTAGCTCAGTGCTAATTAAATTTATTTTTCTAATCACTTAACCCGTGCTAAAATTTGTCAAGAGTAGTATAGGCTTGCGAGTCCTTTTGCAAGTAAACCCACCCGAGTCAGCCAGCATGTCTAGGAGTCGGCTGTAGCCAGCCATTTTGTCGGGTAAGTCTTGCTGAGCTTCTTAGAAGCTCACGCGTTAGCGTTTTGTGATTTTCAGGTGCCGTCATGCAGGACCCAGCAGGTAGCTTCCATTGGGAGGAGCCTCTCCCCGAGTTCGAGAACCTCCAGTGGGAGTTGTGCGAGTCGCCGCAGTGAATTGTTGAAGTGGCTAGTGGCATGACGCCCGTGGGCACGGCGCGTGCTTTTGCTTACGTCCGAGTGTCGGAGTTGTAATCATTCTAGTCTTCCGCTGTTATCGTTTTCAAAACTTTTGCGTACTCTGAAACTGTAACATCCCGAACTAAATTCTCGCTAAATCCTTTGTCAATAAAGATTTAATTGTGTTCTATAAAAATCTCAAAACCCAAAGTTAATGACATCAAAGGATCTAATCAACAGAACTTAAATTCAAAATTTAATTTGAAATCCAATCTTTACTGTCTTTCCGCTTCTCATTGCTTTCGCCCGTGTACCGCCGGCCTTGCTCCGCTCCGAGCAGGAACGAGCGCCGTCCGGTCTCCTCTGTTCTCCCAATTTCAAGCCGCCGCCCGAGTCCCTGCTCCTCCGGGTGCCGCTCCTCTGTTCTTTTCCATGTCTTCCCGACCCCGTCGTTTGGGAATCCGATTCGCCCGACCTCCGACCCAGAGGTCGGATGGTTTTCCCGTTTCGCCCGACCTCCGACCCAGAGGTCGGATGACTTTTACGCTTCGCCCGACCTCCGACCCAGAGGTCGGATGAGTTTCACGATTCGCCCGACTCCGACCCCCAGCGGTCGGACATTATTTTTCGTCTCGCCCGACCCGTCATCACTCTCCGTTTCGCTCGACCCGAGGTCGGACAAGCAGTTTCGCTCCGTTTCGCTCGACCCCCCGAGGTCGGACAAGCCGCATTTCGTTCCGCCTCGCTCGACCCCGAGGCCGGACAGACTCGTCGGACCCGAGCTCGAAGCGGCCGCGCCATTAATGCTGCCGGTCATCTTCCCAACCGTAAAAGCGCCTGGCCGTACACAGCAGTGCTGCCACCGCGCCGAAAGTCTTCGTGATGGGACGCGCACGCCCGGCGCCCATGCGCTGCAGTACGCTGCCGCCGCGCCAACTTGCGTCGTCCTGGAGAGACAAAAGGAACGGGGGCTGATATTTTCCCTGAGACGAAACACTTCACTCGGCGAGCTCCTTTGCTCTTCTGCGCGCTCGTCTCTCTGCTCTCGTCTCCACTCCTTTCCGCCTTTACCGCCGAAGAGCTCCGCAGGGCCCGAAGCAGAGCAAGCTTCTCTCGTGCTCAGGTGCGCTCGGTAAGCCTTGCCCTGCCGACGGTTCCATCGTCCGTCGCTATCGTCTCTAACCGTCGCCCCATTCTTCCGCGTTATTGCAGAAGTATCGGCGCGTCAACGTCTCTTTTCCGGCGACCGGTCTCTGTTGTCGTTCGTTCTTCTCCGTCAGTCCTCTGGTAATCCTTGCCGTCCGACCAGTCTAGCTAGTCCCGTCTACCGAGGCAACACACTAATGTTGGTTAGAGAGAAAATTCATGCAACTTCACTCATCTGTTAATACAAGATTTCCTTGCATCTTCATATAGGAACCGAGCTGCAGACGGCCACTGAGGCTGAGGAGGACTTCCCCGCTGCCGACCCCGCCGCCGACTGTGCTAACTTCTCCCCGAACCGAGGCAAGCCCCGGTGCATACCTATGTTTAAAGTTTTGTTTTCTCACTGTGTATGTAGGTTTTGTTGTGCATTAAGTTTCGAGGCTTGTGTGGAAACTTAGTTGCATGACTTGTAGGATCTCCTACGGGTTGTCCTGTTAGAGCCAGTACGTTAGTGCTATGCTTACTAATAGGGCAACGAAGGGAATTGAGTGGTATGGAGACTACTCAGGGGATTATTTATAGGAGTAGTTGAGGAAGTCAGGACCCAACATTGTGTGAATAAAAATTGAGCACAGTGTCGGGTGCGGTTGCATTGGTCAAGTTTGAGTTGTGTACCGAATACATACTGGTATATGGGACCCAGGAAACCGACGTAGCTCATGGCGCAGTGATTGGACGACCAGCCATCTCTTTTTCCGGGTGAACGGACCAGTATGGTGGATGATTTCGCATTTTTGTTTCTTGGGTATGTGTTAGTGGGAAAGGCTTGGGGCCGTACAGGGACGCAGGGCGTTGCCTGGAGGACCATGTCCTTGGAGAGATGGCAGTCGGGCCGACACTGTCGCGATGCAGTGAAAGGTGGCCACGTGCGACTCGTGGAGTGCGCACGTGTCGTGTTATTCGGGTTTCTCCTGCAGGATGTAAAATCAATTATAATTGCCGTCCCTCGCGGTATTGAGTACCACTTGCTCCTTTCTGCCGTGGCGACACTATAAAAATGTGATAGCAGGAATTGTGATTGGAGATTTGAGAATAAATTTCAGAACTGATGTATTGCGCTTGTTTGCTTAGTTGCTGCCTCACTTAGTAAAAATTTCATTAGCTATTTGATAACTTGGCTAAAATACTGAAAAACCATTAGTAGTGCTGTCGTTTGCAAATACCTACCAGCTGCCACTAATATTCCAGCATTTTAGGAGTCGGCCTTAGAAGGCCTATTGACGGGTAAGTCTTGCTGAGCGTCAGTCGCTCACGGTTTGTTGATTGTTGTTTTGCAGGTAATAGTGCTGACTGTAGCCAGGGTGGTTGGGAAGAGGAGATGCCCTCGGAGTGGACCTTCGAGTGGGTCCCCGCTTCTCCCTACCGTGGAGATTAAACACCATCGGGCTGGGGTGTTTAATCAAGGCGCCGAGTGTTAGATTTTTGCTTCCGCTGAAATCCACGTGTTTGTTATCAAAATTACGTTTCCGCACTTCCTAAACTTCTGAAATCAGTTGTAATATAACCAGAATTAAAGTATCTTTAAGTCATTTATGCGAGTCCTTGTTAATTATTGTACTGTAAAGTCACTTGTTTCGGCAAGTGGCCCTCCCAAATGATCCTGGATGAGCAACCGTACGATTTTATCGGACGGGGTTGCGACAGCTGGTATCAGAGCCAGGTTGGGGGTTAGTACTCTAATTAACGAGGCATGTTTTCAAAAAAATTGCGCTACGGTGAGGTACGGTGTAGAACAGCCCATAGTGGAGATTAGAGTTAGGAAGGTGGCAAGCTAACTGTGCATTCATGCATTTTACCTTCCTGTAACTTTATGATTATGTAACGACGCACCAACGAACTACGCGAAGGTACGTGTTACAATTTTTGCAACGACGCACCATCGAACTACAACGAAGGTACGGAGTCCTGCCGTGGGATAATATTCACGGTCGCTTGGTGTTCGCGTTGCTGGTTCACCCATCTTGCCTGAGATGCTTTTCATGGCCGCTAACGGCAAGGCGTTACTGGTTGCCGCCGGTTGCCATGAGTCGTGACTATCATGGCCATATTGCATACCTGTTCTGTGATGTGTTTTTCTGCAGGTACACTGACTATCGTTAGACCGTGTAGAAAACGTTTTGTTGTTCGAGGGAACGAGTAGTGCCACCGAGGATGACGTATTAGGGTTTTCTTTTGGTGAGGACGAATAGGACGTGGCATTCTTTCAAATCTGATAAGAACCTGTGAATTAACCCAGAAAAAGATAATTAAGGAAAGAAGGACCTAAAAATTTCATCCCCCTGTATTCAGCCTGTTCCTCACTCCAGAATCCTATAGAATCCGTAGGGGTTCATCTCCTAAATTCATTCTCCAGACTCCTCTTAAGGGGGAAGGTGCCCCTCTGTTCTGGGAGAAAAGGACATCGGACCATCCGGTGCAGGACCGGACAGTCCGAAGACACTCCCTCTGGAATTCTCTTTTTGGTCACCGGACATTCCGATGTGGGATCGGACCTTCCGGTGAACACCTCTCTGAACTGAAATCAACCAAGCAGGGATTTCAGCAAGGAGTCGTTTTCCAAAGCTTGTAGTTTCACGCCTGTCATTCTAAAAATGTGAATGGGCACAATTTGGAAAGGTGTGAAAAATATCTACGACTTTGTAGTTGGGAAATCTTGTGTTTCCAACCCCCCACTTCAGGAGAAATGTGTTTTCCTCTCTGTTGCCATAGCAGGACAGAAATCTGTTGTTGTTCAGAAAATCCCATCATCGATTGATTCTTTCCATTTTAGGTCTTGCACATTATTCCTCATTTGGTCGAGAAATGAGTTGTAGTGTAAGACTTGCGCCTATCATTTTGGAAATGAGGGCTAATTGTTCAACTTTCTTACACAGATGGCAGGACGTACTCGCGGATCAAGCGGACAGGACCAGGCTAGTGGCTCCAATCTTCCTCCACCGCCGCCCCCACCTCCAAGGATGTGGGAACAATTCATGGCCACCCAACAGCAGCTCATGCAGGTTCTGATCGAGCAGAATCGGCAGGGTGGTCGTCAGCGTGCACAGGCACCCCCGCCAGAGAGCTCCTATGGGGATTTCTCGGCCGTTCATCCGCCAACCTTCGCGGATGCAGCTGACCCATTGGACGCCGATAATTGGCTGCGCACCATCGAATCGAAGTTTGAGCTCCTTCACTGCACCGAGCATCAGAAGACTCTCTTCGCGGCTCAGCAACTCCGCGGACCGGCGAGAGCGTGGTGGTTTAATTACACTGCCTCTCTTCCCGATGGCCACCAAGTGCAATGGACGGAGTTCCGGGAAGCTTTCAGAGCACATCATATTCCTGAGGGCCTCATACAGCGCAAGGCAAGAGAATTTGAAGAGCTGCGCCAAGGCCACATGAGTGTCCACGAGTACTCGCGCAAGTTTAACTACCTGGCGCAGTACGCTGGGCACCACGTGGACACGGACGCCAAGAAAAGGAGCTGTTTCATGAAGGGCCTAAACTCCAAGTTACGTGATCGCCTAGCCCTCCACAACAGCGCCAATTTCAATGCATTGGTGAGCGCTGCCATTGTCCAAGAGGATGCCATTCGCGCCCATCAAGAAGAGAAGAAGCGCAAGCAGCCAGCTGGAGGTCCCCCTGGGAATCAGCAGCCCCAGAGGTATCGTCTAGCCATTACGTCTCCTACGGGCCAGAGGTACAAGGCTCCGGTACCACCGGGTGGAAATTTTCGCCCGTCATTCCAGCAGCGGTCCGTAGCGCGTCAAGGCCAGCAAGCGGGTTCTCAAGCCGGAAATTCCAGACAGTCGGCTTCCACTTCTCACCCGCCGCAGCCGTACAGCAACACGGGGCCGAGGCCGTGTTACAACTGCGGTCGTCCTGGGCATTTCGCCAAGGATTGCCGGCAACCTCCCCGTCAGCAAGGCCATGTCCAGCAGAGCAACCCCCGCAGCGACAACAATTCCCGCTCTCAACCTGCTGGAAATGGACAGAAGCAGGGCCTTGTTAACCACACCACGGTCGAGGAAATTCAAGAAGGAGAACAAGTCCTTGCGGGTATGTTCTCAATTCAGAAAAATCCTGTGTTCGTCCTTTTCGATTCGGGTGCAACCCACAACTTCATTAGTAGGGCATGTGTCCAAAGGTGCAACCTCCGCACCATCATCACTAAAACACCCTATCTTATCACATCACCCGCCGGAAAAATAACAACTACACTAAAAGTCCAGCAAGTATCATTAAAATTGGGAGGAAAAATCTTTAAGTCCCAATTCATCGTTCTTGACCACCATGGCATAGATATAATACTAGGAATGGGTTGGATGGTGTACCATAGAGCCGTGCTGCATATCTCGCCACGAAAAATCCAACTAGACTCTCCGGTGCACGGTTCCATATCTTTTCAAGTCACACCACCCACCCCAAATTCCGGGAGCCTTCATCATGTCTCCGGAAAGAAGCTTGAAGATATTCCGGTCGTGTGTGAATTTCCCGATGTATTTCCGGATGACTTACCGGGACTGCCACCCGATCGTGATGTCGAGTTCAAGATTGAACTTCAACCCGGTACAGCTCCTATCTCCCGAAGGCCGTATAGGATGGCTCCAAATGAGTTGGCAGAATTGAAAATCCAGTTAAAGGAGCTACTGGACAAGGGATTTATTCGGCCTAGCTCATCTCCATGGGGCTGTCCCGCCATATTTGTGAAAAAGAAGGATGAGACCCTGAGACTCTGTGTTGATTATCGACCGTTGAATGCGGTCACTGTCAAGAATAAATATCCCTTGCCTCGCATTGATATTTTATTCGATCAACTTGTGGGCGCCAAGGTTTTCTCTAAAGTAGATCTGCGCTCGGGGTATCATCAGATAAAGATCCGTCCCGAGGACATTCCAAAGACTGCCTTTTCCACAAGGTATGGTCTCTATGAGTACCTTGTCATGTCCTTCGGTTTGACCAATGCTCCAGCCCACTTCATGTATCTAATGAATTCCGTTTTCATGCCCGAGTTGGACAAATTCGTCGTGGTCTTCATCGACGACATCCTTATTTATTCCAAGTCGGAGGAAGAGCATGCGAAACATCTTCGTATTGTTCTCCAGAGGCTGAGGGAACATAAGCTGTACGCCAAATTCAGCAAATGTGACTTTTGGTTGAAAGAAGTACAGTTCCTTGGTCATGTGATTTCCGCCGAAGGTATCTCTGTTGACCCAAGCAAGGTGAACGATGTGCTTGACTGGAAGCCCCCAAAGTGCGTCAAAGATGTTCGCAGTTTCCTTGGGCTTGCTGGATACTATCGACGCTTCGTTCCAAATTTTTCGAAGATCTCCAAGCCCATGACGGAACTGCTTCACAAAGGGGTCGCTTTCTATTGGAGCGATTCTTGTGATGAGGCTTTTCGAACTCTCAAGAAACACTTAACCACCGCTCCAGTTTTGGCTCAACCGGACATCACCAAACCGTTTGATGTTTACTGTGATGCTTCTGGCACGGGCCTGGGATGTGTATTGATGCAAGACGGTCGCGTCATTGCCTATGGATCAAGACAGCTGCGACGTCATGAGTTGAATTACCCCACTCATGATTTGGAACTCGCCGCAGTGGTGTTTGCCTTAAAAATCTGGAGGCATTATCTTCTTGGGAATCTCGTACACTTGTACACGGATCACAAAAGCTTGAAGTATATTTTTTCTCAAGATGATCTGAATATGAGGCAAAGAAGGTGGATGGAATTGATCAAAGACTATGAATTGGAAATCCATTACCATCCGGGCAAGGCAAATGTCGTGGCCGATGCCCTAAGTCGCAAAGCTTGCTGCAATCTCATCATTTCTCAGGCAAATTCCATTGCCCCATGTTGCAACCCAGATGAGCCAAGCCTTCGTGTCATTCCCCACGGAGCTTTATACAACTTGGCTCTTATTCCTACCCTCCGTGAGGAAATTGTGACTGCACAAAAGGTTGATGAGGGCATGGAAAAGATCCGCGCTCAAATAGGCAGTAACAAAATGAAGTGTTTCCGCCTTGACGAGGAAGGTGTTCTATGGTTCAACAACCGTCTGGTCGTACCAAAGGATTTTGAGCTGCGGAAGAAAATCATGGATGAGGCTCACCTCTCCAAGTATGCTATCCATCCAGGTAGCAATAAAATGTACCAAGATCTGCGAAGGAAATTTTGGTGGACTCGAATGAAGCGTGAAGTCGCTCGATATGTTGCTGAGTGCAACACATGTCGCCAGGTCAAAGCAGATCATCTGAAGAGTGCTGGTCCGTTGCAGCCTCTCAGTGTGCCATCATGGAAATGGGAGGACATTAGTATGGACTTCATCGTCGGTCTTCCTCTCACTGCCCAGAAGCACGATTCTATTTGGGTCATAGTGGACCGACTCACCAAATCTGCTCATTTCATCCCGGTGAACACCCATTATAATGCGAGGAAGTACGCGGAGCTTTATATCTCTCGTATCATGTGCCTCCATGGTGTTCCAAAGACCATCATTTCTGATCGGGGTACCCAGTTTGTGAGCCGTTTCTGGGAACAATTTCATGAAGCACTTGGTACTAAGTTAATTCATGGTTCAGCTTATCACCCCCAAACCGATGGTCAAACAGAGCGTGTAAATCAAGTTCTGGAAGATATGCTCCGTGCATCTGTGCTGACCCATGGGAAGAGTTGGGAAGAGTGCTTACCTTTGGCTGAATTTTCGTACAACAATAGCTATCAAGAGAGCATCAAGATGTCTCCGTTCGAGGCGTTGTATGGTCAGCCATGTCGCACGCCTTTAAACTGGTCTGAGGCAGGAGAAAGAGTAGTCTTTGGACCAGATTTAGTGACTCAAGCCGAAGAGAAAGTGAAGGCTATTCAAGAAAATTTGCGAGCTGCAAAGTCCCGGCAGAAAAGTTATGCCGACAAAAGGCGTCGACCGTTAACTTTTGAAGTGGGTGATCACGTCTATCTTCGTGTGTCACCAACAAAAGGTGTCCAACGTTTTGGCATTAAGGGCAAGTTAGCTCCAAGGTTCATTGGACCTTTCAAAATCATCGAGCGATGTGGTCCAGTAGCATATCGATTGGAGCTGCCCTCTCATATGTCGGGAATTCACAACATCTTCCATGTCTCTCAACTCCGGAAGTGTTTGAAGCTGCCTGAACAAGTGGTCATCCCGGATGTTGAAGTAATCCAAGAAGACCTCACATATCCGGAGATACCGATGAAGATACTTGATCGGAAGGATCGCGTAACTCGTCGGAGAACCAAAACTTTCTTCAAGGTGCAGTGGACAAATCATTCGGAAGATGAGGCTACCTGGGAAAGTGAAGAATTTCTTCATTCACAGTTCCCGGAATTCATGGCATCGGTCGCGAAATAGTCATCGGTTTCCCCCCTTGTAACGTTCTCTCGAAATCTCGGGACGAGATTTTCTTAAGGGGGAAGGGCTGTAACATCCCGAACTAAATTCTCGCTAAATCCTTTGTCAATAAAGACTTAATTGTGTTCTATAAAAATCTCAAAACCCAAAGTTAATGACATCAAAGGATCTAATCAACAGAACTTAAATTCAAAATTTAATTTGAAATCCAATCTTTACTGTCTTTCCGCTTCTCATTGCTTTCGCCCGTGTACCGCCGGCCTTGCTCCGCTCCGAGCAGGAACGAGCGCCGTCCGGTCTCCTCTGTTCTCCCAATTTCAAGCCGCCGCCCGAGTCCCTGCTCCTCCGGGTGCCGCTCCTCTGTTCTTTTCCATGTCTTCCCGACCCCGTCGTTTGGGAATCCGATTCGCCCGACCTCCGACCCAGAGGTCGGATGGTTTTCCCGTTTCGCCCGACCTCCGACCCAGAGGTCGGATGACTTTTACGCTTCGCCCGACCTCCGACCCAGAGGTCGGATGAGTTTCACGATTCGCCCGACTCCGACCCCCAGCGGTCGGACATTATTTTTCGTCTCGCCCGACCCGTCATCACTCTCCGCTTCGCTCGACCCGAGGTCGGACAAGCAGTTTCGCTCCGTTTCGCTCGACCCCCGAGGTCGGACAAGCCGCATTTCGTTCCGCCTCGCTCGACCCCGAGGCCGGACAGACTCGTCGGACCCGAGCTCGAAGCGGCCGCGCCATTAATGCTGCCGGTCATCTTCCCAACCGTAAAAGCGCCTGGCCGTACACAGCAGTGCTGCCACCGCGCCGAAAGTCTTCGTGATGGGACGCGCACGCCCGGCGCCCATGCGCTGCAGTACGCTGCCGCCGCGCCAACTTGCGTCGTCCTGGAGAGACAAAAGGAACGGGGGCTGATATTTTCCCTGAGACGAAACACTTCACTCGGCGAGCTCCTTTGCTCTTCTGCGCGCTCGTCTCTCTGCTCTCGTCTCCACTCCTTTCCGCCTTTACCGCCGAAGAGCTCCGCAGGGCCCGAAGCAGAGCAAGCTTCTCTCGTGCTCAGGTGCGCTCGGTAAGCCTTGCCCTGCCGACGGTTCCATCGTCCGTCGCTATCGTCTCTAACCGTCGCCCCATTCTTCCGCGTTATTGCAGAAGTATCGGCGCGTCAACGTCTCTTTTCCGGCGACCGGTCTCTGTTGTCGTTCGTTCTTCTCCGTCAGTCCTCTGGTAATCCTTGCCGTCCGACCAGTCTAGCTAGTCCCGTCTACCGAGGCAACACACTAATGTTGGTTAGAGAGAAAATTCATGCAACTTCACTCATCTGTTAATACAAGATTTCCTTGCATCTTCATATAGGAACCGAGCTGCAGACGGCCACTGAGGCTGAGGAGGACTTCCCCGCTGCCGACCCCGCCGCCGACTGTGCTAACTTCTCCCCGAACCGAGGCAAGCCCCGGTGCATACCTATGTTTAAAGTTTTGTTTTCTCACTGTGTATGTAGGTTTTGTTGTGCATTAAGTTTCGAGGCTTGTGTGGAAACTTAGTTGCATGACTTGTAGGATCTCCTACGGGTTGTCCTGTTAGAGCCAGTACGTTAGTGCTATGCTTACTAATAGGGCAACGAAGGGAATTGAGTGGTATGGAGACTACTCAGGGGATTATTTATAGGAGTAGTTGAGGAAGTCAGGACCCAACATTGTGTGAATAAAAATTGAGCACAGTGTCGGGTGCGGTTGCATTGGTCAAGTTTGAGTTGTGTACCGAATACATACTGGTATATGGGACCCAGGAAACCGACGTAGCTCATGGCGCAGTGATTGGACGACCAGCCATCTCTTTTTCCGGGTGAACGGACCAGTATGGTGGATGATTTCGCATTTTTGTTTCTTGGGTATGTGTTAGTGGGAAAGGCTTGGGGCCGTACAGGGACGCAGGGCGTTGCCTGGAGGACCATGTCCTTGGAGAGATGGCAGTCGGGCCGACACTGTCGCGATGCAGTGAAAGGTGGCCACGTGCGACTCGTGGAGTGCGCACGTGTCGTGTTATTCGGGTTTCTCCTGCAGGATGTAAAATCAATTATAATTGCCGTCCCTCGCGGTATTGAGTACCACTTGCTCCTTTCTGCCGTGGCGACACTATAAAAATGTGATAGCAGGAATTGTGATTGGAGATTTGAGAATAAATTTCAGAACTGATGTATTGCGCTTGTTTGCTTAGTTGCTGCCTCACTTAGTAAAAATTTCATTAGCTATTTGATAACTTGGCTAAAATACTGAAAAACCATTAGTAGTGCTGTCGTTTGCAAATACCTACCAGCTGCCACTAATATTCCAGCATTTTAGGAGTCGGCCTTAGAAGGCCTATTGACGGGTAAGTCTTGCTGAGCGTCAGTCGCTCACGGTTTGTTGATTGTTGTTTTGCAGGTAATAGTGCTGACTGTAGCCAGGGTGGTTGGGAAGAGGAGATGCCCTCGGAGTGGACCTTCGAGTGGGTCCCCGCTTCTCCCTACCGTGGAGATTAAACACCATCGGGCTGGGGTGTTTAATCAAGGCGCCGAGTGTTAGATTTTTGCTTCCGCTGAAATCCACGTGTTTGTTATCAAAATTACGTTTCCGCACTTCCTAAACTTCTGAAATCAGTTGTAATATAACCAGAATTAAAGTATCTTTAAGTCATTTATGCGAGTCCTTGTTAATTATTGTACTGTAAAGTCACTTGTTTCGGCAAGTGGCCCTCCCAAATGATCCTGGATGAGCAACCGTACGATTTTATCGGACGGGGTTGCGACAGAAACAATGTGAGATTCAACTTCAAATTTATGAACCAATGATGTATTAAGTTCCCTCTTCTTGTAAATTATTGCTGTTTATCCCTGCCTGTGTTGTATCGTGTGTACGCTCGCTTCGCCGAGCGTTGCCCAACAGGATCTTGGCTCAACGACTGAACGGATCCGTCCCGAGACGAGGTTTTCTAGGCGGGTCGTGTCAGCCACTATTCTCCAGAATGGACCGCAACATCTCCTGGGTTTGCTGACTGCTTTGTAGCATGGCCGCCATAGCAGCAGCCAAGGTTGGCTCCGCTGGCGGGGGTGGCGGGTTGGAGCTTTTCGCCTCCTGACGTCCTGCTCTAGTGTTCACCATGCTGAAAAAGCAAAAAGGGTTTCTTATTAGAGCAGTTCAACCCATGTCCATTTCCCAACATAAGTAGAAGTACGCCAAAATGCACGGCACAGACATCTCAATAAAAAAAACAAACTTCAGTCATTCCTCAAAATATGACAGTACATCCGTCGTTCAACTCCTTAGACTGTCAAACCACCACCTTACATCCCAAAGATTACAATGCCCCTAAGATAGACTCTTGAGAACACACATGTCGCAACCCCGTCCGATAAAATCGTACGGTTGCTCATCCAGGATCATTCGGGGGGGCCGCTTGCCGAAACAAGTGACTTTGCAGTACAATAATTAACAAGGACTCGCATAAATGACTTGAAGATACATTAATTCAGGTTATATTACAACTGATTTCAGAAGTTTAGGAAGTGCGGAAACGTAATTTTGATAACAAACACGTGGATTTCAGCGAAAGCAAAATCTAACACTCGACGCCTCGATTAAACACCCCAGCCCGATGGTGTTTAATCTCCACGGGAGGGAGAAACGGGGACCCACTCGAAGGTCCACTCCGAGGGCGTCTCCTCTTCCCAACCACCCTGGCTACAGTCAGCACTATTACCTGCAAAACAACAAATCAACAAACCGTGAGCGACTGACGCTCAGCAAGTCTTACCCGTCAATAGGCCTTCTAAGGCCGACTCCTAAAATGCTGGAATATTGGTGGCAGCTGGTAGGTATTTGCAAAATACAGCACTACTAATAGTTTTTCAGTATTTTAGCCAAGTTATCAGAATAGCCAATGTAATTTTACTAAGTGTGGCAGCAATTAAGGAAGCAAGTGCAATACAACAGTTCGGGAAATTAATCTCAAACCTCCAATCACAATTCCTGCTATCACATTTTATAGTGTCGCCACGGCAGAAAGGAGCAAGTGGTACTCAATACCGCGAGGGACGGCAATTATAATTGATTTTACATCCTGCAGGAGAAACCCGAATAACACGACACGTGCGCACTCCACGAGTCGCACGTGGCCACCTTTCACTGCATCGCAACAGTGTCGGTCCGACTGCCATCTCTCCAAGGACATGGTCCTTCAGGCAACGGCCTGCGTCCCTGTACGGCCCCAAGCCTTTCCCACTAACACATACCCAAGAAAAAAAATGCGAAATCATCCACCATACTGGTCCGTTCACCCGGAAAAAGAGATGGCTGGTCGTCCAATCACTGCGCAATGAGCTACGTCGGTTTCCTGGGTCCCATATGCCAGTATGTATTCGGTACACAACTCAAACTTGACCAATGCAACCGCACCCGACACTGTGCTCAAATTTTATTCACACAATGTTGGGTCCTGACCTCCTCAAATACTTCTATAAATAGTCCCCTGAGTAGTCTCCATACCACTCGAATCCCTTCGTTGCCCTATTAGTAAGCATAGCACTAACGTACTGGCTCTAACAGAACAACCCGTAGGAGATCCTACAAGTCATGCAACTAAGTTTCCACACAAGCCTCGAAACTTAATGCACAACAAAACCTACATACACAGTGAGAAAGCAAAACTTTAAACATAGGTATGCACCCGGGGCTTGCCTCGGTTCGGGGAGAAGTTAGCACAGTCGACGGCGGGGTCGGCAGCGGGGAAGTCCTCCTCAGCCTCAGTGGCCGTCTGCAGCTCGGTTCCTATATGAAGATGCAAGGAAATCTTGTATTAACAGATGAGTGAAGTTGCATGAATTCCTCTCTAACAACCATTAGTGTGTTGCTTCGGTAGACGGGACTAGCTAGACTGGTCGGACGGCAAGGATTACCAGAGGGTTGTCGGTGGAAAAGAACAACAACGGAGACCGGTCGTCGGAAAAGAGATGTCGACGCGCCGCTACTGCTGAAATACTGCAGAAGAATGGGGCGGCGGTTAGAGACGATAACGGCGGACGAGGGAACCGTCGGCAGGGCAAGGCTTACCGAGCGCACCTGAGCACGAGAGAAGCTTGCTCTGCTTCGGCCCTGCGGAGCTCTTCGGCGGTAAAGGCGGAAAGGAGTGGAGACGAGAGCAGAGAGACGAGCGCGCAGAAGAGCAAGGGAGTGCGCACGAGTGAAACGTTTCGCCTCTGGGAAAATATCAGCCTCCGTTCCTTTTGTCTCTCCAGGACGACGCAAGTTGGCGCGGCGGCAGCGTACTGCAGCGCATGGGCGCCGGGCGTGCGCGTCCCATCACGAAGACTTTCGGCGCGGTGGCAGCACTGCTGTGTACGGCCAGGCGCTTTTACGGTTGGGGAGATGGCCGGCAGCATTAATGGCGTGGCCGCTTCGAGCTCGGTCCGACGAGTCTGTCCGACCTCGGGGTCGAGCGAGGCGGAGCGAGAGCGGCTTGTCCGACCTCGGGGTCGAGCGAGGCGGAGCGAAAAGCGGCATGTCCGACCTCGGGGTCGAGCGAAGCGCAGAGTGATGACGACGGGTCGGGCGAGACGGAAAATAATGTCCGACCGCTGGGGGTCGGAGTCGGGCGAATCGCGAAAATCATCCGACCTCTGGGTCGGAGGTCGGGCGAAACGTAAAAGTCATCCGACCTCTGGGTCGGAGGTCGGGCGAATCGGGAAAATCATCCGACCTCTGGGTTGGAGGTCGTAAAAGTCATCCGACCTCTGGGTCGGAGGTCGGCGAATCGCGAAAATCATCCGACCTCTGGGTCGGAGGTCGGGCGAATCGGCTCACAAAGGCGGGGTCGGGAAGTCACGGAAGGGAAACAGGGAAGCGGCGTCCGGTTGGAGCAGGGACTCGGGCGGCGGTTTGCAATTGGGAGAACAGAGGAGACCGGACGGCGCTCGTTCCTGCTCGGAGCGGAGCAAGGCCGGCGGTGCACGGGCGAAAGAAGTGAGAAGCAGAAAGACAATAAAGATTGGATTTCAAGTTAAATTTTGAATTTAAGTTCTTTTGATTAGATCCTATGATTTCATTACTTTGGGTTTTGAGATTTTTATTAAACACAATAAGCCTTTATTGACAAAAGATTTAGCGAGAATTTAGTTCGGGATGTTACAGGTTCGGGATGTTACAACACACTAACACCATGACAAGAACAACATACTCCTTAAGTGAATCATCTAGCTAAACTTAGCTTTGCGAAACCACCTCCGATCTACTCCTCGTTTGGCTCTGGGTCCGAAGCATCGGGATCCGATACCTCTGACTCAGGCGCATCATCATTAGCGGGAGGTGGCTGCTGTGCCTCCAAAAGTCCCGCTATATGATGCTGCAAATGATGGTTCTCATGGGCGAGGTCCTCAGCCATCTGAACTGCATTATCCTTGAGTATCTCCAACTGGTGAATGTGTTGCAACATGAGGTTGCAATCGTTCTCCCTAGCATGGATCTGGGCAGTCTTAATCTCAGAGACTGCCTCCAACTCGGAGATGCGTGTAGCGTGGGCGTCGTAGCGAGCATGCAGTGCATTGTTCCTGCTCTCCAAGTCCTGGACCTTCTCCTTGAGTTGGGCTATCTCCACATGAGCCCGTCGCAAGGCCTGACGGTCCATCTGAGCTGTGAGAACAGTGTCCTCATGCAAGTTGAGCAGCGCTAGGCTCAACGTAAACAAGGGAGTGACGTGGTCCATCTCTCCCTTGAGAGTTCTGATCTAAGCATTCTTGACATTGCGGTGCCAGGTACTGTCGACCTGGTCCCGTATCGGGAACATCGCCGCTGATTTGTCTGCCAGGTCCTCAATGTGTCGCTCGCAAAGCCGCAATAGAGCCTGATGAGCGGCTGACTTGATGGCTTCAGTCTTATCCGAACCAAATGTGGTGCTGGTCCAAATCTCTCCATTGGCGTGCCGAGGGTGCGTGGGTAGTGTAACTATGGCTGAGCAGCGTGGTAGTTCATACTGCCGAAACTCTCGAATCTGAAATCAAGGGGTCTCTGCATAACCCAGCGACTACAAGGTCTGACCGAGTATCTCCACAAATCCCCTGCGTCCCGATTTCTTGGTGACGTAGGTAGGGGTGGAGTCCTCAACACCTATCTCCGCGAGCCCATGCTCGATCGTGTTGTCATCCATCAGCAACACAGAGATGAATAATATTTTATCAATCAGAAGCCACATGTTGACACATAGTTCAAGGCATGCTAAATCTTCCAATACGTAAAATATTCTTCATCCCTGCGTAAAAAGGTGACCCAAGTTTGTCACTAAGGTTGCTAATTTAACGGTAGCCGATTTACCCGAGGTGCTTTACCATCTAAGTTGACCTGTCAAGGAGACAATCTTTCCATCGAGGAAAGCACTGGAAAAGGCTCAATGGTATACAAGGGTTTTACTCCGACTCGGTTGATGCCAAGCAATCTCTAAGGGAGGAAGGTATCCACGTTGACTTTTTACTTTCTGATAGTGTTACAGCCATTATTGATGGAATTTTTGCTCCTGGATGGTTTTAGTATAAGTTTAAAGGATTTTTTAACATTTCTTCATGCAATGCAATCCTACATCGGCCTATACGTCCTCACCAAGTAAAAAAGAATATGCGTAGGCGGTGGCAGAATCGCACTCAAGTTAGACGTTACTACACGTTTCACTATGGTACCGGGGTTAGCGTACCTGCAGAAAATGGCATCACAGGAAGTAATATATCGAAAGTAAAGACAACAACCCATATCATTGCCATATGGGTCGCCCCGAGTAGGCCACGTACGGGATCACGTGTCCGACCTTCCCTGCGCGGCGACAGACTGCACTTTATCTCAGGCAGCGGAGGTATGAGAGTGTTCTGCAAAAACCAAAGTCGTGAGGAACAAACTCATCTCTTGTGTGCCAAAGACACAAGACTCCACTGTTGCTAAGGTCTGCATTCGCAACAGGTCCGTAACCCACACCTCGTACGGTAGAGGTCCGCTTTTCTCCCTAAACGGCAAGGGGGCGTACTATGTTACAGCGAACATAATACCTCCTTCCATACCATCATGGTATAGAACGCTACTGTTGCTGACACAACAGGGATTTCTCGACTTTTCACCGCAGTTGAGTGGCGTACCTTACCTTGCTTACCTGAGCGTAGGTGCGTCGTTACAGAAATGTAAATCTAGACTGGGTTTAGTTAGCTCCTGCACTAGGTTAGCTTGCCACCTAATAACCTATTAACTAATAGGGCTCGTACCTCACTCGCACGTAATTTTTGAAAATATGCCTTAACCGCTATACCGTTTCCCAACACAGCTCTGATATCAAAGCTGACGTGGACCCGACCAGAAAACCTCGTCTCAGGACGGATCAGATCGGTCGTTGAGCCAGGATCCTGTTGGGCAATGCTTGGCGAAGCGAGCGTACACACAATACAACACAAGTAGGAATAAACAGCAATGATTTACGAGGAGAGAGAACTTAATACATCATGGGTTCTTAGTTTGAAACTTAAGTCTTACAGTGAATCAGAGTGCGCGAAGTTTTAAAAAAAAATACAACAGCGGAAAACTTCATCGATTACAGACTCCGACACTCGAACTTAAGCAAAAGCATACGCCGTGCCCAAGGGCGTCATGCTAGTAGCCACTTCAATGTTCCTGCGATGACTCGCACGACTCCCACTGGAGGTTCCCGATCTCGGGGAGAGGCTCCTCCCAATGGAAGCTACCTGCTTGGTCCTGCATGACGGTGCCTAAAAACCACATATCGCTAACGCGTGAGCTTCTAAGAAGCTCAACAAGACTTACCCGTCAACGTGGCTGACTACAGCCGACTCCTAGACATGCTGGCTGACTCAGGTAGGTTTACTTGCAAAAACAGACTCGCAAGCCTGTACTACTCTTGATCAAATTTTAGCACCCAATTAAGTGATTAGAATATAAATTTAGTTCGTCCTGAACTAATCAAACATAACAGAAAGCAACAATAGAAATACTAATAATCATAATTCATCCTCATTATTTCTCAACCTATTTACTAGAATGTGACAGAGAGTTCAAGCAAACTCATAGCTGAGAGCAACAACGGTTCGAACCGATTTTTATACCTCTGCAGGGTTAACCTAATCGTACGACACGTGCGTGTCCCAGACTCGCACGTGGCAACCGTTCACACCAGCTCTGCAACGTCAATTCCAGCCTACGCATGCCTTAGTAGCGCCGCATCCCACCAGACAACACGTCCCAGATGATTTCTGTGGAGTTCCCACGCTGCCCGCCCCAGATCTCCTCCTAATCAGACACCGTAGGGCAGGTTCGACGTTGCAATCACTAGGCTACGTAAGTTTACTGGGGCCCATATCATCCAGCATACGATCAGTACATTCAATACTTGCCCAACTGTGTCACACGGATCAGACCAGACTACTGTCACCCTGGTCCCGGACCAGTCGCCGACCTACTTACCCGGTCTGACCCTCAATCTTTTATCTTTCTTACTTACTCACAATCCCGTGGCACATCTCATGAAATAGTTTCATTCAATATCCTACCACTCGCGAGTAGTGTCCACTCTGCTCGACTTCTACCGGCCAATAGCTGCTAAGCATAGCATACTAGGGGTATCTGTACCAGCTACCGTTAGGGTTTCCTATGGGAAATAAATGCAACTATGGTTTCAATCAACTCCTAGCACTTAATGCACAAACAAGACATACTGAGTTATAAAAGTAAAATTTTAAATATCGATTGTGCACCGGGGCTTGCCTGGTTCTCCGACGTGGTTGTTGACCTCTTCTGTGGAAATCGAAGAACCCAGATCTGCAGCTACCTCGTGCTCTTCAGAATCTACATGATGCAGTATGATTATGATAAGTTTAATAAAAAGAGTCATTGCTTGTATCATAAGCGATTTAGGATTTTGATTGGCGATGCCTAGAATTAGGGTTATGACGCGGACCCGCCCAGAAAACCCTTATTTCGGGACGGATCCTGTCAGTCGTTGAGCCAGGATCCTGTTGGGCAACGCTCGGCGAAGCGAGCGTACACATGATACAACATAGGCAGGAATAAACAGCAATGATTTACAAGGAGAGAGAACTTAATACATCATTGATTCATAATTTGAAACTTAAGTCTTACAGTGAATCAGAGTACGCAATTAAAGTTTTGGAAATAACAGAGGAAGACTTCATCGATTACAGACTTCAACGCTCAGACTTAAGCAAAAGCATGCACCGTGCCCACGGGCGTCATGCTACTAGCCACTTCAATGTTCACTGCGGCGACTCACACAACTCCCATTGGAGGTTCCCGATCTCGGGGTGAGACTCCTCCCAATGGATGCTACCAGCTTGGTCCTGCATGTCGACGCCTAAAAACCACGTATCGCTAACGCGTGAGCTTCTAAGAAGCTCAACAAGATTTACCCGTCAACGTGACTGACTACAGCCGACTCCTAGACATGCTGGCTGACTCGGATGGGTTTACTGCAAAAACGGACTCTGCAAGCCTGTACTACTCTTGGTCAAATTTTGGCACCAGATTAAGTGATTAGAATATAAATTTAGTTCGCCCTGAACTAATCAAACATAACAGAAACAACAATAGCAATAGTAATAATTATAATTTATTCTCATTGTATCTCAACCTATTTACTAGAATGTGGTGCGTTTCACGAGCATGCTAGTTGTATAATTATAATTCTATTTTGAAGTATACTTAATTGTTATATAAAAATAGGGCTAGGGTTCTGTGAAAATTTGGATAGCCATGAGTTAGGGTTTAGATTTAATTCCTGTTAACAGGATTTCGACACCGGTAGTTGAATTTTTCCGACTTTAGCTATAGTGTTCTGTTGTATGCCAAAGTTTTCATAGTGATTCCTTAGAGCATTTTAAACATCATTTCATTTTACTTCCAGTATCGATTTTGTTTCTAAGGGTGTCAATTCGCAAATTAGGGTTTTAGTGTGTTGATTGATTACCTGGTGACACTGGGGTGTCACAGCTTAACCCTAATTACTCGACGCCGTCGATTTGTTTCAATTCTTAACCTGTGAATGATGTTCAAAGAATTCTATTCAAATTTCCCATGAGGGGAATTTTAGTTGGCATGTTCAACAACTTTAACTTTAGTTAAGGTTAATTCGACATTTTTCATCAGTTAATGAATATTTAATGTCTTCGACTATTAACCTAGGGTTAAAATAAAACTTTTAATTATTCCTCAAGATTATTTTTAGTTGATAGAATTCTCTGAAATAAGCATTTTGAGCTTCAGTTGGGGCCTAGATGAATTCTCTATATTTTATAAAAATTCAGCAAAATTCCTGTTATTGAATCTTATAAAATTAGAAAGCACTAGTAAAACTTAGAATAAAATTAAGAAATTTTATGTGGGCATTCCTGAGCACCAAATATAAAACTTTTCTTTTGGGTCTAACCTTATAAATGACTCTTACAATGTACTTTAGAAAATAGTATTTTAATTTGAAAGATTGAAGTAATTTAAAAGGATTACATGCAACTTCGTGGTCCTAAAATCCTCACAAAATTCCAGAAGGTGTGCTTGGCCATGGTGTATTTGTGGATCAAAGAATAGCCCTAGCACTGCTCTAGAACACAAACTAAAATTAAAAAACCGAATAGAGTTTTCTTATTAATTCTACAAAATTTTGGACTTTCTCTAAAAAGTGCTTTAACAGAAAATTAGTTCATTGTTCAAGGATTCAAATAAAACTAGGTTCGAAATTTTTAGATTTTTCCATGATTTGTTACATGCTTAACAATCTCTGGATGATTAAATGAAATTAGAGAAATCAATGGAACAGTGGCAGAAACAGGGGCGGCACGCCAGGGGCGGCCCTCCGGTGGAATCCTCGCCGAAGGAGTGGGCTAGGGCGGGAAACGAGTAGTCGTGGAGCTTCACCTCGAGTCAATGCACTGATTTGAGGAGGATGGAGGCCACGGGGAAGAGGGGAACAAGGCCGGCGACGTAGAGCTCAAGGCGGCGTCAATGGCGGCTGAGGTGGTGGCGCGAGGCGTTCTTCGTCCACGGCGATGAACTGCGGCTATAAACTTGTCAATTGGGTGCGCAAGGACTAGGAGAAATAGTAGGAGAAAGGAATTGAAGAATCGAGCTACCGTGGCGACGAATTTTGGAGATTGGATGCCTGCGGCGATGTCTTCGGCCGAGGGGGAAGGCGGCGGCGTTCCGGCGAAACTAGGGCACCGCTGTCGCAACCCCGTCCGATAAATTCGTACGGTTGCTCATCCAGGATCATTCGGGGGGGCCGCTTGCCGAAACAAGTGACTTAGCAGTACAATAACTAACAAGGACTCGCATAAATGATTTGAAGATACATTAATTCAGGTTATATTACAACTGATTTCGGAAGTTTAGGAAGTGCGGAACGTAATTTTGATAACAAACACGTGGATTTCAGCGGAAGCAAAAATCTAACACTCGACGCCTTGATTAAACACCCCAGCCCGATGGTGTTTAATCTCCACGGTAGGGAGAAGCGGGGACCCACTCGAAGGTCCACTCCGAGGGCGTCTCCTCTTCCCAACCACCCTGGCTACAGTCAGCACTATTACCTGCAAAACAGCAAATCAACAAACCGTGAGCGACTGACGCTCAGCAAGACTTACCCGTCAATAGGCCTTCTAAGGCCGACTCCTAAAATGCTGGAATATTGGTGGCGGCTGGTAGGTATTTGCAAGCGACAGCACTACTAATGGTTTTTTCAGTATTTTAGCCAAGTTATCAATTAGCTAATGAAATTTTTACTAAGTGAGGCATCAACTAAGCAAACAAGTGCAATACATCAGTTCTGAAATTTATTCTCAAATCTCCAATCACAATTCCTGCTATCACATTTTTATAGTGTCGCCACGGCAGAAAGGAGCAAGTGGTACTCAATACCGCGAGGGACGGCAATTATAATTGATTTTACATCCTGCAGGAGAAACCCGAATAACACGACACGTGCGCACTCCACGAGTCGCACGTGGCCACCTTTCACTGCATCGCGACAGTGTCGGCCCGACTGCCATCTCTCCAAGGACATGGTCCTCCAGGCAACGCCCTGCGTCCCTGTACGGCCCCAAGCCTTTCCCACTAACACATACCCAAGAAACAAAAATGCGAAATCATCCACCATACTGGTCCGTTCACCCGGAAAAAGAGATGGCTGGTCGTCCAATCACTGCGCAATGAGCTACGTCGGTTTCCTGGGTCCCATATACCAGTATGTATTCGGTACACAACTCAAACTTGACCAATGCAACCGCACCCGACACTGTGCTCAATTTTTTATTCACACAATGTTGGGTCCTGACTTCCTCAACTACTCCTATAAATAATCCCCTGAGTAGTCTCCATACCACTCAATTCCCTTCGTTGCCCTATTAGTAAGCATAGCACTAACGTACTGGCTCTAACAGGACAACCCGTAGGAGATCCTACAAGTCATGCAACTAGTTTCCACACAAGCCTCGAAACTTAATGCACAACAAAACCTACATACACAGTGAGAAAGCAAAACTTTAAACATAGGTATGCACCGGGGCTTGCCTCGGTTCGGGGAGAAGTTAGCACAGTCGGCGGCGGGGTCGGCAGCGGGGAAGTCCTCCTCAGCCTCAGTGGCCGTCTGCAGCTCGGTTCCTATATGAAGATGCAAGGAAATCTTGTATTAACAGATGAGTGAAGTTGCATGAATTTCTCTCTAACAAACTTTAGTGTTGCTTCGGTAGACGGGACTAGCTAGACTGGTCGGACGGCAAAGATTACCAGAGGGCTGTCGGTGGAAAAAGAACAGCAACAGAGACCGGTCGTCGGAAAGAGATGTCGACGCGCCGCTACTGCTGAAATACTGCGGAAGAATGGGGCGGCGGTTAGAGACGATAACGACGGACGATGGAACCGTCGGCAGGGCAAGGCTTACCGAGCGCACCTGAGCACGAGAGAAGCTGGCTCTGCTTCGGCCCTGCGGGGCTCTTCGGCTGTAATGGCGGAAGGGAGTGGAGACGAGAGCAGAGAGACGAGCGCGCAGAGGAGCAAAGGAGCTCGCCGAGTGAAGTGTTTCGTCTCAGGGAAAAATATCAGCCTCCGTTCCTTTTGTCTCTCCAGGACGACGCAAGTTGGCGCGGCGGCAGTGTACTGCAGCGCATGGGCGCCGGGCGTGCGCGTCCCATCACGAAGACTTTCGGCGCGGTGGCAGCACTGCTGTGTACGGCCAGGCACTTTTACGGTTGGGAAGATGACCGGCAGCATTAATGGCGCGGCCGCTTCGAGCTCGGGTCCGACGAGTCTGTCCGGCCTCGGGTCGAGCGAGGCGGAGCGAGATGTCCGACCTCGGGGTCGAGCGAGGCGGAGCGAACGGCTTGTCCAACCTTGGGGTCGAGCGAGACGGAGCTAACGGCTTGTCCGACCTCGGGTCGAGCGAAGCGGAGAGTGATGACGGGTCGGGCGAGACGGAAAATAATGTCCGACCGCTGGGGGTCGGAGTCGGGCGAATCGCGAAAATCATCCGACCTCTGGGTCGGAGGTCGGGCGAAACGTAAAAGTCATCCGACCTCTGGGTCGGAGGTCGGGCGAAACGGAAAATTTCCAAACGACGGGGTCGGGAAGACATGGAAACGAACAGAGGAGACCGGACGGCACTCATCCCTGCTCGGAGCGGAGCAAGGCCGGCGGTGCACGGACGAAAGAAGAGAGAAGCAGAAGGACAATAAAGATTGGATTTCAAATTAAATTTTTTGAATTTAAGTTCTGTTGATTAGATTCTACGATGTCATTAACTTTGGGTTTTGAGATTTTTATAGAACACAATTAAGTCTTTATTGACAAAGGATTTAGCGAGAATTTAGTTCGGGATGTTACAGCCCTTCCCCCTTAAGAAAATCTCGTCCCGAGATTTCGAAAAGAAGGATGTGATAAGGGAACTCGAGGATTACCTCATGATAGATGCCACATTAATCCTGGGAGATTTGGGTGGCAGGAATTTATTTGAAACCTTCCAAATTGTGCCCATTCATATTTTTAGAATAACAGGCGCGAAACTACAAGCTTTGGAAAATGACTCATTGCTGAAATCCCGGCTTGGTTGATTTCAGTCCAGAGAGGTGTTCACCGGAAGGTCCGATCCTACATCGGAATGCCCGGTGGCCAAAAAAAGAAAATTCCAGAGGGAGTGTCTTCGGACTGTCCGGTCCTCACCGGATGGTCCGATGTCCTTTTCCCCCAGATCAGAAGGGCACCTTCCCCCTTAAGAGGAGTCGGGAGAATGAATTTAGGAGATGAAACCCTACGGATTCTATAGGATTCTGGAGTGAGGAACAGGCTGAATACAGGGGGATGAAATTCTTAGGTCCTTCTTTCCTTAATTATTTTCCTTAGTTAATTCACAGGTTCTTATTGGATTCATGAGGTTGAACTTTTTAGTTAGGTGAATTTTAGTACTCATGCAGATTTTAAAGGATGCCACGGCCTAATCGTCCTCACCAAAAAGGAAAACCCTAATACGTCATCCTCGGTGGCACTACTCGTTCTCTCGAGACAAATCGTTCTCTACACGGTCTAACGATAGTTAGGGTACCTGCAGAAAATACACAACACAAAATAGGTATGCAATATGGCCATGATAGTCACGACTCATGGCAACCGGCGGCAACCAGTAACGCCTTGCCGTTAGCGGCCATGAAAAGCATCTCAGGCAAGATGGGTGAACCAGCAACGCGAACACCAAGCGACCGTGAATATTATCCCACGGCAGGACCCCGTACCTTCGTTGTAGTTCGATGGTGCGTCGTTGCAAAAATTGTAACACGTACCTTCGCGTAGTCCGTTGGTGCGTCGTTACATAATAATAAACTTACACGAAGGTAAAATGCATGAATGCACAGTTAGCTTGCCACCTTCCTAACTCTAATCTCCACTAAGGGCTGTTCTATACCGTACCTCACCGTAGCGCAATTTTTTAAAAACATGCCTCGTTAATTAGAGTACTAACCCCCAAATAGCTCTGATACCAGCTGTCGCAACCCCGTCCGATAAATTCGTACGGTTGCTCATCCAGGATCATTCGGGGGGGGCCGCTTGCCGAAACAAGTGACTTAGCAGTACAATAACTAACAAGGACTCGCATAAATGATTTGAAGATACATTAATTCAGGTTATATTACAACTGATTTCGGAAGTTTAGGAAGTGCGGAACGTAATTTTGATAACAAACACGTGGATTTCAGCGGAAGCAAAAAAAATCTAACAAAAAAAAAATTCTATTCCTTGTGATCTAGTTTTAAAACCATACCTTGATCTCTAGATTTCTCCTTCCCCTTCCTGCTCATAAATCTCGGGACGAGATTTCTTTAAGGGGGAGGGCTGTGACACCGCAGGTGTCACCAGGGTTTAAATTGACACACCAAAAATCCTAATCGGCAAATTTCACACGTAAAAGCAAAATCAACATTGGAAATAAAAAGAAATGATGTTTGAAAGGCTCTAAAGGATCACTATGAAAACTTTGGCACACAACAGAACACTATAGCTAAAGTCGAAAAAATTCAACTAACAGTGTCGAAATCCTGTGTGACACCCCAGGTGTCACCAGGGCAAAAAATCGACAACCGTAAACCCTAATTCATGATTTCACTCACCTTAAAGCAAATTCAATCGTGAAGATAAAAAGAAATATTGTTTAAAATGCTTTAAAGAGACACTATGAAAAGTTTGACAAACAACAGAGCACTTTAGCAAAGTCCGGAGAAATTTCGAATAACAGTGTCGAAATCTCGTTAACAGAAAGAATTCAAACCCTAACCCTTGACCATAAAAATTTCAACAGAACCCTAGCTATATTTTTACATAAAAATTAAGTACACTTCAAAATAGAATTTTGGGAAATTATTCAAGATTTTTGGAAGAGAATTAGACCTCTTAAAAATTCACAGAAGCTATAATCAACCTAGAAATTCAAGAATTTTTAGAGGCCAAATCATGACTTGAACCGTAAATGAAAAGTGTCCCAAATAAATTCCCGAGCTTGTACAAAAATTTTCGAAATTTTTTGAGCTCGGGAAGAGTGCCCATTCATTAAATCCCTTCCAGCATTAAAGAAAAAAAAAAATCAAACTGTTGCCGGGCGGGTTACAGTGCCCGCCTGCCCGACAACAGGGCGTGCGACGCAGCCGCCCGGCAACGGAGCGCCAGGGCGCCGCCCGGCCAGTCCCGGCTGACACGGCCGTGATATCGCACGCCTTCTTCAATTTCATTCTCCTCTCTCTCACTCCGCTCTCTCTCTCTAGCCCTCTCCCACTCTCTCTCTCTTTTCTCTCTGCCCGAGCTTGAGCCGCCCGACAACAGGGCGCGCGAGCGCAGCCGCCGCTCCCGCACGTCGCCTTCAATTGCGCCGGCTCCCCTACCTCCTCACCCTCCTCACACTCCCCCTCACTCTCTCACTCCATCGCTCTCTCTCTCTAGCTTCTCCCTCTCTCTCTTTTTCTCTCTGCCCGAGCCACGCGCCCCTGCTCTGCGCCGCCCGACCGCCATGACCGACCCCCGCCCCTACTGCCCCCTGCTCTCCCCTACCCCCCGGCCCCCTATAAATGGCGCGAGCTCCTCCCCAATTCTCCCCCTCTCCATTTTTCTTCCTCCCACGCGCGAGAGCTCTTCTTCTCCCCTGCCCCGGCCGGCCGCCGACGCCATTGACGCCATTGCCGCCCCCCCACGGTGAAACACCACTTCCGAAGTGTTTCAATCAAATTCACTCACCGAATCAACTCTTCTCCACCTCGTGAAGCTCACAGAAGCCTCCAACCCTCCAACGGCGAGCCACCTCGTCAGAAAATTCATATCGCCGCCGCCACCGAAGCACCCCCACGGTGAGACCCCCTCTGCCGTGCCCAACCTTGATTAATACCATGTTGCCGAGCTTCGTCATGTCGTGAGGATCATGAAAAGCCAAGGTTCGACGGCCGGCGGCCACCCCATCGTCGGGAATTGGCCGCCGGAGCTCGTCGGAGACTGTGCACTGTTTTTTCCTTTTTCCAATTAATTTCCAAATTATTGCTCTATCTTCTAAAAACCCTAGAAAATCACAGGAAGATCCAAAAATGCCAAACCAAAATTTGTTAGAACCCTCGTGAAAAGTACTAATTTTCTGTTAAAACACTTTTTAACAAATCACCAAACAATTGTAGAATTAATTAGAAACACTCCTTTCTGTTTATGAATTTTAAATTGCATTATGAAGCAATGCTAGGGCTAACCTTTGATCTACAAGAACACCCTGGTACTACACACCCTCTGGAATTTTATGAAGATTTTAGGAACAAGAAATGGCATCTAACCCTATTAAATAACTTCAATCTGCCTAGTTTAAATAGCATTTTCTAAAGTACATTGTAAAAGTCATTTGCAAGGTTAGACCCCAAAAGCAAAGTTGTAGACCTGGTGCTCAGGAATGCTCACATAAAGTTTCATAATTTTATTCTAATGTTTACTAGTGTTTTCTGATTTTACAAGATTTAAAAACAGGAACTTTGATGTATTTTTATAAAATATAAAACAATTCATCTAGGCCCCACCCAAAGCCCAAAATGCTTATTTCAGGGAGTACTACCAACTAAAAATAATCTTGAGGAAGAATTAAAAACCTCATTTTTAACCCTAGTTTAATAGCCGAAGTAATTAAATAATGTTAACCGATGAAAAGTGTCACATTAACTTAACTAAAGTTGAAGTTATTAAAACATGTCAGCTAAAAGTCACCTCATGAGAGTCAAATAGATTATGAAAACAACATTTCCATATTAAGAATTTAATTTAATTGACGGCGTCGAGTAATTAGGGTTAACCCTAATTCTGGGCGTCGCCAATCTAAACCCTAGGTTGTTATTGATACTAACAATAAGTTTCTATTTTCATTAAACTTATCATAATCCTACTGCATCATGTAAATTCTGACGCTAACGAGGTAGCTGCCGACCCAAGTTCCTCGACCCCCGCCGAAGAAGTCGACATCAACACAGAGGAACCAGGCAAGTCCCGGTGCACAACCGAATTTAAAAGTTTTACTTTTACAACTCAGTGTGTCTTGTTTGTGCATTAGGTGTTAGGAGTTGATTGAAACCATAGTTGCATTGTTTCCCATAGGAAACCCTGACGGTAGCTTGTATAGGCACCCCTAGTATGCTATGCTTAGCAGATAGTTGCCGGTAGAAGTCGAGCAGAGTGGACGCTGCTCGCGAAAGGATAGGTTGTTGATTGAAACTATTTTATGAGATGGGCCACACTAATGTGAATCAGTAAGAAGATAAAAGTTTGAGGGTCAGACAGGATACAAAGTAGGTCGGCGACTGGACTGGGTCCAGGGTGACCGTAGACTTGTCTGATCCATGTGGTCCGAGACTGATCGAGTGTTGAACGTACTGGTCGTATGCTGGGTGTTATGGGCCCCAGTAAACCTACGTAGCCTAGTGATTGCAATGTCGAACCTGCCCTACGGTGTCTGACTAGGAGGAGATCTGGGGTGGGCAGCGTGGGAACTCCACAGAAACCGTTTGGGACGCGTTGTCTGGTGGGACGCGGCGCTGCTAAGGCATGCGTAGGCTGGAATTGACGTTGCAGGAGCTGGTGTGAACGGTTGCCACGTGCGAGTCTGGGACACGCACGTGTCGTACGGTCAGGTATCCCCCTGCAGGGTATAAAATCGTTTCGAACCGCTGTCGCTCCCAATTAGTGGGCATGCTCGTGAAACGCACCACATTTTAGTAAACAGGTTGAAACACCATGAGAATGACTTATGAATATTAATATTGCTATTGTTGATTTTGTTATGTTTGTCTAGTTTAGTGCTAACTAAATTTACTTTCTAATCACTTAATCTGGTGCTAAAACTTGACAAGAGTAGTATAGGCTTGCGAGTCCTTTTGCAAGTAAACCCTCCCGAGTCAGCCTTCATGTCTAGGAGTCGGCTGTAGCCAGCCATTTGTCGGGTAAGTCTTGCTGAGCTTCTTAGAAGCTCACGCGTTAGCGTTTTGTGGTTTTCAGGCGCCGTCATGTAGGAGCCAGCAGGTAGCTTCCATTGGGAGGAGCCTCCCCTCGAGTTTGGGAACCTCCAGTGGGAGTTGTGCGAGTCGCCGCATTGATTTGTTGAAGTGGCTAGTAGCACGATGCCCGTGGGCACGGCGTGTGCTTTTGCTTAAGTCCGAGTGTCGGAGTTGTAATAGTTCTAGTATTCCGCTGTTTATCGTTTTCAAAACTGTTGCGTACTCTGAAACATTGTAATATTCAACTTCTAAGTTATGAACCAATGATGTATTAAGTGCTCTCTTCTTGTAAATTATTGCTGTTTATCCCTGCCTGTGTTGTATCGTGTGTACGCTCGCTTCGCCGAGCATTGTCCAACAAGATCTTGGCTTAACGACTGACCGGATCCGTCCTGAGACGAGGTTTTCTGGGCGGGGTCGTGTCAGCTTTGGTATCAGAGCCGTGTTGGGAGACGATACAACGTTTAAGGCATATTTTTAAAAATTTACGTGCGAGTGAGGTACGCGCCCTATTAGTTAATAGGTTATCAGGTGGCAAGCTAACCTAGTGTAGGGGCTAACTAAACCCAGAGTAGATTTACTTTTCCGTAACGACGCACCTACGCTCAGGTAAGCAAGGTAAGGTACGCCACTCGACTGCGGTGAAAGGTCGAGAAATCCCTGTTGCATCCGCAGCAGTAGCGTTCTATACCATGGTGGTATGGAAGGAGGTATTATGTTCGCTGTAACATAGTACGCCCCCTTGCCGCTTAGGGAGAGAAGCGGCCCTCTATCGTACGAGGTGTGGGTTACGAACCTGTTGCGAATGCAGACCTTCGCAACAGTGGAGTCTTGTGTCTTTGGCACACAAGAGATGAGTTTGTTCCTCACGACTTCGGTTTTGCGGAACACTCTTATACCTCCGCTGCCTGAGGTAAAGTGCAGTCTGTCGCCGCGCAGGGAAGGTCGGACACGTGATCCCCGTACGTGACCTACTCGGGGCGACCCATATGGCAATGATATGGGTTGTTGTATTTACTTTTGATATATATTATATTGCACTGCCTGTGATGCCATTTTCTGCAGGTACGCTAACCACGATATCGTAAGAAAACGTGTAGTAACGGCTAACTTGAGTGCGATTCTGCCATCGCCTATGCGTATTCTTTTTACTTTGTGAGGACGTATAGGCCGATGTAGGATTGCATTGCATGAAGAAATGTTAAAATCCTTCAAACTTATACTAAAACCATCCAGGAGTAAAAATTCCATCAATAATGGCTATAACACCAACAGAAGTTAAAAAGGGTCAACCTGGACACCTTCCTCCCTTAGTGGTTGCGTGAAATCAACCGAGTTGGAGCAAAACCCTTGTATATCATTGAGCCTTCCCAGAACCTTCCTCGATGAGAAGATTGTCTCCTTGACAGGTCAACTTAGATGGTAAAGCACCTTGGACTACCGGCTGTCGCTAGTCAGTATCCTTAGTGACCGAGTTGAATCACCTTTTTACGCAGGGATGAAAAATATTTTATGTATCGGAAGATTTAGCATGCTTTGAACTATGTGTCAACATGTGGCTTCTGATTGGTAAAATATTATTCATCTCTGTGATGCAGATGGACGCCAACACGATCGAGCATGGGATCGCGGAGATAGGCATTGAGGACTCCACCCCTACCTACGTCACCAAGAAGTCAGGACGCCGAGGATTTGTGGAGATACTCGAGCAGACCCTACAGTCCTTGGGATATACAGAGACTCCTTGGTTTCAGTTCCTGGAGTATCGACAGTATGACTTACCGCGCTGCTCGGCCACCGTGACATTACCCACGCACCCTCAGCATGCCAACGGAGAGATTTATACTACCACCACATTCGGTTCAGATAAGACGGAGGCCATCGAGTCAGCCGCTCATCAGGCTTTATTGAGGATTTGTGAGCGACACCTCGAGGACCTGGCAGACAAACCAGCAGCGTTGTTCCCGATACGGGACCAGGTTGATCGTACCTGGCACCGTAATGTCAAGAATGCTCAGAAGAGGACTTTCAGGGGAGAGATGGACCATGTCACTCCCTTGTTCACATGGAGCCTAGCGCTACTCAACTTGCATGAGGACACTATTCTCGCAGCCCAGATGGATCGTCAGGCCTTGCGACAGGCTCATGTAGAGATGGCTCAACTCAAGAAGAAGGTCCAGGACTTGGAGAGCAGAAACAATGCACTGCGTGCTCGCTGCGACGCGCGCGCTACACGTATCTCTGAGTTAGAGGCGGTCTCCGAGATTTAGACTGCCCAGATCCATGCTAGAGAGAATGATTGCAACATCATGTTGCAACACATTCATCAGCTGGAGATACTCAGGGATGACGTGGTTCAGATGGCGGAGAACCTCGCCCATGAGAACCACCATTTGCAGCATCAGTTAGCGGGACTTTTGGAGGCACATGTCGCAACCCCGTCCGATAAAATCGTACGGTTGCTCATCCAGGATCATTCGGGGGGGCCGCTTGCCGAGACAAGTGACTTTACAGTACAATAATTAACAAGGACTCGCATAAATAACTTGAAGATACATTAATTTAGGTTATATTACAACTGATTTCAGAAGTTTTGGAAGTGCGGAAGCGTAGTTTTGATAACAAACACGTGGAATTCAGCGGAAGCAAAAAAAATCTAACACTCGACGCCTCGATTAAACACCCTAGCCCGATGGTGTTTAATCTCCACGGGAGGGAGAAGCGGGGACCCACTCGAAGGTCCACTCCGAGGGCGTCTCCTCTTCCCAACCACCCTGGCTACAGTCAGCACTAATACCTGCAAAAAAACAATCAACAAACCGTGAGCGACTGACGCTCAGCAAGTCTTACCCGTCAATAGGCCTTCTAAGGCCGACTCCTAGTATGCAGGGAGTATTTGTGGCAGCAGGGTAAGTATTTGCAAAAACAGCACTAATGGTAAATCCTATTTTCAGGTTTTAGCCAAGATTTTAAGAGTTCACTAGCAGTAGTAAAATGTGCTCTTAATACTAAACAAACATGGTTGCAATACAATTTATTGAGATTCCAATCCATCGGTTTTCCCACCATACAACCCACATTCTCGGCAAGATGTGACACAGTGGACAAGCGGGTACTCTTAACCGTGAGGGGCGGCGATTATAATCGATGTACATCCTGCAGGAGAAACCCGAATAACACGACACGTGCGCACTCCACGAGTCGCACGTGGCCACCTGTGAGAGACCCGACCAATTTATATTCAAGTTTACCAAGTTGACTCGCGGCCCACGCATGGTATGCGAGAACTCAACCCGATGAAAGAGAATATAAACCCGGCAGTCCCCCGACATGCTTCTCAAGCAATGCCCAAGATCAAAGCACGTCGGCAACGTCACAGGTGATACATCACATAGGTCACATTAATGAATAACATTAATTTAAAAATATTCTTACACAAGGTTCGTTATAAGTCTTGAAACTAATAAATCAAAGAGCGGAAGCGATTCTAAGGAAGACGATAGTCGCAGCGGTTGCAATGAGGAAACAGCAAAGGATTGCGATGCCCAGCCCACGAACATCGCAAATCACGGTCACTCGAACGTCTCGACTACGCCTCGCCCTCGCCGGCATCGGCGGGGACAAAGTAGCCGAAGACCAACTCATCCTCACCTGCAAAAACTTAAACAATAAACGTTGAGTACGAAGGTACTCGCAAGTCTTACCCTGTGGTGGGAATTAGTTCCCGACTCCAAGGATAATGCAATGAGGCTGTAGCAAGGTAAATAAGGTGTAGGAACGGACTCATTTGCTTAAAGCAAAAACTAAGCATATGTGAAATAAGCATAAAGTAAAAGACTCTGCGGACGTGAACTTCTAATAAACCCAATCCCCAAGTACCATGTAACCATAAACCATATATATGCCATCATCCATGTTCCATCCGAACCATGGATACCAATAACCATATTCCAATTTCATCAACAATATCTCAATTCCCATCATGTTATGTGACAACTCTACGATATTATCCAAAGGACACTGAGCTTTGATCATAACCGAGACCGCGGCGGATTCGAACCGATTTTACACCCTGCAGGGGAGTCCAACTGTACTGTCACATCCCAAAAGTTGCAATCTTTTATCCTTTTGATATTGGGCTCACTGATTCAATCATTTGAATTCGACCTTTTCCTGTTTTGAACTTGGGTCAGGGTTTCGAGTTTTCGCCGTTTTCGCAAAACCCTAATCGACTTTCAAGAGGCCTTTTGTTTTCTTAATAAAACTACCCCAATGTTTTTGCATAACAATTAACTACACATTAAAATAGAATTTTGGAGATTTTATGAAAATTTTTGGTAAAGGTTTAAACCCTTTTAAAATTCCAACAAGTTTGAACCTAATTGAAAATTCACAGATCTTTAGAAGCTGATTCAGTGAACCTTCCTTTAATAAAAGTTGTTCCAAATAATTATCTTAGCCCACACAAAAAGTTTCAAAAATTTTTGAGCTCGGGAGCTAGGGTTTTCTGTTGTATCAAGAGGGAGGGTAATTGAATTAATTGAATTGAAAATAATCTTACCGTGAACAGTACTCGCCCGACCCTTGCCGCCGCAGCCAACCGCCGGCCGACCGCCCGGCCAATCCCTCGCGCCGCGTCTTCACTCCACCAGCAGTGAATCTCTCCAAAGATCTTCTCCACCACTCTCCCATCTCCCCCTTCCTCTCCTCCCTCTCTCTGGCGCGCCTTCATTTCTCCTCTGCCGCACGCCATCGCCCGGCAGGAGCACCGCGTCCACACCCAATTGCCGGCCACCGCTCCTTTCACCAATCCAGTGCGCCACTGCTCTCTCTCTCTCCCTTGGCTCAGCCTCCACTCGAGTACAAGGCCGAAGCATCAGTTCCCTCTCCCTTCCTTCCCTTCTCTTTCTCTGTTCTGCCGCGCACTCAGAGCACCACGCCATTGCCGCCCGAGCACCCCCACCGTCGACAGCTCGACTCGGCCATTCCCTAGCCACGCCACCGTGCCAAGAAAGCTTCCCTCGACTCACTGCAGCTCTCCACCTCCTAGCCCCCACCGATTGTGCCCTAATTTCACCGGAACATCGCCGCACTGCTCCTCGGCCGACAACAGCGCCGGCGGCCGCCTCTCTCCAAATTCCGTCACCACGGTAGCCCCATTCTTCAATTCCTTCAACTAGCTTGTTCCTCTCACCATGGTACACCAGTTTTATAAGCCATTGATCGCAGCTCATCACCGGTGAGGGAGATTCTCCCGCGCTGCCGTCGGTCTCCACTGAAAGTGCCGCCAGGGCTCACGTCGACCACCACCTTGCGCCTTTCCCCGTGGCCCTAATCTTCATCAAATCAGTTCCTTGAATCAAGGTGATGCTCCACGATTGCTCAATCCCCCTTCCAACCTTCTTCTCCGGCGAATTTCCAATCGGAGCAACCGCCACTGCCATTCCCCTGTTTCTGAGTACCGTTCCATTGAATTTCCTATTTTCCTTTTAATTAACCAGAAGATGCATAGTGTGTAGAAAATCATGGAGAAGTCTAAAAATGTCAAACCTAATTTTATTCGAATCCTTGAATTATGTGTTAATTTTCTGTTAAAGCACTTTTTCATAAATGTCCCTGGATTTTCTTTAATAATTCATTGTATTATTTCTGTTGTTGATTTTTAATTGAAGTTCCAGAAGGTTTCTAGGGTTGATTTTTGTACCATAATTTCATCTTGGCATGACGCATCTCCTGTATTTTTACCAGAATTTTTCATGAACATTGTGCTTGCATGTCATTGATAATATCCCCAAACCCTAGATTAATTACCTTTGTCTAAAGTACATTAGGGAAGTCACCCAAAAGCCCCAGGCCTTTAACAAAAACTTTAGTTTAGGTTCCCAGCAGTAGCTCTGTAAAGTTTCATGAATTTTGCATAAGTTTTAATACATGTTTCTGATTTTATAAGTTTGGAAAACAGAGCCTTGTTTGATTTTTAGTAAATTCATAGAAGCTCAACTTGACCCCAGACCAGAGCCAAAAGTCTAGTTTAGAGCCTACTTTAAACTAAAAATGGTCCCATGCCTGTAACTTAACTTTGAATTTCACCGGAAAAGTCGTTACGACTTTTACGGCACCGTTACGGTATTCCCGATGTCGTAAACAGGCAACGACTATCGGAGGGCTCGTGTTCCTGTTAACGCGAGTCAAAACCACTCAAACTTAGTCTCATAGTAACCCAAGCCGCTTAGTAAAGCCAGTACATGTGGTGTGTTTTGGGAATTTTCCCGAAAACGACATTCGTGTGCCACCCGATATCGGAACCGGAAACCGGGAAACCCGTAACCGGAATCGGTAAAACTGTTTAGGTCATAACTTGAGCTGTAGAACTCCGATTGCCTTCGTTCTTTTTGCATTGTGTTCATAAACTCAGTAGCTACCTCTCTGCATCATATCGCATCATTTGGGCATCATGGCATCATGGCATGCATCTCATACCGTCGCGTTTTACTTTATAGCTTACGAACCGCCAGAGAGTGACGCGGGTGCTGCTACGGGAGAAGCACCAGAGGTTGATCAAGCTGCTGAGGAAGTCAACCCCGCTGCTGTTGAAGGCAAGCACCTCATATTGCTACCCTAAGTAATTTACTTAATGATTAATATGAATGCTTACGTATAGGAATGCATAAAGTCGGGCTTAGTAGTAACATTGGGAAAACCTATTATTGTTGCATGTACCCCTCCTTGGTATTGAATACGTCACCTTGTCAACCTGGGTAGAGTGTCTTTGTTCGAGTCACGAAATGCTTAGCCATGCTTAGATAACACGGTAGAAGTCGAGTGGTAAGTCCCACTCGCACGTATAGGAACCACCTTGATTACTTATGGACTTGTGGCGAGTTCATATGTTGGTAAAAGTTGAAAAGTGTTAAAAGCTGAAATCTGGACGGTGGGATAGGAGTGCAGCAAGACATGGAGGTCTTGTGTGCCGTAGGCCCCGTCTGGGTTGACCTAGGAACCGGCCGTGTTATTCTTGGCCTGAGCACTTTCCGTTCATACCACATGTCCGATATAATGGTAAGATAAGCTGAGTATCTCACTGCGTACCAACGTTTGGCCGATGACTGCACGGTGTGTGGAACGAGGGAGTCATGGGTGCCTGCGAGGCCGTGACACTCGACGAGGGACTCACGTGTGCCTGCGAGGCCGTGGTACTCGGCACCGTGTGGATTTTCCAACCGTGTGGGCACGAGTGTGAAAAAGGTTGACATGAGTACCCCCTTGTGTAACTTTAGCGGGTTGCATGAGCCGTATGGTCCTCAGTCGTGTGGGTACAGTTGGACTCCCCTGCAGGGTGTAAAATCGGTTCGAATCCGCCGCGATCTCGGTTATGATCAAAGCTCAGTGTCCTTTGGATAATATCGTAGAGTTGTCACATAACATGATGGAAATTGGGATATTGTTGATGGAATTGGAATATGGTCGTTGGTATCCATGGTTCGGATGGAACATGGATGATGGTATGTACATGGTTAATGGTTACATGGTACTTGGGGATTGGGTTTATTAGAAGTTCATGCCCGCAGAGTCTTTTACTTTATGCTTATTCATATATGCTTAGTTTCTGCTTTAAGCAATCGAGTCCATTCCCATACCTTATTTACCTTGCTACAGCCTCATTGCATTATCCTTGGAGTCGGGAACTAATTCCCACCACAGGGTAACACTTGCGAGTACCTTCGTACTCAACGTTTGTTGCTTAAGTTTTTGCAGGTGAGGATGAGTTGGTCTTCGGCTACTTTGTCCCCGCCGATGCCGGCGAGGGCGAGGCGTAGTCGAGACTTTCGAGTGATCGTGATGTGCGATGTTCGTGGGCTGGGCATCGCAATCCTTGGCTGTTTCCTCATTGCAACCGCTGCGACTATCGTCTTCCTTAGAATTGCTTCCGCTCTTTAATTTGTTAGTTTCAAGACTTATGTTGAACCTTGGTATGTAAGAATATTTTAAATTAATGTTATTAATTAATGTGACCTTTGTGATGAATCACATGTGACGTTGCCGACGTGCTCGGATCTTGGGCATTGCTTGAGAAGCATGTCGGGGGACTGCCGGGTCTATATTCTCTTTTATCGGGTTGAGTTCTCGCACACCATGCGTGGGCCGCGAGTCAACTTGGTAAACTTGAATATAAATTGGTCGGGTCTCTCACAGGCGCTGGTATCAGAGCTCAGGTTCACAAATACACCCTAAAATTTTGCTTAGCAACACGGGGTGGGTAGTTGTGTCTTAAGATCACTAAATTCAACTAAAAGTTATAGTAGTGAGTGCTGTTTGTAGGCCCTCACCTTTCTTAACTTGTTTTATTTTAGAACTAGGGATGCACCCTGCATTGCTGCCCTCCTTGATAGATGGGACGTTAGAGTACTCTAGCGGGTCTTGGCAGCCACCCAATTGTGTTAGGGCGCTTGTTTTATCCAAACCCCTCCCCTTCTCTTCAAAATTGCCCATGTTAACGTTGTGTGTTTATTTTCAGTAGTGTTGTTGTGCTTGGGGAGAGTGTTTTATGCATCCGTGTGAGAATCGTTAGTACGGAGCATGTTTGCATCTCATTGCATGCATCGATCATCTCCTTGTTTGGTTTTGAGTTGTAAATTGCTAGTTGGGTTTTGATCATATTTTGTTGACTGGTTTTTAACAGCAAGGAACAAGTTTGTTTCACCTTTGAAAAGACTTGTTCAACTTTCAAAACCTTTGCCGTTGTTTTGAGTTTCGTGTTCAGGATTAGTGAGCTCGTCCAATCTGAACATCGGTGTATGTTGGTCGGTACACCATGTCTGTCATCTCGTAGCAACCATTGCTGCCTTCATATCATCGATAGCATTCCCAGCAATCCGTATTTCCCTGTCTATGACTGGTCCTTGTTGTCATAGCAATGTATTGTCTGGTTGTTTATTCTTCCGGTCGCTAACCGTAGTTTTGGCGATAGGATGAATACCCGAAGCCGCACTCGTGAGGCCGGTGAAACCTCCGGAGCTGCTGAAGGCCAAGGACGCCAGACCACACCACCACCGCCACCACCAGCCCCTACCATGGCTGAAGTGCTCATGCAAATCGAGCACAATCGGCGGGAGCACTCCGAGTATCTTCGTATCATCGCTGAGGGCATCACTCAGCGTGGCGCGGAGCGTAACGCTGCTCGCGAGGATGACTTCTCCGACTTTCGCCGCACCGAGCCGCCTATCTTCACTCGGGCCAAGGACCCCCTCGACGCTGACCACTGGCTCCGTACGATTGAGCAGAAGCTTGATCTACTCCGGTGCGGAGAGCATCAGAAGGTTCTTTTTGCTGCCCATCAGCTTCAGAATGAAGCCGGTGCATGGTGGGACACCTACCGTGCCACCCAGCCCGACAATCACCGCTATACGTGGCAAGAGTTCCGTACTGCCTTCCGTGCCTTTCACATCCCGGATGGCGTGATGGAGATCAAGAGGTTGGAGTTCCTTGCTCTCAAACAAGGCAACCGTTCGGTGATGGAGTATGTGCACCAATTCAACTACCTTGCACAGTACGCTCGCACAGAAGTGACAACCGATGCGAGCAAGAGGGGCTATTTCTACAATGGCCTTTCTGAGGAGATGCAGGACAAGCTGTCTGTCATCATTTCAGAGGTCGGCAGCTTTAACCAGCTCGTGGATCGTGCCATAGTTGCCGAGGACAAGATGAACAAGCTTGCAGCCAAGAACCGCAAGCGTGCTGCCCTACCGCCACAGAATGTGAACCCACAGCGTCCTCGCACGGGCTCAGCTCCACCGCAGCCCATGTGGATGGTCCGTCGTGCTCCTCCTGCTGCTGGACAAGCTCCTAGGCAACCTACGGGACAAGCTGGAAATCAAGCCGTTGGTCCGCGCTTCAATTGCGGCCAGCGCGGTCACCTTTCCCGTGGCTGTCCGTATCCAAGGCGTGGAGCGGGGGCTGCTGCTCCAAACCAGCCACCGCGTCCACCTGTCGCTGCTCCACCACAGCAAGGCAACAAGCCCCAAGTTCCCAGGCGTGGCCGTGTCAACTACACGACTGCCGCGGATGTGCCTGAAGGTGCCGACGTGCTCGTTGGTACGTTATCCGTCGACTCTCGTCCTACCAAAGTTCTTTTTGATTCTGGTGCATCACATTCCTTTATTAGGCGAGAGTATGCCACACAATATAACTTAAAGATATTCCCTACCCGTACACCTTATCTCATAGAAACCCCCGGAGCCAAAATCCACGTAGACTCCATGGTTCCGACATCGTTGACCCCAGTCAGCGGTGTTACCTTTCAAGCCAATCTCTTACTCCTAGACCTTCAGGGGTTAGATATTATCCTTGGGATGAATTGGATGATTTCCCACGATGCCGTCATCCACGTGGCTTCCAGAGTTGTTTCTCTGAAAGGCCCAACCGGCGATCGTTTTTCGCTACACCTCGAAGGTGATAATTCCGGGTTGTACCATTTGAAAGGTGCGACTAGTTCTGAGCTTTCCTCTATCCCTGTTGTGTGCGAATATCCGGATGTTTTCCCTGATGATTTGCCGGGTATGCTGCCCGACCGGGCTGTTGAGTTTGCCATCGAACTCGAACCAGGAACGGCTCCTATTTCAAAACGGCCGTATCCGATGTCTTCTGAGGAGTTGGCTGAAATGAAGAAACAGTTGAAAGATCTCCTCGACAAGGGTTTTATTCGTCCAAGTTCTTCTCCATGGGGTTGTCCCGCTATCTTCGTGAAGAAGAAAGACGGCACATTGCGCATGTGTGTCGATTATCGTCCCTTGAACGCCGTTACCATCAAAAACAAATATCCACTTCCGCGGATCGATATCCTTTTCGATCAGCTTTCTGGCGCTCGTTGTTTCTCCAAAATTGATTTAAGGCTGGGCTATCATCAAATAAAGATCAGAGAAGAGGACATTCCAAAAACTGCCTTTTCTACTCGTTACGGTTTGTACGAGTACCTTGTCATGTCCTTTGGTCTCACAAATGCCCCTGCCTACTTCATGTACTTGATGAACTCTATTTTCATGGAGGAACTCGATGTATGTGTGGTGATCTTCATCGATGATATCCTTGTGTTCTCCAAGACAGAAGCAGATCATGCTGTTCACCTCCGAATTGTACTCGGGAAGCTTCGTGAACACCGTCTTTATGCCAAATTCAGCAAGTGCGAATTCTGGCTGCACGAAGTTGCTTTTCTTGGGCACGTCATTTCTGAAAATGGTGTTGCCGTAGATCCCACCAAGGTGCAAGAAGTGCTTGATTGGTCTCCACCGACCAATGTGAAGGAAATCCGCAGTTTCCTTGGACTTGCGGGTTACTACCGTCGGTTTATCAAGGATTTCTCCAAGATTGCCAAGCCAATGACTAGGTTGCTGTGCAAAGGAGAAAAATTTCGTTGGTCCTCGAATTGTGAGCAAGCTTTCCAGACATTGAAGACATTGCTTACCACAGCGCCCGTTCTTGCGCAACCCGACATCCACAAGAGTTTTGATGTCTTTTGCGACGCTTCTCGTGTTGGACTCGGATGTGTGCTTATGCAAGACGGGAGAGTCATTGCTTATGCTTCTCGCCAATTGAGGTCACATGAGGAAAATTATCCTACTCATGATCTTGAGCTTGCCGCCGTTGTCCATGCTTTGAAAATCTGGCGACACTATCTCCTTGGCAAGACTTGCAATATCTATACCGATCACAAGAGCCTCAAATACATATTCACCCAAGCTGATTTGAATATGAGGCAAAGAAGATGGCTTGAGTTGATCAAGGACTATAAGCTAGAGGTGCATTATCACCCAGGCAAGGCTAATGTTGTGGCTGACGCCTTGAGTCGCAAAAGCCGTTGCAACTGCCTAATTGGGAAGACCCGAAATCGCTCCCTATGTGAGGATTTTCGGAAGCTTGGTCTACAAATGGTGGAAGAAGGTTTCCTTGCCAACCTTGAAATAAAATCCACACTTTTGGATCAGATCAAGGAAGCCCAGGAAAATGACGAAGGAATGGCTCGTATCCGAGAGAAAATAAAATCAGGTAAAGCCAGATGTTTTTCTCTCGATGAGCAAGGCGTGTTATGGTTTGGAAAACGCCTTGTGGTGCCAAAAGTCGATGAGCTGAAGATGAAAATTCTCAATGAAGCTCATGATTCCTTGCTGTCCATACACCCAGGAAGTACAAAAATGTACCAAGACTTGAAGACCAAATTCTGGTGGACTCGCATGAAGCGGGAAATTGCTCAGTACGTCTCCAAGTGTGACGTATGTCAGCGGGTGAAAGCTATCCACTTAAAACCCGCAGGCACGCTGCAACCATTACCTATTCCATCATGGAAATGGGAGGACATTGGCATGGATTTCATTGTTGGTCTGCCTAGGACTTCAGGTGGTTATGATTCCATTTGGGTAATCGTTGACCGGTTAACAAAATCTGCACATTTCCTTCCCGTCAAGACCACCTATTCTTTCAAGGAATATGCCGAGTTGTACCTCACTCGCATTGTGTGTCTTCATGGTGTTCCAAAGACAATTATTTCAGACCGAGGCACCCAGTTCGTCTCTCGGTTTTGGAAAAGCCTTCATCAAGCGTTGGACACCCAGCTTATTCATAGTTCGGCTTACCACCCGCAAACGGGAGGACAAACCGAACGGGTCAATCAAATCCTTGAGGACATGTTGAGAGCTTGTGTGCTGACCTATGGCAAGAGATGGGAGCTCTGCTTACCTTTCGCGGAGTTCTCTTACAATAATAGCTACCAGGCTAGCCTCCAAATGTCCCCATTTGAAGCACTCTATGGAAGAAGTTGTAGAACCCCGTTGAATTGGTCTGAATCCGGGGAACGACCTTTCTTTGGTCCTGATTTGGTTCGCGATGCTGAAGCTCAAGTACGCCAAATTCAGGAACATCTCCGAGTTGCTCAATCTCGCCAAAAGAGCTACGCCGATCGTCGTCGGGTAGAACTTTTCTTCAAGGTTGGAGATTATGTTTACCTCAAAGTTTCACCACTCCGAGGCACAAAAAGATTCCAAGTGAAAGGGAAGTTAGCCCCACGCTACATTGGTCCCTTCAAAATTCTTGCAAGACGTGGAAACGTGGCTTATGAGCTAGAGTTGCCATCCTCTCTTGGTAACGTCTACAATGTCTTCCACATCTCGCAATTGAAGAAGTGTCTCCGTGTTCCGACCGAGGCTATCTCCATGGAGCATGTCGAAGTCTGACCTGACCTCTCTTATGTGGAGTATCCTCTACGCATCCTTGCGCGTTCGGAACGCAAATTGCGCAATCGTGCAATCCCGATGGTGAAAGTGCATTGGAGCAGACACACCGAAGAAGAAGCAACATGGGAACGTGAGGATAAAATGCGGGAGGACTACCCAGAGCTTTTCACAGAGCCGTAAGTCCCCTCGTTGTTTTCTTCACATTCGCTTCTTAGCTTTCCGTCCTTAATCGTTGAAATTCCTTTCGCCACCCTTCTTAACCTTTAATCTCGGGACGAGATTCTTTTAAGGGGGGGTGGTCTGTCACATCCCAAAAGTTGCAATCTTTTATCCTTTTGATATTGGGCTCACTGATTCAATCATTTGAATTCGACCTTTTCCTGTTTTGAACTTGGGTCAGGGTTTCGAGTTTTCGCCGTTTTCGCAAAACCCTAATCGACTTTCAAGAGGCCTTTTGTTTTCTTAATAAAACTACCCCAATGTTTTTGCATAACAATTAACTACACATTAAAATAGAATTTTGGAGATTTTATGAAAATTTTTGGTAAAGGTTTAAACCCTTTTAAAATTCCAACAAGTTTGAACCTAATTGAAAATTCACAGATCTTTAGAAGCTGATTCAGTGAACCTTCCTTTAATAAAGGTTGTTCCAAATAATTATCTTAGCCCACACAAAAAGTTTCAAAAATTTTTGAGCTCCGGAGCTAGGGTTTTCTGTTGTATCAAGAGGGAGGGTAATTGAATTAATTGAATTGAAAATAATCTTACCGTGAACAGTACTCGCCCGACCCTTGCCGCCGCAGCCAACCGCCGGCCGACCGCCCGGCCAATCCCTCGCGCCGCGTCTTCACTCCACCAGCAGTGAATCTCTCCAAAGATCTTCTCCACCACTCTCCCATCTCCCCCTTCCTCTCCTCCCTCTCTCTGGCGCGCCTTCATTTCTCCTCTGCCGCACGCCATCGCCCGGCAGGAGCACCGCGTCCACACCCAATTGCCGGCCACCGCTCCTTTCACCAATCCAGTGCGCCACTGCTCTCTCTCTCTCCCTTGGCTCAGCCTCCACTCGAGTACAAGGCCGAAGCATCAGTTCCCTCTCCCTTCCTTCCCTTCTCTTTCTCTGTTCTGCCGCGCACCTCAGAGCACCACGCCATTGCCGCCCGAGCACCCCCAACGTCGACAGCTCGACTCGGCCATTCCCTAGCCACGCCACCGTGCCAAGAAAGCTTCCCTCGACTCACTGCAGCTCTCCACCTCCTAGCCCCCACCGATTGTGCCCTAATTTCACCGGAACATCGCCGCACTGCTCCTCGGCCGACAACAGCGCCGGCGGCCGCCTCTCTCCAAATTCCGTCACCACGGTAGCCCCATTCTTCAATTCCTTCAACTAGCTTGTTCCTCTCACCATGGTACACCAGTTTTATAAGCCATTGATCGCAGCTCATCACCGGTGAGGGAGATTCTCCCGCGCCGCCGTCGGTCTCCACTGAAAGTGCCGCCAGGGCTCACGTCGACCACCACCTTGCGCCTTTCCCCGTGGCCCTAATCTTCATCAAATCAGTTCCTTGAATCAAGGTGATGCTCCACGATTGCTCAATCCCCCTTCCAACCTTCTTCTCCGGCGAATTTCCAATCGGAGCAACCGCCACTGCCATTCCCCTGTTTCTGAGTACCGTTCCATTGAATTTCCTATTTTCCTTTTAATTAACCAGAAGATGCATAGTGTGTAGAAAATCATGGAGAAGTCTAAAAATGTCAAACCTAATTTTATTCGAATCCTTGAATTATGTGTTAATTTTCTGTTAAAGCACTTTTTCATAAATGTCCCTGGATTTTCTTTAATAATTCATTGTATTATTTCTGTTGTTGATTTTTAATTGAAGTTCCAGAAGGTTTCTAGGGTTGATTTTTGTACCATAATTTCATCTTGGCATGACGCATCTCCTGTATTTTTACCAGAATTTTTCATGAACATTGTGCTTGCATGTCATTGATAATATCCCCAAACCCTAGATTAGTTACCTTTGTCTAAAGTACATTAGGGAAGTCACCCAAAAGCCCCAGGCCTTTAACAAAAACTTTAGTTTAGGTTCCCAGCAGTAGCTCTGTAAAGTTTCATGAATTTTGCATAAGTTTTAATACATGTTTCTGATTTTATAAGTTTGGAAAATAGAGCCTTGTTTGATTTTTAGTAAATTCATAGAAGCTCAACTTGACCCCAGACCAGAGCCAAAAGTCTAGTTTAGAGCCTACTTTAAACTAAAAATGGTCCCATGCCTGTAACTTAACTTTGAATTTCACCGGAAAAGTCGTTACGACTTTTACGGCACCGTTACGGTATTCCCGATGTCGTAAACAGGCAACGACTATCGGAGGGCTCGTGTTCCTGTTAACGCGAGTCAAAACCACTCAAACTTAGTCTCATAGTAACCCAAGCCGCTTAGTAAAGCCAGTACATGTGGTGTGTTTTGGGAATTTTCCCGAAAACGACATTCGTGTGCCACCCGATATCGGAACCGGAAACCGGGAAACCCGTAACCGGAATCGGTAAAACTGTTTAGGTCATAACTTGAGCTGTAGAACTCCGATTGCCTTCGTTCTTTTTGCATTGTGTTCATAAACTCAGTAGCTACCTCTCTGCATCATATCGCATCATTTGGGCATCATGGCATCATGGCATGCATCTCATACCGTCGCGTTTTACTTTATAGCTTACGAACCGCCAGAGAGTGACGCGGGTGCTGCTACGGGAGAAGCACCAGAGGTTGATCAAGCTGCTGAGGAAGTCAACCCCGCTGCTGTTGAAGGCAAGCACCTCATATTGCTACCCTAAGTAATTTACTTAATGATTAATATGAATGCTTACGTATAGGAATGCATAAAGTCGGGCTTAGTAGTAACATTGGGAAAACCTATTATTGTTGCATGTACCCCTCCTTGGTATTGAATACGTCACCTTGTCAACCTGGGTAGAGTGTCTTTGTTCGAGTCACGAAATGCTTAGCCATGCTTAGATAACACGGTAGAAGTCGAGTGGTAAGTCCCACTCGCACGTATAGGAACCACCTTGATTACTTATGGACTTGTGGCGAGTTCATATGTTGGTAAAAGTTGAAAAGTGTTAAAAGCTGAAATCTGGACGGTGGGATAGGAGTGCAGCAAGACATGGAGGTCTTGTGTGCCGTAGGCCCCGTCTGGGTTGACCTAGGAACCGGCCGTGTTATTCTTGGCCTGAGCACTTTCCGTTCATACCACATGTCCGATATAATGGTAAGATAAGCTGAGTATCTCACTGCGTACCAACGTTTGGCCGATGACTGCACGGTGTGTGGAACGAGGGAGTCATGGGTGCCTGCGAGGCCGTGACACTCGACGAGGGACTCACGTGTGCCTGCGAGGCCGTGGTACTCGGCACCGTGTGGATTTTCCAACCGTGTGGGCACGAGTGTGAAAAAGGTTGACATGAGTACCCCCTTGTGTAACTTTAGCGGGTTGCATGAGCCGTATGGTCCTCAGTCGTGTGGGTACAGTTGGACTCCCCTGCAGGGTGTAAAATCGGTTCGAATCCGCCGCGATCTCGGTTATGATCAAAGCTCAGTGTCCTTTGGATAATATCGTAGAGTTGTCACATAACATGATGGAAATTGGGATATTGTTGATGGAATTGGAATATGGTCGTTGGTATCCATGGTTCGGATGGAACATGGATGATGGTATGTACATGGTTAATGGTTACATGGTACTTGGGGATTGGGTTTATTAGAAGTTCATGCCCGCAGAGTCTTTTACTTTATGCTTATTCATATATGCTTAGTTTCTGCTTTAAGCAATCGAGTCCATTCCCATACCTTATTTACCTTGCTACAGCCTCATTGCATTATCCTTGGAGTCGGGAACTAATTCCCACCACAGGGTAACACTTGCGAGTACCTTCGTACTCAACGTTTGTTGCTTAAGTTTTTGCAGGTGAGGATGAGTTGGTCTTCGGCTACTTTGTCCCCGCCGATGCCGGCGAGGGCGAGGCGTAGTCGAGACTTTCGAGTGATCGTGATGTGCGATGTTCGTGGGCTGGGCATCGCAATCCTTGGCTGTTTCCTCATTGCAACCGCTGCGACTATCGTCTTCCTTAGAATTGCTTCCGCTCTTTAATTTGTTAGTTTCAAGACTTATGTTGAACCTTGGTATGTAAGAATATTTTAAATTAATGTTATTAATTAATGTGACCTTTGTGATGAATCACATGTGACGTTGCCGACGTGCTCGGATCTTGGGCATTGCTTGAGAAGCATGTCGGGGGACTGCCGGGTCTATATTCTCTTTTATCGGGTTGAGTTCTCGCACACCATGCGTGGGCCGCGAGTCAACTTGGTAAACTTGAATATAAATTGGTCGGGTCTCTCACATGTACCCACACGACTGAGGACCATACGGCTCATGTAACCCGCTAAAGTTACACAAGGGGGTACTCATGTCAACCTTTTTCACACTCGTGCCCACACGGTTGGAAAATCCACACGGTGCCGAGTACCACGGCCTCGCAGGCACACGTGAGTCCCTCGTCGAGTGTCACGGCCTCGCAGGCACCCATGACTCCCTCGTTCCACACACCGTGCAGTCATCGGCCAAACGTTGGTACGCAGTGAGATACTCAGCTTGTCTTACCATTATATCGGACATGTGGTATGAACGGAAAGTGCTCAGACCAAGAATAACACGGCCAGGTCCTAGGTCAACCCAGACGGGGCCTACGGCACACAAGACCTCCATGTCTTGCTGCACTCCTATCCCACCGTCCAGATTTCAGCTTTTAATACTTTTCAACTTTTACCAACATATGAACTCGCCACAAGTCCATAAGTAATCAAGGTGGTTCCTATACGTGCGAGTGGGACTTACCACTCGACTTCTACCGTGTTATCTAAGCATGGCTAAGCATTTCGCGACTCGAACAAAGACACTCTACCCAGGTTGACAAGGTGACGTATTCAATACCAAGGAGGGGTTCATGCAACAATAATAGGTTTTCCCAATGTTACTACTAAGCCCGACTTTATGCATTCCTATACGTAAGCATTCATATTAATCATTAAGTAAATTACTTAGGGTAGCAATATGAGGTGCTTGCCTTCAACAGCAGCGGTGTTGACTTCCTCAGCAGCTGGATCAACCTCTGGTGCTTCTCCCGCAGCAGCACCCGCGTCACTCTCTGGCGGTTCGTAAGCTATAAAGTAAAAACGCGACGGTATGAGATGCATGCCATGATACCATGATGCCCAAATGACGCGATATGATGCAGAGAGGTAGCTACTGAGTCTACGAACACAATGCAAAAAGAAAGAAGGCATTCGGAGTTCTACAGCTCAAGTTATAACCAAAACAGTTTTACCGAATCCGGTTACGGGTTTCCCGTTTCTCGGTTTTTCCGATTCCGATATCGGGTGGCACACGGATGTCATTTCCGGGGAAAATTCCAAAACACATCACATGTACTGGCTTTACTAAGTGGCTTGGGTTGCTATGAGACTAAGTTTGAGTGGTTTTGACTCGCGTTAACAGGAACACGAGCCCTCCGATGGTCGTTGCCCTGTTTACGACATCGGGAATACCGTAACGGTGCCGTAAAAGTCGTAACGACTTTTCCGGTAAAATTCAAAGTTAAGTTACAGGCATGGGACCATTTTTAGTTTAAAGTAGGCTCTAAACTAAGACTTTTGGCTCTGGTTTGGGGTCAAGTTGAGCTTCTATGAATTTACTAAAAATCTAACAAGGCTCTGTTTTCCAAACTTATAAAATCAGAAACATGTATTAAAACTTATGCAAAAATCATGAAACTTTACAGAGCTACTACTGAGAATCTAAACTAAAGTTTTTGTTAAAGGTCTTGGGCTTTTGGGTGACTTTCCTAATGCACTTTAGATAAAGGCAAATAATCTAGGGTTTTGGGGATATTAACAGTGACATGCATGCACAAATGTTCCTGAAAAATTCTGATGAAAATGCAGGAGATGCATCATGCCAAGATAAAATTATGGAACAAAAATCAACCCTAGAAACCTTCTGGAACTTCAATTAAAAATCAACAACAGAAATAATACATTGAATTATTAAAGAAATTCCAGGGACAATTTTGAAAAAGTGCTTTAACAGAAAATTAATTCATTATTCAGGGATTCAAATAAAATTAGGTTTGGCATTTTTTTCACTTTTCCATGATTTTCTACACACTAGGCAACTTCTGGCTAAATAAAAGAAAATAGGAAATTGAATGGAACAGTAGCAGAAACAGGGGAATTAGTCAGTGCGGTTGCTCTGGTGGGAATCTCGCCGGAGGAGGGGGCTAGGAGGGGGATTGAAAGGTCGTAGAGCATCACCTTGATTCAAAGAACTGGTTTGAAGAAGATTAGGTCCACGGGAGAGAGGGGCAAGGGGTCGGCGACGTGAGCTCTGAAGCTCTGCTAATGGCGGCCGACGGGTGGCGCGCGACGTTCCTTCCTCACTGGTGATGAGCTGCGATCAATAGCTTATAAAACTGGTGTACCAAGGTGAGAGGAACAAGCTGGTTGAAGGAATCGAAGAGTTGAGCTACCGTGGTGACGAATTTTGGACGGAGGTGGCCGCCGGCGTGTTGTCGGCCGAGGAACAGGGGCGGCGGTGTTCCGGAGAAATTAGGGCACGGCTGGTGAGCTCGGTGGTTGGAGAGCTTCAGTGAGTCGAGGGGAGCTTGCTTGGCACGGTGGCGTAGCTTGGGAAGTGCTGAGGCGAGCTGTCGACGGTGGGGCGGCAATGGAGGCAGTGTTCTGTGGCGCGCCCGGCAGAAACAGAGCAAGGAAGAAGAAAGAAGAAGGGGGAAACTGGTGCTTCGGCTTTGTACTCGAGGAGGAGGAGCCAAGGGAGGGAGAGAGAGCAGTGGCGCACCGGATTGGAGAAGGGGCGCGGCGGCCGGCAATTGGCGCTTGAGGTGGCGGCTCGGCAGTGGCGAAGCCTTGCCGTGTGGAGAAAACTGGCGCCAGAGGAAGGGAGGAAGAGAGAAGAGAGGGGAGAATCGAGAGCAGTGGAGAAGATCCTTGGGGAGATCTTCTGCCAAGATGAAGTAATGGCGCGCAAATGGGAGGAGGTGGCCGGCGCTGCCCGGGCTGCCAGCCACGGTAGTGGTCGGCTGAGGCGGTCGGCACTGTAGCTCGTAAGACTGTTCTCAGATTCAATTAATTCAATTCCTCCTTCAAGATTTGATTGAAAGACCTAGCTCCCGAGCTCAAGAATTTTTGAAACTTTTTGTGTGTACTAAAGGAATTATTTGGAACAACTTTTATTAAAGGAAGGTTCACTGAATCAGCTTCTAAAGATCTGTGAATTTTCAATTAGGTTCAAATTTGTTGGAATTTTAAAGGGGTTTAAACCTTTACCAAAAATTTTCATAAAATCTCCAAAATTCTATTTTAATGTATAGTTAATTGTTATGCAAAAACATTGGGGTAGTTTTATTAAGAAAACAAAAGGCTTCTTGAAAGTCGATTAGGGTTTTGCGAAAACGACGAAAACTCGAAACCCTGACCCAAATTCAAAACAGGAAAAGGTCGAATTCAAATAATTGAATCAGTGAGCTCATTATCAAAAGGATAAAAGATTGCAACTTTTGGGATGTGACAGACCACCCCCCCTTAAAAGAATCTCGTCCCGAGATTAAAGGTTAAGAAGGGTGGCGAAAGGAATATCAATGATAAGGAATGCTAAGAAGCGAATGTGAAGAGAACAACGAGGGGACTTACGGCTCTGTGAAAAGCTCCGGGTAGTCCTCCCGCATCTTGTCCTCACGTTCCCATGTTGCTTCTTCTTCTGTGTGTCTGCTCCAATGCACTTTCACCATCGGGATTGCACGATTGCGCAATTTGCGTTCCGAACGCGCAAGGATGCGTAGAGGATACTCCACATAAGAGAGGTCGGGCCGGACCTCGACATGCTCCATGGAGATAGCCTCGGTCGGAACACGGAGACACTTCTTCAATTGCGAGATGTGGAAGACGTTGTAAACGTTACCAAGAGAGGATGGCAACTCTAGCTCATAAGCCACGTTACCACGTCTTGCAAGGATTTTGAAGGGGCCAATGTAGCGTGGGGCTAACTTCCCTTTTACCTGGAATCTTTTCGTGCCTCGGAGTGGTGAAACTTTAAGGTAAACATAATCTCCAACCTTGAAGAAAAGTTCTACCCGACGACGATCGGCGTAGCTCTTCTAGCGAGATTGAGCAACTCGGAGATGTTCCTGGATTTGGCGCACTTGAGCTTCAGCATCGCGAACCAAATCAGGACCAAAGAAAGGTCGTTCCCCGGATTCAGACCAATTCAACGGGGTTCTACAACTTCTCCCATAGAGTGCTTCAAATGGGGACATTTGGAGGCTAGCTTGGTAGCTATTGTTGTAAGAGAACTCCGCAAAAGGTAAGCAAAGTTCCCATCTCTTGCCATAGGTTAGCACACAAGCTCTCAACATGTCCTCAAGGATTTGATTGACCCGTTCGGTTTGTCCTCCCGTTTGCGGGTGGTAAGCCGAACTATGAATAAGCTTGGTGTCCAATGCTTGATGAAGACTTTTCCAAAACCGAGAGACGAACTGGGTGCCTCGGTCTGAAATAATTGTCTTTGGAACACCATGAAGACACACAATGCGAGTGAGGTACAACTCTGCATATTCCTTGAAAGAATAGGTGGTCTTGACGGGAAGGAAATGTGCAGATTTTGTTAACCGATCAACGATTACCCAGATGGAATCGTAACCACCCGAAGTTCGAGGTAGATCAACAATGAAATCCATGCCAATATCCTCCCATTTCCATGATGGAATAGGCAATGGTTGCAGTGTGCCCGCGGGTTTTAAGTGGATAGCTTTCACCCGCTGACATACGTCACATTTGGAGACGTACTGAGCAATTTCCCGCTTCATGCGAGTCCACCAGAATTTGGTCTTCAAGTCTTGGTACATTTTTGTACTTCCTGGGTGTATGGATAGCAAGGAGTCATGAGCTTCATTGAGAACTTTCATCTTCAGCTCATCGATTTTTGGCACGACAAGGCGTTTTCCAAACCATAACACGCCTTGCTCATCAAGAGAAAAAACATCTGGCTTTACCTGATTTTATTTTCTCTCGGATACGAGCCATTCCTTTGTCTTTCTGGGCTTCCTTGATCTGATCCAAAAGTGTGGATTTTATTTCAAGGTTGGCAAGGAGACCTTCTTCCACCATTTGTAGACCAAGCTTCCGAAAATCCTCGCATAGGGAGCGATTTCGGGTCTTCCCGATTAGGCAGTTGCAACGGCTTTTGCGACTCAACGCGTCAGCCACGACGTTAGCCTTTCCTGGGTGGTAATGCACCTCTAGCTTGTAGTCCTTGATCAACTCAAGCCATCTTCTTTGCCTCATATTCAAATCAGCTTGGGTGAATATGTATTTGAGGCTCTTGTGATCGGTATAGATATTGCAAGTCTTGCCGAGGAGATAGTGTCGCCAGATTTTCAAAGCATGGACAACGGCGGCAAGCTCAAGATCATGAGTAGGATAATTCTCCTCATGCGACCTCAATTGGCGAGAAGCATAAGCAATGACTCTCCCGTCTTGCATAAGCACACATCCGAGTCCAACACGAGAGGCGTCGCAATAGACATCAAAGCTCTTGTGGATGTCGGGTTGCGCAAGAACGGGCGCTGTGGTAAGTAATGTCTTCAATGTCTGGAAGGCTTGCTCACAATTCGAGGACCAAAGAAATTTCTCTCCTTTGCACAGCAACCTGGTCATTGGCTTGGCAATCTTGGAGAAATCCTTGATAAAACCGACGATAGTAACCCGCAAGTCCAAGGAAACTGCGGATTTCCTTCACATTGGTTGGTGGAGACCAATCAAGCACTTCTTGCACCTTGGTGGGATCTACGGCAACACCATTTTCAGAAATGACGTGCCCAAGAAAAGCAACTTCGTGCAGCCAGAATTCGCACTTGCTGAATTTGGCATAAAGACGGTGTTCATGAAGCTTCCCGAGTACAATTCGAAGGTGAACAGCATGA